>OY740766.1:114582859-115782859 GCA_963513935.1 Aphrophora alni | reverse complement strand
GTTGATAATCCACAACTCTGAATGTACCCAAGTCGTAATATCAGCAATTTGAACACCATCGTCGGGGTGGTCTACGTAAAAAAAAAGAAAGTGATAGTGTGTGAGAAACGTCTTATAAGAGAATATTTTTAATTAAATGATTTATTTTCAGAATGAAACACTATTTACTTTGAAGTCTCAAGTCTCGTCATTGACACTTTTCACGATGATTAACTTAATGAATCACCGTTATTGTGTTGTTGTTATGATTGGTCATAACTTTATCAGTTTATTATACACTACCAGATTGTATTAATGTTATCACAATGAATGAAACATATTATAAATAGATAAGCTGATTATTGTACAACTTGACTTTAGTACGTCAACTCTTTTCTTAGAAGGTAAACTTCATTGACACTTGGTTATTTTAAAAGTTGAAGAGATTTATTAGCAATACTTCAAGTAAAGGTTATATTGGACAATTACGTCATATTTGCAGTACAATGAGTAATGTATTTCACACGATTTGAATCAATAATTCTACACTTCAACAGGACTGATATTCATCCAATGTATACTCATTTATAATAACAAATACGTTCAATTCAGATACGTTCTACGATAGACTGACAGATTAATAGATAATTTTCTAAACTAAAATAATTACTTTGGTGTAATGCACATAAATCCGGAATTTAAAAAACTAAATATGTTTACAAAAAGAATTCTGCACTTTACAAAATGTCCTGATGAAGCAAGAGGAAGGGTTGAACAGGGAAGAACTTAAATTGAGGTGTGGTCTGCTAGTGGGATAATGTTTCTTGAACAGTCATCTCAACATAATAAGTAAGAAGGATGATGCATCTTGTGAAAGGTGCGAGGAAATTGAGTTAGGTTATCTACTCAAGACGTGTTCTGGTTGTAAGCACATTCAACGGAAAGTGTTTGGAGTTGAGGACCAGACATGGACATCCTAGACCTGGTGAGGTTTGCAAAGACTACAAGTAGGTTTGGAAAGAAGTAAATGCTTTTGAATATGAAGAAAAATTGGCTAAGGTGGTCAAACTGCGTAAGTAATAATAAATATACAAGGTTTGGTTCGCCGAACATTATTGTTTTAAGAAGAAGAATATTATGATTACACTGCAATGGCAAGACATCGTAATGTCGTACGTTCACATCCATCATAACAAAGATTGATCCTATCGTTCCAAGGGAAAAAAATTTCTAGGTCATCATATTTAAAAAAAAAATTGAAAAAAGAATAAAATTAACCCTAGCCCTCGAATAGTCTAATAGCGTCAAGGTCGGAAGTGAACAAGAGTTGGTCTTGAGAGACCAGATAGGAATGATGACTAACCCATGACTAGATTCAGAAAGGTGTAGATCTTCTGGATTGTCACACCAAAGTGAGACTCTGAGAGATCCTGAAGACATTGTTGACTGGGTTTGATACAATTCTTGGAACAAGCCAATTAATCAGCGACAGACAGATTTTAAAAATAATTGTTTTGTATATTATATACTTTTGTACATCAACTTTAATGAGATACACTTGTGAAAACTTCAATAATCAAATTAATGAAAACACAGTTTTCCACAAAAAATCACTTTATTTGTGCAACACAAATAAAGACTAAATCATCATCCCCAGTTGCTACAAACACACAAGCCTACTGACTGTGGAATATAATAGTATATTTAATCACTAGGACCAAAAGTGAAGCTTTTCAATAAAAATTCAAGTTTAACGGCTGAGACGGAGCTGAGGAAAATGAGCTAGGATCGAATAGTTTCTTTTGGTCAAAGTGATGAACTATATTTTTCGTTATACTGCAAATAATATAAGAAAAAAATTTCACAAAAAATAAAATGTTATAACCTATTTACTTTCAAATCGATGGTAACAGCTGTTTTAACGGTTATTTACAATCGAGAGTATCGGTTTATATAGATGCTTTACAATCGTTAATTAATTCGTATAAACTAAGTAACAGCTGATTACCTCTACCTCAGCTGATGTTTTTAGGTTCTAGGACTAAAAAGAACAACTTTAGCATCTCAATGCATGTATTGAAAAAGCTGTTTTTGAAGCAGTACGACGAAAAATATGTTTTCATTGATTTGGTTACGTATATAGAATATTGAATTTATTAAGAAGGGAAATATCTCGTCTATTTATAGGTTTTTATCAAAAATTTGATCAATAAAACTATTAAAATATGAAAATATCACTATAAATAATAGTTAAACTTAAATAATAAAAATAACCAAATAAATAAACGTTTCAGTAAACCATAAATCACAAAGAAATGTCGTTCTGGATACCATTGTGTATATATGTCACAGACTTCTTGTTACTTTCTACCGACAATACGTCATTATGGCGCAAGAATTCATTAAGAAAATGCCTCACGTAAACAAGGATACAATGTATTTGTTTCGCTCGTCCTACAACTAACGGAGAACTAGTGGACAAGCATGCATAGCAAGTTGGATTTTTGCTTACGTTTTTCCTACCTAACCTAAATACTTAGTCAAAACAATGCACAGAGTATCCATGACATTATTCGTTACAGATGGGTTCATGCTGCCAGTTTTTCAGATACAAAATACGTGCAATGGACAATTAAGATGGCCGTTACTCTAGATATGAATTGATTATTAGGTTCAATAGTTGAACAAATCATAAAGGTTAGTTTACGCTTGTGTTGCTTTATGAA
Source organism: Aphrophora alni (assembly GCA_963513935.1). Lineage (NCBI taxonomy): Eukaryota > Metazoa > Arthropoda > Insecta > Hemiptera > Aphrophoridae > Aphrophora > Aphrophora alni. The sequence goes on along the minus strand of OY740766.1, from coordinate 115,780,154 downwards.
ACAAAACTCGGAAATAATGTAAAAGTTGTTAAGACTAGAGGTAAGTTAATACAATGAATTTGGCAGCGGGGACTCACATGCTTAGATTGTTCATTACAAACTTTATACATTATGCAACGTAATATGCAGGTCAATTTTGGCAAAGAAGTGCAATCATTGCAAACATCACGGAATTAAATATTAAAATGAATAACATAAAAAGTAGTCTTACAATAAAGAAATTCATTAAACATGTTCCTATTTCTTTCTTATTAAACAAACGGTTTCCTTATTGTTATAGGGTTGAAATCGAAATACAGACGCTGAATCTCGAACACCATTCGACTAATCACGATTTTTCGCACATATTACAGCATATCTAATGAGTTTTTAATTGTTGATCTGATTAAAGTTTTAAAAATGAATTTTAAATACAATAAATAAGTTTTTAAGAAATTGCCAAATGAATCATCTGTTTCTTTAAAGTACAAACCATTTCAACATTAGTTACCATAAAAACCAACTAATTAATAACAGTTGATTCATTAGAATAACTATAAAATGAATTTGAGGTTAGGTTAACCAACTAGATCCACAAAAGATTGCCAGCATAATATATATTGTTTGTTGTGTCATATTTAGGCCTACTTTGTTTTCCTTCTTTAAGATGATAAAATGACAGCAACAACTTTCTTGTACAAACTCTCACAAGGAAAAATATCCATTACAAAAAGTATGGATTTTTGTACTGTAGTCAAGGTTTCAATATAACTAGGAAACTTGTTCCGCTCCGGTCTGTGTTATTTGATGACGATCCTTTACAGTGGTAATACTAACCAATTGATATAAAATCATGTTAATGTGTACGCCTGTCATTCAAATAACCAACTGTTATACTATCACTTGATATATATCATAATATTATCTACATCTAATGTGAACAAAGGTATTTTCAAGAACTAAATAATACTAATTGACCTAAAAAATATGACCTTGGAAAGTTAATCGATAGTCTAATTATACATATATGTAAATTGGTTGTCATAAGTACAAAAATAACCTTAAACTTAATTAAATAAAGATTTTTAGTAGATTCCAACTGCAGTAGTTGCAATTAATTGTCAAGCGATCTAATAGCGTTTTGCTAAGATTTTGTATTATAATCGTCATAAAATTTACGAGCAATATCTAAAAAATTTAAAAAAATATCTTTAAAATGTATGAATTTATATAATGTATCAACAAATAAAATTATATATTATTTCAGTCCGTTGAATGCACTTTCAGTGACCATCTAAAGGTCGTCAGAGTCGTGGACTTTGGGTCTAGACTCTACACGAGCGAGCATCCTTTCTCCTGATTGTGCAACTTGAGGACTACACGGCCGTTACCTTTCCTTGAAGGATTCTAACAGTGTGTGCAATGACTCAATTATATCTTCAGGGTTGTCCGTTAGCTTGGCGGTAAATGTACTCAAAATATATTATACAACTTGAATGAGAAACTATTTTTATAAAATAAAATAAACAAAGATAAACAAAAACTCGAAAGTATCCCCTAGTTACTTGTGAGACAATACCCTTTCACTTTTTAACATAGTTTTAGATTGAGCAAGCTGAATTATAATTCCATTTTACCAATTTTTAAATGGTACCACGTACTTTGTCAAATGGTACCAAATTAAAATAGTATATTTCATCACTAGGACCAAAAGTGAAGCTTTTCAATAAAAGCTCAAGTTTAACGAAATGGAAAATGAGCGAGGATCGAAAAGCTTCTTTTGGTCTAAGTGATGAACAATATTTTTCGTTATACTGGAAATAATATAAGAAAACAATTTCACAAAAACTAAAATGTTATAACCTATTTACATTCAAATCAATGGTAACAGCTGTTTCAACGGTTATTTACAATCGAGAGTATCGATTATTTTTATAGATGCTTTACAATTGTTAATTAATTCGTATAAACGAAGTAACAGCTGATTACCTGACTTCAGCTGATGTTTTTAGGTCCTAAGACTAAAAAGAACAACTTTAGCATCTCAATGCAAGTATTGAAAACAGCTGTTTTTGAAGCAGTATGACGAAAACAAGTTTAATCACAATACGATCAATTGTTCGTTAGGTGTGAAACAAACATTTATGAAGCAGAGAAACACATCGACATATACGTACTCGGAATGAAAAGTGTTTGTTTTGATCTGAAACGTAAAAATATGATGGACAATTTGTAATCCCAGACAACGATATTTTTGGTTCCCATAAACGATTGTAAAGCTTACTCTTCTTTGAGACACGCGAGTAAAACCGTATGTAACAAATCACTGTTGAAACAAGAGCGAAGAGAGCAGTTCTGAGTGTGAAGAACACAATGAAACAGCATGATGTCGACATATGGGAAGACTTGATAGATAATACAAACCTAAACTCGTAGTGTGTACAAAAATGAAGGTCAGAACGAGATTTTGTTCCAGGGTCACAAGCTAGTATACGCGTGTTAATACTAAAAGATTACAACTTATATCCTCTTTCTCTCTTTCTTTCTTTAAACTATATTACAAATTTATAAATATTTTATAATTATTGTTCAATGTTTCATACGGAGAAGTAGAAACCATAACTTAATAATTACCAAAAACAACATACCAATACATAAAAAATATACTTGAAACAATCACACAAGTTCCAGGTATCAATATCAAATAAAATGAAATGCTAAAATAAGAAACAAACCCATCTTTAAGAAAAATGGTTTTAATATACTTTTTTATTTTATTTTAAAAATCCTATTAAATATTTATTATCTAAGATTATATTTCCCATAAAGAGGAAAAACCTTTTGTTTTATATTCAAGAACATGGCTTCTATATTGCAAGGGAAATGCGCCAAATTGACAGAATGTAACGGATTTTTAAAGCCGGATTTAATTAAAAGTTTCAATAATAAAAATTAATGAGCTTTAAGATTTATTTATAACAAGTAAATAATCTTATATTTATCTCAAACTACTAATTGAAATATAAGAAAATGTAGGAAGCCGATATGTACCTTGTTCCTAAACAAAAAGCAATCTAGACGTTTGTTATTGTTATTGCACTAGACGTTATTACAATATAAACTGAATTCCTGCCATTTTGTTTGCCTAACTATAAAACTGGTTAACCTTTTATTTTTCAAGGTTGGTAAAACAGATCGTGTTAAGTACATCACAGTATGAGAGCCAAAGCGGATTTCTAAATTTCAAGGTTAATTTGTTAGTAATAAGTTAAGCGAATAGGTGGCGTATTTTTACAATCAACTTCAATTATTTACATTTATTCCATGTTTTTAAAAATAAATTTAGAAGGGTTATGGAAATTAATAAATGGATCCTTAGTTATAGTTTACAAAAATCAACCGAAGTATAATTTATTCGTTCACTATACAACATACATTACTGTATACTTTCCCTTCATCTCATGGTTAAAGCATTTTCATTTGATCACTCGAACCTTTTATATCGTCAAGAAAATGAGGTAATATAATCATAAGCAACATTGTAATAACTTGAAAGCAGACTAAGTATCAAGTTACTCCATAAAATACAACGCAAAAGATCACTAGTGACACTGAATATCTATGATTTACTTAATTAAATATTTATATAACAACTTATAAAACAAGACTTGGATTGTAGTTGCCTTGCCGTAAGGAAGAGTTTAATGGTATGCAATATATTTTATAAATTGAGAATGTGCCAAGAAAACAGATAAACGTGGGATAAACAATGCGCTTTTTTCATTAGCCTACGTTGTGCTAATTTATTTGAAAGTTCTATTGTTCCGTTTGAAATATACAAAGTATTTTATTTTGTTTCGTGAAATGATAAATCATTTTGTTTTTAATCTTTGAAGTATAATATATATATATATATATATATTAATCTTCAAAGATTAAAGATATATATATATATATATATATATATATATATATATATATATATATATATATATAGAAGCAATATTGTTTTTAGTATATTTGGGGTTGATTTTAAATAGAAACTTTTAATTTAGCAGTAAGGGTTAAAGGATCATAATTTTATGATTATCAAAGCTCCACATATTTTCCATTTTATAAATATAGATTTAAAAATTATCTTTGTTTATTTATTACGTTTCAAATTCCGCTTGAGATCAATAAAAATATTTCTTGTTATTTTAATTGGATTTTGCACATGGTGTATTTAGCCTTGTTGTTAATAAGGATAACTATCCAGTTATTATTATAATTTGTTCAACATCTTCGATATTGGGATTTACTAGTTTCGGCAATTTCAATTTCAATGTTATTAGTGTACAATATAACCAAAATATTGTATAAATGGTAATAATAATAATTTTAAATCTGTACTTTTAGGAAATGTAGTAACGAAGCGAAATCCAATGTGATTGAAATAACTGAGATGGATTTACTGAAACTGACAATACCACCACAGGACATTATATAAGGTATTATATAATAATATTATAATACAGGACATTAATATAATATATATACCGGAATAATATAAGGTATTAAACTTGAATTGTGTCTGGAACCAATAATATTGTTATTAGAAATAATGTAAAAACAAACAATTTATTGTTGTTTATATGGAACAAACATCAACATTAGACAAAAGTTTGATACGTGAATGTGTGTAACAAACAAATCAACAGAAACTAGAGAGTGATAAAGAGTGGAAGTCAGGATGTCCTGTAGAAATTCAAGGAGTAAGCAAGGCCTTAATTACAAGAGTAATAGCTTTGCTCGCTGTTGCATATACAATGAACTGATATCGCGCAATTACAACTGGAAACTTAAACACTTGATGTAAATAATGAAATGAAAGTGAAAGAGTTCAAGTCAAGGCTTTTGTTGCCTCCAACTACAACGAGAACGGATATGTAATTTAATATTGAAAATGTAATTCATTCTCTTGTAATTAATAAAATAACTAATAACAGATGCAATTAACTAATTATAGTTTAAGCGATCGAAAAGTACCAAGAGCTGTTGTAAAATATTAAAGGTTTTCATTACCTAAGCGACTAGATTTTTCGAAATATTTCAGTTTTTAAAACGGCTAATTTTTGCGAAGTGAATTTAAAATAAACAATTTGAAATATTATTTTAAAGTGGTAATAATGTTTAAAGGAAGCCGAACCAATTTAAAAGGCATAACTTACCATGTCATTTATAAGCGGTGATTTAATAACTAGATTTTAATTAAAAATTAAATAAATGTAATTACAAAACGAAGCCGCTTTTACAGATGACATCATGGCAACTTTTTCCTTGTATAAATTAATTGCAAAAATTAATTGTAATTATATGTACGGGAGTGGAAATAATTTTTTTTACACACTGTATTAAGAAGTTTTAGACTAAGCTAAATTCCAAATAATGTGTTTTCTTGAATAAAAAATGAACAATCTTTATTGGTTGATCAGGAAATAAGAACGGGGCATTTTATTGAACGTAAACTTATATTTATCAAAAACTGAAAGAATTGAAATTTATTATTTATTATAATTTATTCAGTTGCATAAATTATTACATTATTGTATTATTTAAATTTTTGATATGTAGGCTTTAAAATCAGAAATAATTCTGAAAATATTTTGGATAAACATTACGCTGGTTCGTCTACTACCAATCTAATATTTTAAAAGTATATCTTGTTTTAATAGTGTCATTTATTTAAAACATGAAGGTCCTAATTTAGAATAAACTTAAACAGAAATTATGGTTTCTGAGAACTCTTTCCTGTAAAATTCGACATCCCAGACTAGGTAATGTGTACAGATTCTTCCCAAAGGAATAATTTAGAGCGTTTTTGTTATATATACATATACAGGGTGATTTTTTTGGATAAAAGAATACACTATATGAAGTAGAAACTCATTCTTGAAACATTTATCTCTCTCAATTTGAAATTGTAACTCGAATAGATTTACTGTTTTTCAAAGATATCGAGATTCATCCACGAAAAGTTTAATTTTCTCAACTTTCCTGCCACCAAATGTTACTTTTGATCCTTTTTTGAGCATAAGACAAACATTTTTATTTTGAAAATTAATGATCTATTTGTCTATTTATTTAGTCTGAAACAGACAAAATAGGCATTTTTGGAAAAAACCTGAAATATTCAAAACCTAACTTTTGGATTGTTATTAGACATAACAGTTGTCAAATTATATACAAAACTTGCCCTTGTCATTGTAATAATCTGTCTTTACTTTGATATAAGGAAATTCAGGTTATTCTTTTAAATTGTAAGAGAAAACTGGGCTAAAATTTTAAAAAATAAATAGGGAGGACAATCCAGTAAGCTGGATTCTATGACAACTAATAAAATATAGGGTTGAAGTGAATCATAAGATTACTACAAATATGAATAGACTACTTTGCAATTTTCTTAATATTCTACTGTAAGTCATTAAGGTAACATGCCATCTCAAATTTTACATTGCTTCAACTATTATCCTTATCAGTGCAGTGGACTGTTAAGTTCTGTGTTAAAACAATTGATTACAAAATGTATTTTAAAAACGAATGTTTTTGATTTTAAACTAGTTTTCTCTTACAATTTAAAAGTATAAACTGAAGTGGCTTTTATCAAATGAACAAGAGCAAGTTGTTTTTAAATAATTTGACAATTTATGTGCTTAAAAAAATCCGACAATAGTGTTTTGAATATTTAAGGTTTTTTCCGAAAACAAATATTTTGTTTGTTTCAAACTAAATAAATACACTTAAACATTATCACTTTTCAAAATTTTGAGGTTGTATTTTACACAAAATTCTATGAGTATTCAGAAGTTTGAGAAGTTGAGAAAATTGAAATTTTCATTGATAAGTAACGATATTTTGAAAAACGGTACAAAATTTATAGTTCCAAGTCAAATTGTGAGAAAAATTGTTGTCCTTGAAGAGTATTTTCTACTTCGTACAGTGTAAAAAAAAATGTTCAACACTTAGTGGCAATCCGATTTCAAAACGACATTTTGTAATAGAAAATAAAATGAAAACCTTCTTCATGGTACAGTCTGTTTGCAAAGAAGCGCAGTGCGTAACGATGGGTACATGTAACTACGTAACAAAAAAGATACAGATGAGTGATTAATGGTGGAGTTAAAATGGGACTTCCCTTCACTTGACCAATAAAAGGGTTACCACCATAACCTCACAATTAGAACACCTAATTCAGAAATTGCTCAAGTAGTCAGAATTGTAGATGAATTTAGTCACTAGTTTATTGGCTATTATATTCATTAATCTGGTTGTTACTCAAAAATAATTATCGGAAAATGTCAAAATGACAGCAATTTGAATCAGTTTATACCTCTGTAGGTACATGACACTATAAGAACTTATTCTGCTAAGCTTAGCCAACACGATATTATCCACATAGCAAAATTTGAAGTAGTAAAAAAAGCATATTTACAAATAAAATAAAAATAAATAACGAAATTCGCGTATCACGTCCGTCGACATTAAACGTATTGTTTTTAGTTTTTAAATTATAATAACTTGTGACCCATCTAGTAAGACATAAAATATAGCCATAATTAATGTTAAGGTACGCCAATCCGGATATTACGAAATCGACAAATATAAAATAAAATCTTCTATTAATATTAATATATACAGAGTGTTAAAAGTATGGAAGTGACTTGGTTACTTTTACATAAACGTTTTAATGATTAACAGTTGAGAAACAATAATTGGGACACCAGTTCAATCTATTTTTTGTATTTCTCTGACTCAAAAAGAAACCATTTTGAGGACATTATTTATAAATAAAAATTATAAATGATAACCTATATTTGACGTTTAATATACTACCACATAACAACATATTTTAAGATGCTTTTCTTCGTAGTATTTCAAAATATGCAACGGTTTAAGCGATAGTAGCTCTAAAAAGTTGATGAAAAAAAACATTGTCAGTCCTAGAACTTTAATTGATGGAAAAATATTGAAATGAAAAACTAACCCTCAAAATATAAAACAATATTTCAAATGAAGGAATTAAATTTGTCTTGTGGTTCTAAGGTCTGGATTATTCTACAGATTTTATAATAGCAGATTTGTTTTGCTTGTAAGGTTGGAAGATCTATTTTTTCAAAAATTCTTGGGAGAAATTTTCTAATCAATGGGTTTTTTTAAAGTTTTAAAAAGGGTTAAAAATGTATTAAAATTTAATTTGTGCTGTTTACATTTTAATTATAAATAAATATTGAGCTTACTTGTGCGATAATATCAGATGGAAAAAAAAACTCGAATACAATATCTCACAAAAATTACGTTTACTTAAACGCGTTTCAACGACAACGTCGCCATCCTCAGTGCTACATGAGCTACAATAACTAAACCATAACTTCAGTTATAATTAGTTATAATTCAGTTATAATTTAGTTATTGTAGCTCATGTATCACTGAGGATGACGACGTTGTCGTTGAAACGCGTTTCATTAAGTAAACGTAATTTTTGTGAGATCTTGGGTTCGATTTTTTTCCATCACTTTTTAATAAGTTTAGATTTTTAAAATATGACGAAGCTTTTTTGGGTGGAGAATTGGTTTATGTACAAAGGTTTATTTTACCACGTAGTGGACAACAATCTTGTTCCTCTTCCGTTATTCGCCCAAAAGTAATACAGTCGTTTCCATATTTTTTAACACCGTGTATATATAATTATATATTTACATATATTTAAATGTAAATAAGAGAATTGAGTAAATATGGAAAAACAATCAGTTGAAAATGTGACCATTATCGACTTTCGTTAGGGCAGAATTAATTCAACCAGATTAACAATTCGGTTCTGGGGCACGAAGCGTGACATTAGGGCCACATGGGTTGTTGCACCGTAAGGCACAACAATAGTAGGTTTCCAAACATTGTATTAGCTAATTCAGGAACGGGCTTTAGTAATTAATTTATTAACCTTGAAATTATTATTAGTTAATACAATTGTTAATTTTGAACATTAATTTATCAGTATCGAAAGGTGGTAGAGTATTAAATGAAGTTAAAACTACATTTTCTATTTCAGCAAATTTAAGCTTCCACAGATGATACATTAAGCAGCGAAGTCAACATGTTGTTAACAGCTTAACTTTGTTAACGGTTGTTTTGTTAAGCTTCAAGGGATTACACACATGGGAGATGATGATCACGTGGAAAATGATTTTCACAAAACCTTGCCCGAAGGTTTTTAAACGGTAACTCTCAATCGTCTTAAAGGAATGTGAAGGGCGTCCACATCCGTAATCTGCAGACTGCTATGACCTTCGACTGCCCACCTCAATTATCTGCCCCACAATGCATTTAATAAGTCGTTATAAATTGGAAATTTTATATTATAATTAATGCCGATAGTTGTACAGCAAAACTTGGAGCCTAGGGCGTGTTCAGAGTAGGTAGACAATTATTTCCATATTTTTATGTAACACGGCAAAAACATGTTGACATCAAATGTTTATTTATAACAGTAACCATGTATTAGTTTCAATTTCAATGTGATGAATTTATTTTGAAATACAATAAACATGGAGGAATGTTCTAAACTAAAAACAAAGTATATAAACACATTTGTGTACAAAATTTATTAATTTATTATACAGGTATTTTTGTGTGTAACTTACTAAACGGAAGCCGCTGTATTAAATGTTTCCAAATTAATTGACTTGTTTATTGTAAGTAATTTGCATAATGTAAGAAATAAATATTTAACATTCATAGAACACCTTATATACAAAACTTAACTTAATTGCGGATACCGCAACAATTAATTATTTTGTCAGAAGTAACTTAAGATCGAACAACAGACATTAATGAACACAACAGAAAGTGAAATTTTGATATATGCCATCTGGTGAAAGATATAAAGTTTTAATAGGCGCTATGTTTACGGAAATAGAAACCAATAATAAACTGACTCACGTAAGAGATGTAGCAACATCGTCTTACAAAGTATTTTTCTTTAATGATGAAATTTAAATAGTTAACGAATGTGCTAACTTTATTTAAAGAGATGGTCGCCTAAAAGCGTCTCGAAAATAATGTAATACAAAATATAAGTTTACATATGAAAATTTTTACTTGCACCCTATTGGGGCTTCTTTTTGCGAAATTATGCTACACAAAAAGTAGTTTAATTTTACCGACAAGTATGGTTTCATTTTTATTTTTCTATTATTATTAGGGCTGTAGAAATGGTAGCGTTGTTTGGTTCATTGGTTTTAATTCCCATATTCAGCCTAGATCGAGATAACTTGTTGTGCAAGACTACAAGCGAGCACCACTCCCATAGTGGCCACACTCAGCCAATATCCTGATACGTGATATTTTATTACAGGTTTCACTTCAAATTTAAATTGCAAAACTGAGAGAATGCTTGATTGGAGATAAACCACTCTCTTTAATCTTCAATTAAATTTACTTCACGAGAGTTGGATATGTCTTTAACTATTTCAATAATCCGAACAGGATTTTTAAGTTATACGGTGACCTTTGTTTTGCTATTGCGTAAAATTATCTCAAGTTGGTTTACTAGAATATACCCTCTAGTCTGATTAGGCTTACCTAAATATAATCCAATCTCGAATCTAATTTTTTGGTTTTAATAACCAGCAATAATATCTGTAATAACACTGCTCTTTTTCCATCAGAATGGAAGGTTTCAAATCTCTCCCACTGTTGGTTAATGTTACACTAAATGCACTACGATATGTGTTTAATATACATGTAATGAAATATTAAAAAATGTATTGGTCGAATATAAATAATTTTTGGTCTATCAATGTGACAACATAATCTTTAAAAGAATGTTATATGAAAATATGATTATTATATATAAACGTAAACAAATTTAATAAAACGAGTATACAAAAAATATGACGGGAAGGTATTTTGAGACACCGACATTTTATTTTACTTAATTTTTTTTGAAACAAGGTATTATTAAAATAGAATTTAGTGCACTTTCTGATACAACTATTAATTGAATTTTCTGATACAACTAATTACTGGACTTTCTGATTCAACTATTTAGTGCACTTTCTGATACAACTATTTATTGGACTTTCTGATTCAACTATTTAGTGCACTTTCTGATACAACTATTAATTGAATTTTCTGATACAACTAATTACTGGACTTTCTGATTCAACTATTTAGTGGACTTTCTGATACAACTATTAATTGAATTTTCTGATACAACTATTTACTGGACTTTCTGATTCAACTATTTAGTGGACTTTCTGATACAACTATTAATTGAATTTTCTGATACAACTATTTACTGGACTTTCTGATTCAACTATTTATTGGACCTTCTGATTCAACTATTTAGTGCACTTTCTGATACAACTATTAATTGAATTTTCTGATACAACTAATTACTGGACTTTCTGATTCAACTATTTAGTGCACTTTCTGATACAACTATTTATTGGACTTTCTGATTCAACTATTTAGTGCACTTTCTGATACAACTATTAATTGAATTTTCTGATACAACTATTTACTGGACTTTCTGATTCAACTATTTAGTGGACTTTCTGATACAACTATTAATTGAATTTTCTGATACAACTAATTACTGGACTTTCTGATTCAACTATTTATTGGACCTTCTGATTCAACTATTTAGTGCACTTTCTGATACAACTATTAATTGAATTTTCTGATACAACTAATTACTGGACTTTCTGATTCAACTATTTAGTGCACTTTCTGATACAACTATTTATTGGACTTTCTGATTCAACTATTTAGTGCACTTTCTGATACAACTATTAATTGAATTTTCTGATACAACTAATTACTGGACTTTCTGATTCAACTATTTAGTGGACTTTCTGATACAACTATTAATTGAATTTTCTGATTCAACTATTTATTGGACCTTCTGATTCAACTATTTAGTGCACTTTCTGATACAACTATTAATTGAATTTTCTGATACAACTAATTACTGGACTTTCTGATTCAACTATTTAGTGCACTTTCTGATACAACTATTAATTGAATTTTCTGATACAACTAATTACTGGACTTTCTGATTCAACTATTTAGTGCACTTTCTGATACAACTATTAATTGAATTTTCTGATTCAACTATTTAGTGCACTTTCTGATACAACTATTAATTGAATTTTCTGATTCAACTATTTATTGGACCTTCTGATTCAACTATTTAGTGCACTTTCTGATACAACTATTAATTGAATTTTCTGATACAACTAATTACTGGACTTTCTGATTCAACTATTTAGTGGACTTTCTGATACAACTATTAATTGAATTTTCTGATACAACTATTTATTGGACCTTCTGATTCAACTATTTAGTGCACTTTCTGATACAACTATTAATTGAATTTTCTGATACAACTAATTACTGGACTTTCTGATTCAACTATTTAGTGCACTTTCTGATACAACTATTAATTGAATTTTCTGATACAACTAATTACTGGACTTTCTGATTCAACTATGTAGTGCACTTTCTGATACAACTATTAATTGAATTTTCTGATTCAACTATTTAGTGCACTTTCTGATACAACTATTAATTGAATTTTCTGATTCAACTATTTATTGGACCTTCTGATTCAACTATTTAGTGCACTTTCTGATACAACTATTAATTGAATTTTCTGATACAACTAATTACTGGACTTTCTGATTTAACTATTAATTGAATTTTCTGATTCAACTATTTATTGGACCTTCTGATTCAACTATTTAGTGCACTTTCTGATACAACTATTAATTGAATTTTCTGATACAACTAATTACTGGACTTTCTGATTCAACTAATTACTGGACTTTCTGATTCAACTATTAATTGAATTTTCTGATTCAACTATTTATTGGACCTTCTGATTCAACTATTTAGTGCACTTTCTGATTCAACTATTAATTGAATTTTCTGATACAACTAATTACTGGACTTTCTGATACAACTATTAATTGAATTTTCTGATTCAACTATTTATTGGACCTTCTGATTCAACTATTTAGTGCACTTTCTGATACAACTATTAATTGAATTTTCTGATACAACTAATTACTGGACTTTCTGATTCAACTATTTAGTGCACTTTCTGATACAACTATTAATTGAATTTTCTGATTCAACTATTTATTGGACCTTCTGATTCAACTATTTAGTGCACTTTCTGATACAACTATTAATTGAATTTTCTGATACAACTAATTACTGGACTTTCTGATTCAACTATTTAGTGGACTTTCTGATACAACTATTAATTGAATTTTCTGATTCAACTATTTATTGGACCTTCTGATTCAACTATTTAGTGCACTTTCTGATACAACTATTAATTGAATTTTCTGATACAACTAATTACTGGACTTTCTGATACAACTATTTAGTGGACTTTCTGATACAACTATTAATTGAATTTTCTGATTCAACTATTTAGTGCACTTTCTGATACAACTATTAATTGAATTTTCTGATTCAACTATTTATTGGACCTTCTGATTCAACTATTTATTGAATTTTCTGATACAACTAATTACTGGACTTTCTGATTCAACTATTTATTGGACCTTCTGATTCAACTATTTAGTGCACTTTCTGATACAACTATTAATTGAATTTTCTGATACAACTAATTACTGGACTTTCTGATTCAACTATTAATTGAATTTTCTGATTCAACTATTTAGTGGACTTTCTGAATCAACTATTTATTGGACTTTTTGATACAACTATTTAGTGGACTTTTTTATACAACTATTTAGTGGACTTTTTAATACAACTATTTAGTGGACTTTCTGATACACCTATTATTGGACTTTCTGATACAACTATATAGTGCACTTTTTGATACAACTATTAAGTGGACTTTCTGATACAACAATGTATTGGACTTTCTAATTCAACTATTTAGTGGACTTTCTGGTACAACTATTTAGTGCACTTTTTGATACAACTATTTAGTGCACTTTTTCATACAACTATAATTGCACTTTCTGATTCAACTATTTAGTGGACTTTTTGATACAACTATTTAGTGCACTTTTTCATACAACTATAATTGCACTTTTTGATACAAGTATTTAGTGGGCTTTTTGATACAAGTATTTAGTGGGCTTTTTAATATAACTATTTAGTGGACTTTCTGAAACATCTATTTAATAGACTTTTTGATACAACTATTTAATGAACTTTTTGAATTAATTTCTTGTGACTTTATACATTTGACTACTAATATGTCTATTTTCTACCATGTTAAATGTCTACCATCTATATTTTGTTGTATTTCGACGGGAGAATTTCGTAAAGTTAGCTTTAACCAATCGGTTTATATACAGTTGTAAATTATGAGTGGATAAACTTAAAAAGATTAAAAAAAGGTGTTATGTAGTGATAAATGTTAACAATTGTTTTGAGAAACACTTAACGATTAGGAACTGATATAATTAACTAAACAACTGTACCAGGTAGCAGGTGGAAACACACCTATGCTAAAGTGCAAGTCGTTCTAAGTATTTCTATTTATCAAAATTTATGATTAGCTTCCGCCTTGACTCGACTTGTTTATTTTTCGATAACCAACATTAGTTAATATTATAATCCATTAAACCAAAGTTGTTACGAACAACAAAGAAATTTTATATTCCGCTCGTCTTATTCACATCACGTTTTAATTTTATTTTGATGGCGGAGGCAGATGGGAGTTCAGTTTACGCATAATCTCAGATCTTGGGTTAAACAAAGATTTTATATCACTCCAATAAATAAAATACAAAGCAGTCGAGGTTAGCCTTGAAAAGACAGGCAAGTTGTAGGACCGCAATAAATTGACGTGGCGGCCAGCTTAACTTGCCGTTTCAAATAGTTGCTTTTGTTTCGACTTGGCACGGTGAATTCGCTCCCGCTATTCCAAACCATATTAATGGTAAAAACAATAGCTATTATTTCTTCAAAAATATAAAATAATGAAGATTGCTGTGTAATTAGAAGATAATTGGTACAGTGTTTTGAAAACATGTTTGAACAATCAGCTTAGACAAGCAAATTGTTAGTTCAATAACGAATAAAAGAAATGATATTTATTCTGGGTAATATTATTCTTAATTTAAATAATTTGCAATAATTTTTACAATAAAAAGAATAGTGGTAACAATAAGTGATAACGTAGTGCCATTGACTTACAATAGATAATATAAGAACTGTTCTTAAATTAGATCTATTATTACAACGTCTGCGTTCTAAAATTATGTTTTAAATTGATAAATTTTATCCAAATGTTAACTTTGAAATAAGATAAATATTTCAATGTTGAAATTTTATTTAGGATTTTTTTATGAGTAATGTAATGTTGAAAAATTACCATATTTGTTAAAGGCAGAATATTTCTTTTGAATGTAAAAATTTGCAAAAAGATAAAACGAAATTAATTATGCCAAACCTCCACCAATTCTGTAATGTGAAATATATATATATATATATATATATATATATATATATATTATGAGCCTGAAGTACCTTTAATAAAAATTTCAATATTTATTTACTAAAATTTAGTATTATATTACGTCATAAAGTAAAAATATCTGTAAATATAAAGTAAACTTTAATTAAACTTGTTCTATAATACTATATAATCAAACCAATTTCAAGGTAATTTGATATTTAACGTAAATTTCCTTTATAGTATACTTATGGCTAAAGAGTGGGTTTTTGTGGAGGAAACTTGTTTTTTCAAACAAGCTTATAATTAAAACGAAAGACGGTTTCATAATGGTTGTCGTAGGTCGTGGTGTGTGGCATATTTGTAGTGAAATCGATGAACTCCAAACGCAGTATGAATCATGTATTTTGAAAGGATTCGATTTCATTATCTTACGATATGTAGCTCTGCTAACAGCTTGTTTCATATTAAGACAAAAAATTTATTCTAATGAAAAATTTTGGGGATACCAATATTTTAAAACAATTAAAGTTAAAATATATTATTGTTTATTAAATATATTTTTGTTAAATTTTACGTATGTTAAATCGATTTCTTTTATACTTAAATTAATATGCTACTGTCAGAACAATTGCCACCAAGATTTTCTAGAGTTTCCTAACACTATATTTGTATATAAGAACATTTAAAAAAAATCAATCTAATGACACAGCTTAAAAAATTTAAAGTTAAACATTTTCAGCCATATTTACTGCAGTTACACTAATTTCAAGTAGAAAGATGAGTATAGGTGCAACTAAATTTAAAGTAAATTACCACACAAAAACTACACCAGTTTTTAGAGTTCATGACTTATACAAAATTAATACAAAATGATGAGTAGTTTAATATATTGAGGTTAGTTTAATAAATTATATAAATAGTTCATTAGCATCGATTTGTATACCAACTTAATTAAAAAACCACTCATTTAATCGAACATCGTGATAAATTTGATAAAATACATTTTATTTCAATATATTTATAATTATTGTAAGCAGTCAAGGTTAATTAAAAAAATTGTGACTTAATTGCTTTTCACGTGGTCAGTTTAATGTTGTATTTTTTCGATCGTCTAAACGTCTAAACTAAATAAAAAACTGGATTGAGTATTCATCACATATTGTCTTAACAAATATTGTATCTAAATTGAACTAATAAACGAGTTTTGTTCTGTTTATTGGTGTTTTTGTTAATTAATTATGGTTTCCTAGACTAGTGCAATTTTATTTAACGACGGGGCGAATTCATTGCATTAATCGTGGGTATAATATAACTACAGTACAATGACATAAAATTGATTAAAAAAACTATCGAAGCTGGTGTGTCAGTTTACTGTTAAAATAATTTAACTGGTGCTTCAAATTAGATGATGCAAGTAATTCTAACTTTAAAGCCAATATATAATAACAATACATCTTTTAAAATTCATAATCAGTTTTTAGAGATAAAAATAGAAGATATTCTGAAATATCCTATAGTTGGTCCGGAATTATGTGCAACAATGAGTGTAAGTCCGAGTAATATGTAGGCTAACGTGCGCACTCGAGCATTTACCTGAATTGTCGTTATGCAATAACTGAATATTGGAAAGTGCTTATCAAAAGACGTGCTTTATACACCTTGACATATAGCAGACAGATGAAATAATTTGTGGGCAGTATTGGCACACGGCCCGGACACTTGTCCTCGTCTCTCAGTGTGGGTATCAACAATGTAAGTACGGGCGTCACGTTAAATTTTCATTTTTAGGTAAATTTTGTAAAAAGTCTCATACAAAATCTTCGTGCCTATAGAGAGTACTGATTGGGACGCACAATTTATAGGAATAATTCTGTCATAAATTATAGATTTGTGTATATTATTTTATTTGTTGAAGATTGGACAAACATGAGCTAGCGAGTTTCTTCACATACACACACATGCGTACACACGCACACGCGTACAATCTTGTGTTGTAGCAATAAAAACATAAAGTCATTATATTATAACCAATCCGTTGTTATAGTATTTTGTCTTGAATTAAATTTCATAAAAATAACTTTTGAATTAGTTAAATCGTTGATTTAGCCGAAGGTTGTCGTGTTAGTAGACTTAGGATTTTAACTTTCTTTACTCTTTAGTAACACATGAATGATTTTAGTTGTTATAAATAAATTTCTTTATACAATTGAATCTTAAATGTTTTTTTTTTAATTTTGACACGTTTATAGTCGTATAATAATGTTCTTCTGTATTTGTTAGCCGAGTATACAGATGGTAGAGAAATGTTAGCCGAGTATACAGATGGTAGAGAAAACATAAGGAGTTATAGTTTAAGTCAGGAGTGACAAAAGTTATGGAATAAGTTTAAATAACTCCTGATCCGATGAATGAAGAACTTTCCTTTACCAAAGTCCGTGATTAAATGATTACCAACTGTTTTGGCGGAAGAATTGAGATTTGTTCTATGTTTAAATAGGTTAGTTTAACAACTCGTCAAAGACGGATTTTGTATACAGATCGCGGTCAAAAGAACACGCTTTGAAACAGAAAGAGGGTATTATAGAACGTCTCCAATTAAAAAACTGTGATAATTTATTAAAAGTATAACTTATAAATTTAGAGCTCAAACAGGAATGGGAATTCCAACTCAATACAAAGTTTTCCGTTTTAGTTTTGCAGATTGAGAGACGAACATTATCCCCTGAGTAGCACTTTACACGAAAGCATCTTTTCTTTTTTATTAAATTTGTTTTTTCTTATTATTTTTCACTCTCACTTAGAAAACGCAACTACATGATCGTGAAAGTGACCTGTCAACATTCCTCGTCAATCCGATTGTTGCCATAACAACACAATTACCCATCATTAAGTAAGAAATGATGATGATAGACTCTGGAAACCAGCTTGGCATAGGTCAATTCGTTATTTAGACGCACGCCAATTAAAAGGCATGAGAAAGTTGAACCAATCAATGTTATATTAATTACATAAGCCTAAGGGCAGTACCTTCATTGTTGTTAATAGTTATCATTATTTCTTTTGCATGTTTCAATTTTATTATAAATAATTATAAAAGTCTGTAAATTTATAAGCGTTAAGAAAATATTATGAAATTTACGGAAAAGGTTCTTTCTTTTCAACTAGGGCGTAAGATGGTCGATGGATGTACAAGATTAAAACAATATATAAGATGACAGCTACTTAAAGCAGTAGTACACAGTTCCAAGGCAAGGACGCTGGTACTCCGACTAGGAATAAAGTGCGCGCCACGAAGTATTAAAATATAATTGTATGAACGAGAAATAAAAATAACAGTGGTAAAAAAAACATTAAAATGAAAAATAAATTACTCAAAAAAACTTACTATTTTTTAATGTTTTCTTTTGTTAGAATTACAACTTTTTTTAGTTTTATAGATTACAAAAATAGCAATCGAATATTATTTACTAACAACTATAATGTTTTATTCCAATATTTATCCTTTAAAACTTGATAAAACTTTCACGTAGAGCTAACTTGAATAAGAATCAATGTTAATTAGAGTAAAATAAAAATAGAAGTCGGGTACTTGACGCTTCTATAAGGAATTCTGCCACCAGCCACCCCTGATCACCAACAGTGGGAGAAATCATTCTTGTCATCGTTGGGTACAACCTAATATTTCCTTTAACTACGATCCAAAAATTGTAATTAAAAATTACAATGCAAGTAGCAAGCCACACATAAATCATGTAACTTTGTTGGGTGGTGTTGAGTTGAAGTGTACAGTAGTAGTGTATTATTTACTTTTATTTCACTTGTGCGTCACGTCACTAGGTAGTAGCTACATCTGATTTACAAGAACTATTTACTGACCGTATTAAATCATTTATGGAGGTACTTATGAACACGAAAATAAGTGATCAAATGTCATGTTGGGCGGGTTCAAGTAATTAATTATACATGCATATAATATTTTGCATTATTTTTTACAGTTACGTGTTTCGTTTGTAATATTGTTTCAGACAATTTAATTGTGGCTTCAGTCCTGACATGCTGTATATGTGTGACAAAACCTAAACTACAGTAAAGGGATATATTTTAATATTGTCACCAGAAGGCAAATCATAAGTTATTGTTTATGGCTTTAACCCATCTTGTATTATTTTATCTCGGTTATAGATTGTGCAGATACAATAATCTATTTTTATAATGAATAAAGTGCTGTAAACATTTTCTAGTAACCAATGTGGAGTTGAATATGCATGTGCAAGTAAAGCTTAAATTATGACTCCATAACTTTACATTAAAAGACAAAACCTACAAGATACTGTTAAATTAAACAAAGTTGTTGACATACAAGATAGCAGCATTATTTGTTATATGACATAGGCTACATGAAGAACTAAATTTATATATATTATGCTTCGCATTGCATTTGAAGCTCGCCAGCAAATTTTTATGCGCTCAAAGTTTGGGAATTGATTGTAGGTGCTAAAATAGAGACAAAAATTTAATAAAAATATGTCAAAAAATGCTTCATTAAGTGTTTGCTTTAAAATTGTATTATCTTTAAAACGGTTTGGTATAGGGAGAACAAAATTACATTAATTTTCCGAAAGAGTTTATAATATTCCAAATAGTTGTTTTAAAATGTTTGATCTCCAATAACTCGAAAACAATTAATTACGTTAACAAATAATTGTCAGAATATAATTTACTTTATTTATGGTTTTTTAAATGTTATGTATTTGTGTAGAATAGTATATAAAATTGTACTTGAGATAGTTTTACACTAAAGCCTAAGTTAGGCTACTCCCTCATGGTTATAATTTTATACAGATTTTGTTTAATTATCAAGAAATAATGTTTTATCAATATCTTGGTTAACCTTTGATCTACAATAAACATTAAAAAAATGCTATTTTAAACATTATTTAAACTAGTTAAAAACATATTTAAAGCTTAACAAATTTGACTTTTAAACAATTTTTTGTATTTGTTTGAGATAAAAAAACTACAAACTATCAACATAAATTTGGATACCGTCAAACCATTCTTATAATATTAAAATTTTAACATTTAAAAAAATTGTCCAACACTGTTTAAACAAAAAGACTACTAGTAAATGAGTTTACAAACAAAACATAATATATTGAGAACAATAAAAGCTACGTTTATAATATACAACACAGATATCCTATAACAGACCACCCTTAATAAATGTAGGTAGTAACCTAACCTTAGGTACATCGAATAACTATGAGTACTTGAAACAAGATATAGTCGCTATTAAGATATCCATTAAAGAGTTTTATACTCCGAGCTAGCAAATCCTTAGTTTTATATTGCGTGTTTAATAGCTTCGACAACATTTACAACCAAACAAATGTAATATCTTAAATTTATAATTATTTTGGAAAGGTTATATAGCTAAGTGCCAATTGACATGGGGTTTTCAAGAGGTAGTCCCGATTTATCGAAAATGGCGGTCCATACAGCGAGCAGAGTATGTTTAATGGTTGGACAAATTTCTAAGTCACTAAGGGATCAATTCTCTTCACGAGAATATTTATAAAGCTCCCTCTGCATTACACTAATTGGGAAAGAACTAATTTGTTTATAACTACAGGTTGATTGAAATACAATCATGTGACCACTGTTTTACTCGATAAATACAAAATATACATAACAACTTTAAAAAGGTAACCCCAGGATTTTTTAAAGTTAAAATTAGTGGTATTACCAAATGTTTCAAATCACTGGCCATTTTGCCTATAAGGCAGTCAGCTATAAATTTTCTTATAGAAATTCCTATTTTGTACGTTTTTGGATAAAAAAATATTATTTTAAGACTTTTTTATTCTTGGAACTGTTTAGGAGCAATAACCAATCAAAGTTTTTTTTAAATACAAGGTCTATTTCCGTACTTAAAACTGTTGAACCAAATTTAAAATTGAAACATTGATAGACTGTATGCAATGTATACACAAATATTAAAAATTTAAATTTGCAACATTTTGTTTTGTTTTTTTATTCACGTGACAGGACTAAAAAAATGCAATATTTGTAGAAAAATAAATAATTATTTTTCTAGATAAAAACAATATTGGCAATAAACTTCACTTTCTAAATATCAGGTAGTTAAGTGATACTCTTTATTCCTTAAGACAAATGTTATGCAAATTTTAAACAGATCAGTTTTTACAGTTTTTAAAGAAATTCAATAAAAGGAAGTCGGTTAAAATACCTCTTAAAAATGTTTAAATATTCGATTTTGTGCAACGTTTCTGGTAATTGTCTAAAGCACCTACTGGTTTACACAATTTTGTAATTATTACTGGATGTATTAGATCTTGTGAATAGAATATTATAGCCGAAACAAATGTATTAACACTACTTAATAATACAATTTGTCCTAAATTCACATGGTGTAATACATTTAGTAATAAGGAGTTCGTGTAAGCCAGAGGATATTCTAAACAATTACCAGAAAATTATGATTTTTGTTTTCTATCGATAACTCTGTTACTTCTCAGCCTAAAGAACAAATAAAAATAACAGTACTCCTTTCATCCTAGCTCAAGTTTAAATTTCAACTGAATTTGAGTTGGAAAAATAAGAAAACCGTCTCTGCAAATGTTTGAATAATTTAAGTGGCTGTACCTTCTAAATGGCGAAAGATATAAACAAAAATACCCAAGAATCAAAAAGTTTTAATATATGGGTCCCCATAAGAAAATTTAGAGCTAACCGCCATATTGGTAAAATGGGGGTATATGATATGAAAATTTTGTTTATATTTATAGTTTTAACTCAAAAATTCCTGGAGGGTTACTTTTAAAACGTTTTTTTAACTTTTGGATTTATGGAATAAAACAGCGGTTACACCAGTTTCAATCATCCTATTATTTATAGTTTAGGTTGGAATTTATTTAAACTAATAGGGAGGATGTGCCCTACATTTTGGAGAAATACTTGGGAAATATATAAATTATTACATTTTATTAAACATAGAATTTAGTCTTCATTTGTAGAACAACAGACTACAACATTTTAGATAGTTCTTTATCTAACAGGTGTCTGAAAATTAGTGATTTTAACATATATATTATATAACCTCATAACTTTTTTAAATTGTTTGTAGGTTTCACATTAATTTATTTTTTCGGGGTTAGAAATTAATATATTATAACCAAAAGTATTGGTTAAAACACAACGGGAAACTCTTACATGCCTTCGCATGTTAAATTTAATTTTTCCAATGTGAATTTACAGCTTAGGGATACCATAGTGAGTATTTCACTGTAAGCCTGTGTGTGCAGATTATTTATGATGATGTGAAATGTTCGTTAGGGTCTTTAATTTTTCTTCACAAACTGTAGGGGGGGGGGGAGGGGTTGTATATATTCTAGTTTATGCCCAAATTGACGTAGCATTAACGTAAAATTTCCAAGTATCTCAATTAAACTAGTGAAATGAATTTAACTTTTACAACAATTATTGATATGATTTAATCTAATTATAAGAAAGTACACACGTATGATCAACCAATGAGCATGGCCAAAATGTTTAGCCAAACCTTCAAAATGTTAAAATTAATTCACTAGCAACCGTGGATAATAGCTGGCGTAATTACAGCCACTTGCATAACCCACGAATCTTACAAATTAATCCGATTTCGCAATGTTCTGATTTATGTTGTCCAACCTGTATTGTATTCTACGGACAACTTTCAGAATTGCAATATTGTAGGGGAAATGTCATTTTAATTATGCATATTGTGATAAGAGATCACCTTTACCGATATCGAACTTATTTAACTGGAGTCCATATGAAGAAATAGTAAGTGGAAATCGGACATTTCCTTTCTCTCTTGCCGCCTCTGTTACATTTGTAGGTAAAAACATTACAACGCAAAGAGAGCGTGTCTAGCCAGCAATTACTTATCGTGTTTATACGGGCTAGAATTTGTGTCAGACGTTAGTTTTTATTTAAACTTAGAAAGGAAACATGTGAATGTTTAGAGTTTACAATAAAAGTTATGAAATATAAGATTGATTATTAGAAAAACCTAACTTGTCTGATTTATCGTGCACCACTTAATGGAAAAGTTGTTTTCATTCTACTTGGAAACTTTTAAATAAACATAATGTTCTGTTAAAGATATAAAGGCATAATTATTAAGGATTTTATCTAATGCAATTTCATTATTTACTGACAGTTTCCCAAAAGACTAGAAGCCTTTGTTTTCTTCTTATCGTAAAACCATCGTACTTCCTAACATTTTGTCAAACAAAACTCATAATCATTACATTTCCAAGATATTTTTGTATATTGTAGAAAAATATAAGAAATAATACTAGTAATGTACAGCAATAACAGTTTATAACTGATTTCCCTTAATTTAAAAAAAATTAATTTTCCAAATTTTAAGTAAATGATTTGTACAAATTCCACAAATGATTTGTATACTTTTGTGTAAGAAATTAATTTACACAAGGAGTAAAACCGGAGTCTTAATATTTATTTGAAATTTCAATCACCAAATGAAAGAAAAATGACAAATTTCCTGTAGAACTAAGCCCAAAGGGCTAGATCAAAGCTTCATACGGATGGACTAATGAAGGTTTGTACTATGTTTAAATTGATGAAGTTAGATTGTGCATATTTTATTTTGTCTGTTTTTATAATTACATATTATCTTTACTCTCTCTACTGAATGAAAATATATCTTGTACACCTCGTAAGGAAAATAACAAAAATAAAATTTCAAGAAATCTAAAAACAGGAAATACCTCAATTCTCGAAAGCCTTGTGAACTGTTTCAACTCGGACGAGTCCCTATGAGGACATTTACATGGGTAAATCTTAAGACTGAAACCATTAGCATGTGAAGAGGCCTGATTACTGAATACGGCACAAGCTCGGGTCCGTTACTTTACACCATGATAATATACCGGATGTCGCCTTTTGTCGAAGACGTGACAATTCATGAATGCCGACAAAATGAGGGACGCGAACGGAATTGGGTTCAGGTTGCTTGTGTAAGGCCACCATATCCGATAGACCTCCATTATGTGGCAATAAAATATCACATTTCCTTCCCCATTTTATTTTCTCAAAGAGTATTTAAAGTGATTGTAGTTTGTATATTGTAAGATTATCAGATTAAAATGACAATGAATAAGAATTCAATACAAAACAATAAATAGTGGTTAATATTCTCATAAAGCTATTTCTGAATATAAAAGAACAGATAGAGTGTGTAAATTTAAAGCAATGATCAGTGTTGATAAATTAAGGGTTTGAGAGATGTAAGTGGTAAAATCCGTTCACGAAAGATCGTTAAAAGAAAAGTACCATACCTCCACCTAGGCACGCCTTTAAACATTTGTACTTTACGCTATTACCCCAAAACACGCAACGCACAAAGCAATTACTACTTTTCTTTTCTTTCTTACTCACTATCATTTTATGAATTTTCCAGATAAACCATAATACATTTTCTTTATATATTTTTGTACTTCTGGTATCAACACGGGGTTAATGTAAAATTACCTTTTATTAGGTGATTGTACCATTGACTCTACTTTATTAATGCCTGTGTTAAATTTGACATATTCTATACTGTATAACAAACACACAGAACACAATGCTCACAAAAAGTACGCCTATGAGTTATAGTTTGATTGTGGTAGATCATGTATCACTGAAGAGGACGACCTTGTCGTTGAAACGCGTCTGATACTTCGGCGTATTTTTTGTGAGAATTGTGTTCTGTGTGTTTGTTATACTGTATAATTTTTCTCATAAGTCAAGCTCAACATTTAATATATTCTATACTCACTCGTCTCCATAAGATCTATATTTCATTTAGCTTTGAAAAAAATTGACATTTTTCAAAAGGAAATTAATCTAATATTATTTTATAATCTATTAAAAGTGAAGATCATGAAATTTACAGTTAGAAATAAATTAAATTATTTAAAAAAGAATTAAGAACTTTCTGTATGCAAATTATGAAATCATATTTTTAAGTATAAAAACTATTTTAGTTTGCGAAACTTTAATTTATTTGATTTAATTTTTGATTACACCTTGTAAAATTATTACAGGTGTAATTTTATAAATTACTCTTTATAAAATTATTATCAGTATTTAATATGTATCAGTACTGAAAATGCACATACTATGGAACTGTGAGAGTAGTTTTCACTCTCGCTACTAGAGCTCAGTAAATGCAACGCATCGCCGTGAATACTGTGGACGCAACTTGAGGTACATATCTGTATTTATTACAGTAGTACAGCACGGCGTAATTAATAATTTCAATAGTTAGAATTTAATTTGTTTTTATATATACTAACAAACCATGTTGCAAACAAATATTTATCTTTATGAGCTTTAAAATCTTCTCCGTCTACGCCATGTTGGATTTACAAGCCATTCATAATCTTAAACTTTACAATTTTAAGCAAATATTTATTGATACAGTAAACTTTTTTGAAAAAAATCGAAATTTTGGATTGGTTGGCCTAAAGAACATACTAGACTCATGATGTTTTTGTTCTGAATCTGTAAATAACCAGGTAAAAGTATTGTTTAAAAAAATACGTTTATTAATGGAAATAATTGTTAAACACTGTTAGTTCAAAACCAAACAATAATTTTAATTTATGTTGTTAGTTTGAATATATATAAGCCAGAGAGAGTTACACATTGACTTGAGAGATGAGATCGAGTTGTGGTCTAACGGGATTATTTTTTGTGTCCAAAATTAAATAATAAAATGTAGTGAATCAACACAACTTTCTACTTTTGAAGAAAACAAAAATTTTAATTATATTTTGCATAAAATACATTTCGAAAAAAAATTGAGATTATAATACATAGATATCATTGTAAACTGGCAGTTATATTACAATAAAACAAGGATTTACTGAATAGCTGATTAATTTGTAAAAAGAGAAAAAAAAGTATTAACAACGGATTACTTTTATTT
This sequence comes from Aphrophora alni, assembly GCA_963513935.1. NCBI lineage: Eukaryota > Metazoa > Arthropoda > Insecta > Hemiptera > Aphrophoridae > Aphrophora > Aphrophora alni. The sequence continues at coordinate 115,753,680 of OY740766.1, read as the reverse complement.
AAATTTTTTTTATTTAATATGAACTTATATTATTTTAATTTGCTAAGGAATTTATGCGCCAGTCGCGTATTGCTTTACTATAGGGGCTATTTTAATTATTAAGGTGTCAGATTAAACAACGTTACCTGCAGATTTACCAAAAATTATTCATTGGAAACACTTAATCTGTAATAAATTTATTATTTAAATAACATGTCTGTTATGGGTAAATAACATGTTTCACAACAAAAATAATTTGAAACACTTGTTATAAATTCTCAAAAAAGTTTTATTTTGTTGTTTTGTTTGAGAATTTATAACAAACAGCTGCTCTACATTATTTAGATTAACTTATATTGAAAGTTACTTTATTTGTATGTATTCACGTTGTGTTGTATTGTATGCTTACATCTCGCAAAAATAAACGGTTTCAATTCTCAAATCTTATATTTAATTCGCCAAGGAATTTCTGCACCAGTCGCACATTTCTTTACTATAGGGCCGATTATGCAGTTATTCAAAACTGTTCAAATTTTTAACTGAAAACGACTAGTATTAAATAAATACTATAAAGGAAATATTGAGAAAGCTTATTTTGAGAGCATAAAGCATACAAGTATTATAAATACTATGATACTTGTTAAGATAATTTACTTTTTAAAGTTTTATTTGGGTTTCAGAAGTAATATAATGTTGTAGTGAGGAAGTCACATTAACTACACCTCTAGCCAACTCAACAAAAATGCGATCAATATTCAAATGAACCGAAAGAATGCACCTCGAATGGCTTACATTAGCACAGAAGCATGTCAGGACAATCCTTGGCTGCACGTTCGTACATCTTTAATCCAGTCGTAATTTGAATATCAAGGCATAACACCGCCTGACTTTCCCCTGCCGTCAGAACACTACCCATTGTTTAGGTCTCGTCACGAAAAGTGATCGACACCCGATTATGTGTTGCTTTACCATTATACAACCCGGGTTGAAAATCCATAATTCTTGCCAAATAAGATAATGCTGTTACAACATCCGCAATTGTTCCACAGCTTCAGGAAGCGAGTTTTATTAGGTTCACGAGTTTAAAACTCTTTAAGTTATTACAGCAGTGGAATGGGCATGGTGGAATATGACTGTAGTAAATTCACACCACCTTCCGTTGCAGCATTTATGAGTCATGCCAAGCATACAGACAGAGATGCAGCATCAAACACTGTGTACATCCTCGTATTAAGCATTGGTTGGTCCATAACATTATACATCTTTTATTTGTAACTTTTTGACAATATGTTAACTTGGAATTTGAGGCTTTAACTCACGATGTTTTTGACATAAAATCTTTACTTTATCCTCGTTAGACTATTAAAGACGGGGGGGGGGGGGTAAAGTAGGCAACGCAAGGAAACACAGGAATGGAACCAGCGTTACCTGGGTTCAAAGTGGATCGAGATGAACGCGCGTTATGCCAACTGAGCTACGCCGCTCCCATTAACTTTGAGGAAGTCAGACAATATATGAGAACAAAACACTTAATTCACACATTAATTTATTACCAATACCAGTTTACAAGTGACAAACTAAATAGAAATATAAACTTAGCAAGCGACCAACAATTCAATGGGACGCCTTGTTTACTTGCTAAGTTTATTTGATTCTTTGTTGAAATAATTTTATTTATCACTTAAGATCGAAACCGATATGATAATACATAAATTTGTGGATAAATATAGTGTTTGGTTTTCCTCTTCACTAATTATAATTGATACTTGTATACATCTGTACTTTTATTACACTGCATGGAACATGGAGGTTCTTTTTAAATTACAGTACAAGATAAATTTGAATTCTGTGTTTAAATTTATTAAGTAAGGGAAGCTGACAAAGATGTATAGTCAGAGGATATTTTGTTTATTATAAAAAAAGTATAATGTCTAACTTGATAAATAATAAATCCATATTTAAAATGCAATAATTTAATAATTGTGTATCTACCACCCCTCACTTTCCTAGTTTTGTACGCTCTGAGAATAAATAAATAAATTTAATTAATACAAATAAATACAAAATTATATAATATGTAAATGGATGTAATGTGTAAGATATCAGAAATTCAGCAGTATGTAGCCTACTCTCAACATATAGACATCAAAACGTCAGGTAAAAAGATTACAAAGAATAATAGCCTACTTATTCTTTGTACCTTTTTAAAATTTGAATCTCTTGATCCTGAGTTATATTGTTTTTGTTTCTTTTTACAGGCTAATTAAGACAAGTTAATTTATTTATATGTGGTAACAAAACAATAGGCATTAAATTTTGTTACAGGATAATAACTAACTTTTGTAACTTGTCACTCATTGTGATAAATATTAGAACGAATGACGCATTACTGTGACGAAAAGATTTCCTGCACTGCCATAAATAAACCAGAATTGTCAACATCATATTGAAAACGTAAAACTGTAAACAGGGGCGACAGAGGAATTAATACTTGAATCAAGAACATTGTAGCATTCATATTCCCCTCGCTCTACGGCCTTGAGCACTTACGCACTACGCAACCTGACCGTTTACCATTCACGCCAAATATGGGCTAGAAATTAGTTGGCATTTCAAATAAAAACCTTGTTCCAAAAGCATAACCCAAATGAAATGTAACCTGTAGGTATAACGGTTACAAAGCAGTAACAATTGTTGCAAATTTATTTTTCCTACGCTCATGAATAAATTCTATCATTTAAGAGAATTAGTCATATTTTAGCAGTAGAGAACAAACATTTTGGAAATAAATGTATATAGTAGAAATAAGTTATATTGATTTAACATAATATATAATCCTTTTTTTAACAAAAAGTATTAATCCGATTAGGGTTTATTAGCTTCCAGAAAATGTTAGGTAGGAGTTTTTGTTTGTACTCCAAAAATATTAAAATTTACACAAAAAACCTTTGATTTTGCGGTTAAGTAATCCTATAATCGTAGAAAGATTCCACCTATTGTTTAAATCGAACAGAACTGAAAAAAAACAGAATTCAGTTTCTTTTTGGTTATATATATATATATATATATATATATATATATATTAAGTCAATGACGTCAAACAATTTACTAACAGTGTTTCCGAGAACTGTTTGGGTTTCTACTAATTAAAACTACATCGCCTGGTGTTGCTTTCGATATTAGCAGTCATTAGAGACCCCAACAAATCAGCACAATTTGCAACTTCATAGTTTAAAAGTTATTAATATTAACAATCCAGATGTTAATCAAATTAATATTTTAATTATTCTAAACATTAAATTATTTAAAGAAAAATTAATCGGGCTAAATATTTACATATATGAAGTCGAATAGTTGAAATTTAATCCCCCTCGTATATCCAGTGGGGTAATTTTGTAATTTATTGTTATTTATTAATGTTTGATAGATTCTATTTGTTTATTTTCTATTCAATCAAATGAAAATATAGAAAATGTATTCAAATTTTATTGCTAAAAAATTCCTCATATTACTTTTTTTTTTAACATATAAAAGAGTTTTTTTTCTCGGAAAACGGCTAGATCGCCTATTTTTCAGTAGGTTTGAATTTTTATAAAACTTTGCCGTGGTAGTATTTTTGTCACAAGGTATTTACCAAAACAAATGAATTACTCTAAAAATCTGTCCCATCTTCAACTTAAAATGTATGGTATAATTTCGCCGGACATTAGTGCAATGTTCAAGTATTATTAAATTTATTTAATTTAAAGTAATCAAAGCGAACATTTATCCATATTATATACAACATTATATAAATTATCTTCGCGATATAACATAGTATACAATTTCGTAATTATGATAATATCAGTTCACACAAATATATGTTAAATTTTGACTTTCTAAAAGTCTGGGCGTAAAAAGAATAAGAAAATTTATAATATGCGGAAATAGTTGACAATTAAATGTCCGGATGAATTTAAAACAGATGGAAATACAAAATGTAATGGGTTGTGTGCAGAGAAAGCCTCGGCAGGACTAATGCTCAGTAATAATTAAAAATGAACGTCGCTCCGCCCACTTAAACATCGCGCAATCTGTGCGAAATTACGCTTCTCAACGCTATTGCAAAACCCGCAAGACGTCATCCCGCTTTGTAGCCTACTCTCTCCAGATTACGGTTAGTCTGTAAAAGGGAAAGACATATTTTAGAATCATGCAATTCGGACTCACCATAGATATGAAGTAGAATTTTTCAAAGTCCTGCTCTTGGACCTTGAGAGCCGGGAGTGTGCTGGCAAGATGGGTGTGACGTTTTAGACTATCCTCACCTTTATGGCTGAGCCACGTTAGAACCTATATTCATAAAAAATAATTAAACAATAATCTAGTTGCATTATTTTATTTAATGTTAACAATGTGGTTTAGTATTATAGGATGGTAACACAATAATTGACATACAAACTTTAAAAACATTTAAAAAGGCTGTGACAAAATCAATCCATGTTTACAATATGGGCTACTCATATATACATAGTTGTTAACCGATATATCATATTCGTTTTGAGTTGCCTGAACCCCAGAAGTGTGTTTTTGACAAAGTCTGTGTGTTGTAGTTGAAGTGTGGGCTTTTTGAGTAACTAAAAAAAATAGTAACTAAAAATATAGTAATATTTGGAAAGACTAACGATTTTGATCATATTTTGAAAAATGTAGCTTCTAACCTAACCTAAGCTAAGAACCCAAACAAAACGTATTAGTCACAATCTTTTTAAAATGTCTCTTCAGGAGTAATCGAATTAAAAAAAAAGTAGTTACATATGGCATAAAAGACCTAATTTTACAAAATTGACTTTATCGATTTCATTCAAATTTTTATGTAGTGGAAAGATTAACGACACAAACTAGTTTGCCAAAGCGGAAGAAAAAGAAAATAAATCTTCAAGAATAATTGGCAAAAAACGAAAATTAACCTTGAACATACTCATTAAAAACTCTTAAATTAATATAATACTATTCACGTTCTGAACGACTTTATGGTACAAGCGAAGCAAGTTTATACTCTGTTTATATTACTGTATAGGCCTACATATATTTAAAAAAAGTTAACAAAATTGAATAAAAGGAACCGTTCCATACCAACTAATCTTTCATAAGATATACATGGGGATAAGTTACTCAATAATAACATAATTACATTTTTTTGGTCATGAATAAGTAGTATGGAAACGTTTTTAAGGCCATATCAACGATATGTATCCGAGAAAGTTAGTGCAATGTTCTGAACAATTTTATTACTGAACTAATCACCTTTAAACTATCATGAGATAGGAACCTCTGTAATATATTGAGACAGCTGCACTTATAAGCAACTGTACAACAAAACACATTACTATCTGTTCCTATATAATTTCTCTGATTTATATATTGGTAGCCAATCAAAATTTACATTAAAAATAATGAAACTATCAAAGTAAAACCTACACAACGGAATACTCCATCAGTCGTTTATATTTATACGGGACCTTGTTACCACTTGTCAATGGAACAGATAAATCGTCTTGACAATTACTTTTACAGCATTTCCAACAGCGCTTCAAAACTAATTTAGAAATTAAAAGTAATGGAGGAGATTTGAACGCGGTGAGTAGCACAGAAGTCGTGGCGATAACCTGAGCCCCGTTTTACGACTTATGGTCGCGACTCCTAGGCGGGTCTTGACCACCCGCGTAACAATAAATAACATTCCACTTTGTATGTTAATGCGCTCTTCAATAGAATTATACCTCTTCTCAAACAATGGACTTATGCAATAGCAAGGTGAAGGTTAGACTCTGACACTACGATGTGCAGCTCGGAATACCTTGATGAAAGAAAAGGTGTGTGTGTACACATGATTTGTGCGATAAACCCCAAGAGGGCCTGTCACCGCAAATCCTTCTTTTATAACACATAAAATATTACTATTATAGGAGCGTACATGAACATAACTCTCTCTTTTCATCTAGGTTTATATGCATGCTTTGCATAGACGTAAATGTAGAGTATACGTTTGATACTCTCAGTTTTATAATACATCCATAAATATTGTTATAATAAAGTAAATTGATTTTAAATAGGAAAACTTGTTTTAGATCTTTATGACACTAAAGATTGTGTGTGTGTGTGTGTGTGTGTGTGTGTGTGTGTTTGTTTGTTTGTGTTTGTTTGTTTGTTTACAAAATGTATAAATGCTCTCGCGAAAATTTAAACAAAACCAACTAAAACATTTTTTTCTTCTAAACATAGGTTACAAATAACACCTCATGAATTAAAAGTCAATTTCTCAAACTTTTCCCAAATAAACCATTTGTTCGGGAGTTGAAATATTTGATATATGAAATGTGATTACTATTATTGAAAGCTGGATAGTGTGATATACATTCCCAATGAAAAAAAAATTCCCCTAATGATATTAAATCATTACATGTATTTGCCTTTGGCAATATTTAAGAAAAAGTAAAATTTTCGCTAAAAGCAGGATAAATTGAAGGATATAAAAAAAAACCGATTATTCCACTGAAATCATCGATGAAAAACAATCATACGTCAGAAGGCCATGGTATTATTTCACAAAAATTCAAGAAGACGTCTAAAAATTATAAATATTATTAAACTTAGTATGAGGGATTAGGTTTAAGGGTAGTCACTTTTTATACACCCGGTATACATGTAAATAAAATAAAATAATATATTATAAACTACATATTTTCACTACTGTGGAACTAGTTGAACGGATATAAATTACAGATGCCATGTACAAAACTAAACTTAAAGATTTATTTTTAAAAATTCACTTCTCACATCTAATAGCTTATACTATTTGAATACATAATCATTGGTGTTTCGGAAACATCGATGTAAATCAGTAAAACTATTAGTGGAACTGTAGGTGTGGATTAGGAATTAATTATACAGGGCACCGACCCTTTCAATAGAACTAATAGCAGTCTCAATTGTATAATTTAAGCGTGTATTTTCTACGATGTTGTTCTATATCTAATAGAAAGGAGAGGCAACGGTGACGATTAGCGACCAAGGTAAAAGCAGCAGATAATGTTACTTTTTTTTTATTAAAAAAAAGAAATCAATTTTAAATATGCAGAAAGTATTAAAACTGCATTTCAATAATGAAACCGGTCATGTGCTGCCACCTGGATAAACTGACACAACACTGGTCGTTTCACTAGCTACGAAGCGTGTACACAAAATGCATTGGTGAGTTTTGACACGTGTCAATCGAAGTATGATCTCGATAAGACTCTCGACAGAAGTATCGAGTATCAGAATTTCAAAGCACGTCGCAGAGCCGGTTTTATGACAAACTCGATCAATCAGCTTTCTACCGCTGCCACCTTGATATGACTCAGTACAGTAACTTTATACCCCTCAAAATAAACACTTCTGGCTTTAATATATTCTGCCATCTCGACGATTCGCATGGAAGAAGCGTCACACAATTTAGGATTTCCTAAACTTAGCACTCTGCAAGACTGTCACATAAAAGCAGTGATACAAAACGATGTTTGAGATCAAATAAGTCGTTATTGACAGATAAAAGATATGATATGACAAGATGAACGTATAGAAAAGGAAACTAGATTTAGTGAGTATTTAATAATATATTAAATAGATTTGGCACGAGTGTTGAATGAATATAATAATAATACAACATTTATAACAAACAGAAATAGAAGAATATTACATAATAATAATAATAACATAAACAATCTGAAACATTAAATTAATTATTTTTTTAATTCCTAATAAATAAAACGGAGAGTTTAACACACAAAACGAAGATGACACAAATAAAAAGTTAAAAAAAAAATCAAATAACTTTGTTTAAGCATTATTCAATAACGAAGTGTTTATTAATTAATATATCAGCTAAAAAAATAGAGATGACTAAGTGCTAAATACTTGGTTGGAATAGTAATATATATTACTTAAATATATAATTTAAAAAATAATAAATTAAAAAACTGAAATGATATGGATATTAATTTATATATAAAAAGATTACAGGTATTAAAAGAGTAGGCTACATAAATGAAAATACATGGGATAAATACTAAATAATATTTCATATTTAATTATTTATTTTGTATACAAAATTTTACCTCAAGATTTTAAATGTCATCATACTAGCTTTGTTCGCTGGAGGACTTCATCCATTGTTTGAGTAAATTATGGACTCGAAATTAAAACTAATTGTCTTTTTATGGAAGTCTATGTTGGATTTTATATTTTTAACATTTTGTTCTGGAGTTATCATTTGATTTTAGGAAAGGAATTTTACGAAGCATTTTTGTACGAGAAACGTTGTGAGTGTTAATTTTTTAATCAATACAGTATTTTAATTAGTAGCAGTCGGTGTTATATGCATGGAGGGAGGGGGTGAGATATATATGAAAGAGGAAGTATTAACAAATTAAATCCGTTTAAATTGTGTTCGGAAAACTCCGTAAATTTATATTCAATATTTTGATAGGCATATACAAATTTCATATGAAGGATTCATTTCATTTCTTTATGAAGGATTTTTATAACAGATTAAGAAGGTTATACACAAAATTGTATAAGGGTAGATACTGTAAATTTCATTAATTTATTAATATTATATTACTAAGTAGTTTCATTTCTGGATTGTAGCCTTTTCGGATAAATTGCTTTCTTTCCTTTTAACTTTTTCAATGCCATATTGAAGTGATTCTTTTAGGTTAGTAGAGTTAAGTGAATCGTTGACTAACCAACCCTAATTTATCTTTAGCAGTTTAAGATCAAGTTGGGGTGTTAGTAAACTAAGATTTTCCTTTTAAAATATTTCCAACAAATCCCATTAATTTTACCTTATTATTCTTCAGAATATATACATTGTTAACAAATCAGTGAAATTTAAGATTTATTAATAACATGTTGTTCATCTATATAAGAGGGGAAACACAAACAGGTCGTTTGTACCCTCGCACAAGTTTGTTAACATTAAACTCAGGCTTTCGAGTTGAATTTATCGGAAAAATCAAATAGCGGATTTTTGTTTAGAGCTCAAAATCAATGGCGAAATTGTGTACCTTGAAAGAAAAATAGATTTAAAAAAAAAAAAAAAAATTTAGGCTACTTTAAACTCAGTTTTCAGATAATTAACACAATCACAAATTTAGAAAAAAATCAAATTTGTGATCCTGTGTAAGATTTATGAATTACATAGGGTCCGGCAGTAATGTGTCTCGTACGTTTTTGAGCCGTATAAAATTTGTGGGTAGGAGAACTAGCGCATGCACAATGGTTGCTAAGAGTTCGACAAGCTGTAGATGCCATACAGTTCGCCACTTACAGGCGCCGAATTTTGCACTTAGATCCCCAGTTTGATCAGTAAAAAATTATGCTGATCATGAACTGAAAGAAAAAGACCGTGTACGGTTGTTTACGTTTGGAGAAGCGAAGGTGGAAACCTTTGAAAATTACTGTATTCTGATAACGAGTGAAGAGGTTTATTTTCACTTATCGAGTGCTGGAAACAAACAAAATTGTAGATAGTCCACTTGAAGTCCATCAAAGGTCTCTAGATAGTGAGAGATTATCTGTGTGGTGCGGAATAGCCCGATATGGTATAATTGGAACCTACTTTTTCCGAGGAAACGAGCACACTGTGACGGTCAACTCACAACGTTGAGAAGAATTTTTTTATGCCTGAATTGAGAAGATATCGAATTGCCCTCGACAGGGTTTGCTTTCAACAAGATGGTCTTACTTGTCATACCTCACGGAATTTTGAAGGGAACATTTTCCAGGGCGCCTCATTTCATTGCTCGGAGGTGTGGAGTGGCCCCCCTCTATCACTGTGTGATTACTTCTTATGGGGCTACCTGAAATCCCGGGTTTACAATGGGAAAAGAACAAAAAAACGGACTCTTGAAGCTCTATGGGAAACCATAACTCGAGAAATTCGAACAAATGTACGCGTTTAGGTGGATGGAGAATTTCCTCCAGCTTACAACAATGACTTGAACAAGAACGTTCGCTACTTGGATGATGTCATTTTTCAAACGTGAATTACATTCTTTATGTTGTGTCTTAAGTAGAATTATATATGTAATCTTTGGAAAAAAATATAAATTGAATTTTGTTCAAAAACATCTGTGTAAGAGTGTTTTCAATAACACCTCTGTCCCTATGTACGAAAATTACCACGCTATAAATAGCAGCTCATTAAAAAAATAGTCTAGTCATTGATTAATAAATATGGTAACATGAAAAACGAAGTTTACCACAGCTTTATTTATATTCCATGGAGCCTACATTGTGATTAAATATTCATTCAAATGAATCGCAGTACTTTCAGATATTTCAAAGTTTGAGTGAGTTAAACTATATTGGTTTTTACTTTTATTAGTAAAACTAAAACCAATTATTTGTTCCTGCTGTTCTTTATTGTAACTTTTGGGGAAATAATTGCACTCAAACATTTTTGAAATTAATGTACAATATTTAACGAATCGGAATATACGGTTTTACTCTTACTTATTGAGACCAAAATATTATGAGCAAATGTTCCAAACCTAACTTACGATAATTTGTATTACAGTAGCCTCAGACTAGGATTGTGTCTGGTGTAAGGGGCGTGTCCTCCCTTCTAATTGCTTCCCTAGCCTGACTTGACGGCACAACACATTCCAAGAAAACTAGGTACACAAATTACAGCTTAGCTACATTTAATTCCTAAAGTTACAACTTCGTGACAGACTTTGGTAAACGTTTTATTCTTATTTACACTGTTAAAGAAACGATAGAAGGGTACGCGTTTACAAAGAAGTATTTGAGGTCTATAGTTTTTATTGGAGTTGTACCGCTGAAAGCAAACGCAACAAACAAAGTGTGGGGCCTCTCTTTTTCTCTCCACCCCAGAAACGTTCCTACCTTGAGGATACTGTAGATGTCTAAACTTCGAACATGCATGATATGATTTCGAAGAACATAGAAGTAAACAATCAACTGTCGCTATGTGGTGGATTATAAACTAAAGCACCAGAACTAGACAATCTAACCCTTAACTATGGAAGTCTTCTAATTGAAAGCTTATGAACTGTTTCTTTATGGCACGGCCTCGAATTACACTAATCCACATAATTCAATTCAGAATTATTAAGAAATTGTATGCTAATGTAACAACATCAAATGTAAATGAAAACATGGAAACACTAATATTGATTTTATTAAGTTTTAAAGTGTTTATAATCTTTTTATGTACGACAAGAACAAAAGTTTTATTATTAGTCACTAAAATAAATTGATATACTCATTACGTTACCGTTTCGAATCACAAGGAATGAAAACAAATAGATTTAATTAGTTAATTAGTTGCCATTCTCATGGCAAAACTACTTGTTGGTGTGTAAATGTCGTCGATGGAAGTACAAAAGGAACGTTAACGACTGCACAGGTTGACACACCCACTACACACACCTTGCTGGCGAACACTCACAATGTCAATGACCTAGATAAACAGCTGTTTAGTTTAGTTATTGCTTCAACAACGCACGCGGACTGAAACTGAAATTTGCCAAGTATAGTGACGCGACACGACTTGGTCGAAAATGAAATTAGGTGTTCAGTTTGGCGGCCTGCTGACCTTGATTCACTCTCCCCCGCGTCGAGTGCGAGTTCCCTTTCATTGTTTCCGTTATCTATAGCTCCAGTACCGCGCCTCTAAAACAATACAACTACCGATTTCAATCAAATAATCTTCTTTTATTGTTTTAATGAAGGGTTTGATTAATGTTTTTTCCCCCCTGTTTTTCTTTTAGTCTACGTCGAATTGAAAAGAATTTGGAACAAGCATTGGATTTAAAGGCATAATATATTATTATTTTTTTAAATTGTTGAACATGTATGCACGTAAAACTAGAGGACAGGAATCATTTTTAGATAGAGTAAAATATGCGGGTAACCGTAGTTTGAACATCTTAAATCTCTACATTAACAGAAGAGTACAAAGGTAAAAAAATGAAATTAATTGAATTTTTTAAATAGTTGTTTGTAGGTTAAAAACTACATCTAACTTAAATACAAATACAGTCTTCATTTCCAATTTAATATATAATAAAAGAACAATGTTATAAACCCTCGCACAGGTTATTGTGCAACCCGTGTCAAACGATTAAAATTAATCATTTAGCACATTTTAAAATACATTAAAGAGCTTAATTAGATATTTTAAATCAATTTGTTCTTTAAAGATACTTATGGGAGAAATGATGTCTCTAATAAATAAATTTAAAAAAACAAATACTCTAATTTATTGAAATTTTAAATACCACAGAATCATTTTTACTGTGTAAATAATATGTTTTATTTCTATATTTACACACATTTGTAAAAAATAAACAAATTTTTATAGTAGATTTGAATAAATTTTATAGTAAATTATTAATTTTATTAGTAAATTTAATAGTAATTTATACATTAATAATAATAAAATCAATTCCATTATTACATTTCACGGCTCGTTATTAAAGCGTACGAAAGACACTCATTGATCGTGAACTTATCTGTGATCAGGAGTTCTCCGCCAGAAACATCAAAGAATTCCTTAAATGTGTTGAAGATCAGAAACACGTCGAAAGTTATGGAAGATACTGGTATTTACAACACCAATACAGAAACGATAAACTCGAGGTCTAATAAAAAGCCGATCAAAGTGTGACCTGAGCCATATGTTTGAATGAATACAAGACTCTTTTAATTGCCTGAGGTCCCGACCCATAGGACACAATAGCCGGCATTCCTCGGCAACAGGTTGAACACCCCGACCAGAACATTGACCCTTCCAGTTCATTAATTACTTAAATAATAATAAACTCATACAATAAGGACAATTATTATAAGCATCATATTTAATAATAAAGGAATTTGAAGAATGAGTTAATGTTGCTCCTTATTTTTACATGATAATATACTTCTTTGTCTGCTGATGATATAGGAATGGGTTAAAGTTTTCCCTAAAAATAACGTCTAAGAGAATGAAAGAACAACATATTTTAACTTCACTGATCAACATTCCGTGGATTGTTTTTATCTTCACTTCTAAATTACCGTTAATTCCTAGTTCAGAACTCAAAATGTAAGGTTATATAAAATAAGAGTCACGGCCGTTTCGGGTAATTCTATTGACCATATTTTTGTTAGACATAAAGTTGGATTTAAGATGGAATGTGTGGGTTGAGTGATTGATACGGATGTGACAGATCATATGATGACTGTTGTATGTTATTTGTTATCTTTGACTTACCGCCAGCAAACCTTGATTAGTTCTTTTTTCAGTTTATATTGTCATATATCTCATTACACTACACGTGTTTCGGACATTGTCGTCCATCGTCGGGTGATAACACTTAGTTAAAACATTCAACACAAAATACAAGTATATACATAACATTCACGCACAAGAAACACAATACAGTATTTTCTTTTTCATTAATGTCACCGCGCCGGCACTACATAGTATACTATGCATCACTGAAAAAAGAACTAATCAAGGATTGCTGGCGGTAAGACAAAGATAACAAATAGTTATTCAAGCATATCCGGTTACTCTAGACTATATATTATATGATGTTGTATGTTTTAAATGTGAATGTAGGACTAAATGCCCAAGATTCCAGTCTATCACAAAGAGAATTGACCTTGATCTTTTTAAGAAATTGATTGATGGTGAAAGCAGGGAATCTGTATACTCAATCGGATCGGCTTCTTTTAATTACGATAGGTTTTTTGAGAAATTTAACATTTGTCTTGGTAAATCTTGTATTAACAATATTGTATCTAAATTTTAAAAGGTAAAATTAAAATCATGGATCAATTCTAAACTTATAAATAAAACTCATTATATAAAAAATCTCTAACACAACGTAATGGTTCTAAATTAAAGTGCAGATAGGCTACATTTCATATAAAAATAGTCTTAACAAGGAGATTAAAGTCAAAAAAGATCAGTACCATAAAAACAGGTTTGTTACTAATAGACATGCCTCTAAAAAACAATGGAATATTATTAATGAGATAGTGGGCGAGAATGAGAAGTGGGTAATGATAACATTGTTATTTGAAATTATATTGGTGAAGTTATAAGCGATCCTTTGAAAGTTGCAAATATGTTAAATCAGTTTTTTAGTAAAATAGCTTTGAACTTATAGATTCAATAAAGGATGAAAGAGGCCGTTTATGTACCTTTTCTAATGGTACAGATAATATCTTCCACACTAAGTCCTTATAGTAAAGCTCCGTGTCTACATAATATTACAGCAGTAATACTAAAAACTGTCTTAGAGGATGTGTTGGATAAACTTGTGTTTATAATCAATCTTAGTATGAGTTCTGGTGAGTTTCCTAACGCTTCGAAACAAGTTATAGTTTTTAAACCACTGTTTAAAAAAAGGTGATAAATTTAATCCTAGTAATTATCGCCCTCTCAATATTCTCTAAAATTATAGAAACGATTTAGTGGACGACAGTTTGGATTTAGGAATAAATTGAATACAGAAACTGCCTTGTTAGAATTCATGAGTCAAGTTTATTCTTAAATAAACGAGGGTAAGTTTTGTACTTGAATTTTTGTCGACATAATGAAGGCTTTCGATACTGTTGATAATAATATAGTATTAACAAAGATGTATGATGTCGGAATTAGCGGTGTTGCTTTTAAATGGTTAAGGTCTTACCTTTTATGTAACACTGGTAAGTGGAGTGATTAGTCAAACATAGGTTGTAAGGTATGGTACCCTTCAAGGTTCTCTGTGTCCATTATTTTTAATTGATATTAAAAATTTATGTTCGGGAAAATTAAATGGCAACTTAGTGGCTTTTGTAGATGATACTGCGCTTTTTACGAGGCGGATACAATTGAACAACTTAATTTGGATATACAAAGTGATTTAATTACGTTGCGTTGTTGGTTTGTTAGAAACAAGATGGTTATGAGTCCCAAAACAAAGTATATAATATCACCAGAAGAGTTTCTGTTTTAGCTCCACTAAAATATCATAAAATGAATTGCAATACAAGTGTTGCCAAATAATAGTCGATGTTATCAAATATTTAGGCTTATGGGTCGATTATAAATTTAGATGGAATATTCATATAGATTGTCTGAAATAAAGTTAATTAAATATTTAAGAATCTTCTATATGTTGAGACCGATGATCAACACGGATTTGTTTAGAATAATATACATTGACTTCAAAACTAGAATATTCTTTACCGATATAGGGTGGAGCATACAATATAACTCTAATACCCTTAATTATTCTTCAAAAATATGTAATTAGAATAATGTCTAAAAAGACTCGGAACAGAATATTCTGTACCTCTTTTTAAAGCACTGTACATTTTACCTCTTAAAAATTTATACGTATACAAAGTATTTAAAATGTTCTACGAGCGAAGTAGTAACAGAAGCAGTGTAGTGGAGCGTAATTCGAGTACGTTACGTAATAACTCCAATTTAAAGTTCCGAAATTTGAATTGACTGTATTTAAGAAATTCCACAATTACCTGGTATTTTCATTTTCTTACATGCTCTTATAAAAGCAAATACGCAAGACAATTTATGAAATTCTTGCAGGAGCTATAAAATGTTGATCTATTTAATAATATTACAATTTAGGCTGTGTATGTAAGAATGTGTTTATTATAGAGTTATGGATGTGTATGTTTTTGTGTTTGTATGTCTGTGTGGGTGGCAACATGTATGTATGTATGTTCATTATATATACTTATTAAAAAATAAATATTATAAAATAATATTATAAATATTAAAAAATTAAATGGAAATGTAATCAAATATAGTTAAACAAACTATAAACAATTTAAAAAACTACTTCCTGCTTGCCATCATCACAAACATTGGATTGATAGTATTGCATTTAGATTGAATTTTAACAGAGAATACAATCAACATCCATATAAGGAGACTTCCAAGAGATTTAATTACGTTAGATGACAGTTTTAACACTTCCAATGTACGAGTACAAATATAAAGAAGAAAGATGAACATGATTACAATAGTAATAGAGTTACAATGTAATAAGATTAGATGTACTGTATGCCAGTGAACGATTGTCTTTTTAATTTAAGAGTTATCGAATAATTTTTTAATAAATCAATCTTTAATATTATTTAACTGTTAAAGTGAAAGGTATTATTTACATTTGGAAGTTATGATATGATGAAAATTTCATAAATTTATTGTAATTGTGATAGGAGAAAAACAATAAATAACGTTTATTTTTGGAATGTGCAGTAACGCAGTAGCATTTTTACTATAAGTATATGGATTCAATTATTGAAACCAAATCGTAAATTTAATTTGAAACCCATCCCAAAAATAACGTATGTTTAATTATATAAATGCACGCTTAATAGTCATGTAGTACATAATCAGTGATAACCTCTCAAATCAAACAAGTTTATGTAAACAACTAACTTAATAATTTAAACCTTTGCAGAAACAAGACGCCATAAACTGGTCTTGGCCATAAACATGTAACTGGTCTTTAACTACAAATTAAATCTATAGTTACACTACCTATAATTTTATGTTTTCAATTTAAATCAATTAACATGAAAATATAAAAACAGATAGATTTATAATAAAAGACAGATTATGTATCAACTGTTAATGAACGAGACTTTCGATTTAAGTTGTACAAACTAGATGAAATATGCAGAAGTGGATTCTGCCTCGAGGAGAACTTCCGACAAAGATGAAGAGAGTGCATGCAATGCTGGCATTATGTACAGTCGGTGCGTCTCAAAGATCAAGCTGTAGGACACACACACAAAAAGAAGTGAAAACGGGCGCAGGAAAGTTCCAAGTTTTTAAATTTGGTTTGCATGGCGGATTTTTTGTTCCTTATAGAAAAACCTTCTCCGGAATGCTGTTAATTGTTAAATGATGGAAGCGGATCAAAGAGAACAGAATCCAGAAGTGTTTCGTGCCCCGTCCTCTGCTACTCTTGTGGGAGGGCCTGATGCCGATACAAGATAGGGACAGGAATGCTATTTATTATCCAGGCAAACTAGAATGAACGGAAGGGCATTGAGGTCGAAATAAATATAGCTAAACCGTGTAAACAGAAGTTCTGTAAATAAACATCTCAAAAGTAATGAGGACACTGTTTTGCATCAGTGGTAGGATTTCTTGCAACTTCAAACAAGAGAGTGCGCTTGTCATTCCTGTATTTATTTAGGCTTGAAATTAATCAAAGATTTAATTTTTATGTAAGTTTTATTAAAGTTTTAACACATAAAAATACATAATGAATTTATTACTTTGTAATTATTACGTTGTTTTAATCTGAATTTACGGTGTTTTCACACGCTATCGCCCATTCGTTACGTTGCTATAAAAATTCAATTAGTTTTCTATTAAATATCGACTTTTGGTATGACAGTATTTACGTTTTCGCTTTTCAGTGGTTACTTTAGCTGCTGAAGTCAGCTTCGCTTTTGACAAATGCTTCGCTCACCAACTTCCAAGTTCACTGCTCTTCCCAAGTGTTGGTCAACAGGCTCACAAGTGACTAGTACTCTATGCTCAATAAAATAATTATTAACTTAAGAATTTGCGTTAACACCTCCGTCATGCAGATAACTGACATTCCAAGAGTTGCACTATACTTTCTACTTGTGAAAACAGAATGACAGTATGTTAAGTAAAAGTGTTTTGAAATCCTGTCCCTCTCCCGCCATTAATATAAATACTTAAAGTTTATTTAGTAAATTGTTGTCCAACTTTTGTTAGTAGGTATCAATACTTACGTGTTCTTCGGTTTGTTAAGACAACCAACAAATACATTGACTTTAGTTTCAAATAATATAATATTCACAAATCACTACAAACAATAAATAAAGATGCTTGCAATACTCCACTAAAACAGAGGGAAGATAAGTTCGCGTCAGTCGCACAGCTAAAGTGGGTCTAGAGTACTGATGTTTTGAACATCATATAAATTCAAGTCAGCCAAAAGCAACTTCTTTGTTTCTTGACTCGAAGTAAAAGTTTTACGTTCGATGGTTTACCAAGAAACAATTCAAACCTACGATGTACATACTTTCGCATGCACCCATATGTAAAACTAAGGTATAAGTGGAGGAAAGTACTATTAAGTATAAAATAAATATTGAGCTTGACTTGTGAGATAATATTAGATAGAAAAAAATTCGAACACAAGATCTCACAAGAATTACGTTTACTTAACCAAACGCGTTTCAACGTCAAAGTCGTCATCCTCAGTACTTTGTCGTTGAAACGCATTTGATTAAGTAAACGTAATTTTCATGAGAGCTTGTGTTCAAACACATTTATTCTAACGCGTTTGATTAAGTAAACGTAATTTTTGTGAAATCTTGTGTTCGAGTTTTATTATATCTACTATTAAGTACCCTACGTATTATTGCGTCCTAAAAATATATATTTAAAAAATTAAGTTTGTACAAGTCGGTTGAGTAAATAATAGATTTGATGTAGTCAACAACTGATACAAAGTATTTACGTAATAATTGTTGTTAAATCCTAACTCATCATTTAAACCTTTTTAAATTATCAATTAATTATTTTAAATTCTAACAATTAATACAAATGTTCATATATACAAGTCCCTCCTATGTTCACCCCTTAAATGTTTTAACCTAAATATTATAGTTTGAGGGAGATTAACTTCCGCATCAAACTCTAACATTTTATGTAATACAGAAAACTCGATGTTTGAGATAATGTGTTTCCCTCACTCTATGTTAATCCTAAAACCGATAAACCATATAATAATTCCATGTGAGCCCCCCCCACCCTACCCTCATGTATAATTAAAATTGAGCGAATTCCCGTAAATTCTATTAAAAAACAAAAACGTCTAAGATTTAGCTACTAAAATTATTTTTAGAGACTACTCTACTACGTCAAAGACAAAAGTAAATTGGAATTCGGTGTACTAACATACATATGGCAAATGAGACTTATAAAAATCAGTCGTGAAACGACAGTTTTGTACAGAATGACACAAATAATAGGGATAATCGAGGACAACTATTTTGTTTAACATCTATTCTTATGTCTGTATGAATAATGAGGACAGGCAACTACCATAACCAAAAAATATCGAAACGCGTTCCATTCCCGACTCCGAAACGCGTCTTGAGAACAAGACAAATCTAAGTCACATGACGGAACAAATGAGGTAATTTATTACTACTTATTAATTGTTAATCATTATTGACTTGGACACCAACAATGAACATCAAAAAATATCGTCAGTCAAACTTGCGATGTTGATACTCGTGTGAAAAGGATAATCGAATTAATCGGTTTCAAATGATTTCAATACTCGTATTATTATTTCGAAATCGAGTATCTGCGCAGAATGATTTTGTGCATCCGATTCGAACTCAGCTTTACCAATCAGCGAATTACTAACGAATATTATATCGTTTTCATGTTCATAGTTACGAATATTTTATTCCGAAATCGAGGATTTTAATACTGTACTCGGATTCACCGAGTATTTTAATTCGAACTCGCACATCACTAAGTCAAACTCAATGCGACGTTAGACACCGTGATATCATGACACATACACACACCTCAATACGAATAACCTAAAACAGCAACAATCACACATACACGTTTACAGAATATGAATTGCTTCTAACGAACGATTGTTTTCCTCGATAGTGAATAATTTGATGTCGCCGCCAGAGAAGATTGCCGATAAAATACAAATTACTAGATAAGAACAATCCGTTATGATAATGAGAACGCGTTAAGCCACAAGTACAAATTGAAACTGTTTAACTGGAAAACAGGATCTGGAATGAACGATTAATACGGTTTAAGAATTGGCAAGCGCGACAAGATTACATATAAGTTATGTCAAACATGAAGCTTGTTGAGTTAACGTAATTACAACCTTGAGTTGACATTTCATTTTCAAATAATCCGATCCGGTTAACCTAAATTCTAGAGAGCATCTGAACTAAAACCATCTGGTGTTATTTACAAACTGGATTTAACTTGCAAAATTATTGGGTTCGATAATATAAAATAAGTAATCTTTGAAGGATTATATCTTGGAAATTAAAATAATAATGTGTTTTGATTTATCAATAACTTCAACACAATATTTTTCCACTTGAAATAACACTTCTGATAACCTCAATCACCAATAAAAAACAACAAAAACTCACACTTTCATAACAAACACTTTATTAACAAAAAAATGTCATCGTCTTTAATTGTTACATGTATAATGAGTACCAAGAAAGTTTGTGCATATGTAACGACTGAAGATAATAAAATGGTCATTAAAACGTCATTTTTTTGCTAATAAAGTATTTATTGTTGGAAAGTTGTGCGTTTTCTTTCAAGTGGTCAAAATTTGTTGAAGTAAACTAGACAAAATGTAAATCATTAACTTGTAGCTTAATTTCAAAGGAGTTTGTGTTTTTCTAACAAGTCGTGTGTTTAGAAACGGATTATAAGGTATTTTTATTACACGTTGAAAATACGCAATGTTAAGTGATGAGTGAAAAGAAGGTAGGACAAGTTAGTATATTCATTTTTTTTTTCAAAGGTGTCATAATTAGAATTGATGTGGTTTAGATCTTTAAGTAAACACATTTGCTATTGAAAGTAAATTAGGTAACAGGACGATTCTAATTGAAAATACTATTCACAGTGATGCGGACATAAAAGCGAAAAAGAAATACATTGAAGACTAATAAAATGGTTAAACGTAGTAGCTGAAGAAGGAATGGAAGTTTAGAAACTTGAACTAGGTATCCAGAAAAGAACTTCCAATAGGATTAATTATTTTATATATTAATAAAGTAGAAAAGAAATGCGACTATTACACTCTGCCCTTAGAAGAAGAAGCGATGTTTTAGAATTAGTTACACGAAGAGGGGAGAAAAGTAGATTAGATTAAAAGTGTAGAGGGCAATACGAGGGGTTTAGGTGTTTAAACTTTTATCAAACGGTAGTAGGGTATTTTTGTTTTGATAGGTTTCCCAAGTACTTAGATCAGACGGAAACAAGCTCCAAGTTAAAAGTTGAGTTTTTCGTGCAACTTCAAGTGTTTTCATGTTCATGTGAAACGCACAGTTTTCTTCTTCTTCATCATCATGTCGAAAATAAAATAAAGATAAACCTTTAACTTTAAAAACGGACAGGTCGTTTAAGGTGAAAACTAATGACGCCTTTTATCTTTAAGATAAGAATTATTATGTTTCTCATTTTCTTGGAGCTATTGTTGTTGTTGAGCCGACAGTGGGCGTACGGTTGCTGCTAAGTAAGAGACTATAGTTCCCTTGAGGCTACAATCTTGTTACGGTTATCTATGGTACATATCTTTAAATAAGACAATACTAGTCAGTCGAAAGTCTAAGGTGGAGCCTCCAGCACCTTGCTTACACCGCCCTACATACAAACACTTTACGTTCCGGTAGTCAGGGGGAGGAGGGGTTGGGTAGAATTGATTTAAAAACTAGTTTCTAAGGATCGGTTTTATTCCATGTCCACTTGTGCTTTTAATACGGGTAGGAGTTTATTGATTCCTTGAGCTTTCATAGTAAAATGTACTTTATTGTAGTTCTTGATCTGGGAAGGGGGAGTATTTATTTTATTTTATTGCTGTAGGAAAGTTCTTTCATTTTCACTAGGCAGATATGTAGGATTCTGTAGGAGTGAACAGAAATTGCTACCAGCTAGCTTGCTTGCACTCTACATCTCTACATACAAATTGTGAGTGGATATGTTTCTAATATAAAACAGATTTATTCGTCGTACTTTATTTATACATGGTGGAACTAATTTAAAAAAAAAATGAATTCTAATCTGGTGAATGTTTAAAAATTTTATTACCTTCAATATTTGAAATACAAAAAAATTGAAAATTTTTTCCTGAAACCGTTATAAAAATAAACAATATTAAAAAAATATATATTAAGAAGACGATTTAATTTGCCTTAGCTGAGATAATTTTCATAACATTTGTATGGCTGAAGGTATAATTAAATGTAGTAAACCAGGATGGATTATAAGACAATTTATTATATGAAAGATCATAATCTGGAATTATAAATTTATTTTAACATTTTGAAGAACATTAAATTTCAAAGATACAAGGGTACAATTAATTTCTTCTAAACTATACGTTAAAAAAGCGTAACTATGTAAAACTTTTACAACACTATAATTGTATTAGTACTATTATAACATTATTTTTGAACACAATTCAAAGCATGTGAAATTATTTTCCAAATGATGTTTTTCAAAGATTTGTTTCTGCAACTAAATTTATGTTTGGCGCTACGAGACGATCCCCTCAGTCCACAATTTACAGATACTTTTCCCAGGACGTTTTGAGGCTATCTGATCTTGAATGATTAACCATAGATATCAGACCCTCTTCAAAGTTCCTTCGAGAAGGGACCTTTTCCTTTACTGGGTCATTAATAATATCAGTCAGGCTTGTCGCCCTTAATTGGTTCAGCCTGGCTTGTGTCGGAAACATTCAAGTCTGTGCTACTCTCAAGCCCTTCGTTTCACATTCAAGTTTTGCGGGGCGACGTTTCAAATAAACACGTTTGTAAAAGCAACATTGCTTTAAAGTGACTTTACAAGAAGAAAAAAGTAAAATGGTTTTAGAGATGTTTTATTTTATAGTAAATATATTAATTCTTTAGGAGTTGTTTTATTTGGTCGGTAGATTTAAATGATTTGCATCTGCATCATTTTACAAATAATATGAAATTTTAACTATCAAACAGTATTATGTTAAATTTATAACTTGATGTTTAGCAAATAATGTTTAAAAACTGAATCTTTGCTCAATAGAAATATTTGTTAAATCAATCAAAATTTTGTTGGTATGTTAATAGTTTTAATAAGATAAAAACGATCAGTTTATAATAATATGTTGAATATTATGCATTTAACAATCTATTCTGAAAAATGTACAAAATGTAATGACAAAAAACGTCTTGGTGATTTTATTACTAAAAGGAAAAGGATGTAATAATTGGTTTCATAAAAAGCAACTTTGTGTCCTGAGGAAGCGGAAATGCACTTCGAAATTGGAGTGAGAAGCTGCCATCATTACTACATCTAACTATTGTTTAGTTCTTGAAAGTCGTTCCACCCATGAATATACAGTTCCATTAATGACTATACAGTTCCATTAATGACTATACAGTTCCATCCATGATGTACAGTTCCGCTCATGACTATGCAGTTCCACCCATGACGTACAGTTCCACCTATGACTATGCAGTTCCACCCATGACGTACAGTTCCACCTATGACTATACAGTTCCACCCATGACTATGCAGTTCCACCCATGACTACAGATCCAACCATGACTATGCAGTTTCACCCATGACTACAGTTCCATCCATGACGTAGAGTTCCAACCATGACTATGCAATTCCACCCATGACTATACAGTTCCACCCATGATGTACAGTTCCACCCATGACTATGCAGTTCCATCCATGACTATACAGTTCCACCCATAACGTCCAGTTCCACCCATGACTATACAGTTCCACCAATGACTATACAGTTCCACCCATAACGTAAGTTCCATCCATGACGTACAGTTCCACCAATGACTATACAGTTCCACCCATAACGTAAGTTCCATCCATGACGTACTGTTTCACCAATGACTATACAGTGCCACCCATAACGTAAGTTCCATCCATGACGTACTGTTTCACCAATGACTATACAGTTCCACCCAAGACTATAAGTTCCACCAATGACTATATAGTTCCACCCATGTCGTACAGTTCCATTCATGACGTACAGTTCCACCCACTTCTACTAACGAAATTTCACAAATATTGTTTTATGGTCTATTTATTCCTTGACCAGTTTCAAAATCTCACCATTATCAAACATCAAATCAATACCTTACCATGGAAGGTGTGGTAAAACTGGTCAATTTGAATTGGTTAAGGTAACGTGTATTCCTTTACTCTTAATAATTAGAAATAATACACTAGCTGTTTGAAGTTGTGTATGTATTTACATCAAACAGTTAGTTTATATTAAATATGAAAAGTAGTAATTAAAAATGTGGAACGTTTTTAAGTTATGATACAACAATTACCTAAACATCTGGGTTTTGTTTATTATCCCCTCTAACAAAAGAGTTTTGTATGAAATGTGTTTTTAATGTTCAAACAGTTGGAATTTTACTATATATATACAAAACTGAGCAATATACACTCATAATAAAAAAGAAAAGTCATTAATGATAATAGTTTTGATTCATATAAATGAAAACGGGAAAAACATGATTAAAGTATTTCAATTGACTAATAAAATATGGATCCCGACATTTCCTAGTTAGAGGAGTGAATGAAATTTCATGGCGCTAGCATGAACTTTCTTAGATGATACAAATTAAATAGGTGCAAATTTTTTGCGTAAATATTTCATCTATAAAGAAATAGTTTTAACCATAATTTATACGAAATGTTGGACTATATCTTTTTTAAATGTAATGAAATTGCGAATGAAATGATAATTTTACATTTTTAATATCTTCAATATTTAAAATACAGCAATTTTAACTTTAATTTATAGATATAAAACACCCCAATTCGTAGTACTCTAATCTTTTAAAAGACACGTATTTCTCGATTATTATTAATTGAGTAATCTCTTCTTATGGATATTGTATGGAGTGTAGGTCTGCAGAACCTTAATGCCAGATACTCTGGTTACTCTCAACATAAATTGTTCCAATAAACAAATAACATTACAATTAAAATAAATCTGTTCCATTCGTAGTTCAATAATATCTAAATAAATCGCAACACAATTTTACGACTAATGTTTGCTCATTATAACGAAAATTTATTTTTGTCAGAAATCAAGGTTTTCATGAAACCGTAAGTTCAAGATTGTTGAAGTGGTTGTTGAAGATACTGTTATTCACAATATTTCCTGGGTGGCAAGAGAGCATGATTAATGGTGGAGAGGTTATATTGCATAAATTGTGAAAAGAGACTTTCAGAACAAACGGCCCGTTAAATGTCAAGCCCAAGTCGTAAAAGTGATTTGCTGAACAGTTAATCGTTTTGATGTGCTTCATCGAAGGTTAGAATCAGTGAATGACAAACTTTGTTTAAAAGAAAAACATTCGATTTTGAAACAATAATCACTCGAATTGAGAAACACTTGAGGAAACTTCACTAAAAGAAAGAAAACACAATTTTCCACAACAAGAGGAAGTTGCAATGACACAGTCACCATCTTCAGATGATACATGTACACAAACATTCTGAGCACTGAAATATCGCAAACAAATGATCAAATATTGGCTTTAATGTTGTATTTCAATGTCGAGAATACACTCAGGGACTCACTACAGTGAGTACTGGCATGACAATCCCGAGGGCCCTAGCTAGATGTACACTTTGTTCATGTAGTCTTAGGTTGAATCCCTCTCTTTCATCCTTCAAATCTGGTGTTTCTTGACCAACTCTTGTTCTTCCGACCCTGACACTATTAGTATATTCGAGGCCTAGGGGTTATTACTTTATATTCTTTTCTTCCTTTTATTTTTATGCCAAGATGATCAAGAGGGTTTTCGTCTTTAAACAACAAAACAAAAACCATCGTTTGTTTTGTGCAAACACGCCTAGAAGGTTTGTGCACATATAAAAACTGAAGATTCAAATAAAGTGTTCACATATAAACACTTTGTTGCAAATAAACTCTTTAAGGTGGGAAGTTGTGTATTTTTGCATTTGGTGATTTAAACTTTAAATTATTAAATATTAAATTCCAAATTATAACAAAACTACTATAGAATACGAATAGTACTAGAACCTATGTCAGAATCAACAGGAAAGCGAAATAACTAAGAAATAGATATAATGTCTCATTATAGAATGAGAAATATTTAGTCATTGAACAGTTGAAATGAGTAATGGAATTAAATCAATTCTAAACCAAACAAATATGGGGCCAATACATTGTTTTGTTTTACTGTAGAGTCGATGGCTCTCATTAGTGCCAATCAATCAAATACGACGTCTTGGAGAGTGACAGACAAGGAGTAAACTATGACCTGCTGACCTACAAGCGACACGGCTACGGGTATAAATAAAGATGAATGAGTTGATTTCCCCATATTGGTGAATGAATGTTGTAACATGTGGAGTCTTCAATGAATCAATTATAACTTGTTGAAAACACTTGCTAGCCGCCACTTCCATTTTAGTCGGAACCCTATATCATTCCGATTCAATTTATGTGTACATTGCAACTGAACCAATTCAGCATGAGTATTTTTGTTCTTACGTATATTAAAAATAAGAAGGATATTGTTTTATTGCCACGGATGGCATAACCGATAAGCGCGATGTGTGTTTCTTGTTATAGGGTATGAAAATTTAGATCGATTGTTGCAAGAATTTTACGACATTCCAATAAAATAAATTAAACTTGGTAATTCAGAGTAAAATGTTGTGTATAAGTTATATCTTTTGTTGTAGAACTTTAGGTCTCTCCAGTAACTCGCTCTTTTACTGTATTTTAGTTATAGTTCCTGTATTGTCGTTAGGAGCATTATCAATTATGATAATCATGTTCATAGAATTATCAATTATTATTATTATTATTACGATACTCTTCCCTTACTCTCAAGTAACACAATCTTTGACTCTATTTTTGTTATATTTCCTGTATTGCTGTAAAGAGAATTATTACCAATTAGTATTATTACGATATTCATATCCACAAAATATATTGATCTGTCAAGTAACTGAATCTATTACTCCATCTCAGATATAGTTCCTGTATAGTAGTTGGGAGAATTGTATATTATTATTATTTATATTATTACGATACTAATGTTCATAAAATACAATACCCTCTCCAGTAAACTAATCTTCTACTGTATTTCAGTTATTTCGTGTATTGTGGTAAAGTGAATTATTTTTATTATTACTACTATAGTAAACGGAATAATTGTTGTCATTATTACTATATTTATTTTCATCAAATACATTGGACTATCCAGTAATTCAAACATTTACTGTTTTTGAGTTACAATCCCTGTATTTTCGTTAGAATAATTATCAATTTGTTATTATTATTATTATTACGACGTTAATGTACATCCAATTCGTTGGCCTCTCAACTAACTAAATCTTACACTGTAATATCAGTTATTTTCTTTATTCTAGTAAAAGAATTATTTTTATTATTATTACGATACTCATGTTCATCAAATACATTCGCGTATTTCAGTTATGGTTTCTGTATTCTGGTTAGGCGAGTTGTCATTTATTATTATTATTACTATATTAATGCGAACATTGGTCTCTCCAGTAACTTAATCTTTTACTGCATTTCAATTATAGTTCCTGTATTCTGTTAGGAGAATTATCAATTATATTATTATTACGATATTCATTTTCCTCAAATACATTGGTCTCTCCAGTAACTCAATCTATTAATTATATTGACGATATTTAATGTAACATCAGATATTTCTTGTTGAAACTCCAGGTTAAAGGAATAAATAAAGCAATAAAGGTAAAGTTTTAAAATTATTAACATAATTTTGAAACTTTAGCTTTATTGCTTTATTTATTCCTTTGTATTGACGATATTATTTTTAAGTAATACAATGATCTCTCAAGGAACCTCAATGGATTACAGAATTCTCAACTCCCGATAGGTTCTCACTCTTTATTACTCTTTTATTTCAACTCAACGTTGTTGTTTTCTTGAGAGAAAAAATTCTTGACATACTTAGCAATGGGGAAAGGTTAATAGCTTAATTATATTATTTGTTTGTTATACATTACTTCGAAAATATTCAAAACACAATAATTTCTGTTTATTTTTGAAGAGCTTCTAGTCAATGGTAAAAAGTATGATTTGCATAAATAAATAAAGATGGAATTATCTAAGCAGAAAGTTTAGACATATAATACAATCTTGAAAAGTGTACTTCCTGATCCTTGATGTGCTTTACGATTGTTTTATTTGACAAGAGCATTGTATAATTAGTGAAAGTAAGTGGAGAAATTGATTTCTGTCTGAATTTTGAGAGAATAATTATTACAGCTGAATAATTTGGAACTTTCATTCACAAGATATTATGCGCATCATGATGTAGTGTCCAAAGTTCTTGAAGAAACAAATTTCTAGGACACGATCAAATACTTACTTAAGTATAATTACTTATTTATTACTAAACAAATAAATTATTATTTTTCTAAAATAAAATTTTAAATTCTTCATGTCATGGTCTTGAATGTACCGAGAGCTTAAAAAGTATGGAAACGGTTTGATAACTTATATATTAAAAAAAAAAAAACTGTAGAAGCCAAGGAATTGATCCTTGTTAAAAAAAAATCACATTTTAAGATGATTTTAATCTGGTTTGTTTTTTATAGAAACGTTTAGGAGAAATTGGCTTTTTTGAAATTATAGAATTTTCAACACTAGAACCAAAACTAAGTTTAAAAAAAAATTAATGAAAGCATAAAATAATAAATGAAATTTATTTGAATTGAATACAGACAAAAATACATTGGGGTGGGATTCAAGAACCGATTCTACAGAAAAAACTATCATTTTACAAATTTTTAACCAGATTGATGGGATTTACTTAATGATTTCATTGGTTTTTATTGTATAAATGTTTTGAGATAAAAGTTTGGGACTAGCTTTGTTTCTAGATAGGAAAATTTTCTAATTTCCAAAACAGCGGTGTGCCATATTCTAACCGGTTCTATTAAAAATATATATATATATAGAATAGAAATATACCAAAAATAAAATCATCATACAATGTGGTTTAAAATGTTATACTTTGGGGCGGCTAATTTTAGGCTTGCGATATGAAGTGTATGAAAGAAGGTTGTTCAATCTGACAAATATTTCTTGTTTTTCTAATCTTCGTTCCAAAGTTATTAAATAGTTTTCATACATTTCCCACACCCTGAATAATTACAATGTTAAAACTGAACTATACATATTATGTACTAATATATCTTTTTACAAACTATTTTATGAACCACAAGAAAGTACATAAAACTGATAAATAAACAAGCAAATTGCCCGAAGTTTCTACGTTAAATACTATATTAGTATATCGGGTTTATAATTACTTTCTTTGCATAAGATTTATTGAATGGGAAGACAATACTGGGGAGCCGCCTTTGAGATAATAAACCTCGCAGAATGTGGGTATCGAGGACACTCTCTGTGGTTAAACAATACAAGCATACCGTTGTAATTATCATCATTTTGTTAGATCCGGGCACAGTTGACTGGGTAGGACTTTCTTGAATTAATTCAATTTAAGCTTATTGGAGGGGCATATCTTGTACTCTAATATTCAAGGTTAAACTCTTATTGTCCTTGAAAGAAGCAATACTTATAATGAATTCTGTGAACGTGATTTATGATAAAATATGAACAAACAAGAGAAATATAATTTAAAATATTTTAAGCAAATATGAAAATTGTTTTAGACGGACTAAAAAAGGGCACAATGAAGTTGGAAGTCAATCAACATTATTTACGACTGTAGTGTGATTAATTTCTATGATGTAATTACTTTCAGAGGAAAGAAAACGTCTTAATTTCCACGGTTTTAAATGGAATTTCACACAAAAATGAAACCATATAATTCTGGACATTACGGTAAAAGAACATAAAAGTCTAAGTTAAAGTCTAAGTCACGTGGGAGTAGGTAATATTATTCTCCCTGAAAATATTTTACTAAGAAAAAAATAAACAAGAAATCTGTTTTATTCAGATAAACGTTGGACCTCTCAACATAAACTCAACTTTAATCAGAACTGAATGAAAAATTCATATAACAACGAGTTTGGTAATACACGAAATACGTAAGTTTTCCATTTGAAATAGCAGGACTTCATTCAATAAATTAAAGAAAACGCATAATTGCCCACACAAAAAACACTTTATTTAAAACAAGGCAACAATAGCTAAATCGTCATCAACTTCGTCAATAGCTGAATCCTCTGTGACATGGAACTACTAGAGGAGGTCAAGCTCTTTTCATTTGGGTATACAAATTATATTTTTTTACAATTATTTTGTTAAACAGATTAATCTAGAAACCGAAATATTGTTGTTGATAAATTTTCCATGTAGTACATTGTTGAATTGTGTTTTCAAGAAAGTGTATCTTACCACTCAATGAAAAATCTAATTCACAAAGAATCCGTAATTATAAACCTATTTGACAGAATCTGCCGAAGGTAGATTATCATAAGAGCGCTTTATTTACTTCATAATTGGACAAACTCTAGACTATCCATTTGTTTTTAAGAACCTCATTTCCGAAAAGTATGTTACATTAAAATTTTGCAAAAAAATCCAGAGAATTATCAACTTGGATAAATCGAAACCAATAATTACGACTGCAATAAAACTAGAATAAATTCATTTTCGATTTGTTCAATTTTAATGCTTTATTCACGGTTGCAAATGCGTTGTTCGTCTAACAAAGATAGCCGATTGTGAATCATATTTTAAACGGATGTAGATTTTCTACAGTCTGCGATCATATCGTTCCAGTCACAAGGCACTATTATCTTCCCCGGTTCTCTGTAATGAGGCTAGTAATTACTATAATAAAACGTTATTAAAGGTACATCGTTGGTCATCATAATCAATACTGTTTACACAAATGATTTATCTTCAAATGAAACCACACTATATAGAAATCAATCTTATCATTGAACTTGATAATGATATGTTTCGAGTAGAACAGGAAACAGAGCAAGGGATAGACGACTATTATGTGGCATTTTAATGATACTTCATCCGACTCAGTGAAAGTCGGATAAAGTGTGAAAGAAGTTATTTCATTGTTTTAAATTTTCGTAATATTGACCTTAGCTTTCCAAAGTTTGTACTTGGTTTGGTCACGAAACACTTTCTCACGAGAAACAAACTAGGTGACAATATGCTTAATATAGTAAACAATCTACTCCAGAGTGCAACTTCTCTCCCTTGGTGTTCATGTTCTCACAGTCTATTCTGCTTTAGAACCGCAATAAGGTTTGGTATGTGTCGACTGTTGTTTTATATACTGTAAAAGGAAATTGTTCAGATCTCGTTGTCTACGAGTAAAATCTTTAGAAGGTAAAACAACATTTATTTAGTGTCTCTACAAATACGACATCTAGTAGACATATTTCGTTTTGATCTCATCTCTTAAAAATAAGCTAAAAAGATTTTGGCAAATATGTGTGAAATTACATAAATCAGCCTAAACTGACACAATTTAAAGAAAAAAAAGTTTTGAGGGTACTTGGATAACACTTAATGTAACATTTAGATACTGACGAAACATCCAGTTATGACGATACTTGAACTCAGTTTCCGTTCATTTTTAAACTTATCTAATTTATTTAAAGCTTGGACCAATTTTCCCCGACTTATATTACGATTTGATCTCTCAAATACAAATATGAATTTATAGTTTTACAATATCAGTTTACCAATGTGATTAGTTTATTAGTTAATACTACAACAGTTGAAGATGAACGAAATACTCAGTGGTCTTGTCGAAAAAAAGAGTTTTTCGTCATACTGATTCAAAAACAGCTGTTTTCAATACATACATTGAGATGCTAAAGTTGTTCTTTTTAGTCTTACGACCCAAAAACATCAGCTGATGTCGAGGTCATCAGCTGTTACTTTGTTTATACGAATTAATTAACGATTGTAAAGCATCTATAAAAACAACCGATACTCTCGATTGTAAATAACAACTGTTACCATCGATTTGAAGGTAAATAGGTTCTAACATTTTAGTTTTTGTGAAATTGTTTTCTTATATTATTTGCAGTATAACGAAAAATATATTTCATCACTTGGACCAAAAGAAGCTTTTCGATCCTCGTTCATTTTCCGAACTTCCGTTATACTTGAGCTTGTATTGAAAAGCTTCACTTTTGGTCCTAGTGATGAAATATACTATTTTTTAAGTACCCTTAACAGGTAAAATTTATACGGCATCTTTCTTTATTCGCCAATCTATACGAGTGTCCCTTAGATAAAAAATATATAAATATTCAAAATTGTTTTGTTTATAAATGATTTTAAAAGTACTACATATATTATTTCACCATTATAGTTGTTACACTAAAAACAATAATAATTTTGTAAAATACAATTTTATTTAACAGAGCTTAAATAAAAACAATGTTTCTTGAAACAGAATTAAGCAAATTAACGATGTTCTTCTAGTAAAGCTTCGTGTTAAAGTAAAACTTGTTCCTATTCTGTTGATTGATGGACACGTTCAGTGCAAGCACGCATGTGTAAACTAAACTAAAAGTCAAGTAAAGTTAAATCCATGTTCACGTGTGTTACATATTGTTAAATCATATTATTATCATGTCGGAGTAGTTGTTTAAAAGATATAAGTTTAATATAGGTAATAAAATATCGAACAAGACAACCAGCATGCAATATAATCAACACATTAGAAAACAGCATATACT
Organism: Aphrophora alni; assembly: GCA_963513935.1. Taxonomy (NCBI): domain Eukaryota; kingdom Metazoa; phylum Arthropoda; class Insecta; order Hemiptera; family Aphrophoridae; genus Aphrophora; species Aphrophora alni. The sequence continues at coordinate 115,721,108 of OY740766.1, read as the reverse complement.
ACGTCAGTTCGCATGCTACCTTAAGTGCCATTACTAAAATAAATAATAAACTAGGCCTAAACTGTTTTATGGGTAAGAGCGACTTGTTTTAATAATTAGAAGAGAAACTGTCGTAATTACAACACAGGGCTGTGGGGGAAAAAACAATACTGTTACTGCTATCTGGAAACTGCGTTACAGTTAGATTGTACCAAAATCGATTCATAATAAAAAAAAGGTCAAATTTACGAAATCGTTGTTTTGAAATTTGGCTTAATTACACCAAAAACTAGTGTCAAAATCGTGTTCAAAATCTCAAACGCATGGAAAAAGGTGTTTCATTAAAATATGTAATAATTCTAAAGTTCTATAAAACGGCCGTAGTTTATAATTTTTGAAGGATCAAAATTGTGTAGTTCCACACTAAAATGTACACTCGTTACACATGGACGCTACGAGTGAACGATCGGGAACACGGTTCCACAGGGTCCATCAACCATCAATAAAAGTGGTGAACTCTTTCATTAAGGTTAGCACGTGTTCTAGTTTCATTCGACAGCGATCGGAAAAAGTTCATAAGTGAATCATCAAAGAACTGCAGTTCATTTCGTATCCTGTCATAGATATACAGTTGGGCTTGTTTTTGACTACTTATCTTCGTGTTTAGATTTGAACTTTTATTTGTGCCTTTATTTTTAAACAGAATAGTCGAATGTAAACATTTTATTCTTGAAGAAAATGTCTAAATATTATTACTAACTGGAGATACAAATTACACACAGAAAAACTTTCATAAACCTTGGGAGACACTATTAAACGTTCTGAAAGAGGTTAAAACAATTTTTCCCCCAATTTGTCTTATCCTTTTCAGTCCCTGCCTTCACGTGTGAAAATGTCTTGGACTAAAAAGGCTATGGAATATAACTACCCCCTCTAACGTATAGTTCATGAATGAACTGTGTGTGACCAAACAAGAACTGTTTATTCTAGCTGAAGAATATAATATAATAAGAATATAAATACTATTTCTACTTGATATCCTAATCCTAAGCAGATTAAGTTTCCTTCTTGAGTTACAATATTCATGTGTCTAAACAACACACAAAGGCTAGTAAAAATAAGTGTAATAAAGAGACGGAACAGGAAAATTTAATTCCAAAAAGTTTTTAATGCTAACTCAATAAAAATTATTTTTGAATCTTACAAAATTAGGATTATTTTTAGCAACTCGTCGTTAAAATGAAAGGTTGAGTAAATCAATTAAAATACAGGCAACTTAAAACCATTATTAAAATTCGCACATTATACAGAATTGTAAAAGGAGTTTTGCTTAAAAATAGAATTATAATTATTAACTTTTAATATTGCTATTAAACTTAACATCTGACTATATCTTTTCCCTTTAAAGATAGACGTTTCTTTTCTGATAAATCGTTTCTAGATGTTCTTCAAAAGCACGACAAGCGTTATTATGAAGAAAGTTAAATCATAAAATTTTACAGGATCTTGTAACAGATTAATATCGTTGCTCTCAATGTAAAGCAAGTAGATTTCTGTTTTTATTAGGAAGCAATAATAGCTTTCTTCCGTACACCTGTTTGCGGCTAGAATATATTTCTTGCATTACGAACGGTATAACCTTACATATAAAACTCAAATAAATGAGGTTTACTGACCATCATCGATATTAAGGTGATTAAATCGTAGATGAATGTTGAACATCGTGGATTCAAGACTGGGGAGGCTCTAATGAGCTCAGGTCAAAGGTCAGATCTCTTGCAAGAGTTCAGCGTCGCTACGGGTGGGCACTAGCTCGTGTTCCAATCTACTCATAAAAACGTACATGTTCTAAGAATTGAGCTAGGAGAAAAGATGATAACGATCCTTATATAGAAAATAAATGTTAGGAAGGTAAGGGTCAGCAATCATTTGGCTTGGTCATGACTTACTTCGGAAGTGACGAGTTTTGTGTATTACTTATAATCTACAATGGCGACATATGATGGGAAGTAACTATTTTAATACAATATCCATCGCATAACCAAAGCTATAGTAAATTATGATTGTAAAATAAATGAATTACCAAATAATAAATTTCTAGAAAATAATTGAACAACAACAAAACGTCTTTGAATTCTTGTTCTTTAATACTGTTTTTTGTCTCTTTATGGTTCACAGCAGTATACAAATGTGTAACGGCCAAGAGAAAATTAAGACATAAACCATAAAGATATAATTAAATATATGTTTCCCATAAAGTTATTATTTCATTTTAGAATATAAAAATGGAAACTGTTACATTTCAGCAGTTTGAAGCTATAGTTATCTGACTGAAAAAGTCCTAAGGCAAAGAAGACAAACAGACAAGCTCAAGATTTATTAGATGCCATAGTCAAAGGCAAACCAAAAGGCATCCCTCTCATTGAGAACAAGAGATCAGAGTGAATACTTCCAAATTTATGATTATCTTATTTTGCAATTTACTTAGTGTATTATGCTTAGAAAACGTACGAGTCTGAAAAATTACTGTTTTAACAAAATTTTAGAATTACACAATAGTTTCTTTCAAAATTAAGAATGTTATTTTTTTAAATAAACTTCAGAAACCCACGTTTAATCGGAAAATGAAGGAGGAGAGTATTACCGGAATTTGTAATATATTACGTATATAACTATAAAACCGATATGATAAAAAATCGTGCATGATTTCATAATGTTAAAAAAAATAACTGTTTATAGAATACGAGTCTAACTGTTTATTGAACATGGACAATTTTTTAGGGTCAATCTGTTTTCGGCATTAAAAAAAAAGTATGTACCCTGTCACAATTTTAGCTTTAAAATCAAAATTAAGCTCTTCATAAAATAATTTTACGAAATAAATCTCTCTAAATTTCTTTATTAAATCAAAGTAGTGGAAAGAAAAATATATTATTATACTCGTAGTCTACTGTTCAGTGTCTTATTTTCCAAGATAATTTTTTTAAATTGTATTAATTGGTTTTATTGGAAAATTAACCCTAAAGTAGTGAACAAAATATGAAATAAAGGATTTCATAAAATTACACAGTTTAATAGATATGTTGTTATCATTTGACCTAACCTTCGTTTGGAAAACTGAATTGTACTGAAAAATAATGAATTGTTGATGTCTTTAGTATAAATTATTCTGTTATTTGCAATCATTTTGTGTATGTAAAAATGAACACAAGACTTTTGAGAGTGTTCATCAACCCTAGTTTTCAAAGCGACACAAACTCTTGAAAAACACACTTTGATTTTTCTCTCATCTTTGGGACGTCAAGGAAGTCACGTAACGTCTCGAAGCTGACACAGTTAGGTTGTGAAGTAAAAATCATGAAACACCAATAGAAAAAGTCTAAAGAAACCAACAATAACCGAATTGGAGTTTATAAGTTTGTAAGTACCCTTCATACCTTTAAACAAAGCCGGATATTATTTTTCGATTAACTTCGCCCAGCGGATGGTTATATTTCATTGAGTCGTGATTACATAAAAGAAATAATTGATCTGTCATCACGCAATATCGGGTGCTTTCATTCCCAGCTGATCAAACCTCTTTACGGTGACTATCGAGACGGGTTTACAAGTTACAACAGATCATGCGTAGGATGTCTGTGGGATGGAGCTCTCACTCTTTATGAATATTAATAGAAGTGCCAACTATATCTTGCATAACATGTGATATATTAAAAAAAAAAAGGTGCAATAGGATTAGACCTGTTTTTCAAAACAAACTTACTTTAAGCCGTTATATAAAATTAGATTGGTCGAACAGTACCAAAACGTTTTACTAACTTCTTTTATTAAACTGTTAGAAAGTTAGAAATATGAAATTTTCGGAGCGCTTAAAAGGATGTAGCTTTTACAACTGCCTTTATCACTCAAACTAATCCAAAAAAAACACTTCAAAATAGAAAAAGTAAAGAGGAATTATGAGACTTCTCATTTTATAAATTCTAAGACAAATTTATTAGCGCATGATTTCTGATTCGTATCTCTAATCTAAAATTGCAGTTAAGGAAGTTTAATAGAGTTAAATTCCACCAATCTCTAATTTGATTAGATCTAACAATTAACATGCGTTTGCGACGTATCTTTAAAAGTGGTGTCATTTAACCCCTTGAATATTAAACATTTTCTACATCACCAAGGATCTCTAAGGAATTGGATGTTGATCTGTACAAAAAAGTTGGTGCTCTTTGTTTAATAAATGTCCATAAACAGTTTTTTAATATTTATCCATAAAAACTGTTATAATGTTTCCGTAGTTTTTAGTCGGACTTAATAATAATTTACCAACGCTGTTGTTTGTACATTAAAACATTGTTCAAAATCATTTAAAAGTGATTTAATAACAGTTATATCACTGGTGTAGAATTGAATAGCACTGACTAATAATATTATAAGCGCTTCAAGAATTTTTTGTCACACTTTAACTAAGCGCCATAAATTTGAAATCTTCTAACAAGTTTTACCACAACCAATCTTCGGATTATTGATATTAGAGAAGAAGAGAATATAAACAAAATTTTTAAAAAATATATTTTTAACACGATACTGACAATCAGTACCTATTCATTTTATAACCCAATTAATTACTATCAACTTACGAAATCATTTAAATAAAAAAATGACGTTTCCAAAAATTAATTGACATATAAACGGGAAGATCGAAGTTACGACAATGTCTATTTAAAACACTGAATGAATAGGGCAATTTCACTTCACAATCGGTAATGTTTCCACTCTTATCTTTCCAACCTTTCCATTGCCATAACTCTATTTTATAGATCGTTGTTCAACAGAAAGGTGAACTATGCTATTGTCTAACAATTAGTGTCAGTTATCTAATTTGTTACATAATACACTCATAGACATTTACACTGAATATATCTTCATTTCAGATCAAAATTAAAGGGATTTAAAGTAAAACTAGCACGACTATGACATTTCCATCTGTTCTGTTGGAAATGTCAGATTAGCAAGACCAAGACATCGGACACTGAAATTGAGTTGTTACTTCACAGTGAAAGTAACGGATCCACGCATGCTTCCAAGTTCAAGGCTATTACGCCCGTCTATGATCATACGGTTTAATGACCCTTTTCACCTTTTTTAATGACAAGGTGCGTGAGTTTTGATTTCGATTACAAATAATCTAGTTTTATCGACTATGAAATGGATTTTTTATGAATGGGAACAGCAGCTGGGGTTGGTTGTTCGAATCTAAACCACTTTCTAGAACAACTAAACAATTTTAACTTGCGCAAAGGTATCTCTTAATCTTTATTGTTTAATCTTTGATTGTAAACATTTATAATTAGTTTAATTATACAGTCCTTACTTACATAATAACAACAATGGTTTAATAAACAAACAAATATGATTGTACAGACGTCTTGACACGAAAAAAATAAGTGAAAAAAAACTCAATTTTCTTCAAGAAACATTTGTAAAATAGTATATTTCATCACTAGAAATAAAAGTAGAGCTTTTCGATACAAGCTCAAGTTTAACGCCGAGGCCGGAAAATGAGCGAGGATCGAAGAGTTTCTTTTGGTACAAGTGATGAACTATATTTTTCGTTATACTGCAAACAATATATATAAAATAAATAAATAAAAATAAAAAAACTAAAATGTTATAACCTATTTACCTTCAAATCGATGGTAACAGCTGTTTTATATGTTATTTACAAACGAGAGTATCGGTTGTTGTTATAGATGGCTTACAATAGTTAAATAATTCATATAAACGAAGTAACTGTTGATGACCTCGACTTCAGCTGATGTTTTTAGGTACTAGGACTAAAAAGAACAACTTTAGCATCTCAATGCATGAATTGAAAACAGCTGTTTTGAAGCAGAATGTAGAAAAAAACGTTTAAATGACTAAGTCATCATCTTCAACTGTCATAATGGTTTCTGTATTTGTAAGTACTGAAGATAATTATTTAGTCATTGAATCAACTTCTAATAAATAAACATTTTATTTTGGAAACTTGTGTTTAATTTGTTTATGTTTCCACAAGTGTTGCTCATTTGAAGTGAGTGTATACCACTCTGAAGCAAACAATCTAAAATAAGATTTCTTCCATCATATAAGTGGTAAACAGAACGTAAGCCTATTCCGTTTTCAATTATATTCTGAGCTTTCGAAAAAAATATTCATTTCGATGTAGCCAAAATAAATTTTTTAGGCTCTGTTGTTTTAATGAAGAACGTTTTACAGACGCCAATGGTTTGAAAAGTGGTTTAGTAAATTATCAGTAAGGAATAAAATACAAACAAAATTTGTAGCATACACCAATAAAATGTGTAATTTTGTTAATTCAAACTCCTTTTCCATTTTTTCAAAACGAGTATAAATCACTAACTCAATTTTTTTAAACAACATTTAATATTTTCGTTAAATCAAATATGAGCATAATTAGCTCCCGTTGATTAACACTTCATACAAACACAACACAAGCTATTAAAAACACAACTTACAAGCTGTTAAATTAACTCCCAATGCAAACAACATAAATTGTAAAGATATTAGAAATGCGTGTTGGGCAGTATAGAACGCGCCCCGGTCACGCATGAGCCCCTACGACAAGGTGTTATTTCATAAAATCATTATAGGCCATAAACTGTCTTCAGTATCATTATAAGATGCAGACTGGCCTTGCCTCTACTGACTGATAATGTGAGTTTTTATGTGACCTATCCTAGAATTTACTAAGCAAATGAATTTTGCTTTCTCTTGCCTAATAGGAGAAAGCCTTGAGGTTTTTAGTTTATATCCTTACAATTTTTATGGTTTTAAAATTTAATTTTATATAATAAAACTCATCGAGTTAATTTTCGGAAAATGAAGTAATTATAAAACTATATAGGGATATACTACTTTTTAAAATAAATATTAAACACCGCATTTTGTGTGGATATGACGAGGGGCTAATGAGTTTCGCTTACACTTGTTTAGACTGTGCATTTTTCTGGAGTAAAGATAGTCAACGCCCTTTGTCTTTCGTCCGATTTTTATAATGTAAAAAAATGTTCGGCGTAAATACGATATTACAGTTGTTAAAATTTTACGATCTGCCATGTAAACAAGTATAAACAACACAAACAAGTATGATTTTGTAAACAAGTATTATAATAAAAAGTTGAAGTCATACTGAGGTGAAATTCTTATGTTTTTGTATCGCTGAAACGAATATATCCTTTGGTTCGAGTCTCAAAATGACGGGTCCAATAAAAAATAATGGCGAAAAGAATAAAATGTTTTTACAATTTACGAAAACTGACCCAAATACCGGCCTAACTTCAATTTCCATAGTCCTTTATGCATTTAGCAGTTCTTGTTTCAACAAATTTAGACTTGAAGCTTGGTATACACATTAATTAATATATTTTCGGCATACTGTTTCAAAAACAGCTGTTTTCAATATATGCATTGCGATGCTAAAGATGTTCGTTTTAGTCCTAGGATATAAAAACATTAGCTGAGGTCGAGGTCATCAGCTGTTACTTCGTTTATACTAATTAATTAACGATGGTAAAGCATCTATAAAAACAACCGATACTCTCGATTGTAAATAACCGTTAAAACAACTGTTACCATCGATTTGAAGGTAAATTGGTTATAACATTTTAGATTTTGTGAAATTGTTTTCTTATACTATTTGCAGTATAACGAAAAATATAGTTCATCACTTGGACGAAAAGAAGCTTTATGATCCTCACTCATTTTCTACTTGAGCTTCACTTTTGGTCTTAATGATGAAATATACTATTTTCACTATCATGCCAAATTTTAACTTGATATATAGAAAATTACTGAAAAAGCCGGTAACTCGCACGTATTTTGCGGTCAGTTTTACGAAACTACAATCATTTACAAGTTTCAAGATATTAGAGATATAATAAACTCAGAATACTACTATAAAATATATTTATTGCACGGATGTTGTAGTCAGTATTACATTTATCGGCTCTGTTTACACGAGTTTTTATGAATATTTGAGACTTGTGTGTTAGCTGATATTACTTAAAAAAGTAAAGTCAACAGAAGCATGGATTTGTAAGTATCAATGGCAAAATTTACTTGCGTTACTGGCTTTATTTTTAAACATTGTCAGGATATCAACTTGAAACACAGTACACTAATATAATACATACGAGTAAATCATATTTCGCTAGTACCATGTATCACGAATATATCATAATTTTTTTTAACTCGCACAGTAATTCGTGCAGATTGTGCCGCCGATAGTACAGAAATTCAAACGTAACCGGCTTCATTATGAAATTAAAAAATCTAATATATTGACTCAAAACTCGCTATACAAATGTAAAGTAGACTTACGAAACAGTACCCTACAATATATTTCAAAAAAATATAGAACCTAGACTGAGCGGTACATGAACGGATCAAGCGGCAATTATGATGAAAATCGCGACGTCTTTCATTCACGGTTCAACCCCAATTTCCAGATTTTATATTTTGTACAATTATGCCAAGTTTCCAGCTGATATCTGTAAAATTGTTGAAACTGGAACTGATGCATGTATGAAAGACGACGCGATTTTAGTCCAATAGGCTGCAAGGTCCATACTTGTACCAGCCTTAGTTTCAACATATCGACTTAAACTTGGTATTACACATTTATGTTTTTAAAATGTCGAGGTTAATGTCGATACCTTGAAAATTGTTTAGACTTAATCAGTGCATTACCTAAAAGAAGTAAGGTTAGCAAGAAGGTAAGTAAGAAGTAAGTAAAAAAGCAAAGTTATATTATTAATATCATAGAGCTAAAATAAAATTAAAAAATCAGTGTTGAATTAGAAAGTCAATAGCCTTGTATTTTATTCCTGTAGGGGTGAAGGGATACTTTCCCAACTACACTTGTATCTCAGATAAAACCATATTTTGTTATGTCTGTATACAAACTAGCCTTTCTAGATCTAAACTATTTTTCAAGCAACATGGATCCTAATCTATTCAATAAAGGCATAACGGAGAAACAATAATATTTCTGCTTCAGCTATTCCCTGTCTCTGCCTTCACTATCATAGCCACTATCAACTTAATTATGACAACTAATAAACATGCAATCATACATTGCGACACAGCAGACAGTGCATTTCTCATTCTCTTGGCCTGAATTGCTTGACTCTTGCAAAACTTCTGGGGTCAAAACTCAGTTTAGAAAGGTTCCTCATCAAAATAAAAGTAACTGGATTTGCTTAGCAAATAATATGCAGTGGTTTGTATTAAAGTCTGATTATAGTTATTAAACCTAAATGTCAAGATTAAACTTTTATATACACAGTATATAAAACAGTTTTATAAACATTGTTTTAAATGTTCACTATAATAGTTTTTGCTGTTTTAAACAGATTTTAGTAATTGGGTGTGATAATGATTACAGTTTTAAATCAAATTACTAACTAGATGTGTAACTATACACATAACATTTGTTACAGAAATAATGTTTTCATACATATAATGTACACTGTATAGAGAAAGTATTGTATTGGACAAAAAAAAAATCAAAGTTACGTTTTATTTATTTTAATTTCCAAAAAATGTGTTTTTTTAGAATTATGTCTGTCTGTTATCTAGCATGTGGTGTCTGTAATTCTCAATCAAAATACGTGGTCTGTGTTTATCAAATTTGGTATGTAGACATATTTTGGCCATTTTCATGGTACAAACTCAAATTAATATTTTATCAAAGTTAGATTGATTTTCATAAAATTTGTCTAGAATGTATCCTGTAAGGACCCAAAATTTTATTAGTTGTTATCCCTCCAAAAAATACTAGGTTAGGATTTATCAGTAAAAAAAATATATATATATAAATAAATATCGAGCTTGACTTGTGAGATAATATTAGTTAGAATAAAACTCAAACATAAGATCTCACAAAAATTACGTTTACTTAAACAAATGCATTTCAACGACTAAGTGATACATGAGCTACAATAACTAAACTACAACGTTATAACTATAGAACATGTATCACTGAGGATGGCGACTTTGACGTTGAAACGTGTTTGATTAAGTAAACGTAATTTGTGTGAGATCTTGTGTTAGAGTTTTATTCTATCCAGTAAAGAAATATTCAAAATCTTACTTGGAGCTTCCATTCCAAATTATTTCCCTTTTACACAGGAGGAGGGAAAATTTAATAATTCGAAAAGAAAAAAAAAATCAGATACAAGATATTTCGGGGGGGTAGAAAGATGTATATTTTGTTATAGTATTTCATTTTGTTAAACGGTGTGAAAGAAAGTTTGTGCATTATTTTTTGCATCATTTATATATCATTAGTTATTGTTTTATATTTAAAGGGAAAAAAGTTCTTTTTGGTTTTTTTCAACATAAGCTCAATTTTTGATTTATGGGAATTTAACCTATAAGCTTATAACATAAGCTCAATTTTGGATTTATGGGAATTTAACCTAAATATAAGCTTAAATAACATAAGCTCAATTTTGGGTTTATAGGAATTTAGCATAAGCTTAAATAATATAAGCTCAATTTTGGGTGTATGGGAATTAATTGAACTATAATTAAGCTATAGCTTAAACAATATTTATAAGAAACTTAGATTTTATTATCAGTAAGCAGATGTATAAAATTAAAATATGTAATATTCCCTTAGATAAAACTTTCGTATATTCCTTTCTCCATTTACACCCTCCTCCCTGATCCTGATATTGTCTTCAGTAGAGATTTAAAAGTTTAAATCAACAACTTTATTCACTTATTTAAACATTACTATTATTTTTCAAGTAAAGTAATTTGGATCTTCAATATAAACCACACTGTATCACATTCCAGATGCTCAAGGCAATGACATTTATATATTGAAGAGTCTTATACCTGTACATAATTACAAAATTAAAAATCAGTAGCAATACTTTTTAACTTAAAGGGCATGCACTGCACACCTAGGCAAGAATTTATGAACAGTTGTTCTGCCATTTAGAGGAGCTGTGGAGTCATGGGTGATTTATATATTCCCCTAACAGGAAGTAGTAATAATAGTCTTGCTGTCTTAGACAATTACTTCCTTGTCTAGCTAACCTTTGAAATAAATTTAGAAATGTTATTATAGTGATGCACTAACCAAGAGTAATTTTAAACTAAGATGGTGCGTTTAAATAGTGAAAAATGAAATATTACAATAAACAACAGGCTTAATTTGTGTAGTAAATTATAACTATATATATGCTAGGAAACCCTCTGCATACAATGTGTACACTTAAAAACAAAACTTTTATATTTTAACTAACATTTTGTTTCTCAAGTCCTTTGTCGAAGATGATACCAATTTAAAATCTGTGCTCTAAAAATGAATGGTAAAAGTTTTGTTAAAAGATGGTATAAAAAAGCTACATTTTTTACCTTCATTAAGTTTTTCTGAAGAGGTATAGTAAAATTAAATTGGAAACAAAAATAAATTAAGTTTTCAACTGTTGACTTCTGAACCAATTATGAAAATTGGTTAAGAAAAAAAAAAAAAAAAGAATGGTGTTTTAAGATGTATGTCATAATTATGTAAAGAGGTAAATCAGAATCTACATACTAATATAATAATGGCAAATTAGCGTGACAAAAACTGCTTTAAAAAAAAAAACTTAACCTTTTGGTTGTATGGTTCTATAAGGTCTACATAGACGTTTTTACTCAATTATGATTTAGCATCCTAAAAAATATAATACATATAAAATTTATAAAAATCGGTTGAGAAACAAAAATAAATAAATATTTAACCACCATTTTGGTTATAAATGTATAAGCCAAAGATCAGCTTAAGTTTTAAATTAGAATCCTATAATCAAATAAAAAAAAAGGTCTTAATGAAATATAAACTATGGAATAGAGGACTATTGAATAAAATTGAGTCCTAATACGAAAAAACGTTCTTGTTTCTTTACTTTAAAAAAAAAACAAACATCTAAAATATATTGGAATTTTTTAACAAACAAACAAAAAAAAAATTATATATGTAGGTCTATTTAATGCTGTTGTTAAAAAAAATGAATAAAAAAACACTTACAAATTTAAAAAAAAATATAGCTTAATAAATTGAATCTGTAAAATAAAGAGCTCTTACACAGACACAGACACACACACACACACACACACACACACACACACACACACACACACACACACACACACACAACTGGTGTTTTCATTGATAGCTAGGTACAAATTACTTTTATTTATCAGGGTTTTAGTTTATAAAACAATTTTAAATACAGTTAAAAAACTAGTTTAGTAAATAATGTAAATGTTTATTGACAGGCCTAATGATTAAAAATTTATGTTCACACTAAAATAAATGATCAAGTTTTACTCAATATATTACATACTGCAGATTTTCTCAATTTTTAATATTAATAGTTTGTGGTCACATCATACATTATAGTAGATAATTTCTATGTTGATAAAACTATTAATTCATGAAAGCATTAGTTGGCACCTAGTTATTAATGGTGGGAAAAATAAAGAAACATGCTCCCAATGCACCGCAGAAAGCACAAATAAACTCTAGTTTAATTATCACATTAGATGCAGTTAATATATTTTATAGATGTAATATCATTATATGTTTAAATATAGTTTAAAAATGTAGAATATGTACATATGAAAAGAGCTAATAAAATAGAAAATGTTCAAAATAATTCTATAACCCAAGTTCTCTGATTATCTAAAAAAAAATATTATAATTATATATTAAATGTAACTATTATTATTAATTATATTTTTTATTTAAAAAAAAAATTCAGATGGTATTAAAATGCTTTTATAATACTAGGATAAACGGCACAAAATCAACCATTTTATCAAAGAGGTGCTTATTCAGTTGGTTGTATAAATTTAAAGAAAAGTCATTTGTGTGTGGATTTGGTTTGTAAGTTCATAGACAACATTATAGAGTAAGAAACAGTAATAAGTTGACTGGCTAAAATAAAACAAGCCGTATTGCCATCGATTTATGTTACACCTAAATGATTAATATCCATCACCTACTCACAAATTTGACAAATGCAGAAAAAGGTTAGTATATTAATGATTTTAAAGACAGAGTTTGGATATAAACAAACAATACAAAAAACATCAGATAGAATAATTAGAAGTTCATCTACAGTCATGAAAAAAGAGTTAATTAAAATATTATCAATTAAATTAACAACATAAATTGATTAGCAGTAAATATTCTTGTAAAATATTAATATTTAATGATAGTTACTAGCTGAAATGTTTACAGTATAGAACTCTATTAAAAAGGAACAGTTAGTTCTGAGAAATGTAATTAATGTTTGAGATCCTTTTAACAAGTTTCTTTTGTGGTTCCTCCTTAACAATATGTTACCTCCAAGCTTCTTTGAAAGATCTCATTTACTAGCTTAATTAGATGCTCATTTATATGTAAGAGCCGTTAATCTGAATTCCTCAATATACACTTCCCTGATTATTCTGATACTGATTTTAAAAAATATTCAAACTTTATATTATAATTGCACTGATAAAAAAATAATATTCAATTTTTTTTTCTATTATTAGGTTGATATCTTTATACAGCATAAGCACCATAACAGTGACTATAGGAATTAGAAATATAGTGTAATAAAGGCAATAAACATTATGGGCTATACATATATTTTTAATAATTTGGTGTGGTTTAGGTACTTCATTTTAACTGAAAACAATTATTGAAACCAATGATTAATTAACTTTTTTCCTTAGTTCAAGATAAATGTAAAAACTTAGATAGCATTTACTTACAAAAAAAAAATGGAATGAAATTTGTTAGCAATATGTATTTTTCATTAATAACCAAATATAACATTCAAAATAAGATTTTCAAAATAAGAAAAAAGTTTCAAAATGGCGCTCAAAAATGTAAAATTTGATTTTTAACTGATAAACTTTGAACTTAGTTTTAAACCTGGTTTGAGACTGTAAGTATAAATTGGGTAACAATTTTTTGAAGTTGTAAGATTATTGTAGGTAGGATAATTATTGTTTGGCAGATATAATTTGTAAATATATATACCATCGTATACAATTTAATTTAGATATCACCATACATTTGAAAATGATGTTTGAACCTGTAACTTTAATAATTTAAAACTTATTTTATGGTATGAATAAAATATTAGGTCAAACAAATTATAATAATGAATATTAATAATAATTCTCAATGATCCATGGCAACCGTTCATTATTTTAAAATGTAATTATGGTAATATGGAGGTTATTTGTGTACGAAAAAAACATGTATTGATCTGTGTGAAAAATAACACCTATTACATTAAAGCTATAACATAATTTTCAATTTTCAGCAATTAAAACTAACAATAGAAATGTTGTTTCCTAAAAACTCATTTCTCTAATAAATTTGTATAACTCAATTTCGCACATAAAAAACTAATAATTACATATCGTAAAGCATACATGTTCTAAAAAAGTAAGATTAAAAACAAATTATAACATTGGTGTCGAAATAAAATACTTATCAAAAATGTATATTTAGGAAGTAAAATACATAGAATTTGATATGTCTCAAAATATTTACATTTTTAAAACTATAAACAAACCAATAGGACAAAATAGGTAAACAACAGATTAAGTTTATTTTCAACTTAAAATACATCAACTTGAATATATCACAAACATGTATGTCTCAGAAGATCCAGTCAAAAAATTAATAAAAACAACAAAAACTGATAATGATTTAAAAATACCAACTATTAAAATGTATGTTAGGTCTTGTAGATGGTCTAAAATTAAATAAGCTAGTGTGTTTAAAACAAAATCTTAAGTGCAAGTATATAATGAAATATGTATGTATGTGAAAAGTCCATGTGAAAAAGATTGACTCATTTACAAGTTATTATTTATGTGATATCAAATTACGAAACAATTATCTTGCAGTATTATGGGAATATGACTAGATATATGTAAATTTATAAAGAATAATTTACATTTACATTTTCAAAGAAAAGAATTGAATATAAGAAAACGAAGCTACGAAAACACTGTATGGTATATTTAATTTCTGAAAGCAATTTTACTAATCCCAACATTAAAAATCATAAGAAATCGTAAGATATAGCCCAGTGGAAAATTTAGAATATGAACTAATAGTCTAAAGCTGTTTTAAATGTTTTTATGCAAATCAAATTTTCACATTGTTTTTATAATACCATATATCCAAAATAAGATGAGACAAATTGTTTGCCTGTATCTTATTATTTTCCTGAAATGATGTAATGTAAATTTTTGAATGACAGTGTTATTTTTAGTATGTTCATGTTTCATATATTAATTTAAACACAATATACTTTCCTAAAATTACCACTCTGAAACTTTAAACTCAGAAATATATAAAAATATCATACTAAAAACAACCAATCACCATATTAAATAATTTTTCTTACTTGTGTAGTTTCATCTTCAAGTGCTCTAACTCTTGCGAGATCCCGTAAGCGTTCCCGCCTTTTATCTGACAATATTTCCAGCCGTTTTGCTGCTCTGTCCACTTCACAAAACAAACGTTCTGCTCGATCAACACAAAGCCTAAACAGATAAAAATAATACAATTAGAAATGGAAAGTTGTTAGCTATAAAGTAAGTTAGTTATGTGAATTACCACAATAAAGTTTAGTCCACCATATACTGACCTTTTAAAATAAAAACACAAGTGTGTATTTAACCATCGAATAAAATGTATACAAATGTATTCTTAACTTAAATTATTTGTTGTTATTTGAAAAAAAAAACACAAGTTACTTGTTTAATTAAAATTGTGTAACAATTTCTGCAACCGATACTCTTAAATAATTAAGTTCTACGATTTTGTATTGGTTCCCTAGTTTTTATCATTTTAAATAGAAATAAAAATGTTGTTTATAAATACAGTATAATAAATACACAAGGAAATAAATCGTGTTTATAATAACAAAACTTTTTAAAATAGCGTCTACAGAAATTTTCTTCAGGAATAATTCCTTTCGTAAAGGAGAGGGGTACTTTTATTGTATTATTAAAAAAAATAGATAATTATATAAAAAAGAATGTAATATATAATTAAAGAGGTAAATCAAATGTGATGACTAACCTGACATCTTCACTATCAGGGAGCCATTGAGCCCTTTCCTCCAGCTGTGCCAAAGTTTTTTGACCATCCCGACGTAACCTTTGCATCTCAGAGTCATTGAGAACTCTTGACATGGCCCGGTGTTGGTGGTTCACTTGTTTACGGCTGAGAGATTCGTTCGCAGAGTTCCTGACATCGGACATGACGCCCACCAGGCGGCGCCCACACGACTGGCAGCTTGTCGTTAGTGGTTCGAACTCCTAAACACAGCAACAAATAGCTTTTAATTGGTGCCGCCGAGTGCCGCACAATAATAACATAAATGATGGTTTATAACCTTAAAAGGAAGAATTTAGCCAAAGGCAACAATCTCTTAGTGATAAGACGTTGTTCGAAGAACTTGTAATATAATGTGAATTTCACGTCTTGCCTTCGTTTAACACAATATATTCATAGAACGAAAAGTTAAAAAAAGAAGATGATGCGTACCGTCTGACCAAAAAGGAATTAAACACTTAATAATATTTAAATGAACACACACCAGCAATACGCATAATCTTATGCATAAGAACAAAATAACTACAAATTCAACAAAATTATAGCTATACTCGATTGGCAATCCCAATTATTGTTATAAAATTATTATTGGCTAAATTAATATCGGTAAAAGATTATAATACTATCTAGAACATTCATATTAACTTAAAACTCTATAAATCCACTTTTATTTAACGTAAGATTTTACATTTATTTCGAGAAAAATCTTCACCTTTTGAATGTGGATTTTATAGCAATATTAATGTTGCTAAAGTTAGAAACTGAACTTTAAAAGAGAATCCAAATTTATTTAAGATAATTGAAGAGACCAGAGAACATTTTATTTTCTGTTGCTAAACTTATTATTACAAGAAAAAAAATAATTGACTGAATTACTGTAAATTACCAAGGAAAGTTAGAATATTAGACTTATTAAATTTACGAGGTGAATTGAAAGCGCTTTGATCACATCGTCGGCATTCATTGAGGAAAGTAGCTTCTGCATCACGGGCAACTAAATTATTTCAACCAGTAAGTGTGTGATCTTGAACTTGCAATAATGTGGCTTTACAGTTCAGAGGTGACTATTCGTAATCTGCAAGTATTGTTGATGTAAAACATAAACTTTCTTCATTAGTGTTAACTTTCCCGACCTCGTGGAAACAAGCTTCCGAAGAAAGCAAGGTCTCGATCAAGGGAAGACGAACGGAAACGGAAGGTCAAACTCGCACATCGAATACGAAACAAGCTAAGTTTGTATCACTCTCTCAAGACTCAATATAGGAAAATTATGATCTAGATGTAGGCGATAAGGTGTTGATCTCTGAAATCAAGCGGCGTTATTGTAAAAGCGGGATTACGTTGAAAGTGTTCTCTCCGATGATAGTCAATTAGCAAGGAATATGTGACCGGGGGATCGGTGCGATTGCACGAGTTGGAAAATTAGCTCACGAACACTTTGGCCACGAAATGCACTACTTATTAGTCTCGAGTTTCAAGGTTTCGAAAACAAGTTTATGGTTTACACCTTCGTTGATTATAATTCAATGTTTTCGCCTGAGCTAGAAAAAAAAAATCTTAAACCCGTTTTCTGTTCCTTCAAATAAAGTGTGAGAAAAAAATTAATATTTGAAATTGAATTGAAACAATTACTATGAAATTTTATCACGTTACAACAATCAATATATGTGTTTTTCATGAACTACATGTCTCGATCTTACTATCATGATTTTGAAAGTTATATAGTTTAAAATAAATTTAATTAAAGAGTTACCTAACCATTTAATTACAGTGTTGAGTACTTATGATAATTTTAATATAATATTACGGAATTTACATTATTGTTGGTTAACCTCAATTACTAAACTCTGTTAAATTCCGTATAAATCGGCTTTACATTGAATAGGATAGGCCTATTACAGGATATTGAATAATAGTGACCGTAATAGTAATAGTAAACGTGATAGCTCCCAACTTATTGAAACTTTATAGTCATCTGTTCATCCTGAGTTCTTTATAAAAACAAAAGCTGCTTTAAATAATCCATGCAAAGAGAAAGTTTGGTATATTCGGTAGTATAGTATCTTAGAGCTTTTAAAATATACACAACCCGTTATTTTTCTGTTTTTATAATATAACTTATTTGTATAAGAGAACATTTAAATATAAAACTTATTTAGTTTTAAAACATTTTAGTTTATTTTCAAACCTTTATTAAAAAAAAGAAAATAATTAGGCTCTTACAAACCGTTTAAAAGATGGATCATTATCAATCATTTTAAGTAACCTATCACGGTTATAAAATCCTAAAGACTAAGAAAGAGAAAACCATCAGTGTCTAGCTGGGTTCTTATTATATGGTCAAATATACTCTCTTGTTTCTGGTATGCTATTTTTATCCTTATGGATCCCGTAGGATCGTGTACTATTTAACAGGGCATCATAACTCTCTGGTTTAGAGTTGGTTACCACATTGTGCTTTAAATTTTGGTTATATCCAGACACAGATAGGACAATATACAATTCTTCTGAAAATAAGGAGCCCTCATCCCTGACAATTTGACAGTCCGTTTTAGGTAATATTTTATTTGTTGTTATTGTTTAGGACATATGAGGAGTCTTAGGAACATAAGAAATATGAAATGATGTTACTTAATTGTTATTTTTATTGAAAAATATTTCCCGTTATTTCTTAAGTTTATAATACAAGCTTTTATTTTAAAAAATCTAAGGAATGTGCTGCTATCATTTTCGTCGTAAATGATTATCTGGAGTTATTTCGTAAATAGGTTATTTAATAAGTGTCATGGATATTAGAACTTATCAAGTATAGCAATCCATTGGTTATGTTTAAAGTTGGTTTAAAGAAGAATAAACATCAGCCTCAATGGAATTCCAAAAATTAACTATTCATTGTTTTCAAACTAATTAGACGATGCTGTGTACGATAACAAGTATCTGTGTTGGGAAAGAATGTTATAATGTGAATAAGAAATACCTACGTCAAGTTACAGGAATGTATAATCTAACATGACAGTTGTAGGCAAAGGCGGTTATCCCAGATAAACCAATAGATATGATGTTAGCTCTTTCATTGGATTTCAATTAAACACTCGGATTAAGTATGTACCTAAGAACCGAAAGAGGAAAAGATTGAAAGGAACAGTTGTACGCAATTCGGATGTCATAAATCACAACAAACTTCCGGCCAAAGACAAGTCCCCAAGGAAAGCAAAGGTTAATGACCTCTGAGGTGGGGACCCCCTGCAGACTACAATGCTGTTTGACACTTGACCTAATGCCTTGGTAGTATGGAGTAGCCAAAACTGGATAATACCACAACAAACCTATCCATACGCACTTTCTCTCTCTCTAACACGCAACTCCTATAAACGCACAAGTTTGAAAGCACGACAACGCGAAGATAAAATAAAAGATTAGGAATGTTATCAGTTTAAACGGCGAGTCCCCGGCAGATCTAATGCTCTCACATTACGAGTAAGAAGTTCCGTGTTCAACCCTCGAGGGAGCTCAAAAATATATGATGTTGACCCATCATCGTGACGAAGTTGGGAGGTAAAGTGTTGAGAATTCTGGAACAACGGCGGTGGGAATTCGATGTGTTAAGTATACATTACCCAACTGAAAACCAGTCTAGTAGGGTTAGGCCCTTTAGGGCTCTGTTGAGCGATGGAGTTAAGTTCTTAACCTAACATTAATTAATACTGATATTATTTTAATTAAATTTTTGGTTATTTGGTTCAATCCTCTATACGTTCTGTCACTCGGGCGAGTGATGACGATCGATCGTTAAAAATTGTAAATGATTAAAATCTCAATGATTCAGGTACCTTTGGAAACTAACTTTCGTTTCATATATATTAAATGATTAATTTATATTTCGTGAGAAGTCCGTTTACAACCAGGACATTTCGTTCGTTGGTAATACTGCAAAGTATAGTTTAAGGCTTTTCTAATCGTATTTTTATACCAAGTCAATAATTGTCAATGTTTTTAAAAGAAAAAATATATTGCGTTTTCGTAGACCTAAAATCACTTTTCCAGTCATGTAATAAATTTATTTCGGCAACGGATACAGTATTACGTTTCACCCATTTATTTCCACAGTTAAATTCTATGCATCGTCTTCTACAAAATGATATATAACAAATTTTTTAAGAGAGGTTTTGTATAACTCTCAACCACCAGGTACTATTTTTGGTGAATTAAAAAAATTATGTATGTTTTTGTTAATTTTGTACTAAATTCATGAGAGATATTATTATTTTTTAATATTTCAATCTTCAAAATATTATTTTTTTAAATATAGATATTCTTTTTACAACTAATTCTAAAATATTTGTATCGAAAAAATTGTAGGATAATTTTGATGAATTCTATGCATAAAAGCAATGATATTTTGTATAAAAATTTAGCTTTTAGAAAATACTGTTTATTTTTGGTGAATATTTGAATATAATGCTTTAAGATGCACAACAATTGCTTGGTATTTTAGAAGAGTATCGGCTTCATAGAAAGTTAAAATAGCAATGTATAAATTTTGAAATGTTTGGTAACATACAAACAAATATTCGTTTACTATATTTTGACAAGAAAATATACAACAATAAAAAAAAAAAAAAAAAAAAAAAAAAAAAAAAAATGACATTTTCATTATAACAGTAGAAACATTTGAAAAGTTTTACATACTATTGGTTGAGAATGACCTCTTCTTACTCTGTATCTCTCCTAACTATTGGGAAAAAAAAGCAGTTCAGGAGTTCTGGCTTAACAAGTTTTTGTTAGATTTTCTATGAAGTGTTTCCAATATTTAGTAGAAAACTAACAAGAGGTAGGCCTAACGTTCTATTGTTTGGAAATCGTGAAATTCATCGTTATTTGGCTAAAGTTTAAAGTTGGACTGGAATTTCATTGTTATTCATTAATTACCTTTTGGAGAGGTTTTTCTATAAATAATATTTTAAAATACAAAAGATAATAGATTACATTTGTCGTCTTTCTGACTAGACTATTAATGTCGCCAATGCTCATATCTTCACAAAATCAAAGAAAACAATTAGGCCAATTTCAGAACGTACTTACAAATGGGGTGAGGAACGGAGGAGGATGTCGCTCCTTCAATTAACACACTCGATGTATTTATTTTCTTCATAATCACAAATTTCGATAAGATTTCAGTCCATAAAAAATCGATAGATGTTTTTATTGGTTACATCAATGGCAAATACGTTTCTACGCTCTCGTCTGATTAGTATAAAAAATGCATTTTTAGTTTAAAACAATTCCAATACTTAGTTTCCATAATGCGGAATTTAAATATTTTACGTATCAAAATATCTACGTCCTTAACGACCTTAAATTAGAGTTTTTAGTGATGTTCGTCATTTGTCTGTCCACTCGTATCTTAATAATTTCACTAAAAAACAATTGGGTTGAAATTACACATAAAGCATATAGATATTTTCTTTAACGTTTTTGAGAGGCGGAGAGATTACTTGTTAGGGTACGTACTATTAAAAAAGAAAAAAAATCGATATTTTTAACATCGGTTATGGTGATTCTAATACAATTTGAAAAATGTATCAGTAGGCTATGGATCCAAATAAAATGGCTTGGAGGCCATCATCCTAAAAATTGTCGTGCAGGAGTTAAAAAAAAATTGGCAGTGGACGACATTTTAGAAAGTAGAGAAACTCGAAAATTGTCATTAGCTATTACGATAAAATTTGGTTGAAACGTAAAAGTTTATAAAACAAACAGATGTAATGTAATTATTACGTTAATTGGAATATATCAAAAGGTAATCTGACCGTCAACCATGGTTTAGTTTTACTGGTAATAAGAATTTTCAGAGTGATACTTTTTTATTTACGAATACTTTTTGTTTGTATAGCTTTGTTTTTGTGTGTAGGCCTATGTGTGATAATGTTTTTGTACATCGTACAATATTCCTTTTTGATCTGATACGATAATCGCCTTTATAATTATAGTTTATATACAGTCTAGTGTACAATTATATTACTTATGAACTAGTAAACACCAAATGTTATGATAATGTGAAATTGTGTATCAAATAACACGATGGAAGTAAATTTACATGATTAAGTAGACAATGTCTTTAATTCGTAACAGAAATTGCATAATGAAAATGTCAATTTAAAATATGAATAAAAGAAATGTATAACTTACCTTAAAAAATTCCACCCATTCCAACTGGTCGTGTGTGGTGTTACCGCCGCACTCGGAGGGAATCTGTTCTTCGTCAAAGTAACAACGAAGCCTCTCGACATCACTAACGTAATTGCACTGCAAGAAAAAGAATGACTCTTTTTAGTAATAGACATTCCTATTGATATGATAATATTAGAGAAAACTATACTTGTTGGGGATGTCTATACAACGATAAGATATAGTCAGTTTTTGACTTGAAGAAACCTTAGCAGTTGTATTATTAGTGCATCTTTTAAATTTAATTTCGACGTAAATTCATAACTACTTAGTTGAATTAACATTGTTTGTTATTAACAAAGAAGCTAATCCCATTGCATACTAGGAATTAATAAAATGATACTTCAATTGTTATCTCAAAGTAAAAATACAGCTGATCTATCCTATTATTATTTTATTATGTTTTTGTAGGAAAGATAAACGACATTATGATTTCTGTAATAGATTAGAGGAAGCAGTAAAATTCACCGGTGTAAATGGAAACTTATAAATGCATGAGTTGCAATATTACGGTCGACTGGTCAATGTCTTGCCGTGACTTCAGGCTTAGTTAAGTTATTTTAGGTTAGTTTCGCTTTATTTAAGATACGCAATTTGTATAAATTGCATATTTATGTTCATTAAACGCAGTTTTCAATAAGCCTACATTGTAAAAAAAAACGAAACAAATACAACCTGCTTAATGGGTCGTTACATAGGAACGTTTTGATGATTGTTCCAGTGTAAATATGATCCAATAAAATGCCTACATACGAAAGGAAGACCAGTATCCATATCTTCCTTCAAAGATTGTTTTAAAACGTCCTCTCATCAAAGGAGTAGTTCTCAGAATTTATATTAATTCCAATTTAATTTTAAATTTAAGAAATTGGAGGTTGCTCGAATAAAGGGCTCTCAAGAGCTTACGTGAATAAGTCTATCCGGTTAAATAAGTTATTAAACGTAAGTTCATAAAATAAAGTAAACTTTCGTACGAGCTAAGGTGGTGTTTATTTATAACAAAATGATTTAAAGTCTCTAAGTCTTAATTGTTAAAGATTTTATTTACACGCAAGGGGAGTTGATTAAATTTAGGTTTTCTAATTAAATTCTAGCAGAAAACAGACGTCACAAGTGACAACAGAGAAGAAAAGTGACTTACCTTAACTTTGCTGATATTTAGGACCCGAGATATCCTGGAACACTTGTCCGACTCCAGAGAAGAGTTCCAAAGCAACACAGATGCGATCCTCTGCCGCGTCTGTTACACAAGAAGAGTATTAGAAGAGTGCATTGTACGTTAGGGCTTACAGCTAGTGTGTGTGGGACAACAATAGGAACTTACCGTGACCAATCCGAGCGATTTGTCCAGCTGATGGAGTGAAGCTTCTGTCCTAACGTTCAGTGCCAACACCGTCAGTCCGTCGGATGTTCGTTCCGGACTGCAAAATAAACAACAACCTATCAACACCATTCGCAATTTGTCTGTCAAATGATATCATTTCAAATTAGCAACTTTTAGTAAGTTGTAATAATTCAAACATCTTAATAATTATTCTTTCGACAATTTGATTTTTACTTTCTCAGATGCACGTAGTACGATGTGATAAACCGAGGTCACGGAAATATCCCTTTGGATGTCCTGTGACTCCACAAAAAAGTACCTGTCTGTCGTTTGTGTAATGCTACAACCGACGTGAGTAGATCGATTTGGTACGTGGGCATATTTAGGTTATATCTTGCGATTTTATTTTCACTGAGCAGGTAACCTCAAAATTACCTGCTATAAAACCAAAACACATAATATGGATTTTCTTAAAATCGACTAAGAAACTATTGTGATAAAAGTTTGTACAATTATGTCACTACGTACACAAACAAAACGTATTGGTCGCTCTCTCTTCAAACATGCTGGTTTTAGAGTTATCAGTAAAAAAAAAAAAAAAGCCATGAACCTGTTATAAAATGTGTGATTTCCTTAAATCGGTACTATTGTGCCAAATTACAAATAATAGCAAAACTGTTAAATAGAATTTCCAAAAAATGAAACCTAACCTTGACCACTAACATTTAAAATTGATTAGCTCTTACAATATATTTTTATGACAAGTTTGTGACGGACGTTTTAAGCAACTTTATAGATAAAAATATTGTTTAAAATAGTCTGCAAAATCTAAGTTGCCGTTCATGGTAAATTTTCACTTCTTTACCGACAGCTACTGAAATAACATTTTTGCCGACGAATAATTTTGTTTGGTTACTATTTCGATTATGAGTGGAAGTATGCGAAAGTTTGTGCAATGTTTTTGAACCCCTATCCGTAAAATAAATATACTATAAATGTAATGTAGTTTTTGCGTAAGTATAAATGTCAGTAAAATATATATTAGGAAGTAGGTACAGTATATTTCGGAAAGATCTAAAAATGTGTTTACAGAAACAAACCAAAATATATTTAATTAAAGACTATACTTAATTCGATACAGATACCAATTTAGTTTTAGTTATAGCTTCAATAATAATTCTAAACATTAGACGTTAATGATATTCAGTTTTAACTGTACGCGTAGCCTTGTAGGCTTCCAAGTATGATAATACCAATTAAGTCTACACTAGTTGTTCCAGTTAATCTTTATGTTTTTAAGTTTTTTTTTCCAATTAGTTTTTACAGGTTACAACTGTGAATGTTTTGTCTTCTGTAACATGTACTATTTTTGCTACTATGTACAAATGTTCTATGTTATAATGTTATAGGAAAAAAGTTTACAATTGCGCAAATCCGTAGGAAAATATAAAAGATTATTACTGCCTGAAATGTCGCTTTTAAGATTTGGGGTTATTTTGTTATAATACACCTGACCCTTCGTTACCCACTATGATATGTTATCTCTTTACAATATTATATTGCTTGTATTTATTATCATATATTCGTTTGTATGAACTGAAAACTGTACATATTTTTTATGTAATAGCATTTAAAAGGAATATTTCTGCGATCTGTAAAACGTATATATTTATAATGAAGATATGACAATGTATTGCTAAAAACTTCTATCTTTAGTTTGTTGAAGTTACGATGTATTATAATTATGAAGACCTGTTTATAAACAAGTCTATGAATTGTCATGCATGCCAACCATCAAACAAAACTTCAGTTAAAACAAAATGGCTTTATCTAACACTGTTTTCGATTAAAATTGGAACATATGTAGAACATTTTTAACTGACAGAAAGGTGGAGGGCATATGTTAGGACGTACAACTTTTTTTCTACGTTCAGTTTCAAAAAACAAGAGATAAAAAAAAGGACAAAAAATCCTTTCTATAAAAAAATTATCTACACGTTTGACCATTTAAGAACAACAAAGCACCGCCAGTATCATGGGAAAAGAATGTCAAAAGGAGAAAGCTAAACACATAAACAAAGCGAATTTTAAACGGCTTTCAAACTAACATTAGCTTTTTTTTTACAAATAATAAAATTAAATGACAAATAAGGAGACTAATGCGAAAGTTTTTATAAGAAGCAACAAAATGAAACAGCAAAGGTAATTGATGTTGAGGAAAGGAAAAGAGAATATGGAAATGGAAATGTCAGAGGATTGAATGACGTGACAGCCGCTGATGTAAACAGTGGCATGAACTCCTTCTGACCTACTGTACCAAACATGACAACTTGTACTGCAGGTATACGATACTTGTTAAATGTCTATCTTAGGTTTACTTCAGTGATATTTTATTACAATAATACATTATATTACGTCAAATATTTATTTTATAAGCAGCTTTACATTTTAAAATTAGAAAATAACTTTAATGTACTGTAATTTAAAATGAGATTATGTATGTAATTACTAGAAAATGAGGTTACTAGAAAATGTGTTTGTAAATTAAATGTATTTTCTAGTTTATTTAATAAATTATACTAGTTTTTAGCTACATATTTCAATATACAAGAATCAATTCTATTGGGTGGTCCAAAAATCTTTATACAATATAAGCATTTCATTTGCAATCAACAATTTAAATCATCTTGATTATGGTTCTATACATGTGTTAATAAACACAGCTGTTAATACAGGTGACATTTAATTGTTAAGAGTTTGTTAATATCGTAAACTGTTCAATTGTTTGGTTACAACAAGTCTGACAGATAATTAAATGACGCTAACTAAACTAAATGGTGTTATTTTACGAGTAGATTCTATACCACCCGTTAAGTGGCGGCATCTCCAAACCCAAATAACCTATGAGGTGGTTGCTAAACAATTTTATGATAACGAGTACTCATTATACGTAGCTTGGGGAATTTTACTAACATGAGTTCTAAGGGAAGGGAGCCTTCTAGAAAACTAGTCGTGCACTATACTGCTCGGTGTCGGCTAAAATAAGCTTGGGGAAAGCTTTCCGGCATACCGGCTTGCTTTGGGATATCCAATCACATGAAGGTGGGTAACGGACGCCATCCTCGGTAGATGATGTCGGGGAGGGTATCTCGTAAGGGACCTGACGGTGACTCATAAAACGTAGCATGGGAAACCTTGCCGATATGAGTGCCATGGGAGCATGCTCATCCTGTCCAGAGGTTTCGGCTTCTGGGGCATGTACTGAGGAAGCTTCGTGGTGATGAGCTAGTGGTGGATATTGTTTCTCGTACCTAATTTTGTGAGTGGGGGCTTGTTATGCCGAAAGGCTCTATGTAAGGCTCCTACTTCTTCGGAGATAGTTTAAGTTTTAAATGACAACTCATTAGAATATGTCGAAGACTAATGGGTACGGAACACCCGGAAACTTGGAGTCTTACGTTAAGTACACTAAGCCTGCAATAAGGTTTGCGCCTTCCGGGAACGATGCAACTTCTCTGGATGAATACCAGAAAAATGCAAAGTACTGAGACAGACAAGAGGTACACTCTCTTGTCTGTGATACCTGTAAACAGGTGGTTCGTTGATGCATATAGGGTGAGCACAAATAATTTATCCCTTTCCATTGTTTTTTAGTTGTTAAAAGATGGAAAACCTCGCGGTCATATTAGAATAAAAAGATGGGTTCACTATCATTATTATTTCTTTATTTATGTTGGACAAACAAATTATACGGTCAAATCATGGCCCCTTTCAAAAACTTTTAATATGGTATATCATGTAACATCGATATTACGGTAGTATTAAATATCGGTAAAAAAAAGAATGGAATTTTTCTTATTTCAGTTATTAAAAATATTAACATAAAATTTGATTTGGAGTGTGGCAAAAAACACCAATCAAATAAAAATGTTTACTAGTAATTCTAAGTTCGATTGATATACATTGCATTTTACAAGTTTTATTTATTAAATTCAATTCATTGAATCTATAAGAGAATATTTTACCGACTTATTTAAAGGACATGTAAAATATACCACTCTGTTAGTCGACTTTGGATTGACTGTAGAAGATCTTAGCCAGTTTATATAAATAGTGGCCTGTAGTTGTTGAACACCGGTAATCAATGAAGTGAAAAAGGTACCTTCCACTTTGTATTTATATTTAGATTTTTTTTTAAGGATCAAATATTATTTACATCCTTGTATGTTCATTGACCAACCGGATACATATGTGCTGATTGGGTCAACGCTTTCGATAGCTGCTGTTCTTACACTCTCAAGCCCAAAAGCTTCATATGGCTTATGCGGGTCAACCGGACGAGTTTGAACCTTGTTTCTATAAATATCTAAACCACGCGAAAGCGCAACCAATATACACACAGGGGCCAGAACTACGTTCAGGATTACATTGAGAAAGGTCAGTCCTTTTAACTTATTATTTGAGACAAGTCTTGACGTCAGGTTGGAACTTGCGATAACTAGGTTCTAACGCAGAACACGTGGCCAGCTTTCCACAACATTGTCGCTGCAGACAGCTATCGGGGAGGTCTTGCTAACCATGCGGGCACACACGTTATTCAAAAGAATATACTTGGCGCAGAGATTAATTTTTAGCATAATATAGAATATTGTTCAGCATCTGAGTAGAATCCTCGTCGGTATTGGGTGACTCTTCGTTATTATTCTTAACTGACAATATTACTGCCGGTTGATTCAGTGAGCCTAAATATATATGGAATAATATATGTGGGTGCAGCCGCACCATCTCATGAAAACTGGCATCAGGTTTATTTTTTTGTCTTTTCCCTGGACATTAGTAGTTGCTAGTTTTCGACAGTGCTCTGTCCCACACTAATCATTGCTCTGTTTAACAATTCCTTGATCAACTGAGGGTCAAAATCGTTATGACGGTACAACGTGTGATTAAATGAAATAACAGCTAATATTTGAACGTTATACAATTTGACCTTTGTTAGCAAAGTCTCGTTAAATACAATGGTATGAAATGGACCAACCGGAAGTAATTTCTTGATGTCTCCTAAAAGTTAGAGGAACATATTCCCACATGGGATGTTATATTTCTATGGTTTCTCCTCTCTGCACCGAAAGTTCATTTCTTTGAAAAAAGTGCAGCCCAACTCTTTACAATAAAATGTCAGTCTCTCATATCTTCCGATATTTGTTGGACTAATCAGCACACGTGACATCTCCTAATGGTAATAGAAAACTTTGAATGTATCAAACTTATAGAGAGGTGTAAATAGCCTTTATAATTGTTTATATTTTACTTCCAGCTTCCCTATTTATGAACACCAACCGCAGAAAAGTGGAGATTTTCAAGTATTTCCCTGCGCACTGTATTAGAGTGAAATTTCATACACCGAATCTCAACATATCTCAAGTTGGAACATTACTCGACGCGTTCGCTAGGGCCTTAAATAAATCCACCTTCCTCATTTATTGTTACAACACATGTTTTCAACAGGTAATAATACACCCAGCTGTCTTGTTTTGATTATTTTATTTCGGAAATATGGATAGATACGATGTTAATAATTACAAGAATATCTTAATTTTAAAAGGAGACATTTTTTAATAATCAGTAAATCTAAGTGGATAGGAGTTTATAAATTAAAAACTATCGAATTTGATTTGCGGGAGGTCCGTATTTGGGGTTTTATTCTAAGATGTCCTATAGTTGAAACTCTAAAGTAAAGTTGTAAATCAATACACATTGAAAAAAGAAAGATTTATGTATTATTTACTTATAAATAGAAATAAAACTCAATATAAACTACTCACATTTCCTAAGACTTATTTATCACGTTGGCAAAGTTTAAATTTAATTGGAAGAAATACTTAGCGCGCATATTAGAAGCAGCATTACTCTAAGATGCAGAGTTAATCTAAGAATATAATTTCCCTTTCGTTCCGCTGCAGCCTGTGAAATCGGCCACACTGCTAAAGCCAAGCCGATTCGCAACTTCACTTGTCTCATTGCGATCTTTCTCTCGTCACACGTCTTTAGCTTTTATCATAATAATTATAACTTTACATTTTACGATCCTAGATTAATTGTCGCTTTGTAACAAACATTTAATCAGACATTACTGTAATCAAAAAAATATGCGGAACTAAAAATTTATGCATAGATTTACTACACTTATGTTAATCTCTGAAAAAGTTTCAAAGATTGTCAACTTTTAAAGAATATTTAATGAGTACACAATAAAGAACTAATCTTAAGCAGTTACTAAGTGGTCAAACTTATATAATCTCTTCTCGCAGGACTCGCGAACTCTACATTATTAATGAAATAGTAAAACGTACTGTCATCACAAATTATATGTCAGAGTTAATAAAAATAAAAAATTACATATTTAAGATAAGGTGCTGCAAAGCTTAGCCCAGACAGATTGGTGAATTACTTGAATATTTTTAAAGTGTATTTTAAAAAAAAAGTTGAAATGTAGATTTCTCAAGTCACTATTTAAAATGTCAAGCCCATATGAAATTATAAACTAAACGATTAGATTTTTATTTTCCACTTTATCAATAATTTTAACATAATATTTAATTTTATCCAGCTCTGTATTAGCTATTATTTTAGGTGGGGGAGAGGGGTGGAAATATGGGACGGTTATCTAATTGAAGTAACTAAATTTTCAGTATTTATACTGTGAAAGAATATTTGAGGCTTTTTTAGGAAGAACAACTGGGGATTGTAGTTTTTGGGTTTTTTTTTTTGTAAATTTATACTATTATTTATGGTGAATAATGTAAAGGATTATTTGATTTAATAGATAAGTTATTCATCCTTTCTCTTTACGTATAGTATGATACGTAAATCCTTCTCAAGGATAGTATAGTATGATGATAAAATCTTGATAATTCTTCTTTAATCGTTTTTTCGTTTAACAGGCTAGAAACATATTTCAGAATAATTTGTATATTCGTCCGTTTATATACCTGTGTATTTAAACTAGCAATATTTATATAGCGAGCGTTTTAGTAAATTTTTGACCAAATCACGTAATCGTTGAAACTGAAAAGTAATTCATTGCCGCCCTTTATCTCAAGAAAGGGTATTCCAAATGAGGATAGGATAGGTGTCGTAAGGAATGATTAAGTTTTGGTCAAAATCGCTAAAGTTTAGAAAGTAAAATAAGGGTTAATTCCAAATTTATGAAATTTGTTAACTATGGTCAGATTTTGATAAAACTAATGTTTTGACCACTGTCTTTCAATTTGAAATTAATATGTATAGCTAACATTTAATTAATAAATACTCCAAAATAAACACATTTTGAGATGTATTGGTGGCCGATTTTGATGAAAGTTATATATATATATATATATATATATATATATTAAGATTTCGCGTTTATATTTAATCCTAATTTGTATTTAGCTTACCCCTTTATACTATAATAATAAAAAATCCAAACTTTCAATGAGTTTTATGATATAATTATAGTACAGATCGTTATATGAAAATAATTAAAATAATAAATAAAATATATTTAGATTTGAATTAAATTTTTAGTTTTACTTTCAAATTATGAAGTATTGTGATAGTAGGAACATTTCTATATATCTTTTTCAGATGTTCTCGACTTTTTAGCGGAAAAGATTACATTTATTAAACTATTTTTGAAACGATGTGTGCCTATTTGCATCTTTTTTCTTATGTTTTACATTTTTTCTCAAACATTACCTCAAGAACGGGTTGTCAGATTCACACCAAATGTTCAAGTTTGATTAAGGGTTGGCGTAAAATAGAGTAAGGGCAAAAACTGATTTATATGTTTTAAATATTCGGGTTTAACGACTACCTAAAAATCCAAAATTTTGATTACATGATTAGTATATATTTATTTTTTAACGATACTGCCTTTTTTGACACCAGATTTTAGATATTGTATACGTTCTCCTTTTTTAATATTTTTGATGACATACTTTTTCGAAATGTTTTAATAAAAATAAGACATCTAATTAAGATGAAATTTAGTAAAAATCACTTAATAGCACAATGTATTGCCTATTTACTGCTGAACCTTTTTTTTACGCACTTTTTACTAAAATGTTTCTTGAGTAGGGTAATTATATACTCCGAGGTTGAAATAAAAAATTTATTGTTTCGAAACCGTTGGAAAACGAATAAAAATGCATATAAAGTTATTAAGGGAGATTTTTATACCTATTTAACTATTACTCTTTATTGGGTTCTTCTATATATAATTTTTTTCCCATTATAAGTAAGTGGTTAAAATTTAAAAAAGTTGTATTGATCAGCTGTCTTATTACGAAGAAATTTAAAGTCATATCAACTAACGTGATGACTAAAATAAAATATTTCAATACTGGTAAGAAATTTTAGCAATATATTTTAATTGTATACAGTTAAGTCGCTGCAATTTACATTTTATTTTTGTCTTCATACTAAGAAATAATAATAATAAATAATTTATTTTACTTCTCTCGTACACCAGGTGTCTCTAACCAACTTTTATTTGTCAGGATACTATTGGTTTCCTTAAATATAAAGGTCCATAATACAGAAAACAAGCAACGACTTTGTAACAAGAATTTAAATATTTTATAAAATCGTAATGTAAATTAAAATTAATGTAATACATTTTCTCAGCGTTATATTTATTTGAAGATTGAGGTACCTACATGTTGAAGCTACAACATATTTTATCTATTACGTTAGCTCTATACGAGGGTTGTTAGAACAATACATACATTGTTTTAAGTTAGGAAAAACTCATTTAAAATACATGACTATAAACTGCTACCAATAAATAATACCTACAGCGTTATTTTTGTGATATGATTATAACAAAAACTAACAGCTGACTAACAAAATAATAAAAAAACACAAATTTAGGTTAGGACAACATTTCACAACTAAAAGGTTGTTTTTTTGTTTTGCTTAAGCAAGTAATTTTGTCCATGAATACAATTGTACACCACTGTCGCTTATTCACCATTGACCAGCAACAGTCTATCATTCACACCTACTAATATACTGTAAAATAATAAAGTTATTCTGTGATTCTCCACTTTACAGCAGATACTGATGATTTTTAATGTTCTGAAAATTCCATTACAAATACGGGATAAAATGGTGTAATTCATAAATACCTATAGAATTATCAAAGAAATCAATATAACAAAGTTTATCTGGATGTTAATTATTTGAACAGTTGATATCAAAGTAAGTTAAAGTGAATTTAGTTTATTGCTGCTCAAACAAATGAGCAGAATTTCTGTGCCGTGCTACCTAGTGTAATGTAATAATAACAACAGTAATGGCAGCTTTGTTATATTGCATAAATTAAGCCCATATGAAAATTTATAAATTTACAGTACATAACTTACATAAGAGTTATTAATCTACTGAATCTACATAAACTATGTGTAGTTTTTTACCTTGCGATAAAATAACTGTATATACCTGTGTCAGTTATTATAATAATAATATATAGAATGTAAACAATTTTACTTTAAACATTGTGGGAAATATTATCTGTATGAACAGTTCAATTACATAAATAAAATTAATAGTTAAATATTAGATTATTGTATTATGATTTTATGAATGTTATTTATTTATATAGCCTACATTTTGAATCTTTTGTATTTTTGCTCTTTGTAAGAGATTTAAACAGGACAGAAACACACTATCATCGACACACTCAATCATACACTGAAATACCGACATCTTCTTTAGATACACCCGATGTAATACTTGCCCCCATTAATTGATTTTTTAAATGCAGACATTAATCTACTTTCAATTTATGGACCTGGTTTTTCCTTTTTTTTTATTAATCACTTGCATTTTTGTAATCAAAGTTTGTGAAAGTTCACTTAAGGAT
This sequence comes from Aphrophora alni, assembly GCA_963513935.1. NCBI lineage: Eukaryota > Metazoa > Arthropoda > Insecta > Hemiptera > Aphrophoridae > Aphrophora > Aphrophora alni. Next base: position 115,687,475 of record OY740766.1, on the reverse strand, counting down.
CGTTTGGGTTTGCAGACTAGGAAATAATGCGTGTCTCTCGTGCTGTCGATTTTTCTATCAGGATCGAAAGTGTTCTGGTTGTAGCAGTGTTGGGAGAGGTGATGAGCATCGCCTCTGGCTGACTGTGATTACATCCGTAGAGGGACAAAGATGTTTATACGGATAGAAACAATTCCAGTTCAACATGCAGTAACACATATATATGTAGGCTTAACTAATACAAGAAAATAAGTTACCAATGCTCTACAAATTTAAGTGTTACTTAAACGCCAACAGTTTTGGAAAATAAAAATAAAATGGTACACATAGCCAAAAAATCTTTTAATTTTTTTACACTACAAGTGTTTTATAATAATTGTATATAAGTGTTCTGATGTGTACACAATTATATTTACAATTATTTTATTAATTGAACTATTTGTTTTTTTAAATCCTACGATGAACGAATAAAAACAAAGAAAGTGTTAATTCAGTAAGTGTTAGGCTACTCATATAAATAAAAGTTTTAATTTGGTGTTTAGTTTAGCAGTATTATTGGTATCAATTATTCGGACATTTGGCAGTATTTGTGTGTATGCAATTAACATACGACGTTTCGATATTGTTGGTCAACTCTCGTTATCCAGTGATGAATTTAGAGCATATAAAACAAGAAAATGTTGGCCCTTTTAATGTTTTTATGCATCACTTGATAACAAAGATGATCCGGAATCTCGAAACGTCATTTACTCACATGAAGGTAAACGCTTAAATAAGTTATAGTATAATATGAACAATCCATCTTTAACCAATAATTTTAAAAGTTATTTTTTGTTATTATAACTGAAAATATATTATATCAAAAATATGAATGTATCTAGAATATATTAAACTGTTGAATATATCGTTCTAATATTTAACACCATTTTTCTTTTAAAAGAAGGGGAATAAAATTAACTCGTCTTATTAATTACAATCATAGGGTTAACTCACTTGATTTATACTTCTTTGCTTATTTCTAACATCTTTACTTTAAGCCCGTTAGATGTATGAAGACGCGGGACTAGCATAATATAGAAAAATCTAACACCAGCAATCTGGCTTAAACCTGTGCGATCTTTGACTGTACACAAATCCAAACTGACTGCAGTGAATTAATTATGTACCCTTAACGCTACACTTCTACTTGCTCATTATTAACCAAAACAAATCAATACTGCTATGAAATACGAATTTTCATTATTGAATAAATAGTCTCTACATATTAATTTTTACAAAAATGTATACTTACGAAAAATCAATAGTTTTTTATTTTATTTAAAAGCTTTGTGAATTAAAAAGTTTTACAAATTTCTCTAAATATACTGTATAAAACCAATTAACAAATATCTCCCGTTGTAAATAAGCCGTAAAAAGTTCTTTGTGCCATGAATTTAGAAAACTAATCAGAAACAAATAAAAATTAAAAAAGTGCAATAAGTATATCGTAGCAATAGGTTATAATTGTGAAGACATGCGTACAAACTATAAGGAAACAGTATTAAACAACTTGATGATTAATAGTACAGAGCTAACCAACTCGATTTGTATCAAGGGTAATGAGAACATATACAGTTACATGTACCAGAAGTCAATGGGTTGAAGTGAGATTTATCACAAGCCGCAGAAGAAGATGTAGGGAGTAGTTCGGGTCCTGATATCTCAACTAAGCCAAGATGCAGGGAACTGATAATATCTAACAGTTATTAAAGAGAAACTGACTTCATTGACCTCAGTAACGTAAATTAAAACACAGGTTTATTATAATTACAGCAGGCGGTTGAAGTCATAATTAAGAAAGGTAAATACTGGGGTGATAATGTCGACTTTAATATTATAGTTGCAATAATTGAAGTAGGAAAAATATTACGCTAGACTAAGCAATATCTTCTTCAAGTTTTTCAAATACAGGTTCCAACCTTTAGGGTATTTGTACCCTCAATTCAGTTACAAGGTTGTGTATTTTTTAAATTTAAAGTAGATTTAATTATTGTTAGAAAAGTGAGCAAACTTAATTTTGGATATATTTCTTAATAATTGAACATATACATTAAATAATTACATTTAAAGTATTTGCTTTATGTAATATATATATATATATATATATATATTAATTTAAGCGTACTACCACTAGCCCAGATATCTTCCATGCAGGCCTTATTCCTCCACAATTGAATACATTTTAAATTATAAAATCGATTTTTTTTAGTAGTACGCTTTTCTTTCAATTTGTAGATTGGTTATGAGTTAAAGTGTAAAATTATAAGCAATTACAATCGAACCGGAATAATAATCAAATATTTAGAACCGGTTTATGTAAAATTGGATTTCTTTTTGTTTTACGGAATGTGCTCTTGAATCTCAAGTAAAGAAAGGAACAAAAAACCGCCTGAAGTTATGGCTGAATATTCACTATCTACATTTTTTAAAACCTTGATTTGATCCAGGAAATTGTTTTGAAAGGGCGGCAAACATATTCGTAAAGATATAACAGTGAAATTCGATATATTTTCCCGTGATAAAACGCGTTTTAAAATAATATATGTCTATGGGTGAACTTCAATTAAAGGATTATAAAAATGTGGCTAATTTTAAGTAAACCGTGCTTTTGTTTTCCCACATTTTATTATATCTTATTAAAACATTAAAATGTTTGTGCTGATATCTAGTGGGAAAACATGAATAACAATATATTAACAAGGAACAGTAGGCTACCAAGAACCAGGTTACGGATGCATTAAATCTCTTATGAGAAGACATACTTTCATTTTATAATGAAACTTGAGCGAAAGGAAAACATTCTAAGCTGGTTATAATTAAACACGTCTTAACTAGATCCAAGGGTTGGCATTAATTTTAAAGTGATTGATTTGTTCGCTGTAAATTGAGGTTTAATAATGTCTAACGAAGTTGGCAGCTTTAGTGGTGCTACTAGAGAAACATTTTCTAAAGCGAAGCGTAGCACCTTGGGTAGCATCCTTTAGCGTTAATAAGAGTACAAGCAAGCAAGCGGCTAGTACTTACTTAGAACATCGTAGGAGAGAATTTAAGGGTTTGTTTAAAACAGCAATGGAGTATCGCCACAAACATACGAAAATAGATAAATAAATGTTTAGTATGTTAAGGTGTTATAACATTTGTTACGATTCTAAGATTTTTTTAAAAAGAGAAGAATTCGTTTAAAGTTTTGCATGACCCCTTAACATTTCTGTCCACTTATTTAAAAGAAAATGACAGTACGTTTGAAGTGTGCATTATAGTACTTAGATATAAGATTATAAATATACACAAGCTTTCAAAAATTAAATATCGGTTTTTTTTAAGGTGATATTAAAAAACAATCAGTGCTGAAATGATGTTATTCCATACATGGCGGAAGGAATGAAGTTTTATAAATTCCAATGTAAAAAGGCGAAAGATTTAAAAGGTTTTGAGAATTGTTAACAAAACGAAATTGACAGGTATTCAAGTTAGAATTTATTACTGTAATCAATTTATATTTTTTAATGGATAAATACAACTGATATTTATTTTTACGTCAAATCTAAATAAGTTAACAAATTAAATTAACAAATTTCGATTTAAATCACCTCATATTTATGAAATTCAAATTTAAAATAAATACCCTCTGATATAGTTTAAACAACTTAACATCAAATAATTTGCGATGAGGTTAATTAGATTTTAATGTATTTTAGTTTACAATAAACGACAGTTTTAACATTGTTCAACTACATGAAAGCACACATTCAAAAAATTGAGTCGATGTTAAAGAAAAATGAATGACTTCTACACGTTACGTAACCTATTAATACTAGGACCTTGATCAGCTGATGAGGAACATTTTAAATTAAGTACACAAAATGTTTTCAAATTAATTTGATTAATAAAATACTGAACACTCAAAATGTGAACTACAATGATCATACAAATTTCTTTTGCATCCTATGGTCGTAGTCTTAGGGAAAGTCGGAATAATGTTTAACCAATGTCATTGCTAAACTTATTACAGTAGTAGATAATAACATTAAGGCTATGCTCCGTGTAACGAGTACAGTAAAAACTAATTTTCGTCATACTGCTTCAAAAACAGTTGTTTTCAATACATGCATTGATATTCGAAAGTTATTCTTTTTAGTCGTAGGGCCTAAATACATCTGCTGAGGTCGAGGTCATCAGCTGTTACTTCGTTTATACGAATTAATTAACAATCTATAAAGAATCTATTAAAGAATCTATAAAAACAACCGATACTTTCGATTGTAAATAACAGATAAAACAGCTGTTACAATCGATTTTATAAATAAGTACCACTAACACAAACTAAATAGCTGTAATAGCTGCAAACTTGTCCAAAATTTGAAGGTAAATAGGTTATAATATTTTAGTTATTGTGAAATTGTTTTCTTATATTGTTTGCAGTGTAACGAATAATATAGTTTATCACTTGGACCAAATGAAGCTTTACTATTGTTTAATAAAATATTGAACACTCAAAATATGAACAATACATAATCTCCCTACGATCATACAAATTTGTTTTGCATCCTGCGGTCGTAGTCTTAGAGAAAGTCGGACAAATGTTTAACCAATGTCATTGCTAAACTTATTAGTAGAGAATAACACAACGGCGGTGCGCTGTGTAACGAGTACAGTAAAGTAAGAACTTTCCTTGTAACAATATATTCTGTCAGTCAGAAGTGTCATCAACAGTGTTGTCCATCGTAAAGTTTAGGCGGGAACCGGTACTTCGTCTGCTGCTGTCGCTAATCATCCACAACCCCGATATCCGCATGCTGCGTACTCTTGGTTTATGACATATTGCCTCTTGTTTACTAAAACAACATCGTGAGTTCCGTGAGTTCCAAGCGACTGTCCGGACATATTCGAGTGGCCTTGGCTGGAACTACAAGCACGCCAGGAAAGGAATTGTGAGTTACACATATTTCATGGTGGAGATAGAGTGATAAGCTGATTACTGACTAAGGTATGTTAGTACAATGGCGAACAATAGGTAGATCTTTAATATTGCATACATAAATTTCCAGAAGTGTTGCTAATCTGCAACCTATCTCTTTTAATTGCTAAGCTTGAGAATTAAAAATTTGCATAGAAGGCCCGAAGCAAAACACGTTAAATAGCAAATTGATAACTAGTAAAACGAGAGGAAAGATTAGGCTAGGTTATGAGAATTTACATGGATGTAATATGTAAAACAGGAAATTGAATATCTGATCTGTAAGGATATGATATTATATGGCTATATATTGTATTTTTAGGAAATATTATTATTGTTAAACATACACTGATATATTTGTCGGCTTTGAAGATAAAATAAATGTATACGAAAAATATATTAGAATAACTAACATCTAGTGTTGTTGATGAAGCAAATTTATAAAGCAATAACGTTTTGTCACTGCAACTCGCGAAATAGATTGAAAAGACACAACTTTCCATAAGGATCACTTTACAGTAACAAGTCTACGTTTCGATAGCTCAGTCGTCCTCAGTTGTTCACAAATATTTCTTGGTACTACAAGAACCATGTTGTAATTTGTGCACACGAACCATGTTTTGGTTTATGCACAAGAACCATATTGTGGTTTGTATACAAGAACTACATTTTGTTTGTGTACAGAACGATTTGTGGTTTAGGTACAAGAACCATACTGTGGATTGTATATAAGAACTACGTTCTTGTTTGTGGACAAGAACCATGTTGTAGTTTATGTACAGCACCATGTTGTGGTATATGTACAAGAACCATACTGTGGATTGTATACAAGAACTACGTTCTTGATTGTAGACAAGAACCATGTTGTAGTTTATGTACAGCACCATGTTGTGGTTTATGTACAAGAACTACGTTGTTGTTTGTGTACAAGAACCATGTTGTGGTTTATGTACAAAAACCATGTGGTGGTTTCTGTACAAGAACAAGTTTTGGTTTCCGAACAAAAAATATGTTGTGATTTGTGTATTAGAAAATGTTGTTAGTGAGGATTGTGTAGATTTGACAACTGAAGATTATGACTTCATCGTTGAAACATCGTCTTGTCACTGATGTGATTGTTGTGGAATATCGTGTTTCTTTCATTTGGTGATGGAAGTTTCCACCAGTGAACTATATATGTGTAAGTATGTCGTGGTTGTGTATGAATATATATTACTTTTAATTGTTACAAATTAGGTAAATTTACCAAGTTAATATTTTATGGATGTTTAATTTTTGAATTATTTATTGATTATATTAATTTAAAATTATTACTAATAAATAAAGTTTACATGTAAAGGAATTTATGAGAATAAATAAATAATGTACAATTTAGTGATAGATACTAGTAATATATATTGTTTATAATAATGGCGCCCTAAAGCTTCCATAGTTTCAATGAATGAGAAGAAGGTCTTTTGAAAGTCTACGGGGTTAGGAAGAGAAACAATGTTAGTTTTCAAAATTAAGTAGGTTTGTTTCAGGTCTTAAAAGATAAGGAGTGATACTTGTTCCTCAAATTTCAAAATCTCGTCTTAGTGTCTTAAGGTATACGAAATTAATTGGTTTATTCGATTACACAGATTGAAAGTTGGTTATTGTGAAGGGGTTTTCTTTTCCGTTAAAATTCAATTTATTAAAATAGAGTTGGATTATTGTGTAAGTGTGCAAGAGTGTTATTTATCAACCTGTTCGTTAAAAGGCCTTGATATGCAGAGTGTAAATACAGAAGTATTTAAAGTAGAAGGGCGATATACCAATCAGGTAACGCAGGGGGAAAGTCGCAAACCGGAATTGATGAGGGAAGCGAGTAGTAGCAAAAACCTAGTTTTATAAATAATTGAAAACATATATTCCATTTTACAACTTTCATTACGTCTTTTAGCGGCACAACAGTAACCACACAGATGTAAAGATATTATCTTATTTGTGATTGTAATAAACATTATCTATGTTTTTCAACGAATGTCATTACCTTACATATATTTTCCCAAGGAGAAAAAGATGAACCCAGAAAGATTAAGGGTAAACACCTGGTAAGGGTCAACATAGATTGGACATGCGCCTCGCCCACACGACAGGTTCGACTGCCATTATGAAGAAAACGGACATGAGAATAAACTGTTTGATTGTCATAGAAACCTCCATTTTGTTAGAAAGTGAGCAGCTTGAGTTGGTATTCAAATAGGACTAAAGTTTGCACGCGAAAATTGAGGTTGAACACCAATTTTGGTTTGCTGAAAAAATTTTATATTAACACATTGGTTGAAAATATTGAGATAAGCACATTATATTTTTTGAATTATAACTAGAATGAAAACTTGTAACAACTCGTTTAAAGGTTATGTTTATAAAGACTTGGAAATCTATTCCGTTAATGGAATAAATATTTGAAATCTATTCACGTAGAGATTTCTTTCTGTGAAAATAAATTCAAGGAATATGTGACGAAATGTTGAAGGAAACGTATTAGGCTAACGTACACCCACACCCACACTTAGTTAAACGCACTCCTTCTTATTCATACCTCTTTATTTATCCATAATACTGTATAGGGAAATGAATCCAAAGGAGTTCTGTAACGTAACTGTCGGATAATGAACTCGGGTTTAAAAAGAACGGATTTTTCAAGTCGGTCACCAAAGTGGAGGAAACTACCGCTACTATACAACATAAATACATTGGTTATTTTATTTATATTTTAAACAAACTACAGCTCACGGACACTGATGGTTTTAAAAATAACGTTATCAGCCTACGCTATGGCACCCCGTTGAACCTTCTCGGTCCGATCAATGTAACATAAAAACACTCTAGTTAAAGCAGTGGCGACTCGTGGATTCTACAACGTCTAAGATGCAATGGCAAAAGAAAAAAGTATAGACACGTTGACTAAAAGACATTAATAGTTAACCGTATACAATAACTTCTAAATTTTTGTGATTAGTGACGATTCATTTAATAATACTGCAACGAAATTCACAATTACATTTTTCATTACTTCTATTTTAGTAAACACTTTTGTCTCGTATATGTCTTATATTAGTAAATCCCCAATATATGTAAACAAACACTATTAAATGATGCCAGGATATGATTATGAAAACAACTAAACCAATTAATATTGTCCAACGGCTCGTTTACATATGCTGGAAGTTAAAATAAGGGGATAAAACATTATCCTTAAAATAATTTGTATTGTCACTTTATAATCATTCGTTAGGCTAGGTTTAAGGTGTAGCAATTCAGCAAGGGGACGCTTTCGTTGATCTAAAAAATAACACGAAGCTACTAAACAATACCATTGATTCGCTTCAACGGCCGGATTGCTTCTCTTTATAGAAATGTATACAGTTTCTTTTATAGAAATAATTAGTTTATTTTTTAAGTATGGAATGACCATCACGTCATGGGAGAATCTGACTGGTGTAAAGTTTAGTTTCTGTTCACTTTTAAACTGCTATAATTGTGTTAGGGGTGTATTATGAGAAGTTACTATACCAAGTGAACAATCTTTTAGTGAAATTATTGAAAAGTGACATTTCTTTATTTGTAGATAAAAGCAAGAGTTTCACACTTTTGGTTAATGTGATATAACAATGAAATTACGTACAATTTTAAACCTTGCAAATGTGTTTACCTGCCGGGAAGCGTTGCGTAGTAAAGCATCACTCTAGCGACATCTATATGGGTAAGTGCTGCCCTAGTGACACAGGCAGCATCATACAAGACCACAGCATGTCCAGTGATGTCGTGAATACCTGCAACAAATATTGACATAGTTACATACACTTAAATACAACTACATAATGCCAACATGCTAGTTAATGAAATAGCATCCGAGAAGGTGGGGCTTGTTGCATAAACAGACTGATTCTACAAATACAATTTTGTGCGTTACAAGAATTATTAATAGTACCTCACAGGGAGAAGGCAAGAGTTCAAGAGATTACTCTGGTTCTCTGAATGATAATTTATATTTTATTACTTAATTGTCTAAATGAAAACTGCGGTTCTTAAGGGTCTGTTATGTTTTGCGTACAATTCATTGCTGTTCACTTGGAATCCATCCATATTAATTAAGAAACTTTTAAGACTTACAATCCTCATTTTTATAGACGTTATATTTATAAACGTACAGACATATATTACAAACTTTATATTTTACATTACTCGAAAGTAGTAAACAATTTACTACATTTACTACAGGTTAAAATAGATTTTTAGATAAATTACAAGTAGGCTAATGGGTAAGAATTTATAAAATCTGAATTATTAGTAAATTTGATGGAATGAATTAGACTTGTAAAATTTACTAATATGTACTCAAAATGTTGAACATGTCATTTTGTATTTATAAAAATCTGTTATCAAATCCAAGTACAAAACGGTATTCCACTTGAAGCAAAATATTAGTAAAATCTACATCTTAGCATAAAACAAACTGTTGAAAATGTTTTTTTCAGGCTGACAACTTTGGAGGATAGGAGTTAATTCAAATAGCTTGAATTATAAGAATTGTGATCGTAGAGTATTCATTGGAAGAAAAATAAATTATTCTGGACCAATTTCAGAATCTTCTCTCTAGAGAGTTAAGATAAATCGGTTATTAAATGTTTTCCTAATTCTTTCACAACGTCGCCTTCTTATAAGACGTTCGATCCATGGCACATTCGGCCAAAGATACGTAAACGTACGTAATTTGAAATAAAAAAAAACGAAATTTCTTGTGATGTCGGATAAAGTTTAATGCTCCGATAAGTGTCACTGGTCATATCGATATATTTCTATATTTACTTTAGATATATTTATGTTATTATTGAAGTTACATCATGAGTTCGACGACCTTGATTGTTGTTCAAGGGCATTTGATCAACTTGTAAAAAATGTGTTTTTAATTTGATTAAAAGTTAACCATTTTTTTACAAACTCTTACTAACTGTGAAAATATAGTCTCTATGTCGCTCTAATAGACTAAAAATATCATAATAAAAATAAATTTAATTTAATTGTAAGTTTTATAAGAATAGCTGGTACGACGGTTTTCAAAGTATTACATAATTACAAGTAACCGCGTGCTTGCGTTATATAAGGAGTGACTCAGTAGATGAGAACAATGCTGCCAACTGAAGGAGATGAGGTTTTGTTTACAATACACTCCCCCTCCTCCCCCTCATCTTCTAAGAAAGGTATTCATAGCTTTAACTAATGATTCCAGACGGGTTGCTATTCATACCTGGCCGCATAATAAATAAGTCGAGCTCATCAATTGCTTTGGAACAATCATCAGTCAAGTGGTTGTCATCGAATTTGGTTACAGAAAGTTGAATTTGTATCCTAGAGAAGGTGCAGAATATATTTATTTTGGTTTGGCGTAAACAAGCCATTTTTATAATACAATGTTTTTGTATATTACAAAATGGTTACAATTGATAACAAGTAAATAAAAGAGTTTAGTCTTTATAAAACAAATAAGCATTCTGATTTTATTATTTACAGTTTAAACGTTTGGTTTAATATACGATAAACCAATTAATACATTTTAATGTGTTAAAATAAAGTGTATTTTGGACCATAATTAAATTTAGTGAGGGACAGAATAGATAATGAAAAGTAAGATTTCGTTTAACAACTAACAAACTTGCTAATATTCTATTTCAATATTTTGTTTGTTCATGTTTTAAAATAAACTCTTTTATGTAGAAAACAAGTTGGAGAATATTTGTTAAAAACCCAAATCTTCCGGAGGCCCGGCTGTTCTAGTGGTTAGTAGGCCTACTCTCGCTTTACGAGGGGGAGGTTCCGGGTTCAATCCCCGTGGAGGCTCAAGGTGTTGACTCAGCATTGTGAGAAAAAATGTACAGTGTTGGCTCAGAATTGTGAGAAAAAATGTAGTGTTGGCTCAGAATTGTGAGAAAAAATGTACAGTGTTGACTCAGAATTGTGAGATAAAATGTACGACGTTGATTCAACATTGTGAGAGAAAATTTACAGTGTTGTCTCAGAATTGTGAGAAAAAATGTACCGTGTTGGCTCAGAATTGTGAGAAAAAATGTACGTTGTTGACTCAGAATTGTGAGATAAAATGTACGGTGTTGACTCAAAATTGTGAGAAAAAATGTACCATGTTGGCTCAGAATTGTAAGAAAAAATGTACGGTGTTGACTCAGAATTGTGAGATAAAATGTACGGTGTTGACTCAGAATTGTGAGAAAAATGTACGGTGTTGACTCAGAATTGTGAGAAAAATGTACGGTGTTGACTCAGCATTGTGAGATAAAATGTACGGTTTTGACTCAGAATTGTGAGATAAAATGTACGGTGTTGACTCAGCATTGTGAGATAATTGGGAAAGCTACAATTTATTGGTTGTAAATCTAGTTAAGAATTCTAGAACAATGGCAACGAAAATTCAATGTATTAACAATACATTGCCCGACATAAATCCGTGTATTTTTTTTTATAGTAAACCTTAAGGGATGTTTAGCCAATGAGTTTTTTAATAGTAACTACAGTTTAAGATTCTTCAGATATAATATATGTGTAGCTTTCAGCATAACGTATTACATGAGTTAAGGAAAAACTTGCTTGCTTCGGTTTTCACATCTTTGGTTAATGTCCGGTATGAAACAATTTAAGTTACGGTTGCTTCACAAAATGGCAAAAAAAAAAAATGGTCAAACTTTGTCTTCTTTCTGGGTTTTATTTTTCAATTTAAGGTAGAATTTCTACGTTCGTATGTTGTTCTCAGATTTCTGCCTCGGTTTCTGACAATGGTGTAAACACAAAACTCGGGCAGCCCAATAAATAAATTTAAGGTAATTAATTATGAACTCTGTATTTCAACTTTTAACTTGGGTTGTATATGAGTTACGAATAATATTAAATCCACTATTTTTGAAAAATAAACCTCCTTTCATTGACCTACGAATTAATCTGCAAAAATAATAATAGATTCTTTTATTAAAATTGTTTTAAAAATTTATTTTAAAAATTGATCGCTAAAACCTTCGATTCTTTATAAAAATTAAACCTTATTTGTAATAAAATAAAAATCGACCGTGCCAAAATCCCAATAAAAACCCAATTACAGTTTATAAAACACATATATCTAAATTTACACACAAAGACTCTTATTAAGCACCATGCCAGAGCACACGTAACATTAAAAAGTTCTAATAAATTTTATACTAAATATATACTAGTTATAATCCATGCAATATATATCCGAGATCCGATAAGAAACCTAATTATTCGAGTGTGTTAACACTTTGACAGATTTAGTGTTTTTTATAATTGCTTTACTCAATAGATCTTCGATGGCTAATTAGTTCTTTACATATTATGTTCTTTGTTTGAAGCTATTTCAAGAACTGACTTCAACAAACGATAAGAAGTCCTTAATTAATCAATCTAATAATATATAAATATTGGATCATGATTAAGTTAAAAACTGACAAGTATTGCTAACGATTAGAATAAATGGTACCAATTCTCCCAATTATGATTTTAAGTAACTGATTTAGCTGTTTCAATACGACTTGTTGCCGTCTTTACAAACAACATTTATTGGGTAATAAATATCTAACAGTATATCGAGGTCAATTACATTAGGCTTATAATTACAGGTCAGTTACATTTAAACATTTATTGTTTGGAATGTTTTGACTTCATTGATTTCTACGTGACTAGCCAGACATTCAACAGTCGCCATTTTGGTAATACATCCTGTTCAAGGCAGTGACTACATAATATGTCAAGTTCACGATATATATATGTCCTTATCAAATATGTTAAATATTTAATTACAGCTCGTATAATACAGAGGGAAAACAGCAATATTTTATAATTGTTTAATACTTTTGGATCAAATGTCTAAAAAATATTTTAAAAAATCTTCTTTTACTTAAACAAACAAAAAATTAACTTAGGATATATTATGATGTAAAACAACACCAAGTTCAAAAACTAATAATTAAGATTAGGTCAATCTTGAATTCTAATCAATCTCGAATTTATTAAAAATTGCTATCCATTTTGCCATTTAAATAAAGCAACTACGGACCTACAAATACTTTCGACGAGTGCCTACTAATTGTGGTGAGAAATAACAATATTAACGGTTCTGATTGATTTTGTGGCTATTTTAAAAGTTATTATTATTTATTTAAATTATTAATGTAGTTATAAATTTTCAGATTTCCATAAATTTCTCATTAAAAAAAAAATTCAATAACTATTTGTGAGAGGAAATTATTTCTTTAATTTCTAGGTTTTTACGAGGGGAGGAAAAATGGACATATTAAAAAAAAAAAATCATTTTAAGTAACGTATATCATTGGTTTTAACATTTGTTTGTGTAAAATAGGTTATTTGCTGAAAATATATAATACGTGAGAACATAATTTAAAACAATCTAATATTACAATAAGATGAAATATATTAACTGTTACATACAATCTTACTTTTACAGAAAAGGTTACCATTTCGATGAACGTGAGTGAATAGTTGTATCCAATTACAATTAATCAATTATTTGTTTATATAATTGTTAAAAAAAAAAATACCGAAAGTTATCGTTTCAAATCAAAAACATTTAATGTTATAATATTCAATTTCGTTAAAATAAAACCAAGAAGAAAAGAATCTTGTAAAACACTATTTTGGCTTGTACATCAAAAAAAGTAAAATCTGAATCAACATTTGTTCGATAATAAATCATTCCACAAAAAACAAACTATAAGTTCATAAAATATATATTTTCTTGTAACAATATTTCTTAAGACGACCATTAAGGTGACTATTTAAAACTGTGGAATACACAAACAATCTCATTCCTCCATCCCCAAAACCAACAAAAACTATTCGATATCAAAAATATTACGGACAAATTATGGTCGCCGTCTTGTATAAAGAAGGCTTAATTTGCTACGCTTGTACCATAAATGTGTCTTCGACGTAAGTTGTAATCAAACATGGTGGCAAATAGGTCAAAGTTCATTTTTTTCCCCCAATTATTCCTGAAACGAAATATTTTTTGCTTAGGATTTTTCACACAGGTTTGGGTCATTAATCTTCACATTTTAATAAAATTTAAACGAAACTGGTAGAGTCGATTTTACGTCATTTTACGAAATCACTTCTTTTATAACAACCCCAAGGCTGATTATTTGGTTTTTACCGGTAACTAACTAATCGTTATTTTTAGAAAGATGGCGACCAATAGGGTACATTTTGTTTGGGCCCTTAAAGGCTAGGTTAGGTTAGGTTAGGTTATATCAATAGGTTGGGTGAGTAATATTTGACATAAATCATTACAGACTATTTTAAAAATCGCAATTTTGTGTTTTCCTTTTACAGGTACTCTCAAAAATTGAGTTAAAAAAAAAAAGAAGATAAACGTTCCAAGATGTGTCTAAAATACACCCTTATACCAAATCGACAGAAGACAAATGACAGATAATAGACAAGAGACAAACGTTATTCCCAAAACCACTTTTTTGGACTCAAGAGTCCTCAAAGCGGAGTCAACAAAAAACCATCACATAACTTTATATTACGTATATGTGAGAAGTAACTAGCTGTCCCTGCGAAGAAGTTCTGTGTATTTGTTTGAAACAATTACATAAAAAAACCTTAAATTTAACCACAAGCATCTAAATTTATAACAGCTGATCATTTGGAATCGTTTTAAATGTACAGAACTGTTGTAAATCGGCGAAGTACGAGTGTATATTGTTGTTATGAACCATTAAGATTGCGCTTATAGAGGGACATTTTAAAACAAACTTCTTATAATATGACACCAACGGTTGACGTAGGATTATCGTTTGCAAAAATAATTCCTAGTGACGTGACGTAATTTTGACGATTTTGTAATAGCCCAATGTAACTATATGTTTCTATATGTAACTCACGTAAAAATAACATTTTAGCTATTAACGTTAACTAATGGTGGGAATTTAATCAGGGAAAGTTGGTAGTTCCTAAGTAAGCAAGTTACAAAGGTAACTAATAAAAACGTGTCTCTTTAATCAAATTAATTGAGTTGTACAAGTTTATTAACAAGGCTTTACCACATCCTTCATTTTACACTTATTTACAAGACACAATGGAGACACGTTTTGTTCGATAATCGATTCCGCTGCCCATACACAATTAACGTCGATAATCATATGTTAAAATAGTATTAAATATCTAATTGACCCACTAAGAAAGTAGATAAATACCGAGGGACTGTGCGACAAGAGAGAATTGTATGACAAGGAAATTGTACGCTGCGAATCTCTTCCCTGTAATTACACTCGCATAATTTCTTAATCTTTGAGGAAACGTTATAAATCGAGGATACGGACCGTGTGAAGATGCACAGAGCCTGTATCGAGAATCTCACGTAATCTGTGAATCGAAGAGGCGAAGGTGTCACCGAGGTCGTGGTGTAATTGTCAAAATAACCTGGCGTATTATCTCGACCTATTTTAATCGTGTTGAGCATGTTTCATTCTGGTCTGAGCAAACATATGGTAAGGTTGTTGTATTGCCAGAGGAGAACTATCGTACAGTGGTTTGGTCTAGTTGTGGCCGAACAAAGCTAATGGCCTTATTGCGCTAATCGTCTACATCTGTTCCTAAAATTTATTACTAAATCATAGCAATTAGATTGTATCTTCAAAATTTTGACTTTGAAAATATTAACCGAATATATATTTAGTGTTTTGTTATTGTTATCTGTAACTAATGAATATGATTATGATTATTATAATATTCTGTTTCTACCAGGATTTACATCATTATTTTTAGTTCAATTATTTGCTATTCCTATGATAGAATTGGAAAAATAATACTTCAAGTATAATAACGTATTTAGTTTACTATTTCTCTCTTCCTATGCAAATTAAGCTACACAATAACATATAAAACAATAAACGTCATGGGAAAATGACAAATTATTTCGAAACGAATTAAGAAATTACCTGTCGACAACTTTACAGAACAAGAAGATGAAACAAATATCGGATTATTTTTAAAACCCTTCCAGTAAAACAGGTTTAACGTAAAGTGTTTGGAAAACGCACAAATATAATAATGAGTTCTTATTTCACATATTAATTATTTGCAGTAAATTTACGAGATACATCCTGAAGGAAAAACAGATTTTTATTGTTTCTTTTCTGATTAAAAATTTATAAATTCACCTCTACTTTACTTTTTAAATATCGGGTGAAAAACTATTTGGGAGGTTTGCTGCATCTCCGATATAGAGTATGCTGATATTGATCAGTAAATAACAATAATTATACATTGAAAGAATAATATTGTGTGTCACTTGGTAGCAAATTGTTAAATCATAGCTGAACTTAAATCTAAATTATTTATTTTAGTTGTCAATATAAAAATTATAAATTGATTACAGTTGCTTTAATTGAAGATTTTTTAACTTATATGGTTTTTTTGCTGAACTACTGTGGTTGAAATGTTCTAGTTTTGTAATATGGCTCCACATTTTACAAAACAAAAAACAGGAATACGTATTCTCGAAGAAACTTTAATGTATATTTAAAGCCGTAATTATATAAATAAACCATTTTATAAGGAAAATCTAAAGTTTGCAAGAATATTTGATCAATGGCTAATTTTAATTATTTGTTAATACTCGTACTCTAAGCAAGTGTCTTAATAATAATAATGTCACCATGTGTCTATAATTCTGTGTTAAGATTTATGGTACTATTATTTCAATTCTATTTATAATATTTCAAGTCTATTGTTAAACACACCGGAAATATTTACAATTTCGGTCGCACGTATTCTTGGCCCCTATGAATACCGAATTATTTCGTGCTTCAAATTCTCTCCGCTAACTAGTTCAGTCTTTATTTGATAAAGAAATTGTTAAATATTCATTGTACTTTTATAGAACTATTTTCTCCAATTAAAAAAAATATACAATTTTTAACCCACATTAAAAAAATGTTTGAGCTACAAGCTACTTTTCATTCATACTAGTAAAATATCCTTCGTCATATTTCTATGTATTACAACCAATACAAATTAGATTGATTTATTTTGGTTTACAAGCTTTATTTTACCTCATCGATACTGAAATCACATAGCAATTCCTTTTTGTCTATTATTTAGTTTTAAATATTGTACACTTCAAACAATAAAACAATTACAGTATAATAATTTTTAAAAATATATTAATTTTTAAGTAATTAATTAATGTATATACAAAATGAAGCAATATTTTTACACTATATAATGAAAAACTAGTGTCAAAATCATATTCAAATTAAAACAACATAATATTGAAAATAGTTGTATGAAAATCGCTCCGTAATACAAAAAAGTTCACCAGTACGGCCACTATTTTAAATTTAATAACTCATGAAAAATGTGTAGTTCTGATTGAATTTAATCGTCACTATTGAAACTGTATGTTTGTTACATTTAACGTATATTAATCTTGTTCAACAATGAAAAACCCATAAATCATATTTAAAGCAATATTATTTTAGGACAAAACTTATTCTTGTACAAATTGATGTTTATTCATAGCCTACACAAAATCGAAATCTTGCTACCTAGAACACAACTAGACTAGCCGTAGAGAATAGCGTCCAGATTTATTTTTAGATAGAAAATAAAAAGTTAAATTTCAAATATGAAGTTGATCGTAAAGTTCAGAAAGCAAGACACACAAACTACAGTTTTATAAAATAGTTATATCAAGCGTACTTCAATTTTGAAGTTAAGTAATAAAACAACAGTCAAATATTTATTTAACAACAGTCCATTTGATTGTTCTATTTTTCTTTCAATTTCAAAAATATTCTTAACTCCAATCACATTTACTTTTCCGCATTTGTTTATTTGAAGATTTAGAAAATATCAAATGTTTATTATAATTTTTTTAATTTAAAACAAATGTGTCGACGGTGATTTTCAATTATTTTTTACTTTTCTTCGATGCAACTATCTGTTTATATTGTCCACTATATTCTAGTCATTAATAAAGAAACAAATAGAATTATTCACATTGTAGTTCTACCAGTACTTGCCTTTGCTTTATAATCACACTTCTTGGGAGGTGTAAGTAACTATGAGCTTGAACTTGTACTAAACAATTCTTACCTCCTCAGTGCAAAAGTAATTATAATCTTTCATCCCTTAGGCAATATAAAGCTACATATAAGGCGAAGAGAAAGGATGGTAAAACAGAACACTTTAATTGATTATTTTGTAGCTATAAATATAAACATGTCCTTGGGAACTACTTTTTGTCAAATGCAATTCAACATCAGTGTTGCAACTGTAAAACCTGTACTTTACTGTTTGTGAAAGTTTCTCGACATAAACGCAAAAGTTAATGGAGAGTTCACTGAATTAAGCTGAACTTTTATTCCTTTAAGCATTTACATAGTACAGGGTCATTTGACTGCAGCAGTGTGTGTGTGTGTGTGTGTGTGTATGATCACATTCATGAAGTAGTTAGTCTCCTGTGGAGTGAATAAAAGCCACATAAAATTGTATACAATAACCCCCACCTCCAAATATATGTAAGTAATTGATGTAGTAACATATGATAAAATATACAGAATGATAATCACAACAAGCCGTTTAGGAATTTTCAAGTAAAATCATCAGGTGTTTAAACGAGGTACATCTAGGAACCTCAAATTTCTATCACAACAAGAAACAATCAACCTATATTAGTACCAATCCAATAATCTCGGAATTAAGACCCAAGTTTCGGTTATAAGAAATTTTGGACTAGTTACAGGCTCTAATATGTCTTATAAAACCAAATCCGTATTTAATGTTAAAACCAAATTAATTCTTGTTATTTTGATAGCCAACACTCTGATTTACTCTGATGTTTTGAAAAATGAAAATAAATTGTCAAAAACATTAAGAAACATAAAGCTAGCTAACAAACAAACATAGAATATGGATTTAAGGCCGAGAGGTAAGGATTTTAGTTTTAAAGAATATACTCACTAATTGAAATTTCTTTGTAATATAAATGTTGCTGTATATTTCTGTTTATTTTGTTTGTTATCCAGTACAAACGACTCGGTTACTTTTAATGTAAATTTCTATGCTACTTATTATAATTGTCACTATGGATGGATGTTTGGAAATTTATATTTATTTAAATTTAGGTAATAAACGTTAAAAAATAATGGTAAAAGAGGTGATTTAAATTATATCGAACTTAAGGTTTATACATCTCTCAGAAAAGTGTGCAGATTCACACTACGGCGGTGTCTAAGCAGTAGGAAGGTAATATACGAAACATAAATTCCAAATACAAATAAAATAAAATAAAAACAACATAAGTAAATAACTACATTTATAACGGATAAACGTCAATATATATATATATATATATATATATATATATATATATATATATATATATATATATGTACTTATTTGTAATTGCTTTCTCTAGTGTAATATGTACTCATAAATTAACCAAAGAAAAGTGAAATTTCAACTTTGAAAGATAATAAAAGTGATTAATCTGAACTCCAGGTAGAACGAGGTATTATTGACTTGACATATAGCACATTGTCCGAAATTATTGTGATTGATGGTTTTATTTAAAATATTCAAACTTGCATACATATATACGACAGGTAAGTATATAAACAAATGGAAGAGTATCTATCATGGTACTTAGCCAGTCCCATCACACAATGTAATACAATCAGATCTTCTATACAGGATGAATCAGACCACCTGTGCGCAATATTAGCGACTGAACCAAATGAGCTACAGCCTTCGTTTTAACATACCCCCCTTATTTCGACTATAGAGAATTCAGTAAAAATGTTTTCAAATCTCAAAAACACCCCAAAAGTGCTTTTGTTATGGGTGGGGGTCGCTTTTGGAAAATTTTCAAATGTGAAGGTAGGTCAAGTAATACCTCATTTTAAAGATCTGTTCACCGATAATTTTGGGGGGAAAGTAGTGTTTTACAGTTAGTTTTATTGTAACCACATAACATAGTCTATATAAACCAAATTTTTATCCTTATCCATGAGAAGATACCCATTCTAAAAATGTGCTTAAGTTGCCCCTTACTCAAACATTTTCAAATTTTAAAAATTCATACAATTTTGGGGAAAAAACCGATTAAAACTCTAAACTCCAAATAGGAACGTTATTCGTGAAACACATCATTGAAAAGGTCTTTCAAAAATTAACATTTTTCTTATTTAAAGTTTGACTTTATCTGTAACCGTTTCAAAATTACGCCAGGGAATCTTATTTTCCAACACTCTTTATCGCTTGTGGGGCATTTTTGAAATTTGAAAACATTTTTACTGAATTCTCTCGGTTCGAAATAGGAGGGGGGGGGGTTAAACGAAGGAAGTAGCTCATTTGGTTTAGTCGCTATACATTGCGCACGGGTGGTCTGATTCATCCTGTATACATCCTTAAAAATGCTGGTTTCTTGGGCATTATAGAAGATGTTAATTTGTATTGGTAGTTAAAGTAGGGTAATTTTGTTTAAAACAGTTGTTATACAGGTTTTCTGGAACTTCGTAATTGTGTATATCGCTACTTTCTTGACGTCGGCTCTAACTGAAAGTGTCCCCTCGCTTCGTTTGTGTGTGTTTCCGCCCTGGCGAGCATGAAAGGTATATATAAAGGAGTTCTCCATTCGCTACGTCCATGTCGCTGACGCAGCCTTTTGATACAAATCACATTTCCTTGGGTGTGAATTGCGTATATAAAATAAGCAAAAAAAAAACATAAATACCGACAATTTAAAAAATTATAAAATCCAATTGGATCTGAAGGTTTGCTAAAATAATTGAAAATTTTACTTTAAACTTAAAATAAATTGTATTATCTAAAATCGTAATATGCATATTACTTTACATATACCAATTAACGAAACTGTATTGACAATATAAAACACAATATTGTTTTTAAAATAATTTACTAAATGTTGCCTGCAAGAGTTTTGAAATAATTCATAAGATTGAAAATTAAAATCCACAAATTGATAATAAATACGTAACTCTGTTGAAATTGTTAATTATTATGAAAGAGCTAAAGAGAGGCTGTACATTATGAATATAATATCCTCTGCGGTCAGAGGTTAATAATGACGTGGGAGATACCTTCGACAGTTTATACACAGACAAAGAATATATATAGTGAAGTAATGAAAACCACATCAAGGAAGTATTTACTATAAATATACGTTATAATTTCATAACATTAACAGTTATAATTCGAGCTTTCTCTCTCATCCTGACCACAAACCGTTTTATAATGTAATACGCTATGTATCAACATTCTTTATGAGTTGGGAAGAAATGATTCTAAAAAAACTAACAGCGAGGTAAATGAACCCATCGTTAAGTAATGATGCAACATCTTCACGATCCATGTGGTTTTAAAAACTTATTAATTAAAATTCGTTTTAATTGGGCAATTTAATAAAACGAGTTATATAACGTATAAATATTTTGACATAAGGAAATGATAAGTTATTTTTAAAATAATTAGTTAAAACATATGTTTGGTTTTTTTTATTAACCTCTGATAAGTAAATGGACTCGTTTGGTTGTGACTGTGGCCGATTAAATATAACACACAATGAATATTTTTTTCTTGTTGTTTAAAAGCAAAAAACCCTGTCGGTCATAATCGCCTTATAAAAAAAAGGAAGAAAATAACATAAAATTGAGACTCCCAGCCCTAGGATAGTCTAATAGCTTCAGGGTGAGAAGAGAACAAGTGTTGGATGACAGGATCGACAAAGGAGAGGTATATAACCTAAGACTACATGAAGCGTCCCTCAGGATTGCCAACCTTGTTTTTAGCTATAAGTGAGCCGCTGTGGCTATCAATAAATAAAAATATCAAAAAGAAAATACTAAAATAATTCTCATGAAATGGCATCATTATTTTACAAAAAAAGAAATTTAATATTGTTTGTCTTCTGGGATATAATTTTACTGCATTTAGTGTATTTTGATCTCTATTATTTAAATATTTAATTGTGTCAACTAAATAATTACCAAGACTACGGACAAATACCAGACATACAAAGTTAACATGAATTCAGCAAATACAACAAAAATGTCAAAGAACCCAAAAAAAAGCAACTGAAAACAAATAAAAACTTTTGAAGAGAGGTGAGTGGTAAACAATTCAACAATAATACTGTAATATACAAACTAAACTATTACCTTTTTTGTGTGTGTTTCTTTTTTCTCCTTCAGCGACCACGGTTCAAACCTTACATCATCATTATCAAGTTATCCTTAATGAACGGTTACTTTTTTACAAATGACCGTGCTCGACTACAGTAAACTTAAGCAGTCAGAATTTTTAACATACTGTATTTATATAACAAACACACAAATTGTGTCGTAACGTGAATTTTAAGATGTGACTTCGTGTTATTTATTTTATTAAGAGTGATTGTGTATTGTGTTCATTAAGCTCAACTTAATAATGATCTTGTGAGATTAAAATTTCGATTGTTGAGAGAGAAAGGGTAATATTGTTGTAAACAAAACTATAAGGCAATGTCAAAGGTAAATTAGTTTATAAAATTGTGTTTCAGGATTTGTAATGAACAATATATAAGTATAAAAACAATTAGTAAATACTTACCAGGTAAATAAATTCCAGACATTAATAAATTTTCCGAAATTTCTGAAATACTTTTGGGCTGGGCGATGTAATCACTTCTTCCTGAAACAAATAAAACGTTTTTTTTTAAGTTTAATAGTTAAAGTATGACTATAGTTATAATCAAATATTTTACTTGTACAATTAACTTGTACTCGTTATATGCAATAACGGGTTATTTTTTTGTTTTAACAAACCATTAAATTTACTACATTGTTATTCTCCAAAAATCTTATATAATACAAATTATCCATGTTTGATGCCTCTCTAACAAAATACTACTTCCGCTTTCGATTCTTCTCGATCATTCATTTTTCACTCGAGAAAGTATGATATCAGCATATTCGATATACTGTATCATGTTTTGATCATTTACTGTTATCCACGCCTCTGGACAGATTGTACAACTATTTAAATGAAGTTGAGGCGGAAGACAGTTAACTAGATTATACAACCTAATGTTTTCTTAAATTCGGAACCGGTTCCAATGTGTGCCACTGATTTTTGTAACCAATCATTGTTGCCCATATTGGTTAAAAGTTTTATCAAAAACAGCGAGATATAAATTAAAAATTTTGATTGCCTTAGCAATTAGTAATTTATATAAATTATTGCCTTTACTAATTATATAAATTTTAATATTAAGTGCAACATAATTAAAATTATAATATTGTCTTGTGTAAAACATCCCAATTTACAAAATGTATATAATTTAATTGTTTGATATCAAACTGAGATAATAGTGAGTGTAATCGGCCGACAGTAACTCCTATGGTTAATATCTTAATCAAGTTTTAAGGTTAAATTCTCACCAAAGTAAAGTACGTATTGTACGTACACTTACTGGTGACTTCTGCGATGTGGTAACTTATACTGGCTTTGTAAATATAATTTTTTTATGTATCATTTTTTTTAATATAACGCACAATGAATAATTTTTTTACTACATTTTATATACTAACTACTTTATTGGCAGTTTATTTTCTGAAGAGTCGGTGACGGTGTGTTAGGTTATTGGCCAGTGACAATACCTATTGATTCCACATTACTCACATCCAGGATAGCGGTATCATCAGCAAAGGTTGCAATCAAAGTGTCATGGTTTTGTGGAATATCGTGAATGTGAAGCAGATATTGGAATGGATCAAGAACACTCCATTGAGGTACTCCAGATTAACCCCGCTCGAGGTTGAATACTCAAAATGAATTCGAACTCTGAAAAATCTATCTTGTAAATAGGATTTCAATAATTGATTATATTTTCGCGGAAGTGTTGGTTTTAGTTTCTCGTTGAAGTCTGAATGCCAAACCTTATCAAAGGTCTGGACAACGTCTAGATACAACGCAGAACATGCAATTTTTTCTTTCAAACATTTTTCGATATAGTTTGTTAAACGATGTACTCTGTCTATTGTCGAGTGTTTTATGCCAAGAAAACTAAACTGATGGGATGGTATCAGCAATTTCTCCTGAATTACTGGTTTTATTCTTGTTAACAACAGTCTCTTAAAGACGTTAGATATAGTTGGTAATAATGATATTTCGAAGGTTTTCCAGGTTTAGGTATCACAATAACCACACAACTTTCCACCATAAGAACATACGACAACCTTAGTCCCGCATTAATTAGCTTTGTGCGAGTCTTTTTTGTAATTCTTGAAGGAATTTTGCTGTGATTAAGTCGTACACTAGGGCTTTTTTAAAGTTTATTTTGATTTTTATCTCATTGATTACTTCTTTCATAGTGACTGGTTTAACTCTTGTGTTTTCACTATTGTTAATATTTGATAGTTGTTCTTCTGCAGTTTGTCTTTTATACGATTTAAACGTCGTTTCCAAATAAGTTTACGTCGTTTCCAAATAAGTTTACATTTTCTTCATTACCTCTGGCTCAAGTACCGTCTTCCTTTCCCAGTGGAGATGTTTGATTCACTGATCTTTTCAAACTTCTAGAGGCTATCTACAATGAATAATTACTATTTTTATCATCCAATAAAATCCTCAATAGGTTTCATTTTCATTTCCAATATCATACTATTTAGTTACCTGCAAAAGTATTTTAATATGTTTTTAGACACTGGTGTTCGAGACTCTTGCTATCTACTTTTTGCTTTTCTCTTTTCATTAATTTTTTCCCGAGGAATATTTATTAAAAAAAAAAAATAGCTTGACCTCGAGTGTATTTAAACAAGCAGTCTGTTGTATTCATGATTATTGATACTTAAAATTTTTCGATTTTTTACTTTTACATAAAAATAATGTCACATCCGTAATTCTTGAAGTTCTTGTGATGTTTACGACATATCAATTTAATCAAATTATTTGAGTAAAAAACTGGACATAGTCGAGAAGTTCAAAATTTATAAAAATTATAGATTTATTATTTTCATAAATATTAAACAAAACTTGTTTTCAAATTATTATTTTAGAATTCATCAAAATCATTGAGATTATACACAGCTGGTATTATATAACTAGTATATTTCAAGTTATTTATTATGTACTTAGAACATTAAATGAGCGGGTCTCACATTAAATACCTAAATATTCCAAAGACAAATTACAAAAACTCTCACATTAAAAACATAAATAATTATTTATGACCATTACCAATAATTTATTCAACTTTCTTACCAAATAGTTGCCCTGCCTCGACCATCAGTAGACCACTCTCTCCCTTCTAATTGCCGCTTTAAATCATTATATGATACAACCTTCTGTTAAAATCGATGTTTGAAAATTAATTAGATTTATGAGTTCTGAACGTAATCGCAGGGTACTGAGCATTATTAAAGCTAAGGAATCCGAGCGTGAAAACGTGTCTACGTTTGTTTGAACTGAATCTTCAACTACAAACGAGCTGTAATTTGTGGTTTCAAAAAGATTTATAATGTTTAAGTTGCCCATCTCGAGCCAATACCACGCAACTTCCATTTGTCTTATAACCGACTTTTAAGACTTGAAATATTATTTCTTAAATTATTTTGTCGTTTATAAACAAAAATTAACTGTCGATTACTGTTTTCTCATTTTAAATGGTAATAATATCGACAGGTCGCTTATAGTTAATACATAAATATTAGAAGTGTAGGCAGAAACTGATTCAATCATGAATTTTGAGATCCAAGCAGAATAATATTAAATATGAACATATATTACTTCCTTAGTAATTATTAGGAGATTATAATTTGTACGATATTTTAAACAGTAAAAATTATAATAAATTAGTGAAAATATATACAAATTAATGAAATTCAGTACATAAAACATTAATGGTATACACCGTTTAATTAAGTATGAATTATGAAATTAAGTTATTGATGCTGTAAGCGATAACTATTAAATAAATTAGAATTTATTATTTTAAGCAGCCGATGTTTCATTACAAAGCCTAGTTTTACCCGTCTGTTAAGGTAGGTTTGTAATTTTTTTGGGTTTAAATAAAGAATATAATGTAAAACAATGACGAAATATAAGAAATCTACAAACAAATTTGTTTTAATTATATCGAATAAAGTGTGGTAAATGAATCTACTTTACTAGTCCGTATGGAATTAGAATGAACTTAGTTGGAACCAAGCATGAGAGGCTCCAATGCCGCCATCTAATGTCAGTTATATTATGGTAACTTCAAAGACAACTTGCCGTATTTCACGCTCCAATTCCTTTCCACACTAGCACATTCTGAACCTGAACCCACAAAACTACAACAACTGTTCACATATTGGGCCACATCTTCGTAGATATATATTCAATAACAATAGGTATTTATTTGGGGATACCAAACACACCTATCATTACTCATTCATTTAGTTTGTTGGCTTTTGACATCGGTTGTTAAATTTCATCGTTCTAATATCACCTAATATGGGATATCTGCTTTCAGTATATTATCAATTAATCCCTTTACGGACATATTCGTTGATAGTTGATTGTATTTACTCCATAGTTGGCCTAAATAGCCTGTAAACAACCATTAGTTGTGAAATATTTCAAATATTTAAAGTAATTAGTTCGTGATGGATCAACAAGAACTTCAAATTATATATATTTGTATTTTATCACGTGTTTACTCTTATTTCCTTCTTTGATATCACATTATTTCCCCCCTAATACAATTATGTCCAGGCTTAAACAAATACGAAGAATCTGCCTTTTTATTGTTATACGTGTAATTAAACGATAATAAAACAACAAGTACAGTACATAGTTTTTCTTTAATGTAAATCTAAATATTAACGAATAAATACATGTAGCTACGGAGGGAGTAACCTAATCGGGATGAACGATTTTAATTTATGATGTTTAATAAATTCTTAACTTTACGACACTGAATACGTGAACATTTTATTGCCGTTAAATCATAATATACGTTTCTAAGTCGAACCTCTCATGCGGACAATTATCGCCTATTGCGGTATCATATATGCTGACCGGTAATAAAATCTACGACAATTAAACGTGCTGACAAGACGCCGTTAATTGTCGTGTCAAAGTTACCAAGTAAGACAGATTAACATTACTTTGTTTAGTTGAAAATTTTAAAATGTTATTAAAATTACAACTTTGTAATTTTACAATTGAATCATAATAAAAGAATAAATTGACTTATTAGCAGTGAATACATATTTTTCGTAGAATAATAAAAATTATTATCATGTTTTAATGGATAGTGAAATTTTGTTTGCTGTAATTGAATCAAGAAATCACGTACGATATATTTCGTAAACTTTCAAATAATTGAAAAAAAAAACCATATATTACATTATTAGAAGTAAAAAATGAAACGAGAATAAATTACTCTTAACTCACTAAATAAGTAGTTCAAATTATTATGACATAAAGGCAAATGTGAAAAGAAAACATAAACTTTTATTCACACATTAACAATTCCAGTTACTTATAAAGCTATCCTTGATTCAAAACATAGTACGATATACTAAAGCACAAGTAGTATCCCTGGAATAACATAACGATTAACGTCATCAAGAAGTCAAGATTTATTACTCTGTCAGGAGACTTGTTAGTCGTATCTTCCGACTGTTACTAGTGACAAATTCTTTACAAGTTTAACCCACTCTCAGTAACAGAGGATTTGTCGTGATTAAAACTTGTTTTCGGTAACAGAATCCTTCAAAAATAATGGGTCTCATTAAAGAAATCTTCAGAAGCGGTGCCCAGTTTAGTTAATAAGCGTAACCCTTAGCTTACTACTTAGTAAAGTGTATTATAAGTAGGAAGTAAGTTATAAATAATGGTTGTGATAGAGGCAAAACTATACTACGATTAGGTGTTTACCGTTTTCAAATTATACTAGGGACGGTTGATCCACAATGGATGCCTAATAACGGGGCGATCAACATAATTGGCCTCCCACTTGCTATGCACTCGTGTCGGTGACTTAGTGCAGTGGGCTCGTAAGGGGTTATCTGTGAATTATCCTCACTCGCTACGCTCATTTATTATTGTACCGGTGGGCCTCGTAATTATTTTTATATGTAGGAAATTCAGAAATCATGTATTCCATTTACTGCTGAATAAACTACGTACCTCTAAAAAAAGGCTCTACACTGACTCTCGCTGAAATGTGGACGTCGTTGGGATCTTTTTCTTGTTGCTATTTCGTGCATAGTCTGTTTCATTTTCGTTGAACTTAAATTTCCAATTAATCGAAGTCTATTAGTATTTATTTTGACGATAACGCCCGACTCTCCAAATTTACAACATCGTTAGTTAATACTTCCTCGATTAACGTCGGTCAAAAAATAATCACAAGTATCTTTCGTTAACACATTTTGCATTGATGGTTCCTTCTTAGTTAAGATCCACGTCTCTGAAGTATAATTTAAAATTGGCGTTGTAAATGATAAGTAAAATTTTGCATTTTAAAAATAATATTACTTTTTAACGAATTAAGTAGAGAGTCATAAATTAAGTAATCGTAACTTCTATTCTTGTTCTTAATTCTCTGTTAGAGGTTATCATAGACCCAAGGTACAGACAATTTTAAAACTCATTCTATTTTATTATCACCAAACACCAGTTTGTAGTTGCAGACAATTTAATCACACTACTGTACCAGACATTACAAAACAAAATTATGTTAATCATTATAAACCCCTTTTTGTCACGTGTGTGTTACATTAATTATTTAATTATAGTTTCATTAATTATCATTAATGCCCTTGAAAAGCCTTTTAGAGGGGCAATATCTTGTCATCACATCGAGTTTCAGTTTCAGTAATTCTAGCTTTTGCATCAACTGTAAGGTAGGCCTACTTTCCAGGTGTAAAATGGAACTTAAATACCTCATTTATGTGATCTATGAGAGGATGAATATGCGAACAGGGGTCATAGTTTTGTTAATTCGGCTTGTGAAGGTTTGCTGTGTCAACTAAAAAAGGTTAGAATGTTTTGGAAACTATTACGGCTCAACATTTTTCCAAACCACAGAAAATACTGACTATAAGATTTCCACTAATAAATAGCATTTTTTTTGAGGCCCATGTTTATGAGAACACATATGAATGCTTGAACCTCAGCCACAGTAACACGGTCTCATAGTCTCAAACTATCATTGGCTCTTTTTTTTAAAGCTCAAATAGTTTTTTTATGCATAAATATTTGTATACTTTGCAGATCTTTCCAACAATAAAAAATTGTCTAAAGTAGAAGGGGAGGGGAGATTCATCTCGGGGGAGGGGGATATTCATTTCGGGGGAGGGGGAGATTCATCTCGGGGGGATTCATCTGGGGGTGGGGGAGAGACAATGTTTCACATAATGTATTTCAAATAAGAAATTTATGGGAAAATCCTTGATCATTTATTTCATCAAGATCATTCCATCCGCGTTTTCCCCACTGGATTCATCAGTTGTTGTTAATTCATTACTTAGACTAGGCCTTTCTTTAGGACGAGTAGGGTTTACTTAGAATGTAGTCATTACTACATGATGACAATCTGCTCACTATTTCAAAAACTTAAATTTACAGTTTAAGATCTTACACGATAATCTAGTTCATATGGGTCAAATTAGAGTCCTCGTCAGTGTTATAAAAAACAGATGAGCTACTTTCAACGATTATATTAAAAGTTTTCTATTAATCTGTGAATTGTATTTTCACTAAAAGGTGACGTACTCCCTTAATAATTATTACTTCGCCACAAAAATAACTAAAACAGTGTGAAACAATCACGTAACACAACGCACAAGTAAGATTTTTAACATCTGACAGATGACAGGAGCAAAGCCAAAGCCATTACAATTATCATAGTCGTAAAGATAATATATAACATAATATGATTATGTTTTGAACGTCCGTTTTTTTTTTGCCATTCAACTCACATATACGCTACATCCGAATTTTCGGACATCGGGATTCAAAAGGCATACTCACAATGTCCGAAAATCGAACGTCTGGAGCCAAAGAGTTAAGACGAACGCCCTAATTCATCGACTTAATAGAATAAAATCGATTCTAAAGTACCTTTTAAATACGGTATAATGTTCAACGGGTACTTATTTCTAATTCGCCGGCGTTGTAATTGAGAGTACTTGATTGCGGTAGGCTGAGGTGTGTATTAGAAGGGCGAAAAGAATGGGAGGGGGAGACAATAAACTATGAGAGTAAATAGGACCCGTGGTCTCACAACAATAGACTACCAGCTGTGCTGTTCCAGCTGTTTTAAATTGGTTTACATCTGCGCAAATATCAACACGATATACCTCGTTACACATCGTAAGTTATCTTCCTTGAGTAATTATTCAGTATAATTAAAGTTCACTTAAGTTTCCACTGATTGAGTTTAGAGCAAGATGTGTACGTGGACGCCATTGTGTACTAATGAAATACGTTGAGATAGTGTTGTAGACGATGTGTCAAGAATAGGACTGAGTCTACGTCCACAGAATAAGTTTAGAGCAACATGTACACATGGAATCCATTACCTACTACAGGAATACGTCGTGACGGAGTTATAGACGATCTTTCAAGAATAGGACTGAGTCTACGTCCACAGAATAAGTTTAGAGCAACATGTACACGTGGAATCCATTGCGTACTAGAGGAATACGTCGTGACGGTGTTGTAGACGATCTTTCAAGAATAGGACTGAGTCTACGTCCACAGAATAAGTTTAGAGTAACATGTACACGTGGAATCCATTGGCTACTACAGGAATACGTCGTGACGGAGTTATAGACGATCTTTCAAGAATAGGACTGAGTCTACGTCCACAGAATAAGTTTAGAGCAACATGTACACGTGGAATCCATTGCGTACTAGAGGAATACGTCGTGACGGTGTTGTAGACGATATTTCAAGAATAGGACTGAGTCTACGGCCACAGAATAAGTTTAGAGCAACATGTACACGTGGAATCCATTACCTACTACAGGAATACGTCGTGACGGAGTTATAGACGATCTTTCAAGAATAGGACTGAGTCTACGTCCACAGAATAAGTTTAGAGTAACATGTACACGTGGAATCCATTACCTACTACAGGAATACGTCGTGACGGAGTTATAGACGATCTTTCAAGAATAGGACTGAGTCTACGTCCACAGAATAAGTTTAGAGCAACATGTACACGTGGAATCCATTACCTACTACAGGAATACGTCGTGACGGAGTTATAGACGATCTTTCAAGAATAGGACTGAGTCTACGTCCACAGAATAAGTTTAGAGCAACATGTACACGTGGAATCCATTACCTACTACAGGAATACGTCGTGACGGAGTTATAGACGATCTTTCAAGAATAGGACTGAGTCTACGTCCACAGAATAAGTTTAGAGCAACATGTACATGTGGAATCCATTACCTACTACAGGAATACGTCGTGACGGAGTTATAGACGATCTTTCAAGAATAGGACTGAGTCTACGTCCACAGAATAAGTTTAGAGCAACATGTACACGTGGAATCCATTACCTACTACAGGAATACGTCGTGACGGAGTTATAGACGATCTTTCAAGAATAGGACTGAGTCTACGTCCACAGAATAAGTTTAGAGTAACATAGAGCACGTGTAATCCATTGAGTACTAGAGGAATACGTCGTGACGGTGTTGTAGACGGTCTTTCAAGAATAGGACTGAGTCTACGTCCACAGAATAAGTTTAGAGTAACATGTACACGTGGAATCCATTACCTACTACAGGAATACGTCGTGACGGAGTTATAGACGATCTTTCAAGAATAGGACTGAGTCTACGTCCACAGAATAAGTTTAGAGCAACATGTACACGTGGAATCCATTACCTACTACAGGAATACGTCGTGACGGAGTTATAGACGATCTTTCAAGAATAGGACTGAGTCTACGTCCACAGAATAAGTTTAGAGCAACATGTACACGTGGAATCCATTACCTACTACAGGAATACGTCGTGACGGAGTTATAGACGATCTTTCAAGAATAGGACTGAGTCTACGTCCACAGAATAAGTTTAGAGTAACATGTACACGTGGAAACCATTGCGTACTAGAGGAATACGTCGTGACGGTGTTATAGACGATCTTTCAAGAATAGGACTGAGTCTACGTCCACAGAATAAGTTTAGAGTAACATGTACACGTGGAAACCATTGCGTACTAGAGGAATACGTCGTGACGGTGTTGTAGACGATCTGTCAAGAATAGGACTGAGTCTACGTCCACAGAATAAGTTTAGAGTAACATGTACACGTGGAAACCATTGCGTACTAGAGGAATACGTCGTGACGGTGTTGTAGACGATCTGTCAAGAATAGGACTGAGTCTACGTCCACAGAATAAGTTTAGAGTAACATGTACACGTGGAATCCATTGCGTACTAGAGGAATACGTCGTGACGGTGTTATAGACGATCTTTCAAGAATAGGACTGAGTCTACGTCCACAGAAGAAGTTTAGAGTAACATGTACACGTGGAATCCATTGGCTACTACAGGAATACGTCGTGACGGTGTTGTAGACGATCTGTCAAGAACAGGTACGAGGTTACATCCACAAAATAAGTTTAGAGGAACATGTACACGTGGAATCCATTGGCTACTACAGGAATACGTCGTGACGGTGTTGTAGACGATCTGTCAAGAACAGGTACGAGGTTACATCCACAAAATAAGTTTAGAGGAACATGTACACGTGGAATCCATTGGCTACTACAGGAATACGTCGTGACGGTGTTGTAGACGATCTGTCAAGAACAGGTACGAGGTTACATCCACAAAATAAGTTTAGAGGAACATGTACACGTGGAATCCATTGGCTACTACAGGAATACGTCGTGACGGTGTTGTAGACGATCTGTCAAGAACAGGTACGAGGTTACATCCACAAAATAAGTTTAGAGGAACATGTACACGTGGAATCCATTGGCTACTACAGGAATACGTCGTGACGGTGTTGTAGACGATCTGTCAAGAACAGGTACGAGGTTACATCCACAAAATAAGTTTAGAGGAACATGTACACGTGGAATCCATTGAGTACTAGAGGAATACGTCGTGATGGAGTTATAGACGATCTGTCAACATAAGTTTAAAAATAAAAAGGAACACCGATATAATTTAATTAGGGATTTAAAGGGACACCATATCTGAAACAAAATATTAAAGTAATATTGAAAGAAAATTGGGTATAATAAGTTTTAAAAGTATTATTAAACACTGAAATTAACTGGGTTACCATTGTTTCTTGTCTATACATGAATAATTTTAACGTTATTTTACATAGTTAGTTTCAATTAAGGCTCCCTTGATTTCAGTTAATCCTAAATGAGCTATTGTTTGCGGAGGAATTGAGTTGACGTTTTAATGGAGGTGTCAATCATAAGGGATTTGACAACCCTTCAGTTCAACTTAAAGTCTGTTGATAGAAGCACTCTTGATGGATATTTACAACCTTTTTTTAACCTTTAACAATGCAGAACTATACAATTACTAGATGAATTAGGTTGTATTATTCATTACAAAACAAAGTACGTTTGCAGCAATTACAAAGTAATTACTAGTTTTTACACACAATTATACTGAAAATAACGTTGAGAAAGGATAATGCTTCGTATGCGTGAACCCATTGTAGAACCTATAGTTCTTTACTCATATCAAATACGCAACCAACATGGACAAATCTTCTAAATATATCATTCGTGTGTTAAAAGTAAGTACCAAAACTTGCACCAAACTTGCAAAACAGTACAACATGTTGAGCTACCTTAGGATGGTGATTGGTCTATTGACAAGACATTATTCCCTTCATAACAAAACAAGTAAGATAGTTCGTATGATTGTAACGTAGTCATTTATTGAAGAAGTGTACCAGCTATGAGAACATTCGGTGTTTGCAGCTGTGGAACCAACAGAGTTTAGATATTGATGACTTGGTCGGTCACGAGGACCAGAGGAAGCTCTGGGTGGAATGTAATATTTATGCAGAAAGGACACAGGATGATCTAACTTCGCGACTGTCAGTTGACCGCAATGTAAACAATACCTATTTGTTATCACCCGAAATATACAGAGTGTAGGGAAATCTTAACTGTCTCAAACTCGATCCATAATTCAAGACGTTATTGCGATATTTTAAATAATAAAATCCCTAAATTAAACTAAAAACAGCAACGAAGATAAAACTTCATACTAGCTGTAAGGGTACGTTTTTTGTTACTGTACAAATATAATCGATACTTATAACTATTAAAAGGCCAGTTAAATTATTATGGTAGTTATATGTCCGGAAACCAATGATTGGTTTAAAAATATCTGAAACCCATCTGTTTGACATTATTGGTATAGGCCTAACTCTGATTCCAGTTATAAACAACTCACATGTTATTACATTTAATAAATTATGATGAAACATAATTCGACATATATTTATTTATTATAAGGCTATTACAGTTATTATTCTTGTAATACAGATTAAAATTTTGTTTTACTGTATGCATAGTTTTACATTCTAATATATACGTAGTATAAAGGAAGCTATATAATGGGTCGTAAAATTGATGTGGATTTTTCAGTGAAAAAATTAGTTTTGATGTTGTTCGCCTCATAAGTCTTTTTTTTTTTTAAATTATGTCTGTGTATATCCTTTGTTGTCTTTGCAGTGTAGTGGAACGATTTTGATTAAATTTGATAGGATGTCATATTTTAGGCATATCTCAAGGTGTTTTATTTTCTCGATAAATCAAAATTTTGGAGTAGCTATCAGTTTAAAAATTAAAAATTACATTTCTAAAAATTGCTTCGAACGATTTTAATTAAACATTTGGTAAAATGTAGCCTCTAAGACCCAAACGGAATTTGTTTGGTCCCTCCAACATGTCATTTTAGGAGTTACCGGTAACATCTTCACATTTATACATTTACCCATGGTGTTGTTTATAAAAGAATCGATCTCTAAAAATCGACTTTACCGATTTGGTTTAAATTATGTTGAATGTGAAGATTAAAACCACAAAGCAGTGTGAACCCGAAGGTAGCACTAAAGAATTGGGGGGAACACGTAGTTATAAACACGAAATTAAATAGTTTTCCAATAAAAATATATTATTTTAATCACACGAATTTGGAAAAAGGAACCTTCTATATCAACTAGAAATGCATTTGGAAAACTGCAATAAATTATAATAAATAAACTGCAAATTACACTTTGTTATTTCTTGGTTATAAGTAACATTAGAGACATTTAGGAAGATGACGAAATTCGATGTATTTGCTTTTGTGAGGAGGTTAGTGCAATAGTTTATTAATATATACTCACATATTTCCATAAATGTCTTAGAGCTTACATGAATAATAAAAGCCATATTTTTCAAAACACAAGTACATATGAACCTGATTAATACTTGTGACTCATGCTGCTTGAAGCGTCAGCCAAGGAGACATCTTTGAATGTTAACTACTCTTAATATAAATCTTTTGTTCCACGACGAGTAAAGAGTCGCCCGACGTAATGCTTCACCTTGTAATGGTTAAGCTTAAGAACGGTCGAAGAGTTTTGCACATCCGCAAATTGAAAGCGTCAATCAAAGGTTCATCGACTCCACTCAGGTTTGCAGACACGAAATCTCAAACGTTGAACGTTAACAATTGTTTTGCAGTTTATCTCGATTTCGTACAATGTATATTCTTAAAAAATTTATTGAGATTAATTAATTTTAGTTTATTTGGGACAGTAAGTTGACTCATGTTGGTAATTGAAAAGATAAAAATAAAACAATCAATAATTTTATCAGTTTCATCTTGTCCATTTTTATTTTTTCCATATACGGAGTATAGAGGAAATTATGTAATAGGTCAAAAATTTGGTATAAAGTTTTTTTTGTAGAAATATCAGTTTTGAGATCTCCGAACTCAAAGAGGGTTTTATGACATAGTAACAATATGTCTGCGTTTGTGCAATGACCGACAATCCGATCAATTTTGGTGGTATTTAGTTTTTTCCAATTACTTTTAAATTCAGAAGATATCTGCCATACAAGCAAAACTCAAAATTCCTTTTTTCCTAAATCGGTTTAAATGGTTTTTATCATATTTTACTAAAATGTAGCTTTCAAACACACAAATAAAACGTATTAGCCATCTACTAAAAACTACGCGTTGTAAGTTATCACTTAAAAAGGGGAAATACTCGTGTGTCAACGTAAAAGTTCTAATATCACAAAACATGAAATGTTGTTATATAAAATTAGACCACTGTGCAAAACTGCAAGTAAAAGAAAATTACAATTCATGTAAAATTTGAGAAATACTAAAATGAACCCTAACCGCTATTACGTTAGTTTTAGTTATTTCTAAATTAGTTGACCAAAATTACAGATAAATAGTTTTTGTCGATTTAGAGATATTCGAAGCTTCTCTATGGAGACCAGGGTTCATTTACGCTTTACACTTCTTATCAGCCTACTTTAAACCGCTATTTTTTGGGATATACGTTTTATTTGAATCCTTAATAGGCCCAATTTCTTAAAATTTATTAAAACATTGTTGGAAACGAGTCTGGCAATTTTTATTTTGCTTGTAACGCAGTTACTCAATTTTTGAATTATTTAAACTAAATTAAAAATACCCCGATATGGCCAAAACATGCTCACATACTAAATTTGGTCAAAATCGACCTACACTTGCTCACCAATATGTTCTTATGAATTTGTAGAAGTTTTATCTTAACAAAATTTTATTAATATTGTAGGAACTAATTTTTATCTTATGTCGTGGTCCTTAAACGTTGAACTATGTTGATATTTAGTTTTATGTATTGGTGTGTGTAAGAGTTTGTGCTTAGTTTGTGATTATGACGAAAAATCATAGTAATTTGAGGTATAATGTATTGTTTAGTAATGTGAATTCACTTTATAATAAATAATTGGATACGTTCAACAAATTATTCATTTAAATGTTCATGAATTAATGTACAACACCTTGTCTAAAACAATATTTATATATCCCTAGAATAAATAAACAATTAGGATAGTACTTCCCACTTTTTGGAAATTTTTATATTCAATAAATTGTCCTTATTAACCTTGGACACGGCAATATTCATAGACCAAGAAGTAACAATAAAGCATCTGAACATAACAGCTGAATTAACAAAAGTTATAACGTTTATTGCTTATAAGGCTTATTCCTTGCATTGAGATTTACCAATTATTGTAATCAGAAAATATTATGCTGTGTTGACCTAAGAATACAAAATCAAAAACTTTATATCCAACATGGTTGGACCTTGGTGGCGGGAAACCCAATTTATTGGAAGCCTAAACGATCCGACTACTGTTTATATATAACTCTAATTCACATTGATATATATATATATATATATATATATATATATATATATATAGCATTACAG
This sequence comes from Aphrophora alni, assembly GCA_963513935.1. Lineage (NCBI taxonomy): Eukaryota > Metazoa > Arthropoda > Insecta > Hemiptera > Aphrophoridae > Aphrophora > Aphrophora alni. The sequence goes on along the minus strand of OY740766.1, from coordinate 115,649,942 downwards.
TGCTATTTTTATCCAAATAATAATTTATTTCATATTTTAAAATCTTATGAAAATCGAAATATTTTCTATTCCTATAAAACCTACTAAATGTGATAGATGAAGAAGTTTCTTAATTTTTACTTAAGGTAATGATTTCCTAAAGTTTTAGAATATAGTTCATTTTTAATTTTCCATTTGAAGTTTTTTTTTGTATACTTCGTTCAAACCCGTTATTATTTAATACTTCGGAGCGCACTGTTAATACCCAGCCTGAACACCTGCGGACCATCCCTTCGAACCGAGTCGACCCTCTTTGGAAACGGGACGATTGGCACACATTTTTGGACCTTCTGCCCATGGCAGTATTGGCACAATCATTAGAGCGGAATAAGTAGGGTCAACTCGCCTATTTGGAAAAGGCACGATTGGCACAACCGCTCGACCAGGTAGACGCCATCGAAAGAGGGAAAACGGGAATTTTATAATTCCCCGTCAACTCTGCACGACAGTCATTTGCCCGTAATATCACGTATTTTCAAATTTACTTAGAATTAATTTTTACTGTGTATTTTATTTGTATATTTTTAAAAGTGGCTTTGTCCGTAAATAAAGGAATATGATTATAAACATGTTTAATACTGTAACGTGCATTTCAGTACGTATTAAATTTAAAAAAATAGATTGTGTACCAAAACTTAAAAATTGCTTGGTTAGGTTAGGTTATGTTAGGTTAGGTTAGGTTAGACAAAACAATTCCCATTTTCCCGCATTCTGGCTACCTGGCTGCTACTACCAGGCCGGGCGGTTGTGCCAATCGTGCCTTTCCGAACCTTACAGGTTGACCCTTCTTAATCCCCTCTAATGATTGTGCCAGTCGTGCTATTCCAAATCGGCTAAAAATGTGGCCAATCGTTCTAAGACCAACTGTTTTCAGTGACATTAATTTTAAAACTGGAAATAAAATTAGCAAACTTGTAGAAAAATTAGTCGGAAAAACCTAGTTTTTAAATAGTTTAACATATTTAAAACTATTTTTGAAACATGTTTATTAGAGCCATCACGATATCTCGGCAACCCGTAAACTGAATCTCGAAACAATGCACATATAAACAGTATCCATTGTCTTGGAGGGTCGACAACCCGACATTTAATTTGTTTGGTAAAGGTATTATTTCTTATCAGAGAGAGAGAGAGAGAGAGAGAGAGTTTAGTTTATTACCATGACGTGCCGATTTAAAATTTGCAAAGGTTGACTTAACATATTTTATAGCAACCTCAAACATTACATGCAAAGAGTATGTGAAATAGCCGGATTTAAAAAATTAATTATTGGTTTTTTAAATTTTTAGTATTAGGCAACGTTATTATCTCTATCGTGTTTAAATACAGACTGAACGTATACAGAAAATTAGTTTTTCGGATACAGAAAATTAGTTTTTCGAATACAGAAAATTAGTTTTTCGAATACAGAAAAATAGTTTTTCGAATACAGAAAATTAGTTTTTCGAATACAGAAAATTAGTTTTTCGAATACAGACGAGAGTATACAGAAAATTAGTTTTTCGAATACAAACCAAAGTATAATGAATTTTAGTTTTTCGAATACAGACGAGAGTATACAGAAAATTAGTTTTTCGAATGCAGACGAGTGTATAAAGAAAATTAGTTTTTCGAATACAGACGAGAGTATACAGAAAATTAGTTTTTCGAATACAAACCAAAGTATAATGAATTTTAGTTTTTCGAATACAGACGAGAGTATACAGAAAATTAGTTTTCGAATACAAACCAAAGTATAATGAATTTTAGTTTTTCGAATACAGACGAGAGTATACAGAAAATTAGTTTTTCGAATGCAGACGAGCGTATAAAGAAAATTAGTTTTTCGAATACAGACGAGAATATACAGAAAATTAGTTTTCGAATACAAACCAAAGTATAATGAATTTTAGTTTTTCGAATGCAGACGAGTGTATAAAGAAAATTAGTTTTTCGAATACAGACGAGAGTATACAGAAAATTAGTTTTCGAATACAGATGAGAGTATACAGAAAATTAGTTTTTCGAATACAGACGAGTGTATACAGAAAATTAGTTTTCGAATACACACGAGAGTATACAGAAAATTAGTTTTTCGAATACAGACGAGAGTATACAGAAAATTAGTTTTTCGAATACAGACGAGAGTATATAGAAAATTAGTTTTTTGAATACAGACGAGAGTATACAGAAAATTAGTTTTTCGAATACAGATGAGAGTATATAGAAAATTAGTTTTTCGAATACAGACGAGTGTCTACAGAAAATTAGTTTTCGAATACAGACGAGAGTATATAAAAAATTAGTTTTTCGAATACAGACGAGTGTATACAGAAAATTAGTTTTTCGAATACAGACGAGTGTAGCCTATACAGAAAATTAGTTTTCGAATACAGACGAGAGTATATATAAAATTAGTTTTTTGAATACAGACGAGTGTACAGTATACAGAAAATTAGTTTTCGAATACACACGAGAGTATACAGAAAATTAGATTTTCGAATACAGACGAGAGTATACAGAAAATTAGTTTTCGAATACAGACGAGAGTATACAGAAAACTAGTTTTCGAATACAGACGAGTGTGTACAGAAAATTAGTTTTCGAATACACACAAGAGTATACAGAAAATTAGTTTTTCGAATATAAACGAGAATATACAGAAAATTAGATTTTCGAATACAGACGAGAGTATACAGAAAATTAGTTTTTCTAATGTCTCGTGTCATGAAAGAGGAAGTACAAGCAGTATGTAAACAGATTATTTTTGTTTTTACTCACTTATCCTAAATAATACCACGTATGCTGAATAAGTAAAAATGATCGGTTATACATTAAAATCATAATACATTATTGACCGAGTGAGGCGAAGTTACGACCAAGCGTGATAGCTCTAATACACATGTTTCAAAATATAGTTTTGCTAGTATGAGAACGTTCAAAATAAAACAACTACACAGTAATAAAAAGTGAAATTTTTTTGTAAAGTTGTTTACTTTATACGGCTGTGAAAAGCTGTATAATAGAACAAAACAGGTAAAACAAGGCACCAAAACACAGGCGACATGCATACACAATGTACAAATTACAACTACTAAATAGTAGAAGAGAAAGACACTACAATAGAAAGTATGATGTATAGAAAGAAACAGAACAGATAAAATACAATGAACCTAAATACACACTAAAAGAAGTTGCAACTATTAAGAAGAAATATACTACAAAAGAAAGTATGATGTATAGAAAGGAAATCCAATAGGATCAAGTGACAGGTGATCTGATTTCCAAGTTTCTTGCGACTATTATAAAATAAAAGTTGTTTGAATGGATGAAACTTCCTACGTAAAAAGTTGTATTAGTATGAAGATTGTTTATGGAAGTATCACAGATCATTGCTACATGAAGATTTAGGTTTATTAATCCGGTTAGACAGGTCTCTAGGTTTAATGGGCATTTTGGCACATACCTCATTAGTAAAGAACTGGACTTGGGACAGCTACCAGGTAGATAAATACGCATATTTTATTATCTGTTAATAGCAATGGTATGAACTGTGTGTTGTTAACATCGCATGTATTTGTGATATGTAGCCTATCGTTGGAAAGTTCTAAAACATATACAATAAAAGGTTCAAGTTTATAAATAAACACATATTAAATTTAACTTTTAATTTAACAATTTAAGTTTCTTCTCGATTTTCAAGTTATTAAACCAAGTATATAAACCAATTAAATATTAAGTGTTTTACAATTTTGACCGTCTAGATGTATTTCTCTCCCTCATTTGTTTGGTAATTTACCCTTTCATAACTAAGTATTATGTACAACTTGGAATGCTTATTTTCTACCTATTACTTAATATATTCTTAAATTTATTTTACAATATTTTTATTAATATTTTATTTCTTTTATAATTTCATTAAAGACAAATTTTAAGAAGTAATTTGTACTTATGTCTAAATAGAATAATAGAATTAAAACGGACATGAGGTATAATCATATAAATTATTTTGTATGCCAGACATTGTTTTGGTGATATAGTTCTCCAAAATAAAGAAAAACCAGTTTTAACACATGTTGGAGAAAATGAACAATGTTTTGAACATTATTATAACCTGAAGGCTATAAAATAATTATTTCCTGCCATAAAATAAATTCTACTTATTAGTGAAACTAGGTTTTTAATTCAGAAGACAAATATTCTAGATGACCTGAATGTTTAATAGTAATAGGACACGGTAATTAATAATGGTAGTGATTATTACATATAAAAGCTCTTTAAAATATATCAGTTTGTTACATGTAACAAGTGATTATTTTGCTAAAATATTTCTTGTAATTATTCTTTGGAGTTTCATTAAAAACTTTAAGCCTCGTCCACATTAATATTTGTATTGTCATTTTCGTATCATTTATAGCTGTATAATGCAATAAGTGTGGACGGTTTTTGAAAGAAGTGTCTTTTATCGCATATCAATTGTTGATACGAATACTTTGTAAGTTTCATCCTGCCATGAGTCAGTATCCCTTGTTATATCGAAGAGATGATGAGGATATCTCATGACTCAGTGTGGGCTTCATTTATATGATACTAGTTCTATCACGTTTCATTTCCCTAAACACAATTAGTAGCTGCCAAGAAACTAGGTACCAATGTCAACATTCAAAGGTACGGTTTTTGAAAATATGTATCCCCAATTATGTTCTATAAATCTAAAAACAGCTGATGTCATCCTAGTAAAATTTATGTTTCTCACCCGTAAACAAATCGTTCTATGAACTTGAACAATTGTACACAATCCATTCGGTTAGAGAACAACGTTATATCACCACTTCCGCGGTTTTCTTTTCTTTTTAGAGCATAAAAGGTAGCCACAGCGTCCTGCATCCACGGAGAGAGATATATCACTAAATGCCAGTCAAGAGCAAACAATGATACGATAAAATGGCGGGTAAGGATACGTATTGAAGATTTGGTTTGAACGCAGAGTGAAAAATGATTTTCACGTATCCTGTATTTACTTTATATTGCGGTATTATGAAACGATAAAAAATGGACGAGACTTAAAAACCCTTTGAGACCTATAAATTTAGAATGTGTTTTTTTTTTTTTCATAATTTGAAATAATTAAAAATAAATGTAAATATCTGAGAATCTTGTGAAGAAACCAACTCGTAAAGAATTTCGTTCAAAATTCAACAAGACTAATACCAGTAAATAATTATACAACTTCTGTTAATAAAATATTTTACTCAACTATAAGAAACACACTGCCCTTATAACAGTACATTGTAAAGTCACGGGTAAAGTTTTACTGTGTACACGCACGCGAGCACGGCACACAACTTGCGGTCTGTGATTCACTGAAGGAGTTTGGCGGGACACTTTACTGGCAGGATGAGCCAACTTTCAAGGCAATCTGCTTTTTTTCAGACTTGTTTTACCGCTTTAGACTGTCGTTGAGAGTACAATGAAACGGCGGAGGACATTCTTCGCGGAACTAATTTACTATCAATCAAGAACTACATGATCGTTCTACGAGGTGGAATACATGGCTTTAATAATGCATACCTTCCACTTTTTCCACTATAGTATTAATTAAATCGCTTACAGTTAGAATATATTAAGACTTTGATTCTTAAGTTCGATTATTTAAAGGATTTAGACTTTACCCGGATAGTTATAAAGGTTTCCTTTAATTTCCAAATAGAAATAATGCATATTGCTAATTGTTATGAACAACTAACTCTTGATATCGTCATGAGCCTGTGTATAGAAGACGTCAAACACAGATTTGTACTTTAAAAGAAAATTGTTTTAACTTTCTTGCGGTTCGTCTTTAATTTAAAATTCCGCAAACATGTGTTAAGTGCTAATAACGTTTTGTAATTTCCTGCGGTTTAAACTTAATGTAAAATCCCACCATTCAACGACAATTAGTAGTCTATGTTTTACTTTCTCATTCATGGAATGAAAACATTTGTTTTAATTACTACGCATTTCATTATATATATCAATTTAAAACATGAAATTTGAAAAAAATAAATAGATTTACATCTACCTCTAACGTAGTTTTATACACTATATAATTACTTACGTCAAGTGAAAGCCCAATTAAGATATGAACAGCTACGAAGCCTACAAAGGTGAAGTTAGCGACACGAACGAAGTAAGTAAAGTCTCTTTTCTTTAAAAGAAACTACGAGGCTCGTAATGGCTAACAAATAGAGGGACTCAATTTGAATAATTAATAAGAACGCGAGGAGTGAGTTATCGACTAGAGTAATACTAGTTCAAAATTAAGTTCCCTATACGATCAAAGCGAGGATATAAATAGTAGCTACTACGAGGCTTGCTATAGGCCTACCAGACAGAAAGAAACCTGCGCAGAACCGTCATCTCGAGAATGGCTCGCGCACACATGTAGGAGCTATAGCGGTGAGGGGATTGGAGCGGTGATGGGGATAAATTGTTACTTTTTGCCATAATATAAAGCAATTTAAAACCTATAATTTAATGTCTATTTGCGTCTTTTACATTGTAAAATATTTAAATTTACTAATTGTAGTTGTCAGGAGCATTAACGATACACATTCACTGTTTTTTAGCGCTGTAGTAGGTTTGAAAAAGAAAATATTAAGCCCTACGCAATGAAGCAGCGGCTGGGTATGTCTGGCCTAACTCGGGCTCTCCCTCTGTCACCACAGTTCTACCTGCGCGAGACAAAACCGGTGCGCGGTTCTTTTCTAAGCGGTACTCCTATAGAACCCGGTTACGGATAAAGCCAAATATAAGGATGTGAGTATATGAGTATTGGTTCTTGTTGGTAACCTTTAATGGAGGCTAGAATAATTAGGTAACGTACGGGAAAAAAAGAAGAAGAAAACACTACTAACTAAGTTGGAACCTTGGCAGTTCGTGAGTTCTATTTTCAGAGAAGTGCACATACCTCAACAAATTCCCACACCGCTTAACTATATAATTCTTTTCACCATAATATCTCAGATTGGATTATTTCTGATCATAAATGTTAATATATTTAAAAAAATATTCAGGAGTAAATATTTGTTTCGTTCATTAAAAATATGCATGTATTTTGTGAGTCGAAATAAAACGTGATGACCAGACTGGCAGTAGTATTGAGTCACTTAACCCCTGCCACAACTGGTGGTTTTGATTGTGGTTAAATTAAATGTTAGGGGATTCAGTTTAGTTAAATTGGGTGACTGCGCTATGATTATGTGAAACATGTTTTTTTATAATATATAACATGTGCTGAATCCAATAGGACATCTGTATATGATGGAAATGTACGATTCCCATTTGACCAAATTATCAAAGGTTAAATCGAATTTTAATTTTGGAATAGTAAACGTCGAGCATTAGGAGGATGATAGTTTCGTTCAAAGTAATTACAAAATATGCCAAGTTTTTCCATTCTCTTCGAGAACCGATGTTATAATAAAATTAGAAAAGATTGTTTTTTGGAAATTCTGCTCAGGCGATATAGACGTGATAGCTAAATTATAAGTGTCTGTTTAAGCTGTCTAGGAGAATGCAGTAACTGAAGAAACCTAGGTCACGATCACAACAGCTAAAAAAAGATGTGTACAAAGACAGTTTTTATTTTTTTAAATATTAAAATTTTGTTGTTCAAAGTTATAGGAATTTGTTCTTTAAAAATACGAAATGGTTTACTTGAATTAAACAACACTTACGGAATCTTCAATTCATTTTTACACCCATGTATCCAACAAAAACATACAGTAGTTACAATAAACACTTATTCAGTTAAAACTCAAAGTTTGTATAACCTACAAGTAACAACTAAAGAAGATGACTAAAACATTGTCTAGTTTTAAATAAAGTATTTGTTTTGTAAATATATCTGTTTTTTATTCTAAATTTGATTATGAAGAAATTAAATGAACAAACTAAATTATGGATAATGAGAGACAAATTTATATCGTTTTATAAAGACGCTATAAAGTTGATCATGGAAAAAATAAAATAAAAATTAAGAGAGGAAAATTTATTTATTTGTTGTTAAAATTGGAGCTTCCCAACAAATAAAACGTGAATAATGATCTATTACTTTTAAAACTCAAAACAGAAATTAGATCAAGGCAATTGAAAATAATAAAAAAAAACAAACCTTATTAGTGCAAACTCGGAAAAAAACTGATTCGAACAAAGAGGAAAATGTCGTGTTGTAGGACTATGTCGTTCTCAGTTGATCGCGACACAATGGTCTTCGTCTGGTCATCAGTAATGGACGTTAGACAACAACGATGACTCAGTCCAGAATCTGTCTGTAGATTGTTATAGTTCCCACACCTCATGTTCTCACTTTCTTCTAGATTGGAAGTTATTTCTTATAATTCATCAAGTTCTCTTTCTCTTCCAAAGTAACGGTGGAATGCGCACGAAGACTTGCGCAACTGTACTGACACTGAACATGAAATATAGGAGGCCACTTTCTTGCATTACACGGGGGTCACGCCTCAGACACACCTTGTACACTTGCAATTACACTGAGTTGATTTAATACCACAATCTATTGTTTTACTTGAAGAGACATTGCTGGCTTTGTTTTATTTTGTTCACTGAACGACAATTATCCGTCACCAAGTATGTTTTAGAAGAATTTTTGGTTAAATTTCCACTTAATTGCTGGGTGAAATAAAAATCCAAGGAAGAAGTAAACGAGGCAATAAAAATTTTGATTGTACAGTACGACTAAATAAGAAAGACTGGTCGAAGTATCAGTTTATACAAAACCTGTTTAATAAATCTCAAATATAAATTATCCGGCTGTTTGGTGATATATAATAATTTTTGAATCTTATATACATACATAATTATATATATATATATATATATATATATATATATATATATGTGTGTGTGTGTGTGTGTGTATTTTCAATTACGCAAGAGATTTGTGTTGGTACTGTTTGTTTTTATAATATACTAGTTCTGCTTCGTACATTTTGCCGATAAAATGAAATATACACATTTAATTTACAACGTACTTAATTTTCCCTTCGTATTATTGAAAACAATTAACTATTTAAATAATATTTTTAAAATTAATACTTTAATCAAACATATTCAACTAGCCTATTATATTATTTTAGTAATGAAATAATTGTTTATCTGTGTATTCTACTTTTTCCCTTGTTGTTTAAAGGCGAAAAACCTTTCGGTCATCATCGTCTTTATAAAGAAAAGTAAAGCAGAAAAGATCATAAAATAATGACCCCTAGCCCTAGAATACTCTAATAGCTTCAGGGTCGGAAGAGAACAAGAGTTGGTCAAGAAAGACCTGATAGGGAAGATGAAAGAGAGGGATCTAAACCCAAGACTAGATGAAGACTAGCGTCCTCGAGTCCGCTACACCCGCACTCACTATGGAACCCTGAGGTTTCTGTATATTCTAAAGCTTCTTTTGAAAAAATAAAATTTACAAGCGTTAATTTAACAAACAAAACACTTTTTTCACGACTTAAAATTAAAACACGAGAAGTATCAGTTTACGCTATCACGGGTTAATGTGGAAGTATATTACCGATGAATATGGATTGATCAGAGAAATGTAAAGATAGAATGAAGAAAACAAAACGGAGGGATCAAGTTCATTTCCCAAGCACTAGCATAAATTGTCAATATAAAACCATTGTTATTAATCATCTTGTTTCAAGGTCACAGTTGTTAGTACAGATGATAAATAATCGATTGAATGCTTCCGCATTTTTGACCTTTATTGTAAGAAGCTAATCCAATATAAGCATGGAGATATGTTCGCGTATCAAAGTATCGATTTAACTTTGTCACTACTTTAAACAGTTTATTTTATAACGATTCGATTTTGACCTATGCCGTATAAACTGTTCATACAATTTAGGTTTGATGTTGAATTTGGTTTTGTAATTGTAAATAAATTAATATGATAGGAAAAATAAAACGAGTGTATTGACGCTAGTTCCAAAGTTTCTACCTTCGACCCTAAAACTAAGGTTCACAAATTTGACATTTACCCCCGCAGTGACTCTTGCACAGAACATATCCTCTTCAATTTTTATTGACTTCAGACCGGATTGTGACAGTGGGCCAGAAGTAATGAAGGTGCAGACACAGCGTTTCTTATTAAAACAATACTGTATAAATTGATTCAAAATATGAAACCTACAGGGTGTTTCAAAGATATTTAGTCTAACTTTGGTAAGTGTTTGAGGGCATCAAAATAAAGCAAAAAGGTCTTATAACCATATATCAGTCTGCCAGCCATTTTGATTTTTAGAAAAATAATGATAACTTAAAAAAATGATTAAGATTTCAAATCAAATATTGTATACAATTTGTTTATGATTCGTTTTACCAGTATACCAAGAATTAAACCTTCTTCATATAAATTTTCAAATGGAGCCTGGTTACATTTTTTGTTAATGGTTTTTAGAGATATTCAATATTACAAATTTCAAACGACCGCCATTTTGATAATTTACAAGATAAAGTTTTGATTATTGGGATAATGTATAATTATTGGGGTTTGACATAGGATGAAAAATGTTTATGCCATATATCGACTCAAAATCTTAATTATTTTTGAAGTTATTACTTTTTGAAAAACGCAAAATAACGGACAAACTGATAACGAACCCTGTTTAGAGGAACTTATTTCTTTATTTTGACGCCATAAATCACTTCTTGAAGTTAGGACACATATTTTTGAAACATCCTATATATGTAACCTTTCTTAGGTGACAATGTTATTTTTATTACAACACCGTAAACACTGGTTAGGTTTATATGGTTAGGGTTTATATTCAAAATACTGATTAATTTAGACTTGGTATTTTGCAAAATTACTTTACCCCTTTCTATTCTTAGTCCCCTTACAAAAGTCAATATCTGAAATTAAAACATCTCAGGTCATTGACCTTTCACCGGGCAACTGTTCCTAAATTCGCCTACTCGGATCGCCTGCGTATCCAAATTACCCACACACCTCATAGCCTGATCTGTCTAAATGAAAACTGTACGATTGTCAATACTATTTTAACACATAAATTATACCAATCTTATTGTAATATAATAAATTACTCTGACATAGTAGTGTTGATACCACATCAAATGGCCATGTTTACTACTTTAGATTTGTTTTCCTTCAACTGTAAATTCTATTAATATGTGCAAATTTTTTAATTATTTTTCCATGGCGATAACGTTTTTCCTCGTTAATTTACTCTGTACAAAAGAATAATTATTGTAAAAGTATATATTAATTTTAAAGCAAAAACAAAATTAGGGAAATAACGTTAAAACGTTAAAAATAGTCGATTGACTAGAAAAACACGCCATTTTGTTCTTATAATTTGTTATATTGTGATTTGTAATTTAGTTTTTAAAATGTTGATAATTATACAAGTTTCATTTTCAAATCGGAATAAATCTAGTGTTAGTAATTTTCATTGACAGACGTGCTGTGCAAGGGCTCGTCTTTTTCTAAACGTTTCTACAAGAAAAAGGAGTCACTGTTTATCATCCACACGATTATGGTTTAGTTACCCTGACGTCCAAGAAGAAAGTACAGTTTATGAAACAAAATATTACACGATTAGTTGAGGCAAATAAAATTGATATGTCACAACAATAATTTTAAAAGAATGGAAATATATATACTGTACTTGTAGACGTGACCAGTATACTACAGCAGTATACAATGAACCGAGTTAATAGGTGAAGATTTCAGACTAATCATCGATCATCAATAAAGAACGAACCTTTCCATCGAAGACATAAAAGGAAACTGAAGAGGGATGAATTTTTACCTATAAAGTGGACAGTTTCGAAGAGATAAAAATCGAAGTATCTCAAAGTCACATAAAACACAAAACCAAAAGGGATGTGTTCCTTAATGACGTTAACATCAAATTAGAGACAGAGACAGTGCGGTGCGCAGGCGCCATGGAGCCACTCGTGCGTATCTACATCTTCCCATTACCTAAGCGTCCACAAACCTAACTACTGATAAAATGCAAACCTCTTTGAACGGCGTCTTTTTATACATTCGACAATTAGTGGCAAGCTGTATCCATTACCGATAAAGATACCGACTCCTATTTAAGATACGAAGTAACTCTTACTTGTAGAGTAATTAATGCACAGATAACTCTTCGCTCACGAGTAATAGTTTTATTATTAGTTCAGTCGGAATTACTTTGCAGAATTACACCGAAGACATGTTTAAAGTGTGAAGTATAGATAGAGATTCTTATTTTCAACAAACCTATTAATAAGTAGTCAAGTCGCACTGCAACAATATTTCCGTACCATGATTGTATTTCGTGGTAAATGTTTTTGATTTTATTGTAAAAAAAAAATTAAATTAATTAAAAAAATTTTAGTGCATTTTGTAGCTCTTAGAGCTATAATATAATTTGTTTTACTATGCATAGTTTTATTTCATTAATAGTTTTTTTAGATAATCATATCAATGGAGATACATTATTACATGAAAACAGAAACAGAAGAGAAAGTTTTATAAGTTCTCACTAGAAACGTTTTATTGTCTTTACTGTGCTAAGTGAAGAAATTTGATGAGCAAAGATTTATTCGAGAAGTGTTTAAAATTTCACTTAAAATATCGTGAGAAAGCGCAACGAATTCATTCATTTAAGCTCATCATAAACAATAGAACATCAAGCTGAGTGTTTTATGAACATTTAATAGGCTTAGAGTCTGTTATATTTGATAAACTATCATATACGTTATCCAATTAGAATAGAAATTATATAGGCCTACAATCTTGAACGACATTAGTTCCATGAGTTGTATCACTCGACTAACTTGTGCCACTCTTAATGGTTCTCTAATAAAAAGCAAAACTTTTAACGCATTTAAATAACAGTAAAGAAATTGACGTTAAGTGAATACAGGCATCACTTAATAGTCTACGGCAAAAACAACAGACGGTGTATAGGAGCATGCATAACTAGAAGATTGATCTTCTCCTTTTTTGGATAAATGATTTCAGTAGGCCTTCACACGGTCAGAAGTAACCTAAATTCAACAATTATCGGGAACGGTTCAATGGCTAACACATGTTTAACCATTATACGACTTGTGTTTATAGTTTATGTTACATAAGTGGCTTTGATTTGTACTTAGGTTGTTAAATAAGTAATTAACTTATCACATTAATTTTTCTTTTAGATTGAAATTAACAAATTAAATTAACAATTTATATAACTATACAAAAAATTGTTTAATATTGAACGTAAAATTTATGGATGATTTTAGAGTTAATTAAGTTAAAGTCACTATGGGCATTAAAAACACCGATATTTACTTAATCATAGAAATTAAAATACAATATTAGTCAACAAGGAGTATACATATATATAAACAAAATTTATGATATAAAAATAAATTTGAATTTGGTACATCCTTTACAATGGTTTTATATTATGCACAATATATATATTATAAGAATACAATTTTCACAATCTATATTTCGCATTTAAATTTATTAGAATTAGTTCAATTTATACATAATATATGATATTACTGTAATTATAAAATAGATAATACCAGGACTTAAACAAATTTGTTTAAAGATATTTTTAAATAATGTATGACCGGTACATTCCCCTTCCATTTTAGCTTACTTCATAACTTGACCCTTATTTTGTACTAAACTTCCAAAGGACTTTCTCAAAAATTTAACAATTTCGTGTGTTACAAATGCTACACAAAACTTGCTAATTTGGTGTCATTTTCTCCGCCGGAGCTAATACAATAAATTTAACGATAAATTATTTTTAATATCTCCCTTTACCGGGTTTTTTTACCAAAACAATCATTCTATAGATATCTTCTACGAAAAACATCTGCCCACTTGATAATTTGTCTAGAAAAATTGCTGACATAAAAGCAAGAGATTGATAGACGCATGGGTAAAAAGCTAGACGGATAACATGCTCCAAATAGTCTAGATGTGGATGTAGTAGGAGATCAAAACGTCGAAAATCATAAAAACCCGATATTAAAATTCACGTCAACGCAATGTTTACACAAGTCGATTCTAAACTATTTAAATATAACAATTTAAATTTATTGAAATATTCATTACACCTTTCAATCTAATATTAATTATTATTCGTTATAAACAAAGCCATGAAACTGTGGTGAAATAAAATCAGAAACTAAAATTAAAAAATACGTGTAAAAATAGTATCTAAAGAAGCGAAAATAGTCTAGAAGAATGAACATAAAAAGTGCTAGTAAGAAAATGATTAAGTTAGTGAGATTTGGAGCTGCACAGTAGAATAATAATAGAGTTAAAAGTGAACACAGTAGGAGATGAAGGCTATAAAATAAAATAAATATTAACAAATCTAACAAACAAATATAAATATGTATAAGGTATGATTATAAGCAGATGGAGCAGGTGGAGTCAACAGTTCTGAACAACGAAACTATGAAATGTCTAAGACGTTAAAACATTTTTAACGGCCTTCGATAAGAAATAATGTTTACAATTCTTATATAAATACCATGTTATAGACAATCATATGATTTGCTGTGTATTATGAACCAAGTAACAGAAATATCTCAAATGGGAGGGACAATCACGTCAGATACAAAGACAAACGCACGTGTTACACGCCGAGAATTATGGAAGGTCACTCACTGCACAACCGTGAAAGCGTTCTATCCAATTTGAAAACCCTTTCACCATCAACATTCTCTGAGATTTATCAAGTTCACTTGACCTCTACAAAACTGTTTAGGATTTACGCCCACTACTGTTAAAATCTGTGACAAGGGAGTGTAAAGTAGCGAAATTACAAAACAAGAAATGAGAAGTAAGCTGAATTGAATTTATTATTCACGTCATTATTATAAAAACTTTAAGTTAATAAATAAATAAATTATTCAAACATTTAAATATATTATATATTATTTTAGATTGGAATTATCTTTAGAAAATGGTAGTAGTGTGTTATGTTCTTGCGTTTCTACGTTTGTAGGCTACAATAACAATTAAGAAAAACTAAACATTTGTTTACCCCTTATAAAAGTAAATCCACACATATTCATGGATTATGGTTCGGAAATTTGCCTCCCTGAGCTGTCAAAACAACTAAGACTAAACAGAGTGATTGGAACAGGGTGTGACAGCTTTTTTACCCACAGGATTTTTTAATTAAAAGTAGAGGTATTGCCAAATTTTTAATATCTCCCGTCATATTCCCAATGTGGTGATGACGTGTAATAAAACTCATTAATTTTCTTCTCTTATTTTCTCTATAAAATTTCTATGAACAATTTGGTAATAATCTAGTTTTAACTCAAAATTCCTGGAGTTATTTAGAAAAGTTTTTTGTACCTTTTGTACTTATCAAATAAATCATCGGTCACGGTTGTTTCAATCACACCGTATACAGTAAAGCAATCATTTTTGTTATTTTTTGGATAAAAAAAACTTGTTATAATGTACAATGTTTGTTTCTGTTACTTTGCATGTTTGGCTTTAAACTTGTTTACACTGAAAAAATGAAGTAAAGTATTTCTAGTTTGCATTTCCGTGTACATGGATAATTTTCAATTAGCAAGACAAGAATTTACTCATCAAGACCGAAATTTTGGTCTTTTTTGTCACTATTTACTAGGTATTTATTTTTGTTGCACATTAAAAATAGTTTAGATAAATATATATATATATATATATATATATATATATATACATACTTTTGATAACTCTTATCAATTTTTGTTAATACTAAACATTTTATTATCCAATTACACAGTAAAGAAAATATCGTGTTAATGGGAAAATTTCGATAACGCGTTTCGTTAATCCTTCACATTTTGAGTCACTTTCGGATTGATGTCTGCTGATATTTAAACACGCATTAGAACAAGAAATGACTAACTCAAAATTTTTTTTTTATATATATACGAAAAAGTAACCCATGGAAAAATTAAATTTTTGATGGAATCGTGTCAGGTGTTAACTTAAGAACTTTTGCAGATGGTCCAAATGAATGAAAATGAAAATTAAGTAGATGATGCAGGATAGCTGTCTAAAAGATTAGATTTTGGCCTATTTTTTAAGGGTAAATGATTTAAATAATTATGTTAAGCCTAGAATGAAAGGAAATTTGTATTTTTCATCCGTTTTTGATGTCTCAATATATATTTCAATGTACTTATGCGGTCTCCAAATTACCTCAAAACAAAAATCTTAAAAATGTAAGTAATTTTAATGTGATTTATAACATTTTTGTTTTTAAGGAGTGAGTACAAATTTACCATCGGTTTTAACGTAATTTGAATTAACGTACTGATCATAGCAAAATTGTATAATGCTCATAAATGTTAATTTATTGTTCGGAATGGACATTTTAAGTTGAGGTATAAACTACTCTCAAATATTGTAACAAAAGAGGCCTATAAATTAGTATTTTATGTTCTGGGTTATGTATTATTCTTATATAATGCAATTCCTGTATCAGAATCCTGCCGTAAAGTCTCCTACATTTTAAAACATTTAAAAGCCGTTCCCATATTCTCAATTTTACAAATTAAAATACCGCTGAGAATTATGTTCGTGTCTTTTCCCACAGACAATAATGGTCACTATATAGGGGAAATCGTTTAAGTTGTCGTATTTTACAACTCACATTGGAGATTCAAGCACTCAGGGCAATGGATGTAATTGATGAGTTGCTCAGCAGATTCTTCTTTGGAACAAACCTACTCAGCTTCAGGTTACTCGGCAGTAAAGCTTTACCGTTAAATGATTATTTCAAAACAACGAAATCTATAATTTCCTTATTGAGTTTTGTACGCTAGTTGTTTCCAACACAATATGGTAGCACAGACTGTGCACTAACTTTCTTGTTTTTACAGTTAACTACTGATCACTTACACTTTGACGTAAAATGTATAAATATTTATTTTGATGACTAATTACAAAATATAATTTCACAATGCAATAACAATATGATATCTCCTAATTTCATAAACATTTAGCTAGTACACAGTTAAATAAAATATTAGATTACCATATATTGGCAATTTATACATAAAAAACTATGATTAAGTTTATACTGTAGAATTAAACAAAATTAATAGAGTTTTAAACTGATGATATAAATCTCCATAATTTTATTGCACATATTAGTCAGGGTAGATTTTTTCTGAACCACTGAATATTTACTTATAAGTAGAAAACAACTTAATATATCCAGTGTTAGAAATATCTCAATCAATTTGAAACTGCTGATATGTAAAAATCGGGATACGCCAATTATTGGTCTTGTTGTAAATAAGCCAATTTACCTCACCCTCCACCAGGGGTCAACATAAGTTAAGATATTTAAATGAAAACCTATATTTTTTACTACATTAGGGCCTTTACAATATAACATCACACTTTAAAACTATTTTACTCTTAGTACTTTTTAAAGATTTTTAACCATAATGGGTTTTCATACTTGTTGATATTACGCAATAGAAACATAACTAATCTTATATATGAAAAAAAAATAAAGAATAAAATACTACTAAAATAATAGGAAAATTTAGTCATTCCAATTAAAAATTTGTAAATTAATAATTTGGATGTAAAATTGGACACTCAAAAATTGTTTAAATATCAATAAAAAAAAATAATTAAAAAAAAATTGCAACTGCACTAATTCAATTTGTCTAATGAGTTTAGGACGATTTTATTATTTATTAAAGTTTTATGATTAGCACTTTGGTTTTGATTTTACGACTGAAACGTCTACATGTTCAGTAATCAGTACGAGCTACTATCCTATTAACGTTGTACTTACGTCGTTTAAAATAATAATAACCATGTAATTATCTATAAATTTTGCTTTTTTTTTATAAAATCAAGAAATAAAAAAATATAAGTTAACCTTTGAAATTATAACACTCCATTTTGCGACAACTTTTTGAGTGAGGAATTTGGTGGTTATATCAAAAGCTAATTCCAAAGTTATAATTCCGATTCCATACTTGTTTCACACCCTGTATAAAGAACAACGTCATTATAATACTTCTAGGTTTCTGGGTTTCTAGTGGATAACTTTCACGCAGTTCGATGACGACTCAGTTTTTAAAAGTTTACAAATAGTCAGTTCCAATTGAGCACTGGAGGATCTGCAAGGAGCCTATTAATTACTCGCCACCGAACAACTAACCTTTGTTAGGCTACTTATATTGGAAGGTCCTCTCTTCCATCGCGTGATACTTTAATTAGGAAATACTTTCTCGAATTTACTGTAATTACTAAGCATCATAAAGTTGTGACAAGTCATGTTCGTTCGTCTGTCTAAACCAATCGTTGCCAGTAATTCCGCGTGTCTTCTCGAGGTTTGATTGATTTCATGCGCGGTTTCTCCCATTCTTCAGTTGACGGCGACCTCGTTTCCCTAAAATAACATTGTAATTTATTCCTCCCTAAGGAAATCCATGTCTTGGTTTCTTTTTGTTTCTTTTCTCACGTTGGGACATGCTCTATTATAAAGTATCACGACTGGATCTTGATGAGGGTAACTTGTAAATGAAAAACTAGAAACTTTGAAAATGGTGTTATACTGAACTGTTTTCAACAAGTGCCGTTCATGTGATTTCAACGAACGATTTTTATTACAAGAATTGATATGCGATAGAATCAATATAAATACAATGGCATGCATTATTTCTTAACAAGTACACAATTTTAAGAGAGTTAACTATTAAGCAAAACATAAGATTTGTTACTGTGATGTCATGCTTTAAATATTTAGTTTAATGTAAAACTCATTTAAATATATATAAACATTAAAATCTATCACTAATACAATGTACGGTTAGAATGTAGGATTTTTAGTGTAATTTGGTTTAAATTGTAACATAAAAGTAATTTAAAAGAATATTTATAACATGAACCTATTTATGTATAAAAGTTAATCAATTTTCCTTATCCAACCAACAATTTACATCCAGCAGCAAGCATTTCCTTGTAAATAAGTTTGTAAGACTACGGCTAACCTGAATCATCCTAGATACGCAAGAGGTTAGTCAGTCAAAGACTATTTAAGTTTCGATTATTTAAAAAAAAAAATAAAGGAAAAGAATATCACAATGCTATCGATGTTTAGAGAAAAGCGGAAATCTATCTAACGATCTAATGACGAATGTAGACTATCTAAAAAGAACAAGGCAGCAAAAACTGATAATTTTAGCAAAAAGTAAAATATGACGAATATAGAGGTGTTACAAGTCTCAAAACCGGTTGGTAGAGTTCAAGAGTCTGGCAAAACTGTAACAAACTGAGTAAAATAGACGTATTTACAGATTGTAGAAATTAAATCAAGGAAACGCTGTTAATAATGTCCTTCTGAATGCTGAGATTTCAGCCATAATTGAAACATACGTTCTACATACTTGATAAAAATGCGTAATGAATAATGTAGAGACAAAAAGCCAACCAAAACTATAATAAGGTCTCAGTAGAAAAGTTTCCATTAAAAAAGTAGAGTACTTATATTTTAAAAGCTCAAGAGAACTGTTAAAAGTTCGTATAAAGTATAGACTAAAAGCAAGGACAGAGTGTAACACATTCTAGTAGGAAAATAAAATAATGACAGCTATAGAGTTTGTAGAGACTAAAAGTTAGCCAAAACCTAGACAAATATTAAAGTAGAATAGAATACAAGACAGAGTTCTTACAGATTAAACGCTTGCGAAATCGTGTTTGGTAAGTAGATTATTTTTTATGAAAGGTAAATTTCCAGTTATTTAATTTTTATAAAATAGAAACTCAATTTGATTTAATACGTTAATATAGTAACTGGCTTATAAAGAAATACATTACTTTATATAGTATGTAATTGGGTTGATCTATTTGAAGTACGCCCTGGAGAAGTAATGTTAAAATATTTAGTCAACTACAATGATTGTCTTTAACACTGTTGTCATTAACTATATATTTATTAACCTATGCAATTTAAACTTTCGTTGTTTACAGATAAATTGTCGTATTTATTGTAAAGAAAAATTGTTAGGAATTAATTGTAAGTTTTAATACGAGTACTACTGGAATTATCTGTATTCGTATTTAGAGAACCGTACATATGTGCATTTTTCGTTTGACGTCATATTTTAAATTCAATTAGAGTTTCACGCAAATTATCAGGTCAAAAGGTCAATTTGTTTGTCTATTGTTAAGTTATTACTTGTAAGGTCTGAAGACCACAAGGTAATCATACAGAAACGGAAGTGTAGACGGCAATGCACCTGTAGTTCCAGACAAAACAAACATCATTTTCTATGTGATAGTGGTTTGTTTTGTCGACATGATAAAGCACACATATCATGACCTCATTCAGGTACAAGCACAAACAATAACTAGGCTAATTGTTTTCACTTAAACTTATAAAACATGTTTTCCGTTTAAAGTAGACAATATTAATGTAGACGTTACTGAATTATTACAGTTTTCAACAATACAACTTGGTACATTTTTTTTTTAATAGTAAATTTTTGGGGAATTTACGTAGACATTATAATTAACACTATGGAGTGAGGGTTCTAAATTTCATAATGTCAAGTTTTAGGCGTGATAGCTATTTGTTGTAAAAACAAAAGTGAATTGTTTGATAAACAATCAAAAACTAACGACGATTTGTTAGTATATTTGTTTATTGTCAAATAAATGGGATTATTAAAAAATACAAGTTTCATTATATGTGGCACTATTTAATATTGAATATTGAACGGATGGTGATTATATATATATATATATAAGTTTATAAAGAAAGTGAAGTACATAATTTAATCACATGATTATCATAATTAGTATTATATTCCATTTTCTATATATAGGAGTATTTATGTGAAAAATGAATGCTTTGAATGTTGCAGTAATAATGTAATGTATAGACTAACAATTGCATAAATAAGTTATAACATAAATGATTTCAAAACTTATCTGTTTCAAAATTAGAACTAAAACAAATATTTGGCTACACGATATTTTGTTTTAGCCAAATATTGTGTAAAAAAAAATAATTTTTTTTTTTTGTGTAAACAAAACAAATATCTATAATATTGTTATATTATAAGTGATGCAATATTTTGTATTTAATAGAGTGTATAAAACTGAAAACTAAAAAGACAAATAATATAATTGTTAAATAATTATATAACGTATAATTCAAAAAACAGGAGATTTTAATTAGAGGAATTATATTTATTCTGCCACGAAATTGTTGCCACTAGTATTTGAGAAATAAAACAATTTTGAAGGCTTTTAAACTGACTAATATTCCTTCTTCGTATGATTTCACTACGTACTTATTTGATCCTCCATTTCCCCGTTCATTGCAGCAAACAATCATTTTAGAGAATCGTTGCCGAGTCTAACATTATAATGTAATTTTCCTTCTTCACAGGTTTCTGTCCGCTTCACTGCTTTCTCTAATTTGAACTAAATTTTGATTTAAAATATTCCGGCCCAGTATGAGTGCCCTCAAGATGGGAGTAATTCTCATGAATTTATTCATGAATCAGCAGCACGAAGAAATCAAGTTATAAGTGTTCACCCCCTCCTTCTCCGGGGGCAGTAGGCAAACTAGGATATATCATTTGATTGGATTACGGCATTGATTAACAGCATCATATCAGATTGGCTAACCTTCAATCCTTCATGAAATTTAGATGAACAGTTAAAATATCGAGATAGTTACATTAAAATTTAAATATACGCCTATTCTGAACTTTTTAATTTACTCACAAAATCTTATGAGAATATAATAATAAATATCAATGCCTTATTAACAGAGAGTAACACTTATTAACAATTTCAATAATGAACGTTTAATAATAATATAACATGTTGCAAATTGAGATTTATAATTATTGAGAATGGAAAAAAAAAAATTCAAAACAAGTCAATAACAAAAAATTACTTACCGGTAAAGCTTTTCGTTTGTCCTTCTTCATGTTCTTCATCACTATCGATATGCGGTATCGAAGCGTCAAACTCAAATATCGGACAAGTTTGAATCGAACTATCTCTTTTTTCTGTATTATTACAGCGGCAATGTGACACACAGTCTAATTCTGAAAGGCATTCATGGCACTGGGGACAAGGGAAAGGTAGTTCATCCAAGGGGACACGTTCAATGGCACGTTCTACAGACACGACGAGATCTTGTAGAAGTTCTGGCAACTCTTCAGTCGCGGTCATCATGGCTAAGGCGGAGAGTGGTGGGCCAGAAGATCTACTGCCGCCAGACCAGATTAAGGCCACTTCGGGTTTTGCTTCAGAACCGACTCGAACACACAGATAACAATCCCTAGATCGGAGTAACGCAGAATCCAGTTCACCAAGGTGCAATATAACTCCTCGACTGCCCAGTGACAGCGGCCACCCTCGCGGAGAGATACCGCTCACTACCTGAAACATAAAGAAGAACACTTTGTTAAGACAAGACTCAGAAGTTTCTAATTTAAATTTAGTTTGAAAAATTCTATTTTTAAAGTATATGAATTTTGATTGATTGAGATTCTACTAAGTAAGAATTCAATTAGGGTTAGAAAAAAAAAGAAAATATTTACGCTCTATTTAAATATAAAAATATTCTTTAAAATACTTTTGAAACATTTTCATGACAATTTCAGAGACTCTTCTACACCAACTTTATATACCATACAAAATACACTGGGAAACTCATTCATAAAGAAAATTACATTTTCCCCTTCATGTATAAGTTGTATACAAACTTCTATGGAGATGGCGAGAATTTTTTTTTTTAAATTATGGTTCATATGTGAGATAGTTAGTGGAATTATTTTGAACAGTTTATTTTTAAATAATAAAGTTCTTAAGACTTCTGTAATATATTGTAGTTACAAATAGTAATCTCCTAGATAAATAAATAAATAAATTTGAGATCAATACATAAATATACGTTACACAATACAGAGATAAAACTATATTTATTACACAGCTACATAGCAAGGAACAGTAAAGTAATATTGTGCACTGTTAATAAATACATTTGGACAGCTTCTGTCGTCCACTAATTAAATACTATGTTTGTTTTGCAGCCGGGAGCTTGATTTTATCTTTCATTATATACGAGTATTAATTTCTTTCAGCAGCACCCACGACTGCGGCCTGCGATTGTCCTGTGGCGTATTGTTAATTAATTGTAGCAAGTCGGTGTGGTCTGGATGCTTTGCGAAGTTTATTCAACGCCGAATATCTTTGGTATCTTGAATCAATCAGAGCAGTAATTATGGTTTAGAAAATTACCGTAGAGTCAAACTTTTTATCTAATACGAATAACGCTGTTTATGAATGGCGGTGTGTTACAAAAATTTGATTTTTATGTACTGATTATTTTCCAACTAAATTTATGGTATGAATAACATTAGGAAAAAATATACAGAGTGTCTTTTTTAACTGTCCCATCATTGGTACTTTGGAAACGGTAAGATTTACAGGAAACTTTAAATGGGGGACTCACCTTATTTTGTATGCCAGTGAAAATATTAATTTAGAATTTTTAAATTCGACCACCATTTTCCAAAATTGAAATTTCTTATGGAACACTCTGTATTTTATGGTTTTTCAGGTGAAAAAAAAAATATGTTTAGAATTTTTTGTTCTTGGGTATTTTTTAAAATCTTTAGCCGTTTAGGAATTAAAGGTACTTTAATTTCAGAAAAATAAACGTTTGATAGGCCTACCAATTATTGATTCCCACCTAAAATGTTACAATAGCTAACTTTTGAACCGTTGGGGGTACAAATAAGTTTTAAAAAATGCGCTATTTTTTATTAAAATATAATTAAAAATAATTATAAAATATAATTGTAAGCCAGTAGGTGTTTTATACAATATTGTAGGTGTTTTCTGTCGAAAAGTTTGTTAAAAATTTGGTGTTACCAATTAAATTGCTTCTTAAATAACGTGATTAGACTTTTGAGAACAGTTAAAATTATCTATTATTTTTCAAAATTTGAAGTTTATAGTTCCGAAACCATTGAGTTAAAAAAAAAAAAAAAAAAAAAAAAAAACTAAGATAAAAAGCCTTGAAAATTTGTATACTATTCACATATGCAAAAAATATAGTGTGTTCCATAACAAATTTCAAAGTTGGCCTCCAAATTGGAAAATGGCGGTCAAATTAAAAAATTCTAAATTCATATTTTAATTAGCATAAAAAATAAAGTTACGTCCCCCATTTAAAGTTTCCTGTAAATCTTACGGCTTCCCAAGTAGTAATGGGATATGATATTGTTAATTTTGAAATGTAAAATAGTTTATTACGTAGTTTTCTTACAACTATATTGTGCCAGATATATAATTATAAATATTTTTTCTATTTAAAGTTATATGTACTTATCGAATGTACATGGCGGTTTTGGAAATTTGTCAAAATACGCAGTTTTACTGTTATAGTAAATAGTTAAATAATAAATAGTTAAATTATTTTAGAAATAATTACTAAATATTAGTGGTAGTGGTAATTTAAACAATTAAAAAAAAATAAATAAATATATCCTCTCGGAAAAAATTCTCTAATTCTCCTCACTTCCCCTTTTTCTATTTTTTCTCTTCCTAATTTAATTATTAGTGTACTACACCTTGTTTATAGTAAAAGTCTTGCAAAATCTTAATATATGAAGAACAATTAAAGCTATAAAAACATAATTTGGATTAGATCTAAGAGTCTTTGGTCCACCGCTCAAAGGAGCCCCAAAAGATCCAATCTTTAGAGGAGGACAAATTATCCCCCCTCAAACTTCTTTTTTATTACTCTCAGTACAATAAAAAATTGTAAGACTCTCTGGATAACATAGTCCAACAATTTTTATTAAAAATTGTAAATGTTCTAACATGTTTCTAACCCACTGCTCCTATATCCCTACAAAGTTTCTATTTAAAAAATATGAAAGAATGAAATTGTTCTAAAATAAGTATAACTATAACAAATTAAATAAAATGTCAATTTTAGAATGAAGTACCAATTTATCAAATTGTTCAATAAGAATCTGGGTTTTGGCGCTGAAAATTAAATGTACGTATGAAAATTAAATCTATGTCAACTTTGTTTTAAAGTTTATTGACGACATTAAAAGTTTTGAAGGAAAAAAATAAAACACAAATTCTGATATTGGATTTCGTTGTGCACAAATTGGTCTACGGATAGATTGGTGAAAAATGAATGAAAATTGTTCAAATATTTTATAATATAAAGACGACTATACAATATTTCGTGTTAATATTGTCTGAGAATAAAACTGCATCGAAAAGTTTTAACGTTGTTTCACGAAACGTTGATATTCGTCTCTAAACTTAGAAAATAACATAGGATTGCTAATATTTTCATAGCCCACTTTAAAACCCCATCAAAAACATAGAAATGAGGTTTTTAAATTTTTATATTTCGATAAATTCGTAATTTATATAGTTTCTAAGGATTTGACAAAAATTTGGTGTTTTCAAGTTTAAAATGGTTTTTTTTCTGAACATACAGCCACCCCAGTTATTATGAAGATTACACTTCTGATGATTATTTTATAAGTTTAGTCAAGTATCTCCTAAAAAAATGATTTGAATATTCGATGGAATCTAGTTAATAGACTAATTTAGATATACATCTCAATATGTAGTTTTCTTTTGACGTGTTAATCATCATTTTTTCATCTATATTTATTCTCAATATAATATATTGTGGCGTTGTGGGACGTTTCTGCTTCCCGTATAGTGGAATCGTAGTAACACTTTATACACAATGAAATGTAGACATCCCGTTAAATATTCGAACACCATGAAATAATCTATGTAAAATGAACAGCGCTAGGAAGTAAAGCTTGGAGGTCGTGACTGTAGATTTTAACGCACAGTAGAAGGAATGGAATTCTAAGCGTACAACTGTCCCGATCGTCTTATGGTTTGTAACGGAGATGTTAGATCATATCATCATAGTTTCATGAAATTTAAACAAATAAACTTCCGTCATACAAACATGTCAGCTTTGAATAGAAGTGAGTTTTAAGTAAGCTTTGTACAGTTTATGATAATCTTAGAATGTTACTTAATTTTCATTGGCAAAGTCGGCATCAATCCGCTGGGTGAGGTGGCCGTCAATTGATTAAAATACAACTATAAACTTTATAAATAAAATTCCCACTGCACCCTATAAGTTTAAATACATCTATAACATTATATTATTTACCACGAACGCGAGATGTAGTTAAAGGTAGAAGAAGAAAAGGATAATTTGAGTAAGAGGAAGGAGTCATCCTGCATTTTGGTTGTAAATTCATCGTTAGGCCTATCTGAATATTCATCGGTTGGATGATTAAGACTGAATGAAAAAGTATCAGAAAGCAATGGGTTTGATATTTTCTAATTATTTTATGTTTAATTTGTGGTGGAAATGTTCATTTTATTGGTGGTTGTTGATTCTTGAGTGTTTGTCTATTTTAGACTAATAAAGACGTCTCTGAGAGCTATTGCGGATTTTTATTGAAAAGGAAAAGAATTTGCGAACAACAACAAATTTGAATCGTAAATGAAATATCAAAAAATGTTAAATGAAACTAATAACGTCAAAGCACGTTTAAAAAGATGGCATACTTAAAAAATGATAAACTTTAACGAAATGATAAATGAAAGAATTATAGCGAGTGAATAAAGTTGACAAAATATACTGTTAAAAAAAGTTCATATAAGAAATGGACATTGTCTTCCTCGTATAAAGGAATAAATACAATTCTAGACGCAATCCTAGTCTCAGACACTCCTAGTGACAATCGCAAAGCTCTGATGAGTTCTTAGCTGAACAAATCCATTTCACCTTGAAACCATACATTAAATCCCAGACATCATTATCCTTGGCAAAAACGCAAGTCGAACCTAGAATGTTACTTCGACAATCACAGAGTAGGTTTCATTTTAAGATTTGAACAGTTAGTCAACAATTAAGCTATACGATACAATTTAAAGAAAAAATAATGAAAATAGGAAGAGTAATATAAATACGTACTTAACACACGGCTTATCACTGAGTAAAAATCAGCTGGTAATGAAATAGACATAATGCTTCTTCATGGTCATGTTATTAATCCAACAACCTAACATTAAATCGGGTTACAATTAAGTTTACAACATATTTTGGTTTTATTTGAATGTTATAAGGTTAAAATTCTGTTTCTAAGCGATAGGCCCATATTTATTGTCGTATACATTTACTTTTTATTATTTACATTTGTATTTATTTGCTAGGAGTAACATTATATGTAGAATGGCTACCTGTATAAAATGAGCTATAAGAGACGAATATAAAATAAACGGATAAAAAATTATTAGTAAACACTCTTTTTATATTTTGGTCATTTTTAAAACAGGTCAAACCATTTTCAAACTCATTTGAGTAAAAATATATGTGTGGAGTAACATTGAAATTATTTCAGTATTTTCCGAGAAAAAAGAACCACTGATGTCGTGTTAAAAAAAAAAATCTAAAACATGTGAAACTGAAGAAAAAGCCAAAACAAAGTTAATGTGTATTTTTATATTGCAAAACTTTCTCTTTAATTGAGATTAGGAAGCATTATCATGTTTCTTAGTAAGGACAAATTGAAGAAATGAGATTTTCGTTTTGTTCAAGCAATTAAAATCGTAAACAATAATAACACACTGACAGCAGGACGTTATTGTTTTAATTATATTTTGTGGGTCATTCTTACTATCAATATAAGCGGATTGCTGTCAAGCTTTGAAAAATGATCTATTTTTAGGCCCCTTTTGGAACGTTTTAAACGCCATCATTTCAAAACTGTATGACTCTTATTTTTTAGTAACAATTAATTGTATTCAACGAATGCAATACATAGTTTAATGTATGTCATATTTCACTAAAATTCTTCGGGACAAATTTTTAGTAATTCCTTTTTACTTTATAAGTTACGTAGTTAAAATTTACGGTTTTCGTAGAAATAATTGTCTTGATTTTTAAAGTAAGACATAATTTTGTACATAATTGGGTGCAAATTTGAATGCTGCACACAATAAGCTATTAAGAAACATTGTTGACCTAAGATGAGAAATAATTATTTTCATAATCATTTTGAAATGATAATTTAATATAGAACATAAACGTGCCTACAGTATTGTTATATATTTGTGCCATATTAGAAGAACATCTGACAAATATCTTTACTAATTTGAAAAAAAAAGCATTTGAAACGTATTTTGGAGAGTTAGTGGATCGGATTCAACTTAGCTACGAAGTAACAAAGTAACAAAGGTTTTTCCTTATAATTAATTCTAAAAAAGTTTAGTATACAGTAAAAGTGACGATGTCAAAATATGTTTACAGCAAAGCAATAAAGTGTGGATTTCATATTTTTGCTTATTAAACACAAGAAAGCAGTATAATAGGAACTTTTTTTAAAGAAGCCTGAATGAAAGCGGATTTATGAAAATACAAGTTCTAAAGAAGAGAGTCATCTGAGGTTTTTTACCTCGCAGCCATGATATTACTCCGATGCAGATGTAGAAACATAAACTCCCGCTGTCAATAACTAATTACTCCCTCCTTGGCCTTCCTTAAGGACAGCAATTGGCCTACTTGTTGGCAAGCTAGAAGCAAATGTAAGATTGACAGAAACATGTACTGAGTATTCTAATTGCCAATTACAGAAAGTAAACGGAAGTAGGAACTTGGGTAGAAAAGTACCAGAAACCCACTTTGCAAAGAACGTCAGTTCGCAGTCGCAGTTTGATTGGGTCTCGAGTTTGATTTTAATTGCTATTGACCGCATCTGAGATTCAGCCATAACTGTCAAGACGGACTTTTAATTAACATTTGTGAAACACCGTGTGGCTGTAAATCACAGGGTGGATTACAGATAGCAACAAGTGTTTGTATAAAACAGCCCCAAGGTTCCACGATCTGCCCCTTATCGCAGACTTTCTCTGCATCATGTCTTTCAATGATTTACCTTTCATTAAAGTTTTCCCAACCCGTCAAAGAGCTAACATAGAATTTAAATTGCACTTTGGATTAAACTAAGGTTTAAATTTATAGCTCAGACAGTTTGTAACACACTAGATCAATACATGCTTGTAGGCGGCGTTTACAAAATTGAAGTTACAATAAAACTTCCCACGAAGTTGATACGCTGGCGTGATAAGAAACGAATTTACTTTAATGTTAGATATGGGTCATCGTGTTTTACGATCTTGCCTTTCGTATTAATGAATGCAGATAGTCAATCTACTTAACATGAACTCCAATATGCTAATGTAGGATCTACAGGTAAGAAGAAACTTTTGAAAATCAATTTTAAATTATCGCTATTTTGAAATTTTGCAATTTTCGTGTTAACAATAGTAAAACCTAGCTTATGAAGTAAGTTTGACACATAAATCTAAGGGAAATTAAATTTTTAGATTATATTTAAACAAATTTAATGCAGATTGTAATAATGCAAAAAATGAGTGTATAGACATAAGATTTATAGTTGAGAAGATTCTTAACAATCTGTAAAACTATTAAAACAAGTTTCGAAAGTATGGCTCAATCTCCGTTGTCAAGTGATAAACCTATAACATGAGTAATACAAAATGTGTTTTTTGGGCCGTGATCGGTGTAAATTTTCGGTCCTGTCTCCTTAGCTTATGTTTTTACGTCCCATGGTCATTTTTGACCCCATGTACCATACTCATTTTTTGATTCCGTGTCCCATGCTCAATGTTATGGTCGGGAAGTAAATATAACTCTAGAAAAAGTTATATTTACGATTAAGTTACTAGACCTACAATTTCGTAGAATTTTGATGAAAACCTAAATTATAAATTTAAACAAATATCTAAATAAGTAATAAAATTAACATATTAACCGTAAAGGAAATCTATTCTATTCCAAACTGCATTATTACATATATCTGCAATTTATATTTTCTCATTTATATAGGGAAACTTATGTGATTGGTGAAACAACCCAGTTTTTTGCAAAAACAAATTTTAGAGAATAAAGAAAAAACTCCAAAATGGTTATAATATATATATATATATATATATATATATATATATATATATAATAGCCTCTAAGGTCCTCCCTCCCCCATAAAACTGAATTCATCACCATCTCTCCGAAATTACCAGGATGGGAGTACCGGTATTCGGGGAAAAACCAACTAATCAGCCATTGTGGTGTTATAAAAGACGTATTTTCGTCTAAATGGCTCTTCTAATTTCGATAAAATATTAGCGAATTATAAAAATTAATTACCAAAATCATTGTGCCAAAATACAAGTAAAAAAAATACGTTTCAGAAATAATTGGACAAAAAAGAAATGAACTTTGTTCGCCATTATTACTATTTTAACGAATTGAGATTTAAGCGAAATTATGACACAAGAGAAACAACCTTAGGTTTTATTTAAATATAGTCAATTATAGTCTAGACTTGTCTATTCTAGTAATAGTATTGACTAATCTAGTCTAGTCTAGTCAGTCTTGTCTAAGTCTAATGTAGTCTAGTTTATTCATAATATCAAAAGTATCTGTCATAATATATTTTATTGATTTTGAAAAATGTAATAAGAGGAGATGAATTAATTACAAATAAGAAATATATGGAAAAAAATCAGCAATTAAAAAAGCTCTATTATTTCCTATGACTAGTTTTTGGGAGGTAGCGTCAATAATAATTTAGTTAATATTTGATTTTGTTAATTCTATAACAACGAACCACTCATAAAAATACGTGGACAAAACTCAATAATAAAGAATATTTCTCACTTATAAGTAGTATTGATATATTTTTGGAGATGTAACGATGAATATCATTGGATCCATGAGAAAGTTTGTGCAATAATAATGGACTGTTTATTCAAACTGCTGACACATCGACTTCGATATATTCAATTCAATCAAGTACTGACGTAAGGAAATATACAAGCGTTTCAGCGAGATAAAACAGATGTAAAACAAAGACCTCTCTTGTGAAATCATAGTTTCTATAAACATTGTATGATATAATCATCTTTGCAATCTTAACTCAAAGATTACGCAAACTTTACAGTATTTAGTTTAGACGTAAACATTAAAACGACTGATGAGAGATATTCTTTCAATAACACTTTATGAGACTCTGAATATTTTCTGTATAATCTTAAAACACAATTTTAATTGACTTCTTATGTAGGTTACATGTATATTGGATATAAAAGAGTAGAAAGGAAACATGGCCGCTTAGTCTAGTATCACGCCGTATAAACAAAAAAGCTGAATTAATATGATCCCGCTTCAATGTTTAAATACAACAGATACGAACAGAATTATGAAATAAAAATATTAATAAAATTAAATGTATCATACATAATATATATCGAAACAACAATTAATTGGTACCTGGTAAGAATTCACATTTAAGTAAATGAAAACAAAAATACGTTTATCACAAATAATATCAAACCTCGGTTTCGCCAGTTTGGTAATGACAAAGATTACTCACGTAACCAGTCCCGCTTAATATATTATGAAGGAATGTTGTTTCCATTCACTAAACTGGCGTGATAGAACACTATGATTTGAAGATCAGTGTGTTTGATGATTTCGACTTTGGCATAATATGTGTAGATCTATTTGATTTAATATCTGCAAAATAACAATTAGGAATGGCAGAACTCATAATAGTATTTTTATAAAATCGGACTAAAAGTTCTATTGTTTTTTTTTATGGAAGATAAACAAAGTATGGCCTATATTTCTTAAGTTCAATTGAGCAGTAAATCAAAATTTACAACTCCATGAATTGTCATCTATTCTCTTAAAATGTTTCAATGAAGATATAGTTATGTAATAAATTAATCATAAGTGTGTTATAAGCAAATATAAAAATATTGCGAAGAAGGGAGATTAGATTTAATAACGTACATGAATTAAATTTAACTCTGTAGTTATTTCCTTATAAAATATATATTAATAAACACATTAAGTAAAGCTGTTGGATCGACACGCATAGGTTGAAGGGGTCAGGCGCTTGCCGGTCTTGATTCAATGTATACATCTACCAAGTTTTGTTCACGATTCCGTTTAACTCTCCTCAACAATGGGCGAAATGTATGTAAATACATCTCCCAGTTATTAAGTTGAACTTTCAAATCTTCGTAATTGCTGATTGTTTTCCGAGACTTTCAACCGTAACAGAAAGCGATTCGATTATCTCTAAATCGACAGTTTTTGTCGGCACGAACAGTTTGGGACTTAATTAAAAGCTGTTCAATGTTAACTTCTACTTTTGGTATAAACAGATTGTAGTAAAGTCAACTATTAAAGTAGTTATAATGAAATCTAGTTTACAACCGACACAAGTTACCGAGCTTCTCCCGCTCAATCATTCAAAGCAGCAGAAATTAAAGAACATATAGTATATGTTTAAATAGAGAGTAACTTAATAAATTCACATTTAAAATTGACGTAAATAACTGAAAATGATTTATAATTTAAATTATTCGACTAGAATGGTTTAATCTGCAATCTTACTTCCAAACAATACTTTTACCAAATCTAAAAAAAAAGATAATTTGTATCTAGCCAACAGTAATAACAATTTTACTAATTTATAACTTCCTTAGTTCATGATATTTTATTATTATTTACATTGCGGTAGATGAAGCTACAGTTAGTCTACCTACAACCTAAGGAGTATTTACATCTTCCATACTTTCCTGGGGTCGTCCACTATCTCCGGGATATACATACCGTACTCTGAACTCAGATAACTAGACGGCCAACTGCCATAAAAAATCTATCTATAGTTTTGAAGTTAGTTTAACTGATCAATCGTAGGTAGTGCTACTGTAGCGTTACTGCTAAGCGAAGACGTTAATTTGTGTGATAAAAATACCATGGTTAGGGTCAGAGCCGGACCGGTTTATTTAATATATATACCCCTACTTCTGTTAAAAAACGTCTTTTTGTCACTTTGTTGGTTTTTAAATTTATAATTCGAGAACCGCTGATTTGGTTTCCAATCGGTTTTCTTATAGGTACGATATCTGGTTTAATTTTACTTTTTGATTCAAATTATTTTATTGGTTCCGAAGTTATAACAAAATTTGTCTGTAAGGATAAAGGAAAAAGAAGAATTTTCGACTTTTTGAAGCATTTTCTTAAAACTTTCAGTGACATAAATAATTGATTTGAATCTTAATTGGAACTGGCAACTTTGTAGAAATTGGTGCAATGGTTCTTGAGTTATAGTAATTTTGTACTGTTGAAAAGTAAGAATTCCAAATTTTTACTCAGTTTCTTAAAATTTTCACCTCCAACATGTATGCCAGCGTCAGATTTCGTATATTGATTTTAACACTAATTGGAACCGAAAACCATTTTAAAATAGGTACGTACAACAGATCCTAAATTTTAACTTTTTTTTTTGTTAGCAAATAATAGGGAAATCTATATTCTCCCTATATTTTTGATATTTCAGCTACAATGTACATGTTCTAAATAAAAAAAGCTAGAATAAAATGAAAACTTTAATTACAATAAATAAATTCTTAGATAAAAATGGTTTAAGTTGAATACCTCATGACAATGTATATATTGAATCCGATGTCAACAATAACAGAACATGTGTTATGGCACTTCCTCGCCCTACACATTTCGCCTATCTGCTTTATTATTTGGAACTAAAAATTATGTACTTTGTTTAGATTGTCTATTTTCTCAAAAAAGGTGAGTACCCACAGAGTAGGCCTAGTGTTCACAATTATCACACATGCAATTAAAAAGAAAATTATGGGTTGCATAAAGATTTTGTCAAGCCTAATTTTGCTCTCAATTTAATCCAAATAAAGGTGATTTTTTTTATTTATTTATTTTATTATTATTATTATTTTTTTTTAGAAGAACGGATTAGTAGAACAGTTTTCAAAATGAGATTATTAACAAATTGTATAATAAAAAAACATCAGTTAGATTAGACAAAGGTTTTTGACCAGCCTAAGACGGTTTTTATTAAAAAAATTCAAACCTATACAGATATTAGCAGAAAATTATCAGTACGGTTTTCAGAATTCCAAACTCTGATGATTTAAATTATTTTAGATAACATCAAATTAGACTAAACAAAGGCCTTTGTTTAAATTAAGTTGTTTTTTTTTCAAACAATTTTCAAACCTACACAGTAATTTATCTAGAAGACAATTATCAGAGATTATCATAACAGATTTCATAATAAGTAGGTGGTGCAATAACAGAGTTATCAATAAAAAATCACCAACGTTCCCTCCCGTAGATTAGGATTATGTATCGAAAACTTCAGACAACCTCCTATTTTCTGAATCTCACACATTAGGAGAACTAGTAAATTTATGGGTGACGTAGTCAACTACGAATACATTTCTCTTCTTTTTTCGATAATTCAGTAATCCTTCCCCTAACACTAAAACTAAAGATACCAGTGTGTTTATTGTTATAAAAAGTAAAATAACTAGTTTTTATAAATTTGTTATTAAGTTAAATGATTTCGAAATCAAATATTTTAAACGGATAAATATTGTCAATGGACATGAAAAAAATGTAGACGTGAAATATAAAATACTATAATGGAGCGTTTATAGTCAAATTTGGTTTGTGGGCTTATTTTGGCCATATCTTAATTGTTTTTTTGTTTTCATCGATCACTCAAAATATGGAGGTAACTATGATAAAACTAAAGCACAAAACGAGTTTATCGAATTTTGTTAAAATGTAGCCACTAAGAAAGAAAAAAGAACTAAGTGGTTGGAATCTCCAGAATAATACTGTTTTGTTAATAATTATTATCGGTAAAAAAACTGTCACAAAACTTTTGTAAAAGAAATTCTCAAGCTAGGCTTTAACAATTTCATAAAATCATTGCGAAATGTCAAGATTAATTACGCGAACGCGTGTCAAATCGAAAGTAAAATAAATTACGGTTTTAGAATAATTTACAAAAAATACATCTTGATCACTGTCATTATTAAAAACTCGTTTTTCCTGGTTTATTCATTAGTCTAACGGATAAAAAAATAAAGAGGTTAATAATCATTATTATTATAATTACATCAAATTTGGTATTTGGGAATAATTTCGTCATTTCTAGAGACTGTTTTTAATTTTTTGATAACTCGATTTGAATATAGCTGCCACGAAACGAAATCACTTAATTTCGATTTTATGAAAATCGGATTCAACAATTTGTCCAAATGCAGCCTCTAAAAAAACCACTCGTATTTGGTTGTCATCTTTTAAAAAGGTTACGTCGAGAGTAATCGTTAACAAAATTATAAATCATCCAAGGAGGTGTTATAAAGGCCCTTATTTCTTAAAATCATTTCTATTAATACCATTCAAATTTTTTGAACCAGCAGGACAAATCACAAATGAAAGAAAATTGATATGGTTTGGGCTTAATTGGCAAAATAAATATCATTTTAGGACGAGTGTTATCGCATAACCGACTTAAGCTGAAGCTATTTAATATATATATATATATATATATATATATATATATATATATATATATATATAACGATAGTTTGCAATTTCTCCCATATGAAATGTCTAGGAAAACTTCAGTAATAAAGAATTTGACTTATTTACTATGACGCCAAAGAATTTTGTTGTTGTTAGTTGGTTTGTTGAAGGGTGTGTGAGAAAGTTAATGTAATATTTTAGCACAGTTTAATTCTATTATGTAAAACCGATTCTATAAACCCTTTGTTTGAAACATTACTTGTACGGGTTAACCACGTACAAGAAATATTGAACTTCATATTTAAATATTTCAAGTGTGAAAGATTATTGGAATTATTAGTAATATTACAGAAAAGAATTTTGAATGGCATAACTTCAATATTCTGATTTGTCTTTTCAACTTTCTCCTTGCTTACCCTTGCGTGTATAATGTGGCAAAATTGTGAGGTGTTCAGAAAAAATAACAACTGTTATATCGATTATTGGCATTCACTTTTCACAAAAAAGGATTTATTTTTTGTATTTAAGTTGGGCGTCTGGGTATACTCTATTGACAGTGCTCGTGAAACCCTAAATTTTACTTCAATAGCTCTAAATCCTTGCACCGATTAGCTCAGAGTTCAATACGTGGTTTGATTCTCAGCCTTCAAGTACATGTCGCAAGGTTGGTAATATCTATTACCTCATAGGAATATATTGAGATATCTGTTAATGGAACAAACCGATCACTTTTCTTGGGTACACTCTGATAAGTTCCTTTCCTCTAACTTAGTCGGACTTACTCATACCCTTCTAGTCTCTGTACTTTATATTTTTCACCTACGTTGGTCACCATTCTAAGGTATCTTCTGATAAGAACCCTTCCTCTAATTTCATCGGACCTATCCTCAGCCTCTTAGTCTGTGTATCTGTGCAATTCACTTCTTCATGATATCTACGAGTATTTACTTCAAGACATCCCCTGTGCATAGTCTAAATATTTGCACTCATCTTTGCCAACTCATTTCTTTTTCATTTTCTTCCATTCCAAAGCTATCAAAGACACCTGAATGTCACATCAAATTACTACTTCAAAAACTTCGCCTGCCTTGCGATACTGTAAAACTACACGGATCTCTGATTAAAAACTTTTAGTGTATGGCTTATTTGTTCCATATTAATTGTTTTAAGTGTAAGGGGGACTTTTCTAGTTCCATATTTGTTACATACAAACCCGTCCCCTTGTTGTTTAACAACGTTACCCTGACCTTCTTCCTAGAGTGGCCCTAATATCCAGAATTACCTAGCCGGTATTACCACTTCAAAGAGCTGTTAAAACTTGTATCCACTTCTTCATCATCACAGGTTAATCCCGGAGTATAGCTACCGTATATCAACGAGCCCACTATTTTTAACTGACCCGACTTGGTTAGTCTTAAGTAGTAATCTATATCCTCCTACTTCAGCACAAAATTTACTGTCGACAGGTTTCTGAGCTATTAATTACAATTGCAGTTCCTATATAGTATGGTTTATTTTTTGCCGTCTTTTCGTATATTCTACAATTTTAACAGTATATATGAACTTTTTTTTCATTTTTGTTTTAATAGAACACATTGCCGTAAGTAAAAAAAAAACAAACAAACAAACGTTGGCAATTTTGTTGGCACAAATAATTTTGTATACGACCCATAATTATTAAAGCTCCTTTACAGTTAAACATTCTGAAGAAAGGTAATTTTAATAGCTATTCTAAACTAATGAAAACAAAATAATCATTATTTCACAATAGCGTGTAAAAAATATACCATGTGCGTTATAAGATATTTAAATTTTGCGTGCCCTTACAGTCTCACGCAAATGAAAAAATTATACTGCAGGAAAACGTAAAATATTGTAACTATGCTTTAAGTTGTAATATTGGGTTCTTCAACTGCCCGGAGAGTAACGGCCCTTATTTAACAAATAATGACGTAAATGAGGACATATTTCGCAAGGAAACCACCGACAAAAAGAGTCATATGAATCACTAGTAGTTCTTGTTGAGAAATTAATGCTTATTGTGGACTTTGCCGTTTCACTTCCAGATTCCCCCGACATTGCCTTTTATGATAACAACGGCTGTTGACTTTACTTCGTTTTTCAAATAGAAGGTATCAACAACAAATATATGCTTAGCGAATCTCTCCTTAAAAATATAACGGGAAATCCAGTAGAGTAATAACTCCTCCTTACTTGCTACAATACAGATGCTTCAGTTGTGCGAGTGACGTGAAATTATCTTCCTACTTATAAATAAATATGGAGTTTGTATTGTGATATAATATTACATAGAATAAAACTTGAACACAAGATCTCACAAATTACGTTTACATAATCAAACGCGTTTCAACGACATAGTCACCATCCTCAGTAATAGGCTAGATAAGTAAACTTATTGTAGCCCATGTATCCCTGAGGATGACGACTTTGTTGTTGAAACGCGTTTAAGTAAACGTATTTTTTGTGAGATCTCGAGTTCGAGTTTTATTCTATTACTGTTTTTAATGGCACCAAAATCGTAACCTTTCTAATAAAAAATAAGACTCAGTATATCTTTATCGGTATAAACTATAAGCAGAAACATTATTGTTGTTGGTATTTTATGGTTTTATTAATTTTAACCAAATTTAAATTCAATAAGGAGAGGATCAAAGATATTATCCGGTGATATTTCCAGGTGAGGCGGGTGTTCCAGACTCCTCAAGGTTAGGGTAGAAGTTGTTCTTAGCATTGTCTCATAGCTAAATTAATTCTACTTTAACACCGTATGAATGATATTGGTTCTATATCGATTTATGACAACTTAATGTCTTAACTTTCGTCAGAGACTAGTTGAGTGTTTATTTATTTTAAATTTAAAAATCTATAACTAATGTATATTTAATAAAAGTACTATAATGACTATGAGTAGAGTTGGCAACCAAAATTATTGAATAAAAATAACAAATTTAGAATTATGGTTTTAAGTTAAACAAAACATATACATTTGAGATCGATTTGAAATAAAGTGACTGATCGAAATACCTAATACAGAATGTGTATTTCGATATGGTCATTACGTTCATGTTTTTATACAAGACTTAACATAAATCAAATTGAACTTCAATCCAACCATTAAAAGACATACAAGACAAAACAGATAGTTAATTGTCGATAGTAAAAACTCTAAGATTGAATAATGGCGTAGTAAATTAAACGACAATATAAGATTAGTTACAATGAATTAGCTTAAATTATTGTTATTGTTTTTAATAAGGAAACAGTTGCTTGAATATAGAAAACCATCTGCTTGAAATGGTTTATAATAATAAGCAATCAGATTGCATGATAAATACTAAGAAATAATAAATAAGATGGTATTAATGCAAACTGTACCAGGAATATCCAAAACTATATTGTAAGATGGTAACCACCTCCTGCGCTGCAAAACCGCACCTTGTCCCCATTCGTGGTTAATAGTTTCCGAGTCAGTTTATTGTTTCTTTTGAGTGATAAATCAGCATTGAAATGCGAATGGAAAGTACGATAAGTAGTTATGCTTGTGCTTCTGGCGGCATGCATTGAATCTTATCATTTCAACATAGAAAGAAAAGCATTTGTTGTACAAATAAATGAATGTTTTTGTTGAAAGCATGTCATAAAGGTTATCATTGAACAGGATGTGCTGGGTCATTCGTATTAGATAAAATTATGTCCATCATGTCCATGTAAAGTTGTGTATATTTTTGATTTCAAGAATGACTATTTTTTAATAATTTTGATGTACTATACTGGAAATCATTATTGAATGATCTTCACCCCCCCTCCACCTTCCACTTCATGATTTACATTCATAAGCAAAACATATTTTCCATCAAATTCTCTGTTTCTAAGAAAATGACGAAACCCTTACGTTCTTCGGGCACAAAGACTGGAGAAAGTAATTAGTATTCTGTAACTAAGCCAACATAAAACATATGTTTGTAAAGGATTCGTCTCCAGGTGCATGTCCCATCCGTTTAAAATGCGTATCACACTGAGCGTATATTTCAAAGTACGTGTTGTACATTCTTTTATGATGATCTGTCAGACTGAAAGGAGGGTCCCTGCGATGAATTAGCCATTGTTTCGAGTTGATTGAGCCCCCCGGAAATTGCGGGAGTGGTTCTCGTAACATCTAACGTTATCATCCATCGCCGCAAAATTCACATCCGCCGATTGCCTGTCACAAACAATGCTTCTGTACTCCCTTTTCTATGCAGGTGAATTATTAAATCAGTCTTTCGTTTCTCTTTTAGTCAGCTGATTCTCACGATTATTAATAAAAACTGTGTACCTTTCTCTTGAGGGGCTACGTTCCTACTTTCTACATCTTTAGTTTTAAGATTTACTGTTCACTAAGGTAAACCATAAATAAATCTACCCATAAATGAACCTTCCTGTTCTTTAGAAACAACTAATTATAGTAATTAGTTTACTTATTTGGAAATAAAGTTGCATATCGCCCAGAAATAAGTTGCCTAAAACGTTACCTAGATCCTAAAAATCTATCTGAATTGCATTTTCAAAATAAACATCCCAAGTTGATTTCACATTGATGTTAAATATTGTATTATTAATTATTTAATAACGTAAGGTTCTGATACAATCTGTTAGTATATATAGGCTATTATCCTACATCACGAAATATGAAGAAGAATGCAAATGATTGGTGTACAGTATCCTCAATGTAGGAATGTGTCTGGGGTGGAGAGGAAAAGAGGCCCCCCCCCACACTTCGTTTGTTGCGTTTGCGGTACAACACTAATAAAAAAAAATATACCTCAAATGCTTCTGTGTAAACGCGTACCCTACTTTCGTTTCATTTATTGGTATAAATAAGAATAAAATGTTTACAAAATTAAACTTTTAAGAATTTACTTGTACTTAAACTTTAAGAATTAAATGTAGATAAGCAGTAATTTGTGTACCTAGTTTTCTTGGAATGGGTTTTACCGTCAAGTCAGGTTAGGGAAACAAGTACAAGGGAGGACACGCCCATTACACCAGACACACTCCTAGTCTGAGGGTACTGTAGTTTGTGAGTGGCCAACGCGATGTTCGTCCTCATGGACAAGTCAATGAGTTAGATTCTCTTTACCAGGGAAATATTTTGTATACATAAGGATGTATATGAACTCTCTAGAACGATAAAAAATCTTCCATCTAGCTACATACTAATTCTGCGTAAATATGCTTCAGCTATAAACGAGATTTTATTAAAGAATTTTAAGGGTAGCTGGAGCTAATAGGAACTTCCTAAGATAACGCCAGCCAATCCGTAAACTATATTTTAAATATGGGTACTATCTCATTATAATGTAGATATTCGTTATACTTTTGGAACTAATTTCATATTACAGATATTTAAAATGTAAACTTATTTTATATATCTAAATTATTTAAAAGAGAAAAGATTCAAATATTACACATAAATCTTAAGCTCAGTCAAAACATGTACCAACTATTTGATAAAATTAAACAATGACCTGAATTGATCAACCATTATAAATGAAATTAGTTCTTTAAGTTCGGATAGTTTGAAACTATTTCTTGGGGGCACTGGTGTCATCTTAGAGAGTTCCTGCTAGCTTCTGAAACTATTAATTTTCGAAAAGTCAGAGGTAATGTCGGAACTAAACAAATCGTACAAAAACTTAAAAATTCGCGTTCAATATACCATAAATTTTAAAAAGTACTTGGAATTTTGGAGATCTAACAGTTATGATCAATTATTTAGTTATTTAAATTTCTGAAAAGTATTTTCAATGTCAATGAATTAGGCAATGCGTTTATTTAATTCTTAAATTGTTACAGTAAGCCAACTACGGTATTACATGCAATCCTTTGTGGATGCATTGTAAAATTAGTTTCAACAGGATACGAGTGTGTAACCGGAAACTCGTCTTTCAAAATGTCAAGATATTGCTGCAGATACTGAGATTTACAACAGAACGTTGACTTAGCAACTTATCAAGATAAACATTACAAATAAAAAAACCTTCCTAACAGTATTTTGAATACCAAGCGTAAACGTTATTAGCAATGAAAATTGTCACGTTCGTTTTTCAAACTTCTGTAATGTAAAACGAAAAACACTTTTTTCCAATGGTAAGATAATAATACATGTTCCATCTTATGAATTCAACATTATATCATGTCAACGTTGAATCTAGGACATACAAAAATTAGCTTACAATTAAAAAAAAAAAAAATCTCGTAAGAAATAAAATGAGGGGGGAAATATTTTTAAGGTTACTTTTAAATTTTTGGCATAGATAGACAAAAACTAACAAAACATTTATATTCAGTTTTCCGAAAAAAAAACAAGAAGAAATAAACTTTTATACAAAATCTACAAACAATTAAGACAGATTCAATTTATTTTAAAACTACTATATTGCATTAAAATTCCTTAGTCGCGTCATGGAATAGAGGACCACGAGATTTTTTACAATAATTGCAATTTTTGGGTTTAATAAAACGCCAAGGCAACAGGAACGAGCGAAAAACTGTAAAACGTTTTGTTGCCTAGTCACGTATGGATTTTATATAAATTTTGTTTTTTTTTAAATGGGTCTGAACTGAAAAAATACCGAGTTCCGTTTCAAAATTTGAAATGTGAATCACAACTAACCAAAAAAAGCTAGATCATAAAATGTCCATCCATAAAACTCGATCATAAAGTGTCCACTCAGAAAGGTAGATCATAAAGCGACCACCTAGATTACATTAAAAAGTGGTCACCTAGAAAGATAGATCGAAAAATGTCCATCCAGAAAGATAGATCATAAAGCGATCACCTAGAAAGCTACATTAAAAGTGGTCACCTAGAAAGGTAGATCATAAAATGTCCATCCAGAAAGGTAGATCATAAAATGTCCATCCAGAAAGCTAGATCATAAAGTGTTCACTTAAAAGCTAGATGATAAGTGTCCACCCAAAAAGCTAGAACATAAAGTGTCCACCCAGAAAGCTAGATCATAAAGTGTTCACTTAAAAGCTAGATGATAAGTGTCCATCCAAAAAGCTAGAACATAAAGTGTCCACCCAGAAAGCTAGATCATAAAATGTCCATCCAGATAGCTAGATCATAAAGTGTTCACTTAAAAGCTAGATGATAAGTGTCCACCCAAAAAGCTAGAACATAAAGTGTCCACCCAGAAAGCTAGATCATAAAATGTCCACCCAGAAAGCTAGATCATTAAATGTCCATCCATAAAGTTAGATCATAAAGTGTCCACCCAGAAAGATATCATAAAGTGCTCACCTAGAAAGCTAGATCATAAAGTGGTCACCTAGAAAGCTAATGTCCATCCAGAAAGCTAGACCATAATGTGCTCACCTAAAAAAGCTAGATGATAAGTGTCCATACAATCGCATATATTCTACTAACTGCACTTATTGATGAAATATTTTCAGTCAGTCTCCCAATAACCATTCGTGCATCAAAATCACAGAATCAGTTACCAACCATTTGTATGATTACGCACAACATATGAATAAAACCCTAATTTTAACTGCTACTTGTATTTCTCTGTCTTCTTCCTCTCACTGTGTTTATCTGATACTAGAAAGTTTATTTTTCCTCATTACATGTCATTTATCAATTAAGAAAATGTATTCATAAGTATATGGTATAGTTTTTTTTATTTGCCGACGATTAACTTTAGAAAAAACACTACATAATTTATTGACAACACATTGCGATAGTTTTACACTGTAGTGTAATGTACCGTAGACGTCAAGTCATTAAACAGAAATTTTTATAAGCAAGAGAAAGGAAAGAGCGGATTAAGTAGTGACCATCGTCGGGGAAACGCTACGAGACAGAAATAGTCAATTTTAATTAATAGTGACAATAAATGAAAGTATTTCTCATTCTTTGACCAGAGCTGAATGAATCTTATGAACGATAAATAACAACTAACAGTGTCACTTTGATTTAAGCCACTATTGTGTACCGGTACTTTCAGTTGTTACGATCAGCTGGACAATTTGATCAACACTCTGTCCTTAAAATGGGGCAGATGTTTTCTCCTACGGGATGGCGAGCAGATGTGGAATCGAGAATGATTGTGTAATTTGTTAATGCAGCCTACTCTATAACTGCTGCCAATCTATAATATTACTCATAATCGTAACTAAGTTAAATCTCTTCCACAATTTATGTTATGATAATAACCACACCGAAATATCTTTTTATGAAACTGATAAACTAGAGATTATTTTTTAATTAATTGAAAATTTAGAATATGTCAATATTTAGAGGACTAGTTTTTA
This sequence comes from Aphrophora alni, assembly GCA_963513935.1. NCBI lineage: Eukaryota > Metazoa > Arthropoda > Insecta > Hemiptera > Aphrophoridae > Aphrophora > Aphrophora alni. Next base: position 115,606,050 of record OY740766.1, on the reverse strand, counting down.
TAAAAACTTGTACTAAAGTACACTTTTTAAAAGTTTCTGATAAAATTAGTTTTTCTTGTGTTTATTTTTTGATTTTGCAAAAGAAGGAAAACCCTCTTATTATTGAATATTAAGCAACAAAATTTGGTATTCTTTTTACCATTCGTCACTAAACGTTATTGACATAAATTCCAAACATAAAAGATTAGACTTATACATTCTTTATCTTTTTTTAATTCGTAAAGGAACAACATTCCAATACAACTTTACTGATGTTTTTAAAAAATTATTACTGAACTAATAAAGGCCTAAGAATAAAAACTACAACCGATGGAAAGAGATATTTGATAAGAAATATATATATATAGAGAAATGAAAATAATCTTCCCCATATCTATTATACACTTAAAAAATGAAGTTAAATTTAACGTTTAGATTGTCTTAATGGAAAATATTTCCTTTATGGAAAAAAAACTTTATTAAGGATAACTTAGTTGTAACGTTATATCATTAAATAATAAAAGAATGTTTAGAATTCTAAATGTGTAATATATTTTAACGAAATTAACTAATAACAACAGATTTTTAACATGAAAAGAATTTTATTTTTTATTTTATTATTATTTTTTTTACAAACATATCAAATTAGTTTATCTTGATTACTTCATTTATGTGTTGTTGAAACATAGTTTGTCTTTTAAATATTAGCGTTTCTTAATAAACAACGACATCATCTTTCATTATTTAAAATTATTAATGAAACGTTAAACAAATTCATTTCTGTTTATAAATGTAAACTGTAATATTAAAAAAATCGAGAAGGAACCAAATGACTTTTGTGAATCTTTGACATAATAACCTTTCCACTACCAGTAATTTTGTTACTAAATGTATAGATAGATCTAAACTTATTTGTAACAAGAATAGAACATCTAAATCTGTCAGCAGTATAGCGACGAAAGAATTGAAAAATATTTCTTTTGAACTAAAAATAGAACGTCACAATAGACTTTAACCCGAGATACGACTTATAAGATTCCAGAGGTTGGCGAACTGTTCCGACATTGTTAACACGTTGGTTCGGAATTGTTGACATCTTTTAAGTCTAATTAGTAGATAAGTAAGACCAATTTACTACTAAACAAATCAAGTTTTAGAAGATCTACGTTCCTGGAGTCGTCATATAAAAAAGTAGTTTCGATGAACTTGATATAAGTATTATGGAAGAACATTCGATGTACACTAGATTCATGCTCTGATTTCGAGCGAGAATAGTTTTTAATATTTAGGTTTATTTCAGATATATGATTTGTTGTTTCAGACAAATAGAAAACCTCATGACAAATACAATGAGGAAGAATATACTGATTGTCATATACGATAAAGTGACTAAGATATAACCTAAATAAGGACTAAGTTAACATTAACTGTAGATCTGAGGGACATTTAACTGATTTCCATAGATATAGGGCCAAGTCAGGAAATGAGAGGTAGATACGGCATAAATTAAAGAAAAGTGCATATGGATTATAACCTAGATAAAATTCAATTGACCTTCACAAATGTCCTTCTCTTTTATCTATTAGCAGGATAAGTAACCAAATAAAGACTCAACTTAGCGCCGGATATGAACATGTGTTGGCTGAATAAAGTAGAGTCCATAAAGGTTAAAAGAACGTGTGTTAAAAACTCAGCACAAGATGAAATATATGATAATTTATAATCAAATATGGATTTCATAATCTAACTTTTGATACAATCGAACATAATTCAATAACCCAAGTCCGTTTACGTTGATCAAAGCTACATGTTTATCCTCCTAGAGTTACAATCTCGTGTAAAGGGTCTAAGTAGGCAGTACCCAGTCAATGTTCCACTCTATCTGAACATAATCAATTTAAACATACTGTAGGAGCTACAAAACACTTAATTATATGACATCGTCTAGTAATTTATTAGAGAACGAGTAAATAAGTTACGTACGCAGAAAGCTGGTTCGAGCTGCTTCCCGTACTTGTTTGATGTTATCGACGAGGCTGCTGATGACACGGTATGAAATACTCACAGATGGGCACAATCGAATTTCACTTAATCTACAAATTATAGATCGATATCTATGTCAGTGTTTACGTAATGTGTCCCGCCTTTATGTTCCCAAATATAGCTGATATATAATTAAAGACCAGTCTCACTTAACTACTAGGTGGAGGAGGGGGTGGTGAACTTGTTAGGTTATGATTGTCATCAGATTGGACATAATAAGATACTCTTATACAGTGTTATTAACCTGCAAATCGCAATATCCGATGTGTTTGGGTTCTTATTAATTTGTCATATACAGAAATATTAAGAAATAAAAAAAATGAGGAATCCATTTTGGATATTACGAAACAATATAAAATAGTTTATTTGTATCATTAGGTCATCAGAAGATATTAGGAAATTTAAATAATAGAAGAAATTTGTTACTGATATTTTAATACGTACAGTATAATTTAAGCAAATTGAATAGTAAATATCTGATTAAAAAAGTTATAAAGTCCAGATTATTTAATGAACCCGTTTCTATTCTTCAAATTGAAAAAATACTCATAGTTTATAACTTTTCTTTTATACTTGTACAGTTTTTGATAGTTCGGTGCGTGCGCTGTATTCCCAGTTAAGCCCCATCTTCATACCGTCGAACCGTACAGTACTGTTTTCTGTGGACGCCATTTTAAATGAAAATAAAATAAGAAAAATATTGTATATTCAAAGAACCTGTTTACAAATAATTATATTTTAAACATAATAACTATAGGTAGCCGCATATGGTCGTGGCAAACTCATAAAGTAAAACATGTACCGACAAAATTCCAAATAATCGAGTTGAAACAGGACTTTGCGTTGTTTGATCAAACATAAAAATAGGTCTGGGTTTTATTAGAGTTCCTCAAAATCCTTTTTTATAATTTCTGTCATGAAGTTCTCACTTAATCTGTTATTGTTAATTTTTACATAATACAGTAGATGTAAATATATGTATGTATTTTTTCTAAGGAGATCAAATCTTGAGAAGCATATATGAACCATAACGGGCCTGCTCGACTACCCAACTTGTGTATTTACAAGTCTTGTTAGTAACTTGCTGTAACGAAATGTACATTTTGAAACAACGGTTTAATTAAATTCTAGCTTCAGTATGTTATGAAAACATATACTGTACGCAATATTGTGGCTTACCAACACTTAATAAGAAAATATATAATTACCATGTGAAATAAATACTTCACGCGTTTCTAGGTTGATACAACAAGACAAAAATCCCACCTTCCAGTCACTTTAACATAATTACATTCATTATAAAAAAAGAAAAGACTTTATATGGGACAACACGAAAATATCATAGAGTAAGCAATGTATAATCAATTGCAAGCATTTTGTAACTGTGAAAATATGTAATGTAAGATAAATTTGTGCACATGTCTGTAATTAGATATAAACGAGTTTATATGGTTTTTATTTACTTGCTGTAACTATTATTAAACTTAGATAACACGTAAAAAAATTCCAAACGTCTAAACATAATATTACATTACATGAATTGCATTAAAGTTTTTTAGTTTTAAAGTTTAACTAGATATGAAACCTGTTGTTACTTTAGAAGCATAATTTAAATTGGGAAATTAACACAACTAGGATGGAACGATAATGTATCGCTGACGGTTAAAATAAATTCACAATATTTGCAAAAACAGTAATATCCATACCTTGCAGAATTGCAATAAAACTGGCGATTCAGGTTATCACAAGTTATTGAACAATTCAAGTCCATTAAATAATATAGTACGTAAATTTATCAAACATAAGATGGCTTTTATAACATTAAATCAAAATTAAATATCATCTGTAGTGGAAATCTAAAAATGTGTTTAAATTGAATAACTCACTTTAGTGTCAAAAAGTATTTGTTAAGTTTAATTACGCAAAGATTCATGACTCGGTTGGGAATCCATAAAACTAAAAATATATTTTTGTACTGTTTTTAACACTGTTGTGTCTAGCCGGTAAGATTAATGATTAATTATTTAAAAGTACTACCAGAATTTCAAATGGTTAGGTTCTTATTGTATTAACTGGTAAAAATTTGGTATTATTGATCACCTTCGTTCTTATGTGTACTACAAACAATACAATACTGTACTAAAATAAACGTTTATTTAACAGGTTAAACTTTTTATAATTTATTAATTTTTTAAAGACGTGTTAATTTATCTCAAATACGTGTTATAATTTGACCTTTATTCTCTTATTTTGAAGAATCTTATCATAAACAAGATGTAAACAAAATATATGATCGGGTCTTATAGACATCAAAGGAAGGCCAGTTGTTGTTATTCTCAAACAGCTGTTGTCCTCCCCCTTTGTCCTCCCTCTCAGCCTGGCATCAGCTGCTATTCAGAACCACAGACTAAACATCAACAAGGGTAAAATACCCAAAAATACGTCCGAATTACATTTTTAAATAGTTTTTAGTCAATGAGTTGTAAAAAATCTCTGAATAACCTGGTTTTGACCATCTCAATATATTCAGAAATGTGTTCCTCACATTTAATAGTTAATGTTGATTTTCTTTAATCTGAAATAATCGATTGTTGAAAACAGAAAAGTCTTGAACGTATCAGTGAAAACTTTCAGATAGAAATTGATTTACTGTTTAAGAATGATAATACAATGAACCATAAAGAATTTTGAAGAACTGAAACTTTACACACGTGGTGGTTGAAAGGACAAAATCGGAAAAACAGTGGTATGATTTTTTAAATGTAATAATTTTATTTTGTATATTTTAGTCTTATTAATGATATGTTATATCGATGGTAAGTTACAGTTATAAATATTTATTAGAGGAAGTCTTCTCGCTACTCTCGCATAATGGTCGGCCTCAGGCTTTACTGTTTATGGTTCCAGCTGTAGTCCTATTACCTGTTCAGTATCCGGCCTAGACATTTGAACACCAATATTTAATTCACACATCAACCATGGGATTGACCATGTAAAGTTTTGCTCACTAAATACACTTGAGTTAGTATTTAACTTGATCGGTAAAGACATTACAAATGTTCTATTTTAATAACTCCCTTCATGGCGATGTCTTTAACTTGAGGTTGACCCTTATTAGTCAGCTAAAAGACGGGCAAAGCTTTTATTTTAGAGTTTTTCAGTTTCACTAGGAACAGTATAAAATGTCTTACATCACCAGATATTAAATTTGTAATCAACATCTTAAAAATACATATGAAAAATTGGTTTAAAAAAAAATCAGTTTCAAAATAAAAAAGTTATTAACCGATATTTGTTTTTAAGGAAAGAGTTATTAGTAAATTCTAAAAGTCAGCTGCTTAAAATCCATTAGTTCAAAAGATTTACATAAAAATCTCTTCAGAAATAAAAATGTTGAAGATTTTAATACCAAATTAGTTTAAGAGTCAGGAAAATCCTACATCAAAGACAACAAATACTTTAATTTAGCATCCTAAAAAATATGAAAAGCAGTATGATAAAAATCGGGTGAAATAAAAAAGTTTGTTTGTAACCAAAATTTTGTTTTAGAGAAGGGCGTCGACAATAGAAATTTTCGAAATAGGAGTTCAAAAACATATAGAAAATAAATTTGATGAAATTAATTGCGAAACAAAAAAAGACAAAATTTTCTGTGACATTTTAAAATTTGATAGTTGAGCAATAAATTTGATACTTGATTTTGACAGCTTCTTTGTCCTACATATTTCTTACAGAACTTTCAGTTACTCCCTTCACAACGCCCCCTCCTCCATAAAGACCTTTTGTTAAAAGTGTTAATTGGCTCTATTGAAATGAAAGATTTCAAGTGTGTGCCACATCTGAAAGTATCAAAACATTTTGATAAATCGGTCGGTCACGACTTTCATCTGGAATGTAATTGTTTACTTTAAAAATGATTTTGATTTGTAATAACTTCATGCATATTTGTATTTTATGTCGTTTGTATATTTTATAGTTTTTTTTATTATTATTTAAGAGACCTTTTAACTAAACAGGGTATAGAAAAGATTGGTGTTATTATCAGAATATTTTTTGGGGGTAAGGTATACAATATATTTGTATACCTGAGAACGTCGATAAATAGTTAATCACTAAAAGATTTGTAAAACTTGTTTTTGAAGTAAAGAAAGTAAAAGATAACAATAAAAATGTTAAATTTATTTGTTACAAGTGTTTGGCAACATTTAAATTTATTTATCCAGACTTTGGCCCCAATATTAATATTCGATGAGACCTACGTAACACCCAATGTTTATTTCCAAAGCTATGCCTTAAAAAATATAAATAGACCTTTGGATATTCTAAATTAACAAAATATTTCACCTTATTTTTGATGTTTACATTGAACACCAAAGTCAAGTTCTAACACAGTGCTTAAAACAACACAAATATTATGAATTTCGTTTGAAAAAAAAATTATTATTAAACATTTGCAAAAATGTTATACTATTATTATTTTCACTCACCTCCTAAAATTATTTGGACCAAAAATACTTGTGTGAAACACCCACCCGTCATCAAAATATAGAATTTTAAGTTAAACGGATATCAACAAAAACACCACTGACAGATATAACGAAATATTCACACAAATGTTTTATTTTTTCCTAGAGATCAAGAACTAACGCCAAAAGGTGAAAACGAGATGTCGAAATGTTGCAGCATTACAATACTTTCCTCAGTATGGGATTGGTTTAATATAAAAATACTCTTTTCAATAAAATTGAGTAGAACTTAATAACATTACCATGAGTTCATTCCGTGGGAGTACGCACAAAGATTGTGGGAGTTTAAAACATGATAAAAACAGATGTTGTGAAATGGAAACGTACCTTATAGTAAGGTTAACTTTATTAAAGATTAATATCGGATAAAACAACACGACAGGGTGTCCGCAATTAAAACTTGAAATAAGATAGCCTCAGTAAAGCATACCTTTGCATATGTACATCTAATACGTGCTCATGAGAAAAGACCGTTAGATGCGCAGATTTAACCACAAAGTGATAATATCTTTTATCCAAGAAAGTGTAAGAATAACATGTGCTTGTTTCATCTTATGAATGAAAGTAACGTATCATCTTCATTACATTACTATTGTACTCACACCATTTTTATACAAACAAGAAGAAATGTATTTTCAATTAAACGTATCCTATTTATTTTAAAATCTCTTTAATCGTGTTTCAACTCTTTTTAAAAAATATTGATAAAATAAGAACAGCGAAAACTACCTCAACCCCATCAAAAATGGCCGCTCATTGAAATCTTAAAATCTGTTGAAATATACTGTAGTCGGTCAAAATTACACGTAAAGAAAATTTAAATAAAACAAAAAATTTATTTCAACAACTTCCTACTTTTTAGTAAAACTATTTTATTGGTACTAGCAAAAATACAAATACATAGTATGGGTATTTACAGTTAATAACATATGCTTAGATATCTCCCCTTGGACGGTCTGACAATGTGCAAACGGAAAGGTTATAAAAGAAATAACAGTATTATTTCAATGTTCAAATACACTAAACAGGCCTTTATAAACAATGTTATTGATTTCTAGGCAGTTTCTCTAAAGGCTGATGTTTGAAAATTACAATCTGCCGCCATTTTTATAGGGTTGAGATATAGAGTTTTCTACTTTTCTCCGTTCTTCTTCTTTAAGACCTTTAAACAAACGTGTTACTCGATGAGGATTTACTTATAAGATTCTTTAGTTATCCAAAAATCCCCCATTTTGGGACATGGACAGAGTTACCCTATACTTTGAAAAGTTCATTTTTATTACCTAAAAAGCTGTCCTGAGTTTGGTTTACTAGTTAAAAAGGTAACATGGTGACTCCAAACTTTTGTCTAAAACAACATATATTTAACTAAATCGAATATTTTTTGTTTTGTTATCAGATATTTTAATATATATATGCCGTGGTAAAGAATGCAAATTTTAGACCCGTTTGACTAATCTTAACGAACTTATTCACGAACCAGAATAAAAGAAACCTAGGGTCCCAAATCAATAGGGGATTATTTGTTACTTATTGTACGAAGAGATACTTCTGTCTGTGTCTCTATATATAATCTTTGTAAATTTATATACATAATATATATAAGCAACACATTTGGAAAGTTTATTCGCCTTTATTATTAAAAATTATTATATAAAATCAGGGAAATGAAATCTTTAAAAATATTTTTAAAACTGTTTAAAGCATATGTATATTGTGATGTGTGTGTGTGTGAATGTAGTAGATGAAGTTTAGTTTATTGTGTCTCTTGTGCCTTACAAAGTTATAATCTTTTACTAGCCTGTTCTTTTGCTTTTTGTTGCTTCAGACTGTGAAGATAGTTTATGTATGATAATTTTTTTGATATTGTTTTATTTGTGTGATAATTAATCACAATTACTTCTAAGAATATTTTGTTTTTAGTATAAGAATATCTACAATTTCTGCTTGTTAAATATTTTCTATTATGATGGAGGGTCCAATATATGCTTTTCCTTAGGACCTTCTACATTTCTCTTGTGCCATTTTGTTTGTGTCAGTTTAAAAAAATATATTTTCTGTTAAATAAGCTATTTAGAGTATGTTATCATATTTTTATTTGTTGGGGTATGTTGTATTGTGAATTTTGTATTTGTTATAGTGTATAATCTTGCACATGAGAAATAAAATAAATAATTATTACTGTATTATTATTATGTGAGAAAACAAACTTTCACGATAAATAATTTATTTAAAACAGTTTTGGTGATTGAATTATCATTTTTAGTAGTATAAACATTAGTGGCACAAAGTTAGTGTACAAACAACAACTGAAGATGATGAGTTAGTCACTGAAACGTCTTGTTATTTCGAATAAAGTGTTTTGTGTGAAATTGTGTCTTTTCTTTCATAACTATTGTGTAAAACCCGATTATTCAATTGAGGTAAATAATTAGTTTATAAAAAGGGAAAAAAGTTATTAAATTAACAACTTTTGTTGGATTTAAAAAATGTATAATTTCCCGTTATTTATGTATGTAATGGTGGAAGAAAAATTGAGTCTTTTATTTTAATGAAGAATGTACAAGGACGCATAATCGTGTTTTGCAGAGTTTTATTATTCCCTGAAATATTTAGACAAATTCAAAAATTTAAGAAATATTTGTATGTAGGTTCGAATAGAAACTAAGTAAATTAACGTCTAACGAAAGCTAATGATTTATTGGAAGTATTTTCTTGAAATCTGGATCATTAATCGTATAAACACACACCATATCAGAAATGGTGACTTTTTCAATATTTAAAAGTGGAAATAACTTTATTCAGAAATTAAAAGAGCTAGACGCGCACCCTAACCAATTGAGCTATACCGCTCCCCGACAATTAATTAAAATTGCATTCTGATATAGAAAGAAAACAGATAAATTTTGTGGAGGTGAATTAAATAAAATTGACAAATAATAATGTAGTTAGCTGTTTAGATTTACAGCTGTAAATATTCAACTACTCTTAAATTCTCAAATTGTATATTTGTACCGACTACTGTGTGTATTTTATAAAAAAAGGAGACTCCGTTCCACTCCTTTATAAGGATTGTCCTTCCACTTTTAAATCACAGAGTTATGACAATAACATCTTGACGTAGAACTTAGTAGCTGCAATATTTTGCATATAATAAGGTCCAATCACTTCTAATAAGTTAGGAAATAACAGTTATAAATCGCAGATTAACTTTCTCGGCTCTAAATTGACCGCTTTATATCTAATCAGAGACTTAACATACAAATAGCTCAATAAGATATTAGAATTGCACTTTCTTATTACATCGACATGACCTTTGTTTATGTCTTCTTCTGATATTTATAAACAAGCATGTGAATGAATCGTTGGAGTGATTAGTTTAGAAAGCGATTAGTCCCAAGATCTCGAGACTCGATTATCTCCGGGGGCAGATTAGCTTCCTGGAAGTTGTGGACATTAAGACCTTATTGAACAATTTAAGATAATTTATAACTCATTTTACTTAAACTGCTGATTGACATGATATCATAGTGAACCATTGTATAGAAATCTATCTATGTTGCATAAACTTATCTGATGTGTGTTAAATTTTAAAGTCATAAACAACTTACAATTCCAAGAAATATGTAATTTATATTTGTATACGTGTGTGTTTTTGTAAGCGAGTGTGAAATTTAATGCAAGTTTATGTATGAATGTATATGTTTATACTTTAAAGTATAAAACATCGAATCCCACATAATATGAAACTTAGAAGGTGTATACAATGAATTTTCAAATTTCCACTTTAGGTCACTTTTCAGAATTCAACCTTATATTACAATATCAGTAAATAATTATTTGCTTGATAAGTGGGAATACATCTAAAAGACATTGTATGAGTTAGAACCTAGAATTGTTAACTTTTTAAACGAAAATAGTTAGAGATTGACAGTTTTTCCTCTTCTGACACTTTGACATTGTTGGTTAATTTTGTTTCGTAGCTACTAAGTAAGTTACACTACAGAACAGACTTTGTATAATTTATATTATAAAAATAGTAATTAGTTATTAAGAAAATAGTTTCTTTAACAAATATATCCATTTTTTTTAAATACTGTGTATTATTTTTAGTTTGTTAGTAATATTAAAAACTGCACTGATCTGCAATTATTAAAAATTAGTTAAAATAACGTAGGCTAATATTAAACAACAATTGTTAAATTTAAAAACAATTAACGATGAAAAAAAGATAATTATAATATCAAGTATTACTGCTTAGTAAAAAAGATAATTAAATATAAACTTTAACAAAAGTTCACACTTATTTTGATGATCATAGTTGTGATTTAAATTTAAAAATATTGTCTAATTATTTAAATAACTACTGTTAAAAAAAGAATATAATTAAGAATTAATTATTATTAAAGGACTATAAGAATATCAAATCAACTTCTACAATTAAACTGCAACATTATTACTTCATTAGACTTTCAAACTATAGTTAACGGGACCATACGAAGCACCCACTAGCTACATTGAAATTATTAATTTTCATATGCCTTAAAAGGAATGTATTGACACGTTAATTTGATTTTTGTAATCACAGTTTAAATAAAATCACACAAATCTTTGACATTGTTAACTCAATAGAACTCATAGTAATAAGAAACTATTTCTTTTTGTGATTGTAATTATGCTTAAGTTAACACCTCACCGTACACTGTTGTTACAGCATGATATCAGCTGATTGTGGTTAGGCCTCACCTGAAACAAATACAAATTAAAGTTAAAACCAAGCTCAGGTTATGACAAACGTTTAGGAGTACATCAAAGATAAACTGACATAATATCTAGACGCTATAAACGAAATATAGATTCATTTAATTACTATGTAAATTATAAATTCAAATTAGCCAAGTTGATTAAATGCAGGAAGAATATTAATCATATTAAGTAATAGTAGTAATTATTACCATACAGATGATGTATAGCATGGGTGCAGTGAGGGATACAGCCTAACTTTAATTAAAAAACTTATACCTACAAGGACGACGTAACCTAATAGGTTGATTAGTTTAATTTCTTCTTTTATCTTTCCTCATGTAACCAAGTTGCCGCTAATAAGTATTCAACTTGAATAATAAAAGTACATCAAGGTGGGTGGTGCGGTGACGATAATCTCGTCCACACTTTTACTTTCTAACATAGAATAAAGAAAGTTATGTGATGGTCTAAAAATCGATGTCATGTATCCTCTAAGAACTCCAATCTAAAATGTATTGTCACCATCTCCCCAAAAATAATAGGTTTTGTGAGTTAAAAGAAAAAAAAGCATTAGGCCTACGCTCTTTAAAAAAATGTCACTCCTAAAAATTGACCCAATCGTTTTCGTTTAAATTATAATTACAGGGTTATTCAATAAGAAATAGACATTTTTTTAATTAACATAGTAAAATGGTTTTAATCAACAGAAAAAAATTCGATAGTCAAGTTCTGACCAGACTCTGTTAAGGGTATCGACGTCAACACTCTCTATAACTCTAGTTATGCGCTGCCTTAATTCCAAGAGGCTCAATGGTAATGGGGGAATATAAACTTGATCTTTAACGTAACCCCACAGAAAGAAGTCGCACGGGGTCAAGTCTGGATTGCGATACACAGAAAGTAGTGTAGAGAGTGTTGACGTCGATACGCTTACCAGAGTCTGGTCAGAACTTGACTATCGAATTGATGTCTGCCGTGTAACCCGTGGGGCTTATGTAGAACATCTATAACACTGTACAAAAAACATAGAAATGTCATCTTTGTAATGCTACTATTTATTTTTTTCTGTTCATTAAAACTATTTTACTATGTTAATTAAAAAGTATCTATTTCATTTTGAAATAAACCTGTATGATGAAATGCGAAGAATAATTACCCAAACTGATGTGTTAAATCTCAAGTGGAATAAAATTACGGTTTAGAAATAAATTGGAGAATACAAGTACTTGCCCCGTCATTAAAAACACGATGTCAGTCAATCAGGTGCAGTTTATACGAGGAGCTCCATAAGTACAGTTTGGCTATTAAAAAAAGTAGACAATTGGGAATATAATATTTTTAAAACATTAAATTCTAAATGGCTTAATCTACTGTTCAACATAGTCGTCGTACAAATTGAAGTACTTATCTTGGCACTAATTTTAAGATATTGAAATCCTACCGCCTTGACACCACTGCTGAACTTCTTGCCGGAAAGAAATTCTTAGGCTGAGTTGTGCTAAAACTGAAATGACTCACGCTCTACTTAGTAATCTATAACCTTTAACAATATTAAAAAATTAAATTAAAACGTAGAACTCTTTTGTTTACAAAAATTACAAAAACAAGAATTTGATTTTTGTTTCTTTTTTACATATAAGTAGTACAGAGATATTTTTGTTTTATGGTTATCTATGTAAGAAAGTTAGTGCTACGTTTACAAAAGAAAAAAATAAAGTACATCATACTCAGATTGTGGCAGAAGTCAGTTCATTCAAAATTTAGAAATAAATTTGAAAAGTAAATGTTTATACGGACTAATAATAATGTTTTTTACGTTTTCTCAGAATCTTTCATTTATTTTACATTCTTGTAGTTGCTGTATATGCATAAAATGTCTACCATTATTTTGTATAAACGACATTTATTCTGCTGATTTACGCAATATGATGGCATTATCGAAATTGTTTTCAATCTGGATCGGAATCGTTTCCTTCAATGTTCCAGGTCTCTCATTTTATTGAAACCTCTTTGTTATTCCTCACGAATAATTCTTCACGATAAAGTCACATGAAGTTGTTTACTAATTTTCACATATAGAATATTTACAACCTCAAAATATGTTGATAATTGAGAACACAATTTGTTACCATTTACCTAAAATTTCTTTTTGGGGAAATGGCTATCCGACATATAACTCAGACAATAGGTCATGAAATGTATACTAATTCTAACCCCAAACAAAATTGAAGGATTTATACAAGGATGTATATTAAGTATTACGTTCTAATCAAATCATAGCCACTTCTATTCATGTTCCTGTATTAGCATAAAGTATCGAATACTAAGAAAACATGAAACTGAACTACCTTGAAAAACAACTTTTGTTCCGCCTTTAACGTATTTATAAAACTCGTGACTTTTTTCTCCATAAACAAGTGGAACATTTACTTTCGAAGAATTCTAGTAAGGAAACAATAAAACTTACAAATATTTAAGTCTTCTCACATGAATGAAACTAAGATTGTAAGCGAGAATATGGAGGGTGTGCCTTTGGGTGACAGCCACATCCGCAACACAAAGAATAGCATCATCAGTATTCTATCGAGAGGATCTTACCGGACACGAGTGCGTGATCACAGTTTGGGCGCCGCGTCCGGTCCTCGAGTTCTCAGGTCTGTCAGTCTTTAGAAGAGTATGTATTTAACATGAAGTCTTCATTTTTCCTATTCCTATTAACTGTTTTTTTTAAATTGCATAAATCTGCATTTTTCGGGTATTGTTATAATTTTAAGCGTTATGAAATGGAGATATTATTTTTACAGATACGTCAATTGCTTCTGTATCGGACACAGAGTTGTTTTCATCTTAAGAATTTTGTCTATGAACGAAAATATAAAGTGGATTAGGTTCAAATGATTACGCTAAATTTTCTCCTCTAAATCTTCAGCTATTTATAATTAATTATCATGAGCAAACTTACAGTAAAGGATGTAAGTTAATATGCAATAGACGTTAAAAATACGACCATGATTACCCCCAATAGGATTTGGATTTGATTAATAATCCTAGAAAAGCTTGATTAAAAGAAGAGAGATTAAAAATAGTAAATAAACAACAAAACAATATATGGGACACATTAAAAAAGACTCTTATTTACCCTGCACCATGAACTTGTCAAATGGTAATATGATTTTTTTTTTTTTTACTTTATTGCCCAAATGAAAATATAATATTGTTTAAGTCCAACATTTTTTAATTGGACTTTCTTTTTAGAAAACATTGGTCTAGTGTAATTATAAAAACCAACGCTAGGAAAATGTAACTTTCTTTTGTAACTGAGGTAAATTAGTTAAAAATAATGCGTTATCTCGTAATTAGACATAACTAAATGTATTTTTTTGACAAGTTCTAACACTACTTAGTCAAACCTTTACCACCTTACTATCTGTGTATTTTTTATTTCTAATTTTAATGGTTGAAAGGGGATGCATTCGGTTTGTTACAAATAACTAGAAAACTATAAATCAGAGAGAAAAGTGTTCATAAGGCGATATTTAAAGTACTCAACATACTCGTTAATTTGAGAAGAGTAAAATTAATAATTAAAATTAATTAATTATTACTCGTTAATTTAATTAGGATAAAATGTGATAATATTTCGAAAATAAAGACATTTTCACCTTGGAACAACGAAATTGTCATACGATTTGCACTAGATTCACTCGACAACTATGACAAATCTCACGACCAAAAGTTGTTATTTGTTCAATTTTCTGTAATGTCGCTTATAATGTATGCCTCTACGACCAAAATTAGGTAAGTTATTTCCAGTTTTTTTTTAACGAATATATATAAATATACCATTACATTTCTAGTTAGTTATAATTGTTAAAAAGTATAAATTTGCCATTAACATACATACATATAACGGGTGGATAAAGAGTGTCTCCCACCTTATTATAGTTTTACAATTTTCGTATATCGATTTGGGAGAAAGTGATGTTTTTATTTGAACACTAGTGCTAAATTTTATGATTTTTGGCCGCTATTTTGAACTTGAGTAATTTTTTTAGAAATAAAAATTATTTTGCAAATTCAAGATGACATAAAACATCATAAAACGCAATATGAGGATCAAGTACAAATGAAAATTGTAGACAAAGCAAGTAAGGAAAAGACCTGTATAGAATGTTGCTTACATCAGCTAGATTTCTTTTCGTTTTTTCCTAATTACATTTACATCGATAGTACATGAATGTAGAAAAGCTGCAAGTAGTTGTATGTGTTTGTGCCAGGTCAAAGAATATAATCGCGGCAGTAAGCAAGATATAATCCATGCATTCTTTAGCACACTACGCATACACTTCTTGGAATTATTTTAGCTGAGTTGCAAACTCGGGGCATGTGATTGTTTTTTAACTACGTTTCTTTTTCTTCTTCGAATATGACAAGTTGAGTTACAAAACATCTGCAACTTAAACCAATTAGGAAAGTACGGTGGAAGTTTAGAATTTTAAATGACTTCTCAAGAAGTTATATTTTGTTGATATACTTGTATTACACAGAAAACATTTTTTTAATGTCTTGACAATGAAAGTTATGAAGTCAGGTAAGTCGTAGGAAAAAAAAAGACTGGAAAACCCATTTCATAATTTTAAAAAAAGAAAGAAAATGAAGAAATAAATAACAACTATTTAACTAACACACTGTATACTACATAAAAATGTATGACTACTTCCACTGTTAGTGTATGTATTTCTAGCAAAATATATATTCTAATTTAACAATTATACAAGATTTAATATTTATAAAAGATTGAAATGTAATAAACTAAACCAAATTATTTTAAAATTAAAGTCACAAATGTTCCCATTTTGTAAACAAACTAGTTTTGTTTACTTCTAGTTTAACAGAATGCAAAATCCTACAAATAATTAAAAGCAATGCAATAATTATTTTGGGAACAAAGTACCTGGAGTTTCCTAAAGCATTAAAATTCAAAATAAAGATCCTAAATATTGTTGCTAAACTTCGTAACCTAACAAATAATTACTGATAGTAAATGAAACGCTCCAATATCCTAGGCGGCGTTTCTATGCCTGAGTCATCATCTTCAGTTGTTATCAAAATATTTCATAGACTATTATTACAGTTT
This sequence comes from Aphrophora alni, assembly GCA_963513935.1. Classification (NCBI taxonomy): domain Eukaryota; kingdom Metazoa; phylum Arthropoda; class Insecta; order Hemiptera; family Aphrophoridae; genus Aphrophora; species Aphrophora alni. The sequence continues at coordinate 115,589,619 of OY740766.1, read as the reverse complement.
TGTACGTCTTTTGCTCAAGTAAAAAAACAACAATTAGATTTGTGGTTCACAACTATAAACTGAACTTAAATATACAACAATGTTAACGAAATCACACTATCTGCTCTAGAGTGACCACTGTACTTATAAATATAAAACTGTATCATCGATATCATAATATTCTGCTAGCAAAGAATAAAATTATTTTTTTTAAACCCATTATTTTTTTAAAACTTCTTTTAATAGTTTTTGCAATGAAAGTTAAAATTGGAAAATACTGTATCTTCAAAAGTTATGACGATAATCATAAAAAAAAGTACTGCATAACATTGTCGGCCGTTATTAAAATTGTTTTAAAATATTATTTAATTTTAGTTTAATAAATATTACTAATAAATGATAGAATAACTCATTTCCGTCGAATTGAAAATTAAAGATTTATTAGAATGTAGATAGAATAATAAACATTCTAATCGTACAGCTTAAAATGTTGTACTCGTATTATTCCCATTGATTCAAAGAATATAAATTATATAAAAATATTTTTCTCTCTATCTCTCCCCATCACAAATCCTTTCTCCCTCTGCCTTTGTCACTCATATACTAAACGGATAAAGTAAGAATTATATTAATTTCTAATAAAATAAGTAATTGTTAAAAATTGTCTCTGAGAAAAACCATGAGCGGATTGTAACAAATTTATAACAATCAAAATTATTAAAACACATTTTGAATTCATTTATTAGCAATGAAAACTAGGTAAAACATCATTTTAAAATGTAGAACTATATTGTCATTACTGCATATTACGAAAAACAAAATTTAAAAATTATTTTATTTTTACAATCAAGTATTCAAAAGATTAAACTCTTAGTGAAACTAAACTTCTATTTACAAATTGACACTTAATAAATAAATGTAATTAACATATTTTTAATGGTGTGTGTGTATATATATACACATTTATTTATTTTTTAAAAATAGAAGTCTAGTTTTAGAGTGTCCTAAAAGTATGTATGTTATATCCCAACAAATTTTGTCAGGTGATCATGATTCTGTATTTACATAAATGACAAGTCTTAAAATGGGATTTTCTATAGAATCCAGTACTACACACATTCATGTTTTGGGCAACTTGAAGTATACAGACTATTAAATTAAGTTTCATTTAACAAATAGATAGAACAAAAATCTAATTCTATCGTTATTGGTTCAAACTAATCAATCCGTTTCTACACTTTTACTGTATAAAATATGCACATAGTTTATTCCTGAAACTGAAATAGAGGCAAACATCGCTAAGAATTTACATTTAATTGTGTAAACATGCGTCAAATTACAGAAGTTAATGCAAACTGAATACCAGATGGCTAAGAGCGGAACTCACAAGAGATAAACATTACTTTCAATAAATAATTTACATTAAATTGTACGTAAACATGATTGTGAAGTCGTCGTCCCTCGTACTACATTATTAAACAATTACCACTTTATAAACTGGAAATAAATCAAGAGTCAAAAACTTATTTTTGTATTAAAATTTTGTGTACTGTATATTTATTTTAATTTGTGATTAAATTATCTTAATGATTATTTGATTGATGTCAATTTCGACTACCTTTATGGCATATATCGCGAAATGTATTTGGCTAAAATGTGTATTATAAATAAAATAATATAAAACACAAATGTTATGAGTTTTAATTTGTTAAAAACTCTCATCAAATCTTATAAATTGTCCGACATATTTAGTACACCATTAAAAATCTCTCAATTTGTTAAGTTGTTTTAGATCTTAATTTCGTAAGCCCTCCCCCAATTATTATTTATAAGAATTTTAAATTGGCTTTAAATTATGCAAGTTAACAACTTTGTATCACAAAAACAACTTTCAATTTGAAAATTTATTAATTTTAATGTCCAAACTTTAAAACTTAAAGGGAGAAAAATATGGTTATAGTATTGTAATTTTAATATTTATGTATTTTAAGATTGTATTACATTATTTTGTGACTTAGATTTAAATGAAAAACTCAGAAGCCTTAAAAGGATATTATAGTTTTAGCTTCAAACAGTTTACAGAATAATAACTTCCAATATCTCGCGAAAACTAAATGCCTTCTTTCTATGTTATATATCGTGTTTAATTTCTTATTATATAGCCTACAACAGTTTTTAATAATCTATGAAAATATTGAAATAATTCTTTATTTATAGGTATTTTGAATTATTTGATTTTAATCATTAATAACAACAAAATCACTTTTCATTCCTTCAAGTAAACTTTTTTGTTAATTTTTGGAATCACAATAGGTGAAATGTTTTTGGTAATTTTCACTTATTTTTTCTTTGCGATGGTTTAATAGAAATATAAAACATGCAATATAGGGAAATCATCTTGGTTTTGAACATCGTTCGTTTCAATATTCCATATTCAAGCATTTGGACTTACTACCTTATATTGGGCTACCTGAACTAAAGAAAATGAAGTATTTTTTGGGATGTTAAAGTCTCCCGAAATGAGTCAAAATGTCTGCACATGTACAAAGGAATAACAAGGTAAATTAAAGGGAAAGCAGATTTGCGGTTTGTTAATGCCTGGGTTTGTCTGGATGCACAGAATTTGCGGTCTGTAACAACCCATCAGAAAATCGGTTTGTTTCTAATTTACAATATACCGTAATAACATGAGCTGGGCCACTTCTAATCCTTGCAGTAAGGACTACTCCAAAAATAATTATTAAACTAATAGCAATAAAAGAAGGCCAATATTAGTTTTGCAGTACACCTGACCTCTGCCCTGGCCTACTTCAGAATCATACCATGGGCTACATTTTACGTTTCTCATCAACAAATTGAGCACACAATTTAATTAAATTTTATATACAATATAATTAAATAGGTTTTATATTTTGCTCTTTTAATTTACACAAGGTAAAATATAAATAGTAAGTTAAATTAATATTAAAAATAAGGTAGAATATAAATATGTCCCGAAATAGATAAAAACGTACAATTCAGACTGTGACAACTTTATACTCGAATATTTTTATTTTTAACTCTAAAGAAAATAATAACTCTCAGAGAGTATTATAACGGTTGGTTTTCATTAGGCTTGCATTCTGTTAATGACTCTACAAAGGGGTTACGTCAACTTGTCTCACAGAATCCAGTATCGGAAGTACGATTGTACGCTATCAGTTAGTTGTCGTCTTCATGAAATTTATGAAAGCGGCTTTCAGATGTGAACTAAGGGGAGTGGTTGTAGTCGACATTTCCCACATGTTGAGGGGATGAAGTTATAGGGCCCACCCTGAAGCTTATCTTACCTAAGCTTTCCGAACCCCCTGTCGAGCCAAGAATAATAACTGGAAACATCCCTAGACAATACTGAGGAGTTGCTAAATTGGATATCTAAATAAATCTTAAGTTTACGATAGGAACTTGCGTAAGGCGATAATGTACGAATAAATTAATGACTTGTGTCTGTAAGAATATTTACATAAATAATGCTTCCTAAAGAAATTGTTATTATTTCATGATTTAGATTGAAAAACTCGTGTCAGAAGTCAGAGGTCAGATTATAATTGTAAATTCGTACAGCTTATATAATAATAAATTCCAACTTCGTGCGTAATATTCTTCTTTTGTAGCCATGACACCGCGATTAATTCCAAGGAAATATAATTGTAGATTACAGTGTTTAATAATTTCGACACACGAATTTGACTTATTATATAACATTAAGAGATCGAGACATATTTGTATCCCGGAGGCTAAGGTACTATATTGTATCTAGTAGACAACAGTGAAGTGAAGCATTGTTACATTTATAATAATATTATTTTTATAATATTAGACTAGCCTACTATAAACTTTAATTAATTTGCCATGTTCTTATTATTATATGATGATTCATTGAAGTAAATCAGAGTAAAGTTTTGATTTTGATATTCAAAGGCTAAGTATTATATCGAAGTAGTTCGTAAAAAATATAATTACACGTTTTTTATGTTCCCAATATGTTATTTATTGTACCTAAGCTATTTGTGGTAAAAATATGAAAACCAATTATTGATAATATTTCAAACGAATGATCTTGAATTATATACTGCTCTATAAGAGCTAACAAAAATCTTGCTGAATATACTTAACCAAATAAATTGAAAAGCATTATATTGGATAAAATGATCAAATTAATTTCTTCTGCAACTTTTCTACTGCAGCAATGACCTGAAACTATAATCTATTTAATAAAACTATATTTTGTTGATTTCCAAGGAAACATTTAGGTTTATAAACTAGAAAGTTGTAATTATTTTAGCCATCACCGTAAATTAATCTTTGTAATTTATGTAACCTCATTGTTGGAACATTCACAAATACATGCAATAGTTAAACAAATATCACATAAACTAGCTTTAGTAATATCACTTTATAACATAAACAACCAGTTCTGGACGGCGAATTCTTTTTATCAGGAAATCGTAAAAACAGATTTCATCAGTTTTATGTGTAAACAATGAAGAATAACAGCCGTAACAACTATGAGACGAAGCATGAACGTAGAGTTTAAAAATAACTCACTTGAAAACGTCGTCGTTTTAACCACAAGAAATCTAACTTTAGAAGCCTCTGTAAACCCTGCGGGAATTCTTCGCAATAGATTTCAATGCCATTTAGTCGCGTTTGTTTAGAATATTTATTACAATATACGAGTATCTGATTAGAGGGAGCTCGATCTGCTGAGACGTTCATAATTTTTGGAGGTAGAACAGCTGAAAATATTGTAGTTCAAAGTTGCTTTATTTTGTTCAATTCTACTTTGTTGTTTTGCAGTTTATAGAGTAAAAAAATCATACAAAATGAAACACACGTAAAGAAATAGAAACACAGATTTGTTGCAGACAACTAGAAGTTCAAGAAAAGAAGGATGTAACAAATAAATTTCAAACTTGTATTCCGAAGTAAACATACAAAACCTGTATTTCTGGTCGCGTTGTAGTCAGTGCTCGGTAGCAAGTTGTCTGTTTCTTTCGTCTAGCAGATGTCATTGAAATTTTTGTTTCTTGTTTTTCATTCTTGGAAATTGCATTGTTGTGTGCAACGGATGTATTATATGTATTTTATTTGTACATAGGATTGTGTTCCAGAGTTATATAGGCGCATCTAATGTGCAATCGTGCGTGAGAGAGAGAGAGAGAGAGAGAGAGAGAGAGAGAGAGAGAGAGAGAGAGAGAGAGAGAGAGAGAGAGAGAGAGAGAGAGAGAGAGAGAGAGAGAGAGAGAGAGAGAGAGAGAGAGAGAGAGAGAGAGAGAAGCAGCAAAACACAAAAGGGAAATAGTAAGTATAAAGAGCAAGGTGATGTATCAGTCCTTTGCATGCTGTAGGGGCTGCTTCAGTTTACAAATCTATTCTGTAACAGGGATTAATGTTTATAGATGAGCAAAAGATAACAGCAGTGAGTACAAAAGTAAACTGAAAACAACATGACATTGAACTCGGAGAATACACATGAACACATGACATTTGTCGCGTTAAAGAATACACTTCTCAAAGGATAAAGTGTTTAAAATCTAAAGATAATGATAATTATCCATTTCAGACCGAAACAAGTCACGAATAAAATAGTTACTAATGTCGTAATATTCTTGTTTATAAAAATTATTATTATATACACTACCTGCACAAACAATAACTTAGACAATACGAAAAAATAATAATTTTAAAAAAACAATAAATCAATCGACTTTTGGTTATCTAAATTACCCATATTATTTTCGAAAATAGATTTTTGGTTAAAATATGGTTAAAGTACATAATATTTTCCTGTATTTGTTTCTTTTATGACGAAATTAAACTCCAGCTTAGGAATATTTAGCCGATTATAAATAAATTTAGAAAAAAAGGAGTAAAACTATAACTTACTACCAAGTTGTTTATAATTATAATTATTATATTCAACATTATAATATGAGAAATCATTCCGACTTCGCTCTTCAGCTGTATTTTAGATTTATTTGTTTCAATTAGACCGATAGAAAGTCTAAAGAATTTAGAGAGTTGCATTTAAATATACAAATTCCCAATTAAACTGTCAATACTTGTTCAATAGATACATCAAGGAACAGTGACCATCAATGATTATATTCATAGCAGTCGGTGCCCACGTGTTGGTGTTCTAATTAGGTGCATGGGTTTACACCTGTTAATCTGAGGCTTCATTGTTTCGGACCTGATTGTGGGGTTATAGAACATTATTATGCGGTCGTGTACTTCCTTCAAGATTGTGACTTGAAGTTATAAAGCCGGTTCTACCAGAGTCCAAACGAAACTAAAGGTGCTACGTTTATAACTGTGCGAATTATTATGCCAAAACTGGTTCAGTTTCCGACTATGATAATTAAATTATTTTCCTTTCTTGGCATATATTTTCAAATATCCTACATATTATTTTTTAAATCGTAATTTTATGTGTACTTATTGTGCTAGTCAACGGACGTACCAGCCTCCATAATTTGACACCTGCTCCAGTCATAGCCTACTTCCCCCTCTCCCATTGAAAGACCTTTGTTTACACTCTATTTTGCGCTTGATTAATCATAATTTTGTTGTTCATTTCAATGCACATTACATTTACTACTGAAGCTTAACTTGAACTTCCTGTATTTAACTGCTTGGTCAATGGAGCACGATACTAAATAATTTTAAATAAAACATTGCTTTAATAACCATGTACTATAGTATAATACTTAAATACAGTAGCCACAGGCTAGGATTGTGTCTGGTGTAAGGTGCGTGTCCTCCCTTCTACTTGCTTCCCTAGCTTGATTTGACGGTACAACCCATTCCAAGAAAACTAGGTACACAAATTACTTTTTAAAACTCATTGTGTTTGTATCCAAGTCACTCTTTTTTATAAAATAAAAGAACAATAATGTCCGTCTATGTCATTTTTTTAATAATAAAGTAGTTACTTACTTTATAATCTTATGACGCGTTTCGGAACTCGTTCCATCTTCAGAAAATCGCTCTGCTGAGGTCGTTAAAACATTAAAATAATTTAATGAGTGTATTAAACGTATTCGATGGTGTGCACACGCGTTGATATTGTCTGTGTTAATGTGCGCGTGTATGTGTATTATGTGTTGCGATATATGTGTTGTGTAATATTTTATTTTAATGTTTTAACGACTTCAGCAGAGCGATTTTCTGAAGATGGAACGAGTTCCGAAACGCGTCATATGATTATAAAGTAACTAACTACTTTATTATTAAAAAAGTCACATAGACAGACATTATTGTTCTTTTATTATACACAAATTACTGCTTAGCTACATTTAATTCCTAAAGTTACAACTCCGTGACAGACTTTTGTAAACGTTTCATTCTTATTTACACCGATAAAAGAAACGAAAATAGGGTACGTGTTTACACAGAAGCATTTGAGGTCTATATATTTTTTATTGCGGCTGTACCGCTGAAAGTAGACACAACAAACAAATTATGGGGGCCCCTCTTTTCCTCTCCACCCCAAACACATTCCTACAATGAGGATACTGTATTTCTATGGTTTTGATAGGAATTTATCTCATAGGGTGAGACATTACAGGCGAGGTGTGAAGGAGGGATTATACATTCATCCACAGTACTTTTGGATGAATCCCACCCTCCATTTTGGTTCATAGACTAACATGTTATAGTTTCTAACACTTAACAAAATAAGTAGACAAAATATAAAATATTATTATCTATACTTTATTCCTCAAATTCCAATCTCCATAAAAGACCCTTATTAAAATAAAGTACATCTAGATGATTATTTATGACTTTAAGAGCAAAATATTAATTCGGTATGTAGACCTACATAACAAATCTTTCCTGTACCCAGCATTGATGTCTCTGAAACTAATCATCTGAAATTGCAGACGTCAAGCAGCTGCGCATTTTCATTTCAACTTCAAAACTCGTTGCATTAAAAGTGCGAGTTACAGGTGAAAACCTGATCGTCGACATTTCCTCAACAGGTCGACACATAACCAGTAACGAGCGAAATTGTTTTGATTGAAACTAGGCTAGGAGGAACATATCTGGGTCATATCATTCAATCAATAATAATTACAAGGCAGGAGTAGATCAGTGTCCTTGCTCATCCTTCAACTCACGAGACAAAGAGGGAAATACGGAATCAATCAGAGCCTATGTGAATGAGAAGGTGGAGAGAGAACGAGAACGAGGGAGGGAAGAAACGTTTCTTTCTAATTATACTGTTCAAAAGGGAAAGAAATACACGATTCAAGATAACAATCTGCGGTCGCGAAAGAAAGTCATAGCGATGGATGTGTGATCAACATGAAAGTACAAGCGAGTAAGGTGTACGTGCCGACGACTTTTGGACCGTGAGAATAGCCCTTTCCGTAGTAGGCCCATTGCTGTTGACCTTCTACGAGGTATCTGTGATTGTCACAGGTCAGTAATATATTCATCTACCACGCCCTTGTCCACTCTATGTTTTGATGTAGACGAGTGGGAGCAAACTGTTTCTATTTGTCCGATTGTTGCTGTATCATGGCAGGGGCCATAACTCAACTTGATATACTTGGTAGAGAGACATGATATGTATATACTTGATATATATTCTATAAAGTATCCATTCCGTCGACACGTGTTCTGAAATCGAAGGCCTATAATAACACATCTTTAGTAACTGCTACTCGTGAATCACATCTATATAACTCGTGACCATAACACATACAATAAGTATTAACATTATATTTAAATCATTATTACCATATATTTCAAAAATAAAATCTCAAATTAGACTAATCCTCTATCTAACCATTTGATATAGGTTTTTATAATAAATTTAATAAACGTTTTTTAAATTTTTTACAAGGATATAATAGTGTAATACGAACTTTGTGCCGAAAACGTTTTACGTGTTTTAAATTTGTATTTAATATAATTTGTATTTAAACGGATAACAAAATGCTGTCTCTCTCTCTCTCTCTCTCTCTCTCTCTCTCTCTCTCTCTCTCTCTCTCTCTCTCTCTCTCTCTCTCTCTCTCTCTCTCTCTCTCTCTCTCTCTCCTCTCTCTCTCTCTCTCTCTCTCTCTCTCTCTCTCTCTCTCTTTCTCACACACACTCTCCAATTTAATTTTTTTCTCATATTTTTTACAATAATTCAACTTGAAGAATAATTCACCATATTTATGCAGTTTTTGTTTTGAGATACAAACCTCATTTATACAATGTTATAAAAAAGTTATCGGACTTTGATCACACAAAGTTAAAACTCAACATTTAAATCTAAATTATAAATATGTATTAATTAATAATATTAAAGGATTATGGAAATGGACAAAAACTGTCCACCTCACCACGTCGCTTAATAGTCTGATTGATCAGTTTAAGTCATCTTTAGAATTACCAGAGAAACACCAATTTTAAAAAACGTAGTGTCTAATCTTTTAGAAATACACTTCCCAGGAAAGCGCTTTGATTATATATTTTATTTATGTTTACATAACTATATTTAAAAGTAGGTATACAGATTGAGTTTCTTCAATTAATCAAATATATTATTGTGTTACAAATCACAATTTTGTTGGGGGGGGCGGGTTTCGGTTTTTAGATTTTTCGCGCAAATCTAATTCTCGGTCCCAAAAACTGATAATTTGGTACAAATTCTTTAAACTTCTTTATTTTTTTATTTACATATTACAAAATTATTGCTATAAAATAAAAAAAATTTAAAAAACATTAATATTTTTAATGAGTATTTTGGTACATTTATATAATAATTATGTATTTAAAATATAATAAATTATTAGTTTGAATTCTATCGTCAATTTAAAAACCGTACATACTTCAAAGCTACATATTATTATAATTTCATACTTTTTATATAATGATAAAAAAGAACTTATAATTTTGTATACGTCATGAAATTTTCAAAAAAATAAAATTTCCTCTACTACATATATTTTATGTTCGATTTAAAACAAATATTCTAGAAAATAAGTCAAATTATTAACCTCATAGGATAATCCAAGCCGTGTTTATAAATGATGTTATTTACTAAATGATTGTATTGACAGTTGGTTATAAATGAAATCAGCTAACCTCTCTATTTCCCTTAACATATCAATTTAATCTTACATAATGAATATTAAATTATAGAGATAAATTCAATAATGGAATGAATTTATTAATTTCTAAAAGAGCAATTATAATTCCGTTCTCAGCCAATATTTTAAGAAATAATACGAGTTATCAATAATTCCGAGACATTCTGGTTAGGCATTACTATAAATTAAACACCGTCTAATTATCCACTTGTAATTACGCGGCGGACTCTTATTAGAGAAAGTTTAATCCTTGACAAGTTTTATACCTTATCGTTTTGTGTAGTATTCGTAGTTGTAAGCGTTTACACAAGGAATCCCATAATTGAGAGTTCTTGACAATTTCTCTTTGCAATGTTAATATCGGCCTACACTTTCTGTGGTAATTTAATGTAATTTGTATACCTTGTCATTACATCGCGAGGTCCTAACAGAGGTCCTAATTGTTAACTTCCTTAGGCAGGTTCACAGTTGTAGCGTATTAATTTCTTACTTTCGACATTTCACTAAGCGACAAAACGTTGACTTAAGTAATGTTTAAGATAACATTTTGTACATCCGAACAAATACAACGATATTTTCTCTACTTCATTAATTTATGCTTGAGTGGCAAGCTTTCGTTAAATAATTTTCACGTTAATATAATTCAATGGTAGCTGAAAAAAAAATGTTAACACAATTTTGTTTTACATTTCGTTGTTATATGTACAAAATAAACTATTTTGTACCTTTCTTTAAAAAATAAATATGGAATGGTATTTGTTTCTTATATAACAAAAAACATTCTTATATCACATTTTGTTGTTTTAATCACAAAAAAGAAAAAAAAAAAAAAAAAAAAAGGTTGGAAGGACAAGCAGATTACACAAACACAATATAGTAATAATATAAATATGTGTTATAGAAATTCTTGGTAATGGTGTTTCTAATATCACTAAAAATGTTTATTATTATTCTTTTAAGGCTTTAAATATTAGCCTATTACAAACTATACATTATTTCTCCTCCACTTTCTCTACTGATTTTATAATAGAATTATTAAATTTTAAATACTAGACCTAGGGTATAAGGTAAAAAAATAGCATTTAAATTAACTATCATTAATTCATTAACAATTATTTTAAACAATATTCGACTAGTCAATTTACATAATTTCAAAGGTAATAATTTCACTAAAGTACTACAATGTTTTATAATCATACTAAGGCAAGTGACGTGAGGTTGTTTCATAAAGCCAAAGTTGGACTTGACAACGGCGTCAACAATAAGGTACGACATTTATGAAAGGTCAAACTAGTGAACTAACAAGCCGTGGAAAGTAAGATTATCGAATTTCACATGGTCACAACTTGTGAAAGGGAATGTAAAGAAAAGTATTTATCTCAGTCGAACGGTATTGGAGTTACTGAACGTAGAAAATAATAGAGGTAGCTTAAACTTGGTATAAAATAATATTTTATTTATAGTCTTGTATTGTATTTTACAAATGAAGTGTTTATTGTGAAAAACTGAGTGTATTATTCATTTCCTCATGAAGTTTTACTTATTACGGTGAATGGTTGAAAAATATGACTCCAATTTTATGCGATAGTGATCTGAAAAATCAAACGCCATCTTGAATTACGTAGCTACACAAACAATATTAAACTTGCAAACAACTTCCTCGAATAATAATCATACATAAATGAATAATTATGTGTGAATAAAATCTTGATTGATGCTGTTAAACTAAAATCCTGTATAGAATGACATTCTTGACATTTATGAAATATCTTGTGGCAAACTCTAACAAACTGTTACAATTATGAAGTATTACACAATGTTGGCAAAACTTTAAAATTGTGTTTTGGACTTTTAAGCAAATTAAAACCACAAATTATGCCAATTTGGTACTTATCAACTTTGTAAATTAACAATTGCTCGACTTTGACCAGATCTGTACACGCAAGACCATGAAATAAGCAATAATCAGTATTTCTTGAACAATTTATTTACTTCAAGTTTTTTGCTTTTTACTAGATATACACATCGTATTTTACTAGCACTTCTATAAGGTTAAATTAGTGTTGTTATGAGACCATGTGAAACTTCTTTTATTTTGTGTCTGCAAGTCTGTATATTTGGATTCAAAGTTCAAAAAAAAAGTAACAGAAGAAGACAGGTGAAAAATCTCACAATTTATTAAGTTATGCTCAAATTTTCCTAAGAAATAAATTATTTTAAAATGTTGATTTTTATAACAAAGATTACAATTTGTAAATAAATTTCACTGTAGGATGTGACCTGATACTGTATGAAATTTACAGTAGAAAATGTATGAAACGTTAATAATTTAACTTTTCAGTATTTAAACAAAAATCGTCCCAACCCGGTGATAGCAGATTATTTCAATAATTATATTTAATCAATTAGTCTGAATCAGCTGATCACATATTTTACTACAAGAAATTCAGAACACCCTTTCCATTACTAAGACGTGCGGAAAGTGCAATCAGCAAATGAAAGGAACACACAGGTTTCCACATATATACTTCATTGCCAACAAAAGGACGTTTCAATGACTATGTGACCATAGGTATAGGTTTTTGTATCACTTGAAGCTTATGTATCTGTAAACAACTGTAGATTGTGTCTTAGTCATTGGCATGCAATCTTGTCGATAGTAAAAGTGTTTGTTGTGGGAATTGGTGAGATTATTTCCTTTGGTGACACGATTTTGTTACAAGTGCTATCTAGTTAAATATATTACTTGTACTTAGTTACTTACAAGCACAGATTTTTAAAATTAGGTTGGCAGGATACCCAGGACCCCTTACATAAATAAAGGTCTAGAGATTTTATCTCGTAGGAGGTGAACATCATCGATTTTCCTCCGGTCCACTGGCCACTACAGTACTCTGCTCTCATTGTATCTAAAACGTTCTTAATTTGGTTTTGTAGGGGTCTTTGTTTCAATTTATAAATTTCGTTTTCAAATTTCTGTTTAAAATATCTTAAAAACCATAATAATTCATATATATATATATATATATATATATATTATATATAGGTATTTTACTTGTTGTACGTCATCATAAAATTTTGGACCACATATTTTTCTTAATATTTTGTTTTCGAAGGTTGTTAATTTATTTTTAATTTTTTAGCTGATGTACAATATTCAGTTTCATACTGTAAAATTGATAATGTAATTATTTGCATATATGTTATTAGTTACATTTTCTAATAATTTGGAACCTTAATGTTTGTTTAAGGAGTAAAAAACGCCAACTATTAATTTCAAAGTAGGCCTATTTAATATTATTAACACATAAAACAGTAGATACCACCGTCTAGGTATGTTGGCGATTCTATTACAATTTATTTATTATATTATATTTTACATTTATTTATCTTTAAACCAATACATTAATCTTATACGGTGTTAATATAACAGGTCTACAACATTTTTGTTGTTTTCTATAAGTTTGGAAATGGAACTATATTAATTTTTACACTTACTGGAAATCAAATTTTCAAATCTCTCGGTTTTTGTAAAGATTTCTTTCACGAAATGTTGAATAAATGAAGGGAAGAGTTATCACTTAACCTTAAAGTGTAATTTACATAGAAATTACCTACATATTCATTTGAACACAAACCATACATTTTTGGACCCATTACACACAGTTTTATTAATAGTATTAATTTTTGTAGACTGAAATATGTTCCAAAATCTACAACTAGGTTCTTTCTAGTACTATCATTTGGATAAATCAATAAACAATACATGAGTGTCTGTATCAAATAAAAGTAAAGTTAGTAAAATTTTATTTTAAAATGAATTTTTATTTCAAACTGTTTTTCATGAATCTGAATCTTGATGGACCTCTATGATTTTGTCTGGTCACGATTTCAATACGTTTAGAACAATATACGCCAAATAAAATCAAAAGTATGTTTTGGCTTTCTATCACTAATAAATTTCGAATATTCTCATTAAATATATGTATTTAGAAAAGATTTTAAAATATCGACAAGGGAAGTAAATTTTCTGATCTGAATGATTAAATAAAAGTAATTTAATCTTAAAATGTACTCATAATCTCAAGGATTTATTTTTACTGACGAAAATACTCGGGATGATTGAGAGAAATCCTTTCTTCAGCCTGAACAAGATAATTAATTCCTGAAAAGTTCCATATTGTGTGAACTATTTTCTTCATTGTCAAACAAGCATGGTCATCATTACCACTGCAGCTGTAAGATATCCTACCCGCAGCCTCAGACGACAACTACTGTAGGTAAAAGTTTAGATTGGTGATGTATTGAGGACATGCTAACCAGGAATTTGTTTTTGCATAGTATTCATAATGAAAACAGTGTATGTATAAGTTCTAAAGTGTATAGGTATCTTAAGACTAAATAACTTCAGTTGAAGATATAAAACATCTTATAAATGGTCTGTCGTACAAGATTTCAGAAGTTAACTTAGACATCACCTCGCACAACATCAATTCCATTCAATAGAGAAGTACCTCAGTTCAGCTGACAAGTATGTGAATATTTACAATGTTTACAATGTATTTTAAGTGGAATGTAATGTGTATATTCAACATTGAATTTTAAGTAGAATGAATATATGTTTGTATTTGTAGTTTGAGCAAAAATGTATATAACACCTCAGATATGTACTGCAGCCTTGCTAATGAGGATAAATAAATAAATGGGTAGAAAATACACATCGTCAAAAATTTCGAGAAAATCCAATTTAAAATCATAGTATAGCACGATCTATGGTAATATTAATTAACCCGGGGATTTTTCTGATTTGCTGTTATAAATTACATTAGCATCATTTTGAGGTTATGTTTTGTCAATTCTCAAAACTAATTTGCAGAAATAATTGTACGCATTACCAACAATATAAAATACAAATTAGAGAAATATTAAGAAAAGATTTTCTTTGTAACGGAGAATTTTGAAGTTAATTTTACATTTCATAGGTTGTAGGTTTATTTGATTTTTATTAAAAATTTACAGAATGTTAGTTCTTTAATGATTGAATTACCAGTATAACGACAATAGTGAGAATGATAAAAGTTTCATACACAGAAAAGAACATACTGAAAGAATGAAGGTGGAACACACCTAAGAAACCTTTTTAAACACTCGTAAATATGTTGTAGAGATTAAGACACCTTATTACATATTTATAAAAATATTTATGTTTTCTAAGGACGACATTCTCTCACTAGACGTCAAGACAAATGTAGAGAAACTGACCTTCTCCTGGTACAAAACAGTTGACATGGAACCCGGATTGTAATCTATAAATAAAACTAGTGGGGATAATAACTCCGTACCATTATAAGAATAAAAAGCGTTACTTTTTGTGTACGTGGATGAAACGAATAGTGAGTGACAGGGTATCGAGGTCAGGCGAGCATTACACTGAGTGATTATCTGCCATTTATCACTCGCCTTACACAGATAGAGACAAAAACGCGAGAGTTTCTCTGATCTTGCCGTGATATCGATCCAAATGTGGTCAAAGGATTCTGCGATGGTACATTTAGTTCATAATTTGTTGGTAATTCAGAGACCTTGGTTACGATGGTGAGAGTTCAGAGCTAATCATGGTTAATGTTATATTATGTATGGAGAAACAGAGATTTGATTTATGGTATATTTAATGGCTGACCATTATTAGGAGAAAGAAAGACTATATTACCCTTGTCTATATTATCATTTTCTTAGGCTAAAACCGAGATATTTTAAACACTAAAACATAAATTGACTCGTAAACTAAACTAAATAGTGGTTAACTGCAACGGATTTTAAGGGTAAAGTCAATACTAATAAGTAGTATTAAGTATATGCTGCTTTATTTATTAAATATAATATACTATTATTTTTGTAATATTTATTTTTTAGCACAATTTTCATTGATAGGATACATAATTAATGAACTTATTTCACATCACTTTTGGTATCTAATAAACGTTAGGTCTTTGTTAAGCAACCCAGTAACCAGCCCACATAGAGATATCGGTAGTATCACTATAGGCCTAGTATGTATCAAAATAAACATGATTATATTTTTCCATAAAGAAAATGACTATTATAAAACTTTTAAATGACCATTAGTTTTTCCAAATGGTGAAGCGTTTTATTTATTATTGTTTCTTTAGTGTAGCTTTATTACTCATGTTGATAAACCAATGTTAAACCCGTGTAGATTATGGTATTCCCCTTTAACACTGTAGAGTAATATAACTAAAGGAAGTGGCAAGGAGAATAGTGAATGCTTTTGGTATGCTGAGACTATTTCGTCTAGATTTAAATAGTTTAATTGAAAATATAAAAATAAATCCCACAGTAATATGATCAGACTGTTGGAAGACTTCTGCAGTGCAGAAGAAAATACAGAATCAGTAAAGCGATTCATAAGAGTTAAGTCATTTGAAGTAGTTTAATGATCAGTAAAGCAATTCATAAGAGTTAAGTCAATTGAAGTAGTTTAATAATCTCAAAGCTATTCATACGAATTATGTTAATTTAAAATTGAAGTAGTTTAATAATCTAAAAAGCTATTCATAAGAATTAAGTTAATTGAAGTAGTTTAATAATCTCAAAGCTATTCATAAGAATTAAGTTAATTGAAGTAGTTTAATAATCAGTAAAACAATTCATAAGAGAAAAGTCAATTGAAGTAGTTTAATAATCTCAAAGCTATTCATAAGAATTAAGTTAATTGAAAGTTGAAGTAATTTAATATTCAGTAAAGCGATTCATAAGAGTTAAGTCAATTGAAGTAGTTAAATAATAATAAGCAATATATAGTGTTGTACCAAATGGATAATAACTTACTGTCTACAGTCCATATAATTAGATAATAAATTGTTAGCTAGTTGATGAGATTAGTGTTAGTAACTTAAAATAAAAATAAAATTAAGTGTAAATAAATATCGTGAGAAATTAAAATTTAAGGTGATATATGTTCTTGTTACTCACAAATTTTGTTTGAAAAATAAAATTTTTATCTCATCTCCATTTATCTGGGGCTTAGATAGAAAATATTTTTTGTCAATTCTTCCATTGGCTCTTTAAAATGAAGTGTCATTTGACAACCTATGCATCAATCGTTTTCATAACGAGGAAGAGAGGGGGTGAATATTTTTTAATATTGTAAAGATAATGTTAGAGTGTTGTTTCTATTAAAAGGACAATTACAAATAGTATTATTACAAAATAATATTTGCTCTATGATTTTCTAACTCTTGGTTATCCTAATTTTATTCCAAACGACTACATGTTTCAAAACATTAATAATTAAAAACTTGAGTTTTTTATAGATACATTAGATAAGTTAGAGATTTTTTTTAAATATTGAAACGCCGCCATATTGAATGAATTAGCATATAATCTGGAAAATTAAAGCTAAGATTGTTTTAATACTGGACTTTTATTTTTATCTGCTTTTCAGAGTTTTTAAAATATCTCCTATACAGAACCGTATATATATCATAATCAACAAATATTTAAGTTGGTGTTTTTAAAGTTTACAACGTGAACTAATTCAAAGAATTAACACAATTTAGTTTAAATTACATAACTTATAAACAATAAAATTTGCAACACAACACAAACAAGCAACGTTTTAAATTTCACTAGGCTGTTCATCACAAACTGCTTCATTAGCACTACATATGCAATTACATTAGAACAAATGGGTTAAGCACATGTTATCCAATAGCTGCCATCTATGTCATGTTAAAAATTAACACTTTGAGTAGTGTTTGTTAGCATCGACTTGGCTTTGTAATTAGGTGGTTATTGTCAATAGAAGAAGGTTCGTTCTGACAAAATTCTACAAACAAATGATAATGCTGCGCAAACTTTTCATATTTTTCGTGTTTGTATGTACAGAGCAATCACAAATTAGTTATACAAAATAAATATTGATTTTTGAAGTAAGTATAAAACATTATAAATTAAATGATAAAAAAACAAATAATTGAAACTTTAATTTTGTTTATACGTATTAAAAATTTTCAAAACTGGTTTACATGTTTTATATACGCGTATGAATTATGTATGGAATTATATGTTACGTTCTATAACTACCCTTGATCCTAACTGCTCTAAAATGAACTTATAAAGTCCTGCCAATTCACGTTCACTTTACAACAGCTTGGAGCATGACTTTTTTTTTAGAACATATGAATTTATGTTGATTGTTGATTATTTTTGTTTGTTATTTTTTAGAGTCGTATACAAGTGCAGCACAAGATAATTGTTGTTCATGAGTCCCAATAGGCGACCTCTGTCCAAAGGGAATTCAGAATCAAATAGAAGGAAGAACAACCTCAAAAACCGATCATTACTTCAAGGCAAAGTCAGAGTAGACCTACAGTTTCAAATGCAACTATTCAACAAAATAAGTGCGTTAGATCTACGACTGTAGTCCAAAGAAATCAACTAAAATTTCCAGCTTAGAATTAAACATTCCCCAAACGACATGATTTTTGTGGAAGCTTTAAAGTAAACTCTGCGTTTTAAACACTATACATTACAGTCGCTACATTCTTTTAAGGATAGGGACAAGGAAATACTACTTGAATTTTATATGTAAAATATGACATAGGACATATTAAAATATGACATATATAATGTTTATATAACATAGATTTGTTTGTCCAATAGTAAAATTATTAATCGGGACAATTATGTTAGTTTTTTAAACATCTAAGCTTTCCCATTTACATTTAAACACTTTTACATAAATGAAAATAATGAGGAAATTATGTTTTAAACACAATTTAATGTTACAAGGGTAGCTTAAAGGCTGGTGAATATTATATCGGACTGGAAATAATATTCACCAGCCATTAAGCTACCCTTGTAACATTAAAATATGTTTATAAACATAATTTCCTCATTATTTTCATTTATGTAAAAGTGTCTCACTAAACCCATTACATTTCCTACACCATCGGTTAAATCGTGAAACCTAATCTTAACACAGAACAGACTGATTCACTAAACTATCTGAACTGATTAGTTTTATGACTTAATCACCCTGATATATTACTTTAGGGTGAAACAATTAATGAGTTTAATGGCATTTAGTTATTTTTAACTGATCACATTATGTAACTTCCGGTCGTACACATTTAATGGCGAGAAACCCCGGTCATGCGGGTGGAGTATAAAACTGAACATTTAACATGCGGGCAAAGTACTTGTTTTTTTTTTTGTTTTTATGTAAGTTTGAATTTCTTGTACGATACAGCCTTAATAGTTCGTACATAGTATATATTTGTCGTGCTCAATGAAAACATTACTTTAAATATTTTCTTGTGAATACGTTATTGTGTTGTGTTGCATGGAGGAAGATGTAAGCCTGTTGCAGAGTTTCAGACTCCACGAAATGAGTTATTGTGGAACGTACTTATTTTGGAATACTCTATCTGTATATGGAACGTTTACGCGGATACCCCGTATTTGAAAATCTGATATGATTTTGAAATTGATAAATCAACTTTTTGGTTAAAGAACTTAGTTAAACCAACTAATGGTAAAACCAAATACCTAATCGGAATACACACAAGTACTTATAAAGGATATACGATGTCAAATTACTCACGGCGAATTCACAAAGTAAATCGCAATAGATGAAATTACTCTATTATATATTACTTTACGAACAGGTTTGTATATAAACAAAGAATATAGTCAAATTATAAAACAAAAATAACACTACAATATCCTTCATTGTCATTAGATACTCAAAACCTAATATAATTATATAATTCACAATAAACACTGTATTGAATAGCTTTAAGTAATTCAAACTTACATTTGTTTGTTTCTATGTTTAACATAACCCTCGCTAGATTGTTATATAAAATTGGAGCTGCAGGCAACTACACAACTATCGTAACTGATTCAAGCCTTCTACAGACAGGATGATTGATTCGTATTTTTAACTGTAGTTGAAATACGGATATGGAATACAATAGTCCGGACAGGAAATGTAATTTTGTTTTCATCAGACTAATTATTGATATTAAGACGATGCAATCTCGTACATGATCGGTAGAGAGTTCACTCTCGTTGTACACGACCTAAGACCTGCTACAAGACAATGATAGGAAGCTTATTATATATTAGCTTATCTGACGTGGAAGTTGTTGTCAAGAATTATGAAAACCTCTTCAACTATTAATTAATAATAATTGTTAAGTAAAACTTACAAGTTAATTTATGGCGGAACATTGTCCAATAGAAACAGACAAGAATAGCTGTGAAACTTGTTACAAACAAATATTTACGTTGACGCATAAATAAAGAATATACATATTAATGAAAGGTAAGGACAGGTGAGGAATGTCGGCAAAGTTCCGTGACCTCAGGAACAATACGGAGCCTCCGGGCAGACATGAAAAACTTGAACACTTGGCTCAAACAACCACAAAATTAGAAGACTGTGGACCACACAACAGTTAAGTTATTATGAGTAACAATTGAATCTCGTACAGTCACGCCATAAGAAAATGAAAATCATAAAACCCATCTTAGGATATGGAATTACTGTACATGAGTATACTTGGTGAAGAAACGAATTCTATCTTTACTATTTATCTGTTATAGATGATCACTAGATATTTATCGATGTTGTAAACCGATAGCAGTCTATAATAAATATTCTACACATTTTGTCTTATTTGTACTGACTGACTTATATGGGGAAATACAAATCGCAACTGGGAAATGGGGGATTTAGTCAATATGAGGTAAATCAGGATGAACACTGACGCCCATTGATGAAAACTACTATGGTGCCAACCTTAAAAACAATCAAGGTTCAGAGAAAAATAATAAACAATTTACTAAAATACCTCATGCAAAGAATTTAGTTATGTTAACTTTGCTATATACATATTAGTTTTCATTTCTTTGCATTGTGTTTGTTGGACATTTTAATAAACAACCTTATCCAATATATTTAAGTAGATTAAATTGATTAAATTCATATTAGTTTTCATTTCTTTGAATTGTGCCTGTTGGACATTTTAATAAACAATCTTATTCAATTTATTTAATTACATTAAATTGATTATATACATATTAGTTTTCATTACTTTGTATAGAGCCTGTTGGACATTTTAATAAACAATCCTATGCAATATATTTAATTACATTTAATTGATTATATACAAATTAGTTTTCATTACTTTGTATTGTGCCTGTTGGACATTTTAATAAACAATCTTATGCAATATATTTAATTACATTAAATTCATTATATACATATTAGTTTTCATTTCTTTGTATTGTGCCTGTTGGACATTTTAATAAATGAATAGCACACTCTAGACCATGAATTATAGTTGTAGTTTTAACTCTTTTTTTTCCTTGTAATAGTCTAATACATTTAAAAGACAAGTTGAATGATTGTTTTTTATATACCCAAATCTAAAGTTTCTCTGTTACATATCACCTTTGTGGCCGTAACAAAAAGACAATCAACAATTATCACACATTCTCTTATCTCTATATATACAGTACATTTAAAACAAATAAAAAATTATTAACTTATATGATTAATATTGAAATACAAAAAAAATAAATAAATAAAGTAGGCTACATTATTAACCGATGTTTACTATTGTTCTTTACCTTTGTAGTGAATTGTTATTGTTAAAACATGGAAAATAATTTCATGCTAACACTTAACGTGTGAATAATATAAACATAACTTACAAACTAACCACTATCCCATCGACTTTTACTCCTAACATTCTTGTACATTGACTAATGACCGCATCGTAACTCAATTTACAACCCACTCAGGCCAGTTCCTGCAATAAAATAGTTCCTGTATGACCTTTTGACATATGCCCTTGATTTCGGCCCGTCATCGTCAGTTTTGATAAAGGATAATTATTTATAAAGATAAATCGCCCGGCTTAGAAATTGGTCCATTAAATGTAACGACTTTAGGGGCATAAAATAATAATTATAAATATTTTAAAATTACGGGTTAATATTTGTCTAGGTGTGGCCTGTCATTGTAGTGTCACAGGTAATCATATGCAGACTTCAAGACTCAGATAATATCGCGAGTCTGGGAAGAGTAATTATTTCATGACGCTGTAACCACGACCAATTACGTTAACAAGCATTATTATCAAAGTGTACAAGCAACACTATTAACTTTAATTATAAATGTTGGCTAAATTTTCGCGTATTAATTCTACGGAAACAATACCGATATCAGACATGTATAATCGAAAATCACGTTTACAACGTGAACTCTTGCGCTTGGTAACAATAGGATTGACCTCGTATTATTCGACTGTCTCGGGGTATCAGATAGAGGAACAGGACAGCTATGAACTTCCGGTTTGAGTGGGAAGTGACGGAAGATCAATGGGGTTAATATGATCGAAGGTTCATCATTTAGATTTGTATCGACTAATTAGGCTGCAAGACGTGATCATGCCTTGGTAACGGGAATTTGCATGTGATTCCCATTTTCAGTACAAGTTTCCGCGGTCGATATCTAAACTGAGACTTTAATGTTCGATAACCGTTAACAGTAACTGTAGCCTATTGTGTGAAATGTTCTGGTTCTGTTTTGGAGACACTTATACGTGCAGTCGGAATAATGCTTAGTATGTCAATAAGGAAATCATATACTTGTGGAGGTAAAGGTTTCATTATAGCAATGATGTATTGTTGCTTATTTGCGTCTCATGGTCCCAAAAAGTTTTTTTTTTATTGAGAGAGAGAGAGAGAGAGAGAGAGAGAGAGAGAGAGAGAGAGAGAGAGAGAGAGAGAGAGAGAGAGAGAGAGAGAGAGAGAGAGAGAGAGAGAGAGAGAGAGAGAGAGAGAGAGAGAGAGAGAGAGAGAGAGAGAGAGAGAGAGAGAGAGAGAGAGAGAGAGCGAGAGAGAGAGAGAGAGAGAGAGAGAAGCAGCAAAACGAAAACATATATTTATGATTAAATTTGGTATTTTAAAATGCTGTTGTTACATTTCGAGTCTTTTATACAACTCAAAATTTATGAGTTGCGGTTAAAAGGTCAAAACTCAAAAATACGATTTACTCAAGATTAACGATAACCATTTAGATTTAAAGGGCTCAAAAACAACCTACTTATCCCAAAATGCCAGTTCGTGAGTTAACAAGCCAAAAGTCAACCGAGGAGGTATTATAAAAGATAAAAGAACTACTTTCTAAAAATTGGTTTTACCCAATTTCGTTCAATTATAATGAACCAAATCTATGTGAAAAATTGCAAGGGAAAAAAGAATAGTGTTGGCAAGAATCGAAAATATACCTTGACAGCTGACATTAAAAACACGAATTTAATCACACTTTCTGTACTGAGTAAAAGCTCAGTAATAAAAAAAAAGTTTAAAAAAATATATATATAGCCTATATGATTAGAGATAGTTTTGAGAAAATGGTAACAAATTAATATTAATTTTTATATTTATTTAGTTTTGATCTATGCGTGTAGAAATGTTTAATATTTATACTACCTTTATTTAAATGAATACAAATCGTTATTATGATCAAACTTTCACACAGTGTTATTATTAAATAAAATTAAAAATGTACATCAATTAAAACTTTAAATCCAACATAAGCAAGGCTGGTTATAACTCTGTTGGTTTTTAACTTTTAACATGTTTGTATTTTATTAATTTTAATTGCTGGTGTAAACTATAATTTACTAAAACATATGGATCAAATTAACGGCATAAAGTCATTTACATTTAATGTCGAAATAAATTATACATAGAGTATAAGTTAATAATTTATATATATATATATATATATATATATATATATATATCAATTTTTCAAAAAAGAGTATAATAAAATTCCGTAGAAACAAGTGTGATAAAGTAAAAATAACAATTTGCTAATACAACAGTGCAGAATGTACAATCTGGGACAGTTACGTAAATGCCATGCTTCAGATTCTTAGTCACAGAAATAATTTCGTAATCCATAAAGTAGCACGACAAGTTGTTCCAACAAGACAGACAGATACAAGTGTTAGCATTCCTGTTGTAACCTTGAAAATATATATTTATATGGATGCGATTAAACATTATTAAAAGAACCTGTTTTCTTGGGTATAACTGAACGAAGTTTGTGTTCATGATGTCAGAACTTCCAAGACGTCGGAAATGGGAAACTGACAGGGCGCTAAATTATATAGAAATTGGATTTAACTCGTTGTGTAACGCTTTAATTCACGCACGTGCGTTTGTGTGTAGGCTAATGAACTTCCTATGAGAACCGGACAAAACTTAACATTGTAGTGTGTGCGTGGAGTCGCTCCTATAACGGTGTGGTAAATCCTATTAATTTGTTCCTTTGAAAGTTTATACGAAGACGTGGTTTTTAACTGAGGATAAATTAAATTGATACTTCCAGACTAAATCTTGTACATCATAGAGAAGAAGAGGGGACAGTGTAACAACGAATTCTAATGTCTTCCGGCAGAACACTGAATAAGAATAGTACGTGGAAGTTGTATAAACATACAATGGTTATGGTATGCCGTTCCTGAATCAAGGAACTTCTTCTACAAGTAACTCTTGTCGGAAGTTTTTGTTATGTTTTAAACAACGCGTTAATGAGGAGCAACAGGTCGCACGGCCACCACTATTTATTATCCTTATGTTTAACTCAAGGACTACACAAATATCCACGGCCTTACTATGGTCTTTATTAATTCATAGAATCCTGCTAATCCGTTAGAACTGTAACGAAGGTCATCATCTCTCTTTTATATAAACTATCTTGGGAACTAAATGCAGATAAACTATTTCCTGTAAATGGCTACTTGTAGGAAGACACTAACAACAGTCTCGTTGCTTTGTCGTGTTCTTTTATAATATAGGAACTAATAAAACTGTGTGGGTAAAAGCTATTAAAAATAAACGTCTTAATATTAATACCAAGTCAAAATGAAAGACTTACTATTATTGTAAAATAACTGACTCCAAAATTACTTTCACACAAATTATACTATTAAAAAACTGACGGCTACAAAAAATTTAAATAGTAGAGGTTAAATTTTTCTTCCAAAAATAAGTCTATCTAATCTCCATCGTCATAATTAACTCTTAAACTTTAACTAAAGAATATTTTACAATTAATTACCTAATATAAAATACTTTTATAATAGTCACGTTTACATCAACCTCCATTATTCCGGAAGACGAGGGGAGGGGGTTTCCTAACCCAGAGTTATTACTCAACGTTACTTAGACGTGACTCATGCTACTGCCATTTCCAACTAGTTTTAATAATTATCCGCATTCCTCAGGTCCTCAGCTATGGACGCAGTGCAAAGCACTACGAAAATGTGATGAATATATTTGCAGGTTTGTTATTATCAGCTAAATTAGAGTCATGATAATTGAGGAACGATTATGTGTTTACAATAAATGACAAATTACCGACAATTACAGCGTGCTTTCAAATTTAATCAAATTTTTTCTATTTAAAGCAAGAAGACAGTTATGAATACCATCGATAAAATACCAAATTGATTTGTTTTTCTCCAGTGTCGCATATTATTTTATATGGTATGTATGTTCACACGATACTGCGGTCGACAGTTCAAGGTAAAACTACCGATTCAGCAACTTGGACATTCGGTTTTGTTAATAGAATATATATGTGATAATTTGGTAAAAAAAGACCTTAAAGATGCCTGAAGTTCATAAGGACCTTCTGATAATTAGTTTTTTTTTTACAGGTATAAGGTGACTGGTCCGTTGGAATTGAACTTCATACTTTAATTGATAACCGTGTCACAATGGAGAAGATAGATACAGGAATTTTGATCAATTTATTAAGAACGACCTACAAAATGCATGGGATAAAACATTATATAAACATAAATATTTAAAATAATATCCTGACGGGATACATGTATTCGATATCTTCTATTTATTTTATTAAATCTTTAAGGTTACGAAATATCTTGTATACTATAAAATAATTGTTTACTTCCATCTTGGAAAATATCTACCATCTGATTGAATGCGAAGAAGCAAATATGTGAGGAGTGGGCGAAAGATTTATTTTTCTTGTTGTTCAAAAGGTGAAAAACTTCTCAATCATCAACGCCTTAAAAAAAGAAGAAAAGAAGATAAAATAAAAAGCCCTTTCCCTTGAATACTCTAATAACGTCAGGGTTGGTTTGTAAAGAATAACCAGAGAGGTATCAAACCCAAGACAACGTGTATATCAAGCTAGGTCCCTCGGGATTGTCACGCCCTGTACTCACTGCGGTATAGTGAATGTACCTGATCGTGTGAACTATGTGTATTAGTCGCATTTCTACCCGTGGAAATAAATTATTTGATTTTTCTAGTACTAAATAGCACGATCCAAAGTTAAATATTTATTTATTTTAATACGTTTTCTATTTTAACTGGTCTTAATTCCTGTTGTTAAATAAAAATACTTTTAAAAAATCAAGTAAATGGTGAATTGAATTACATTTAGTAGTTATGAAGAGTTGCTTCAAACTGATAAAAAATACTTCAACAAAACTATTTTAGGCAAGATTTTATTGATGACCTTGGTTTGTAGGTGATTAAATTCGAGCCGCGGAGAGTAACAAAATTTTAAAAAATAATTAAACTAACTTATTTAAATTGTTTTAAAGTTAATTATTACAACTTACTTTTATGTAGCAATAAAATAAAGATATTACTGAAGCAATGACGCACAAGTGTATTATTCGGTAAACCATTTAACCATTTCAATTATTTATAAACCGCTGAAATTATTTTGAAATACAATCTTATAAATTGCATCAACATCTTTTAAGGTTAAGTACGCCTATGTTTTAACCTTTACTAAGCATTAACGAGCAGTACAACTACAGGACCTCCATCTGAGCCTGTAAATCAGAAGATCACCTCCTCTGCCTAACAATACCTCCTGACGTTAATTACTACCAACATGATTAATATCGACTTCACAATACTACTTCTATCGATCATATTGATTTGCAGCAAACTATAAATTCTATTGTAACAGGATCAGACAATCTATTTGCCTGTACTGACGGCTTCCTCTTGTCAAATAATTAATAACTATTGCAACGCGAGGAGAATGTTCTATCTACACTCGGAAGTTATCGAGTCATATTCAAATTGAACTTATATTTCATTTATGTATTTAAATAAGCTTTACAACATGTTAAGATATTTTGAAAAAAATCCTGTAAAATATGAAACTTATTTTCTTATTACGAGAAATGTAAAAATCACAGACTAGTTTTGGCGTGATTAAATAATTCAAAGCGTAATGATGGATAATACGTAATGCAAGAATATTTCAGAATAAATATGAAATACTGAAATTATTATTAGTGTTTATTAATGTGATGGAAAAAAAAATCATTTTATATTTTTTGTGTCCTTTCTGGTATTTATATTATGTATTTTCGAACCATTATCCGCAAGTATAATAATTGTGGCAGACATTTTTACATGTATGAAATTTATATTTTTTTAATGTTTTGTTTTCTGAGAATAATGCGATGAAAAGAGCAGTGTGATCAAATTTAGGTAAGTGGTGGTATATATCGAAGTTAAAAAGAAAATCATTCTTATTTAAATAATATCAGATGAAACATCATAATATGATGAATGTCCAATTTATATCTCAAATATTCGAGGTTGTGTTTGAATAGAAATATCAGTTTTGAAGTCCCAAGAGATGTATTTTAGATTGACGACTTTACAGCTTAAACGAGTGGGACTTTACTTATAACAACATATCTTAAATGAGAATTACAGGGGACAAATTAAATGATATTAAATACATGATACATTAAATATATAACACATACCTTACATTATAGATTCATTTGTGTTGAGATTATAGACTATGGTTTATGGTTGTATAGATGGAAGTTGAGATATTTAGTATAATATTTTTATTTATCATATAATGATCAAAACATTATGTGTAGTTCCGTAATTCACTAATTATTTTTGTAATAAACCTGCAGCTGATAATTTTAATATTACAGTACTATTGTATTTGTATGTTTTTACCGAGTAATAAAACAAAGCTATTTGTATAGCAAAATAATAAACCATAAATACAATGAGTACATCTTTAATAGCAATTTTTCGCTTCTTAATTAATATAAATATACACTCAAGAATTATCGACAACCATAGTAACTGAGGAGAGGTTATGTATAAATAAACTTGAAGGCTATAAATTATTATTGAGCCTGACTTGTGAGATAATATTAGATAAAAAACCGCGAAAACAAGATCTCACAAAAATTACGTTTATTTAATCAAACGCGTTTTTAACGACAAAGTCGCCATCCTCAGTGATACTGAGTTATAGTTTTGTTATTGTAGCTCATGTATCACTGAGGATGGCGACTTTGTCGTTGAAACGTGTTTGATTAAATAAACGTAATTTTTGTGAGATCGTGTGTTCGTGTTTAAAAAAAATCTAAACTTGAAGGCGCTTTAATGAGAAGTAAGAGTCACAAGCGAAGCAAGTAGTGATATATTTAAATAAAAATAGGAAAACTTGTCAAAGTAAGGTTACCCTTACATTTCCAGCAAGTATGGCTTTAAAAGTATAAATATGTCAAGTATAAAAGTATTAGGTTCATAGAAGGAGTGTCGTCGACAATAAGGATACGTGACTAAAGGAAAAGAGCAGATGAAGGTATTTAGTAGATTACTCTGTAGGCTTTCCTAAATAAATATGTAATTTCCTAAACGTTTTAAAGTTGTTAGTCAACGTTTGAACTTACAAGCATTTTCGACCCTTATTTTAAAGATGTCTAGGTAAAAAAAAAAATCAATTTCCTTAATATGAATAGAAAAATGTATACGTTGTTCAAAGAATACAAAACAAATCCTATTTAAAATTTTATTTCATAGTTCAAAACGTATGTGAGTACGTCGGGGTAGTGTCAGCTGATTAACATAAAATAAATAAAAGTTTTATTTATATATTTTATTTTCTACGGTTGAATAATATTTAAAGGATTTTGCTGGGTTTCCTAATTGGTAAGTGCCTAGTAATGTGGGTATAATAGGAGGAGGAGAACAATTGCTGTAGAAGTAGGTATTAGGTTAATTGATTTTCCGATTGGTTCAGGAATGTTGCGTGTGCAGCCACACAAGTAGATAGGACCTACAGACATATCTGATGAAAAGTAATTACACATTTTAATATGACGGACTGACAGACACAATCAAAAACTCTTTATTTGGCAAGTTTTGTATAAAGTCACACATTTTTACGATGTGAAACTAATTTCGTTTCACTTTGCATAATTACTTTACTGACTTTCTGTCACTTTCATAAAAACAGCTACCATCGAATTACTGACTTCAGTATGGAGTTTTATAAGATTATGATGTAGTGTTTGAATCATGTTAAAGCTATTATTAAACAATAAAAATAGTTTAATGTACAGTTAATTGTAATTATAACAATGTAGATTTAGTTTTCCAGAATCCTATCAGATGACAATGAACAAAATGAAGTTCCACAATAATAATGGGCTTAATACATATAGTTATCTACGGTATCTGTTTTCAATTTATCTAATGACGTATAATAGTTTACTTTATAGCAGTAATAATGTCTATTATGTGATTTTAACGACAACAGCTGCTCATAGATTGTCAGACCATTTATATACAGTTTCAAATAAATGACTATCATATCCAGAATATAATCTATGAAAATACTGTAGTTTCCTGACCGTAATTATGTTTTAGAATTCAACCTACACTCGTGTTTGATTTTCTTTTTTATAAATAACTAATAACGTCGCGTGTAGTTAGGTAAAAATATACCTTTCCATAAGCACAGTATAGAAACTTACACAATCGTTCAAAAGTTTAAAACAATTCCATTTAAAAAAAAAACAAGAGAAAATGCAACCATTTAATACTTAAAAAAATTATCTTAACGACTAGAATAACAATGTTTAAGACAATAGTGATTTCCAAGTAATTATTATTCTGCCTGTTATAAATTTATTATTAACGTTATGTTCACACCATTGCTCAGAACTAATGTCCAGAACTCCTGCGCAGTACCAGATAGATTCTTATAAATAAGTTACATTAAAGCTACACAAATGTGATTTGAGTCAAGTTAATCAATCAAATACATAAATACCAAAAAATTATCAATCTTAAGTAAAATAATTATAATAATTAGATTAAAATAAAATAATTAGAATTTTCTTCTGAATTAGAATCGTCTACAGAATCTATTTTTCATCATAATTGTGTATGTAATAATACTGCAAATATCTTTATATGAATTTAAACGCCTTTGACATACAAGTTTGTCAATTAGAAACAAGAAATGAAGTGATTGGATAACAAGTAAATTGTAAATAATCAGCAAAAAATATTGTACTTCCTCACACACTAAATCAAAAACTAATCGGAAATAATATCCGTCGCTATCGCTCTTAAAATTATAAGCTAAGTAAGTACTACTAAGTAAGAAATAAAATGCAATTTTCTCCAATTCCGAATTTTCCGTCTTGCATTTCTCATGGAAGCGTCTCCCTTCTTACTTTAATTCTTAACTTAAATTTTTTTGGTTTAAAAGCTTCCCCCTTAATTAATCTTTATGATTTTACTTTCTAATATTTTGAAATATATATATATATATATATATATATATATATATAACCTACGCTTGTTTTGCAGTTTGTTTTAAATTCATCATAAACGTAAATCATATTTGATTAAAAACTACCTTTTAAAATGACGTTCATTTTCGTTTTGTGTCAATTATTTCTAAACTGTCACTTTCTTTTATTAGCAATTTCGTTACACTGGTTTGGGTCATTGATCTCCGTATTTCAGTAAAATTTGTAAAGTCAATTTTGAGAAAATTATAATTTTTAATTTTGGCCTTATGACATTTATTCCAAACTATGATTTTAAAAAAAAAATAGTTAAAAGCGTATACAAAAAGCACACAACGAGGGACATAGGGACAATTTATTTGTATAAAGCCGAAGACTTTTCAACGGTCTAGCGCAAAGACATTAATTTATTCGTCAAATAAATATACTCCTACATATTCCTAATCATAATAACCTCTATTTTTATTTGATACACCACATATAATATGTCCAAAAATAAAAGTTTTCAACTTAACTACTCCATAGTTTTTTTTAACGTTATATTTTTCCTATATATGGGACAATACAAAAGATATAAATGCAAAGTTTGAAATATATAGGATTTATGGCCTTCTCATTGTCTATGTAGACGGGTTGCAACTTAAAGACAGACAGACAGACGCATGAAATTATAAGGGTCCTTGGTTTTACCTACGGAACATAAATAAGAAGACTAGCTAATTGTCACATTAATAAATTTTATTAAAATCGGCCCACTCGTTTGGGATTGTAGAACATTGCAATGACTATAAACAGACACCACCCAGACCCGGAGGACTTCAAATTAGATATTACCATGATAGAAGACATCGATTTTTTGACTCATCAAAAAACTTTCTCTATACTAAGCATATATGAGAAAGTAAAACATACCAAACTAAAAGATGGAATTGAAAGAGACTGCAGAGAATGCGAGACGATGTTTATGTGTGTTGGTTATGATTAACCGTTGATTGTAGAGTAATTCGTCTGGCTCACTATGTACCTGAGAAAGTTCATGATTTTAAATTACACTTTTATACTTGAAATAACCAACAGATGTGGTTCAGGAAAGTCGTTCTTAATGGTGCAGGTGTCTTAAAAGGACATCGCTCATAACACAAGTTGCAATCTGGCGACAATGCTATCAAATTGCAATATTACTTTCTAGACAACTAGAAACGGAAATTTAAAAAAAAAAAAAAAAAACCTTGGTTTCAGAAAAGTATAAGTAGCTCTGTTTTTGAAATGAGTCTTGTAAAGCTTTGTAATATATAAATATTTTTAAAATGAACGTATCTAAAAATATGAAAATAAATGACAATACACCAAAAATGTATTGAACTGTGCCAAAAATTGCACAACCTTTAAAACCCATATTAAAAGTCAAATACTAATGAAACTCAAAAATGATCTCAAAATTATTTCTGAAGATTTTAATCAACGTTTGTTAAATTGTAGGTTTTAAAGACATAAACAAAAAGTAATGATAGCAATCTCCCCCAAGAGAAATGGTTTGTGAGTAATGTGAGGAAAAAATAAAGGTAGAAAAGAGCACAAAAAAGTAAGGTAATTTTATTTTACTTTCCGTTTGGCATATTGGTTAAGTTACAAACCTTAAATAAATACAGAAAATTTATTCAAATTGCATGAGCCGTTTTGAGATATTAAAACATTCACAACAGTGTCCTGTTCCAGGGTCAATTCCCTTTTTATATTTATTACTGCCGAAGCGGCATGTGTGGGGAGATTATTAGGATCCCTCGAAACTATACTTAAACAAAATGTGGATAAATCATTACAGATAAATTTGAAAAGATTGGAATATTCAGTTTTTGTCTTATACTATCTACCTCTAAATTTGACTGATTAAAAATAAGTTCAAAGAAATAGCCAAAATGTGCCAAGATACTAAATATGGTATTCTGCCCACATATCGGATTTACAGCACTGAAATGATGACGAATTCCAAAGAACTTTTCAGCTCAGGATGTTTAAAATGAATATCTACATGAAAATCTTATATCGACTTTATTACCCATCATAAAACCTCCTCTGTATTATGGAATCTAACAAAATAACGTGAATATTTAATTAAGGTTAAATACATAAATTAAGGTTAATTGAATCAAAAAAAAATAATTTAAAAATTACTCCCATTTCTAGGTAACCATGAAGAAATACCAGGACAAAATAGTTGCCCTATAAAGAAATAATAAAGTAGATGAATAGCAAACAATATATAAAGAAACCAATAGTGAAATTACAAACATAATTTCTACTACGGTCTTTAGTATAAATAGTTTAACAGATCTGTTACTTACGACGAAATGAATAAATATCATAGTACGTTAAACAAAAATAATAAATTATCTAAAGGGCTGACTTGACAGCCATAAAACTAAAAATATAGGAATTAAAGTATGCCCAAAGCTCCAGATTAACAGTTTAGTCATCTCGGCGTATGTATGCAAAGCGCGTCTTTTGATTTTGAAGTGAAACTATGCCTTACACTGCCGACAGTAGCTTTGACCTCTGAAACTGGTTATGTTAAACAAGTTCATGCTAACATAAGTCACTTTGCAATATGTCAAATATAATTAGCATAACCCTTGTAATGTAGCCGGCACGTGCTTATGCATGGGAGTTGAAACCTAATCAACAACATTGCATAGAGTGCGGGAGAAATTGGTGCACTTAACATCTGTTTATAGGTAGATTAATACACAGCTTGTGACAGATTAACTGCAAAGGTTGAAATGAGAGAAATTTTAAGTTTTAGTGGAAATCAAACTGACCAACATGCTTAGAGTTCATGGCAGGTAACAATATTAATTAACTTCTGTTTCATTCAGAAACGGGTAAACTATTAAATTATCAATTCTTAATTTTTATTATAATTTTTACTTTTTACATTCAATGTCAATATTTATGAAAAATATAGCGAGTAGAAAGTGTACTATCTCTCCAACGATAGTTAAAACAAAAAAAAGTCTACTCGAAACGGTCGCCTTGTGGTTTCACACCTACACGTAACATCAGTTTTTCACCAACAATAACTAATTCTGGTTAGATCTAATTTTTCCTGTGTCATACATTTTGATTCCTTGTATCTTGGGGATATGTTTCGTTTAAATACACTATACACCAAATGAATAAATTATAAGTTTATTTTATTTGTAATAAGAACACGTTCATTAAAGTGATCAGATTTATGTGTAGTTAGTTATACTTGTTGTACATACTTGTAGTTTAAGTTCCCGAATTTACTGAGCAGCAATTATTATTACTTACTAACAATACCTCTCACTGTACAATACCTAATTCAAACAATAATAAATACTCAAGTTATAGGATACTTCTGACGATGGCATTTATTAAAATAAAAATATGTAAATTTACGTAATAATATTATAATTTTTTTTTTTTTACAAGGAAACTTACAAAAATAGTCTCATAAAACATAAATATCAACTCAAAACAAGCACTAGACAAAAATAATCAATACTAACAAGTCGAAATTATGAATATTTTGTTTTATGGCGCCTGACAGAAATCTGAGCTCTAAATTCAGATAATAAGACAAGAACTTATTAATAGAGTAGGACTGTGGTGCTTGCACTAACTAGAGATCATAACAAAATTTGTTTGACCCAGAAAAATACCAAAGTAGTAATTCTTTTACAAGAACGGATTTGAAACAGGATCTATTAATTAGTTTGAAAGAAGTTGTTTTTATTTTACACGTTTGAATTTTTACCAGAAATTAATTTTATAAATTGGGAGCATTACAACAGCTTTTTGAAAATTACAATTTCACAATCCTGAGACAAACAATACTTATTACACGTTTAATAGTAAAAACCTTATACAATATTCTTGCAGTAAAATGCTACATCGAGAAAGCTTACATCATTCGACGGGTAGTTATATTTTATTACTACGTAATGTAAATACCGAAGTAAACATCGCAACAGGAAGTTGGAAATAGTTTTACAACTTTAGCATATCTTCTTTGTAAGGAATGCTAAATATTGACACGATATGTTTGAACGAGGAGATATTTTTATGGGGTTATGGCCGAAACGTTTGTCGCTAGATATATATCCACGCGCGACCTCTCAGAGTGTTATCTCTTTTTTATGAGATGCAAGTTCAGCATTACAAGGTACAGACAAGTACATATAACAATAGTGCTTTCTCCAACGAAATCTTTCTTCCGGTATCTTTCGCTTACACAAATTATTTGTCGTCATACTGCTTCAAAAACAGCTGTTATCAATACGTACATTGGGATGCTAAAGTTGTTGTTTTAAGTCATAGGATCTAAAAACATCAGCTGAGGTCGAGGTCATCAGCTGTTACTTCGTTTATACGAATTAAATAACGATTGTTAAGCATCTATAAAAACAACCGATACTCTCGATTGTAAATAATCGTTAAAACAGCTGTTACCATCGATTTGAAGGTAAATAGGTTATAAAATTTTAGTTTTTGTGAAATTGTTTAATTATTATTTGCAGTATAACGAAAAACATTCATCACTTTGATCAAAAGAAGCTTTTCGATCCTCTCTTCACTTTTGGTCCTAGTGATGAAATATACTATTTTGTCTAGTCCTTTTTAATGATATACAGGTTTTTCATATACATATTAAAATAAAAATATACATATTGAAACAAAAATTCAAGAAACCCCAGCAATCCCAGTTAACGGAACACAAGGAGCACAAGTCAGGTCTGACATCTCGTTGATGTCTTCTCAATAATCGAATCCATTGTTCAAAATCTAGTTTGACGACTGCTCATTAGTCTCTGTTACTCAGTCCCACAACAATCTATTTATAATTGCAAAATAATTGAATCCTCGC
Source organism: Aphrophora alni (assembly GCA_963513935.1). Taxonomy (NCBI): domain Eukaryota; kingdom Metazoa; phylum Arthropoda; class Insecta; order Hemiptera; family Aphrophoridae; genus Aphrophora; species Aphrophora alni. The sequence goes on along the minus strand of OY740766.1, from coordinate 115,553,929 downwards.
TATTGTATTAAACTATGCGTAGGAGATCTCATCACCATTCCAATCTAGTACACCATTGCCATCTGAAGCACGAACTTGCACGACATTGACATGGAGGTCAATAAATTTATATGATTGACCCACTGAACTGTCAACAACAAGTACTCTTTGGATATACTTTGGTACTTCGGTTGTCAGATTTGTTCACAAATGCAATTGTTTGATAAACGACATTTTGGGAACACAGTTAAAACTGATAAAATGTTTGATGTTCATTAAAGCACATTTAATTCAATTTCTAAAATTGTTGGAAGCTGCCGATATTATTAATTTTTTGACTGACTTGTTAAAATTAAAATGATCCGCACTACAATGCATTAAACAATCCCAAAAGCAAATCAGTAATGGGTTTTGGGGAAGCCACTTTTAAGTAGAAATTAAAATAACATTAGAATAAGAACCTCTCTACGTTTCTCGTAGCAATTACCCTTTTGAATACCAATTCAAAAATTAGGCTAAGTAGTGCACAGATAGGACCAAAAAGGTCGAACCTGCATGAAAAGTTGATATAGGCGTTTTTCGGACATCTGTGTATCTCGTAATGTCTGGAAGGGGAAGTTATCAAAGTTGAGAAGATATTTGGAAAGACTTACCTAAAAACTGTGGAAGTTAACTAATCTCTTATTCAAAACAATACAATTAATCTTTTACCTCAGGGTGTAATCCAACTTTACTTGACATTTGGTTTCAATAAACAATTTAACTACGTTTTTAAATGATTATTTTAGGTTATAATTTCTCATAGGTTAGACAAACTCTGTTCTTTAAATTTAATGATAGAAAAATTAGTTTCTCCGAACGACTCCAAGTTGACTTTGATAATTTATAAAACAATGTCACTCTTAGTCTAGATCCCAGACAATCTTTAACTGATTTTCTCAAAATAATAGTTAAACAGGAATAACTTAAAATCGGAATATATTTACTAAAGAGATCTGAGAAGTTTTTAACAATTCTAGTGTTTTTCGTCATACTGTTTCAAAAACAGCTGTTTTCAATACATGCATTGAGATACTAAAGTTGTTCTTTTTAGTCCTAGGATCTAAAAACATCAGCTGAGGACGAGGTCATCAGCTGTTACTTCGCGTATACGAATTAATTAACGATTGCATAGAATCTATAAAAACGACCGATACTCTCGATTGTAAATATCAGGTAAAACAGCTGATACCATCGATTTTATAAATAAGTACCACTAACACAAACTAAACAGCTGTAACTGCTGCAAACTTGTGTAAATTGTCGAAACTTTTGAAGGTAAATAGGTTATATCATTTTAGTTTATGTGAAATTGTTTTCTTATATTGTGTGTAAAATAACGAAAAATATAATTCATCACTAGGACCAAAAGAAGCTTTTCGATCCTCGCTCATTTTCTGGCCTCGGCTCCTAATGATGCAATATACTATTTTGTGTCTTTAGGAGCTCCTCCGTTACGTGTTATCAAAAAACTGAAGTACCAACCATCCTCCCTGGTTTCTGTTTCAATATAAATATGTAGATGTAAATATGCAAGACAAATTTAACTGGACAACAATTACTTTAATACAAGTGTGGTTTTTAATCACCTGCTTCAGTCGTCAGTCCTAACTCTTTCTTTCAACTCACAAATATATTTTATTGCAACCCTTATTGCAATAATTGTAATAGTAATACAACAAAATTATTAGGCTTCTAATGGACTTTGGACGTGTATTTATGTAAAACAATGCCTTTTACACGCTAGACTCGGTACCCGCATTGCAGAAAGAAACCTAATTTGCATAAATAGTGCTGCATGGCAGCCTAAGGTGAAGGTCAATGTCAAAGAAGCAGGTCATTGATTGTGAAGTGATGTAGGAGGAGAAGATTGGTTGTAAGGGAAACTAAGAATTGAGAAACAAAGACAGTTATAGTAATTATAAATGGAACCGGGTAAAGTGAATTCCTGTTCTAATTAACAGCTAGACAGGAAGTAGAGTGACTGTGAGAGAAATAAAAAGTGCAAGAATAATTAGCATCTGCCCTAAATACTAATGTATCTAATGTAGTAGCTTAGAAACGAACCATTAGAGGAAATATGTTAGGTCGAAATCAGTCCTGTGGCTTTCTAGAAAATTGTATTTAGTGATACTGTCTCAAGGTTACGTGTATGAGATAAATAATGTACGAGGTGAATAATGTTTACAATCTGTTGATACTGCAGTAGTATTGGGGTACGTCTATGTTCATTTTGAAAAACTCTGAAGTAAAGAATAGGTATATAAGCTCCTTTTAAACTTCGATATTTGGAACGATTGTAGACAATAATATTTTATCAATTAAAAGGATTGTGTAGGCTACTGTTTTTCGGAGACATCATGGACTAAGACTGTCGTGGAAAATGCAAGTGAATAAACTGCCCTGATCATAGAAGATAAAACGAAATGTTTACCATTATAAAACAACCGATATGACTTAGGAAAATAAGAATAGTAATGGTTCGTCGTTTTGATAAAACTAAATTAAAGTTGTAAAATATCCGAGTTAAAACACTATCCGCCTTATGATGGAACACGTTGTAGTGGAGATGTAGTTTTGATAAAACTAAATTAAAGTTGTAAAATATCCGAGTTAAAACACTATCCGCCTTATGATGGAACACGTTGTAGTGGAGATGTAGTTTTGAATTCAGTTAAATATATTATTTGAACCAGGTAATTAATTTAGACCTAAGTGATAAATATATATAAGGATTGAGATTAATGTTACAATAATTTTATTACTATTTTAGTTGCTATAAAAGTAACTATTTATAAATAGAATAAATTTAATCGTATATTAAAATTGGTTTTGAAATATCAAAGGCTTTGCTAATCTGTTTTAAAATATAAAGTTGTGATTTATGTAGGGTTAGATCATATGATTAGGAAATCTGTAAAGCTTATAATTCTGTATTTGTGGTTCTTATCTAATCTTTGTCAAAGACAATAATTTTAATTTTACGCTAATCTTAGATCTGAAATTAATCAAATAAGGATGGTTTTGTAACTCATTATCGTAATAATTAATTTCTAATTACAATACAACTTAAAACGGTCAATCTTAGAATGATGATGTCACACATACAGACATACTATATATATGCAAACATATGTGAGATTTTCAAATATAAAACAAGCAAAGAAGCAATTACTATCTGCTTGTAAATATTTATTTTCTATACTTATAATATATTTTCACTAAATTTCGCTAAAATCAGTACCGCAGTCAACAAAAACTTTTTTTTTAAATTGGATAGTTTTTAATTAATTGATTTTTTTTTTATCTACAGCCGCTTTGTGAGTCCTTATGTAGCTACTTTATGCAACTCATAAATGTTATTTGTATGTCATACAAATTTGCGCGCAGTTATTACTATTCACCTGATACGTAAGTATAACCTTCAATATAATTATGTAAGAAGTTAAGTTTAGCATATCTTCTACGAATGCAAACATGTTTATCGTGTATCCATTTATAGCTTCAATAAAGACGGTAAAATCATATCCACGGTCAGAGCTCCGCTATAAAAACAAGAAAATCGATTTGTGCGCATCAGCCGAAGATAATTACATTCATTCAAGTTTATAGTAATAATAATAATAATATTTGTTCTTAGTAGAGGATACTAACCAATAACATGGAGTATCGATGTCTATAATAAGCACAGTTACGTTATCTGAAGACGGTTAGTAAATATCGGTGTTATGGATACTAAAATAAAATCATTAAAAAAATGATATGATTCACATACGAGAGAAATATTATGGGCTTTAAGAGCTAATCAACTAACAGGGGTAAAGTATTGATTTCAAAACTTATTTCAAAAGTAATATTATTTAGTAGAATCTACAGAATTATAAACATCGACTACGAAAACTGTTATTACACATTAAACATCATCTTAAAGGTAATAACACTAATTATATGTTTAGCCTTTTAATCATAAAATTAGACCTACTATAGTTTTAAGTGTAAAGAGCAATCGGTACAGAATTTTATAGTAATTTGCTAAAGATGTTTTAGTTATATCAAGATCTCCTTTATTTTTAATCTGATTTTCGCAAACAATTGCGATTTGAAACACTTTGCACACATTTATACAGGAAAAAACAAGCATACAATGTTTCCTTTACAAAGTTCATTGGTACAATATTAAGTTCTAATCGATGTTCATCATATTCAGATGTCATAATAACAATAGTCTCTTGTAGTTCAGTGTTACAAATATTTGGTAGCAATAAAGTTTTTGTATTGGGAAATTATGTGTTTTACTTCATTTGCCGATTGAAGTTTCCACAAGTGTTGTTCATTTGAGTAAATAATATCTTCGTTAGTAAAAGGGGAAGAAATAGGTATAAAAATTGTGATAATTTGTATGAAATGCAAGCACATTTGTACAAAAAAGCTGTCAATATTCTACAGCTGTTATAACCTAAACGTAAAAAAAACTCGCATGAAATTAATAACAAATGTGACACTTCAAAACTTAAATTACAAATTAAACAAAACCAACAATATCCACAACAACCCTTTATATCAAAGAAGACATTTCAATGGCCAAGTCATCTTCAGTGGTTACATGTACTCAAAGTATATTATTTATTATTGTAATTTTACTGACGTGTAATAGTAGCAAAATGTTTCTATATTACAACTGAAGATGATTACTTATTAGTCATCGAAACGTCGAATGGTTTCAAATAAAGTGTGTCCAGAAAACGAGATGTTTTCTTTCATTTAGTAAACAAATATTTTTAACGCCCTCCACAAACTAAAACAATTTACTAGCAATTAATACAGGATCAACTACTTAATTAAAATATATTTTGGAACACCTTCATAAATTTGAATATAAAGAAGACACATTTCTACATTTAGATACGAAATACAGTTGTGGAACTATAGATGTTCTTGACACTACTACTTAATTCATTTCCTGTGGTACTGTCGTCGGGTTCATTGTATGGTAATATAACCAACTCGAGGTTGGGCCGGCTTGTCAACTGCAGTGCACGTTTTGAATTAAGATTTGACGAACCACGACTTTCTGTTTCGGTTTCAAACTGTTATCAGGTGTTTCAAAAACACGAGAACAGTTTCTTTGTTAAATCACAGGAAACTTTCAGTTTTGTAATATTTATAGGCGATTTAAATGTGAGATCATTTAATGTTATATAGTGAAAGTAAAGGGAACTGTTACAGTCTAAATTGTTTTGAGGAATTCAAAACAGTTGTTGGTTCCGTTAGTTTGCTATTTGGCAGCATCCTGCTGGTGTAGTCTACCTATGGTAGTTATGCATATAACAGAGAAGGAATAGCAAATCATATGTTCGTAAACAACTTTATGAGCAAGATATATGACACACTGTTGAAAACAGAGATCTGATTAAATTAATTGCGAATGAAGCTAGTTGATGAGAATACAGAAAACGGATCAATTTCTTTACGACCGTTAAAATTCGTGTTATGAGACAAAGGTTAAGATAATTATATTAAAAATTATTGCAGTGGTAATTAAAACATCAGGCAATGTGCAAGAAGCAATGAATTTAACAATAACATTTGAAAAGTTATTTACCACAGCATGAGATATATAGAACGCATAATATGTGCAGCTCATTAATCACAGAGCTTGATCATTCAAACAATATTGAGTTCAAGGTGAGGGTCTTGTGTGCAGGTAATAATCACAAAGAATGAACTTCAACGAAAGTTGGGTTAAGACAGTCTTAAGCAATTTGGAGGTTGAACTTATTGGATTCAATTAAAAGAAAGAAAGTATGTTCCAAAAACGTTCTACTACAAAAGAATGGATAAAATGATTAGAGGTCAAGGTAGCTGTAATGTGTTACTACAGTTGTGTAATTCTTGTAAAACAATTTTATTCTACTCTTTGCACAACCACATTCAATTACATCTAGACCTAATTGGTTAATACAATCAAATGACATGGTTTACTTTATTTTAGACATGTGTTTATTTTGTACAATAAAGTAGTTATAGTTTTTGTAATATTCAATTTTTTTCTGGAATGTGTTAAGAATGTTTTACGTAAACTAATAATTCAGTTAGTTTGGAGTATGAGCAGCGTATTTAGATATGAAGCCACTGTTGAATGATTGATAATGAGGTTCGTACAAGCAAATATGAGTGACGGTGTACTATGAAAAAAAAAGAAGTTTTTATTAAACTCAGTAAAATTTCCCATAGCCTACACGCACAAAGTATTGGGGTTTTCAGTTTTATTTCAGAAATATTTATCCCAATAATTACGATCACCATAAAACCATAAATAGTTAAAATTGTATACTTTTATTTTCACAAGAATGTACAATTTCGTTAAAACTTTAGAACCTGAGAAAATCATCACACCCATTCTAGATTTTTGCATTTTACTTTGGCCTATCACTATAGGAATATCGGTAGTAATATTTATTTTTATACAATTAACTCGAGGAAAAGATCAAATTTACTAAATTTTTGTCGTGTTTAATAAAATATTTAAAAAATGTAAGCACTAATTTAATGTGTGGTGTGGGGGGGGGGGGGTTATTATTCAATTGTCGGGAGTAGAAAGATAATCCCCTCACATCTACCCCACGGTTCACGAGTGGAATATATATACGCATGCCAAAAATAAATTATCATTTTCATCCTCCTGAGTGATCACAAGTGGTATATACTGACTATAATTTGGAGGACACCGAGTTTGTCAATTCCTGAGTTGAGTCAAATTCCCCAAATTCAGAAAACGTTACCGGGAACACATACACCTTACTTTGTCATCGTAGAGAAAATTCGAGAACTTTAAATAATTTAAGACATCAGTGAACGCCAAATATCTTGAAGTATAACACTGGATAAGTGTGACTAATAAGTTGTAAGAAATGACGATATAAACCTAACCTAACCTAATCATTACATAATCGTATTTCTTAACTGATTGCAACATGATATGTACGATAAGAAAAGAAATATGATCCAAGCATATGTCAAGACCGCGTAATATCAAAGGATAGAAGGGATAAGTTGTAGTAATAAAATCAAGCTGAGTAGTAAAACTATTTACATTCCTAACCAGCGATAAATCTATTACGGTAGTTTTGATCCACGACGAACGTTCAACATTATTCCCCTTAAGTAAACATAAGCCACATGTTCCAAAACTAGTAAGCCTACACAGTTGTCGACCCACATACTGACACAATAAAACACATGAATATTATAACACTAAATTACCCGCTAATCTGCTTAATGTGGTCTGCACTAGTGCAATAATGTATTGTGACGCAATCTGATCGAAATAAAACGTCAACAAACAAGTGAGACAAAAAGCGTTTGGATTAACTCCAAAACCTGTACAAAAGAATTAATTGAAAAAGAACTGGTTTTAGAATACCAAGCATTTATTTACGAACATGTCTATTTGTTCCCACGCAGAACTAGAGATTCTGCAACTGTAATTTATGCGTCCGTTCTGTTATTTGCCTATACACTGTGTGTTACTATGTCCAGATGTGAGATTCATTATTCTGTCTTTCACAAAAAACTGTAACATTCCCTTTAAGCCGCTCCCATCGCTTTGCCGATTCTTTATTTCATGGCTCATTCATATTAGGTATACTCGCCATTTATTCAAATACAGTATATGCTTCGTTACCTAGTAACAATGTTTAATTTACAAAGTACGTGTACTAGTTCTGACGTTAATGGAAGTAGACACAGATTAAGATCAGTTAACTTGAGAAGAAGGATTGTATTTCATTAAAACAAAGAGAGTGGGGAGACTTTATTTTCGGAGCATGAAGTAAGAGTAAACTCGTAAGGGTTCACCAAATGAAAGAAAACACAATTTACCACAAAAAACATGCTTCGTCTCTTGTTGTTCAGTGTCACAAAAATGTGTGTAGCTGTATTGACTGAATAGTTTCGTTTTAAATAAAATATTTGTTGCGTATTATTTCATATGGTGTTAATGTTTCTATAAAGTTACTCTTTCGAGTGAACATTAAAAGTTGACTGATATTTTAAAAAAAATCTTATATTGCTTTTAATTACATATTTAATTATTATTGCATCATTTATGCACACATAATTATTAATTTTGTAAATTTGAATTATTTTTAATTATATATTTTATAATTACATTTTTTTTAAATATAGCATCATTTATGCACACATAATTATTAATTTTGTAAATTTCAATTATTTTTAATTACAAGGTCGTCGAGATTGAAGAATTCGTTACCATTAGGACAATAAAATAATTAATATTCAGTCTAACTGAACTAGGAGAACAATGTAATGTGGGAAGGAAAACCCAGGCGCCATTTTTTATTGTCCTGTTTAATGGAAATTAATTTAAATTTATAATTATTGATAATCTCTATTCATGTCCCATGCAGAAATTTTATTGGAAGTATTTAAATTATTTTTAATTACAAGGTCGTCGAGATTGAAGATTCAGTCTAACTGAACTAGGAGAACAATGTAATGTGGGAAGGAAAACCCAGGCGCCATTTTTTAACTGTTTGATAATACAAGTTCCCAATGTAATGCGGGACACATATTTTAAACATCAGACAGTTGTTTTTGCTTAGATACGTGTGAATGACAAGTACGTTTATACACTATCATTGTCTACCTTCTTAAAGCACAGTTAATAGGCTAAATTTAGAAATGTTTAAAATATATCACTTAAGTAAAACAAAATAGACTAAATTTACGGAAGCCACCATTGTTGAAACTCATTTTTTTATAAAGTGAAAATAAGATTAAATAAAACTTTCTTTTTGTTATGTTTCGACTTCGGAGAATTACAAAAAATGTATTTTTAGCAGCTGAAGTAAATTGATTACACGACATAGTCCACGGTGGTGGCTTACAATAAAATTTTCCTAGATCAACATTGAATCTAGACTAAATTAAAAACACTATCAACTTATGTACAACTACCGGTTTTCCTAATGTATAAAAAATCCCACATACGTGTTTGTACTGCCGATTTCAACCTTTCGTTTTCATGTTACATTTTCAAGATGAAAGGATCCTGAATGGTTGGAACTGGTAAATAAAAAAAGAGTAATAGTTTTTAACATTATTTTCGTCTCTAATATTAGCCTTCTATAAAGGAAAACCATCAATTTTCAAATTAATTTAGAGCTATGTTAAATGTTCGATTTATAAATTTAAAATTATGTTCAAATTAATATAAAATCGTATGTATACAGCTTAAGTAATTTAATGTATGGTGGTTTGAAGATATCCCATTAATTAAAAATTATCTTAAGACTGTACACATTTTTTATTGATGACATATTTTTCTTATCTGCATCAAAATTGCCAATACATTTGACAAAATTCCATACAAATACAATTGTATCATTTTGAATTATTAGTATCACCATTGAACTGAAATTGCATAGTTGTTATATTTAATGAATAATATTAAACATCTTAGGCTGTACAAAATTGATAACTCCCATTTAAAATAATTTATCATTTACGAAAATTGATGAAGAAGAAATACCAAACGATAATATAAAATCATCTATATATATATATATATATATATATATATATATATATATATATATATATGACACTACTTGGAGGATATATTACCTAATAGGTTTTTTAAAATTATGTTTATTATTATTAATAATTAATTTTTTTTTCTTTTTCTTTTTTATGTAGCCTATACTGACATGCTCTATTACGTGTTATAAAGATAATATACATAGGAAAAAAGGTTATATTTTATATAAATTGTTGCACAAAACATTGTAAAGACTGTTGGCATCTTTTTTGTATTTTCATAGATTTACATAAATATTGTTCTGTACATAATCTACACAAATTTTAAAAGACGAAAAAATAATTTTTACCTGATATTTTGAGACTTAATTTTTCGTTATTTTTTAAACAAAATTTGAAACAAAACAGGCATTTTCAATAACCAAATATGTTCTTTACCTGAAAAAAAAATAGCTTCAAACTAATTGTACTATTTTTCCGATTTTACCCAATTTTCCAAAGTATTAATTTTTTTTTGTTTTTTATGGAACAAAAACGCCAGTTTTATGCTAAGAGAGTTTTATAGCTTTCTTATTTTCCGAGTTATTAGGGGAATCACATTATTAAAATTCATTCAGAAATCATGAATATTAATTGCAGCGTGTAGACATAAGCTGCGTATATCCAATACTTGTTTGCAATTCCAAATTTATGTTTCGATACGACAGAAGACCTCACCGGTACAAAGACAAGTACGAAATATGATAATGAATATTGTAATGTGTACAATGTCAGCTGAATAAAATCCAGTGTCCATTCTTAAGGATTTAACTGTTCCATGGAGAAATGTGCCGTGCTTTGGTTCACCGGAAACACAGCTTGCATCCGTTCTTTTGCACAATTACAAATGTGAAGTGGCCTTGAGACCGCAGCTGAATGAATGAATGGACGAATGTTGCTCCTACCCACGCAATGCGTCTTGTGGACCCGCCTATCCTACCACTCCTTAGCACCTACGCCATAGAATCACTATATGCAAAACTTTTTCCAATGTCCAAGAGTTCATTGAGGACTTAGTAGTACCGTACAGTCTGAAAGATTGAATAACAAGATTTTAACGACATTTAGTTCAATGTTCAGTCAACGGATTTCACAACAAAGTTCTAAGAAAACATATAACAATTAGACAAATATACGGCGTTGTTGGAGCAAAGTTCAACACAGTTGAGATTACAAAACTTACTGCTTGTCACGTAGAGCAACACCCAGTGGTGCCTAGGTTATTACAAATGTTTATACTAATTTATAACCGATTTACTATTTTACTTGAACAAACTTTACTTTTTTATTTTATCTTTTATATAACGTATAAGTAGTTGTATTGATTGAAAATTTAAACCTATTTTCTCTGTCACAAACAGTAATTTTCCTGTTTTGTTAAACGTGTCTGAAACAATGTAGGCCTAATTTAAAAAAAAAAATCAATGCTGAATGTACCTGCTAAAAAATAAATGTCAACTTTCAAAAGAATTGAAAGAAATGTTTGTAATTCTGTCTGTTTTAGTAGATTGTGCAGCATCAAATGACTACGTTCTTGTTCCATAAACATGGTCCAACAGCAAGAATCAGATAAAATTTTGATTTTTGTGTGCATGAGTTAATTTGTCGACCATAACTTTAGTACATTATATGCAGTTCGCTAAACTGTACAAAATTATCTATTTCCCAATAAGAAAAAAAAACTGAAAAACTCGTTTTAAAATGCCGTCATTTTGGAATTTCGTGACCATTTTTAATCACGCTCAACAAATAGTTATTAAACAACAAATAGCTCATATGGTAAATTTGTATAAAATGTAGAGCTAGCATTTATTTTTCTAATTTTGAGGTTATGTTTTTATTGATCAATTTTGTTTTATGTTATATAATTCCTACTTAATCGTAGAAAACACATTTGGGCATCACTTATTGATAATTTTGAAGATGTACAAAATGATCTGGTAGGACATAAACGTCAAAGTTATTTACGAAAACAAATTATAAGGAACTGTTAAGTTGAGCGCTACTTTGAAATTTACCAACCGATTTTTTTTATGATTAACAAACTTGTTCAACTACAGTATTTATAAAATCGAGCTTTTATAACCTACTTTAAGAAAAATCAAACAACAATTGCGACCTATTAGGATAGTGTAGGGGGACATTTCATAGTTTCAGGTGTCTGCATATTCTGAATAATAAAAAATTACGTTTAATATAAACATTTTATTGTAAATGTGTTGCTCTTTATTTGTGGCATGTTACTGATATTCTTTACTCGATTGATGGGTATTACAATAAGTAAGAAGTTTCACCATTACACAAAGAAAACATCCAAGGAAATATCGGGATTGGCCAACTCCAAATCTCCAGACGTAACCACTCCGACTTTAACTACACGATATTTTCACGCGTGTTAGAAATATACATTTTAACTATGTTTTGGAGCACTTTTATTACTTGAACAAAATAGAACACGAAGATACCTCTGAATAAGTTTGTTGGTATTATAAAACTAAATGTTTTAATTTATATCAGTACAACTAAAACTATCATATTTTAAATGTGATGAAAGTGTATTAAACGAATCATTACAATGTGTCACTCAATTTATTTATCATTGCTTATAAAATATGATGACTATAGGTCATCATACCTTTAATTGTGAGGGTTATGGTATTTATTACCATCATATTTATTTACATAGTTTGAAATTGTAGTTTGAAGTTACTTTTTATGATTATTAGAACCAATTACAGGTTTTATTAATATATAAATATTTAGAATGGTTATCTTGTGATAAAATTTACTGATTCCAATATTCTATCAGTCATAATTTAGGATAGATTGATAGTTTAAAAAAATATTAATTTAAATGTTCACTCTTAATAGTTTAAACGAACATATCAGAAATAAGGATTCTCATCGAACAATTTCCGTAATGGTAATGAGTTCTAACCGATATAAATAATGATTCCCAGCCAACTCATTACGTATACCTCTGCAGGTTCATTGTTTTGTTTAATTGTTTGTTTTTAGTTTCAGAATAGTAATTTTTTTTACTTGTACCTTTACACTTTTGGAAGCCTAAACATTTCAAAGTTTGATCGACATAGCTTTGGCGAAAGATATCGCTGTTGTCTATGGTTTATTTTCACTTTTTTTTGCTGGATATTTTTGAAATCCTATTTTTGGGGTAATGACAACCATACTACCAAAAATATGGTACTCAAGGACGACATTATTTGGGCAAAACTTTATTGAAATTGTCAAAGTTGATTTTAAGAAAATCGAAATTTAATGTTTTGTAGGTATACCTAAATTGAGAGTTATTATGAGGGGGGGGGGTCAAAATATGAAAAAAATATGTTCACATACCAAATTATTAAAATATTTGAGCTGTTGAACCCTGCACACGAGACATAATTCTTAAAAAAAAAAGGAGGCCCCAAAATGGACATTTCAGTGAAAAAAAATCGATTTTAAAACTTTAATACTGTATTACAAAAATAATTATCACGGCAAAAATGGTGAAATATTTTCGACCGTTAAGAATTATAAAAATTATAAATCTTGTGAACTAATTTTCTACCACAAAAAATCAAAATGGATTTTTTTATTTTCGAAAATACACTTACAAAACAACGGAATAAATTGTTTACCATACAAAAATACTAACTTTAGTAAAAATACAATTAAAATATTAGATATGACGGCACAGGTAGGTGACACTAGAAAGCTATGATTCGTTGTCCATCTACCACGCATGCGCATAAAGGCACTTTTTTTACTGATTCATGTCTAATATTTTTATCTGTACATAACGCAAAATGTACAATACCGGTACATTGTTGCTCTCTCTTTTCCAAGTCAAACCAGAGGTTTTGATATTTTTTAAATCGTTAGCTCTAACAATTCTCATAGTAATAATTTAAACTTCAATTAATATTGAGGCCACCCAAGTTGATAATTTTGACGTGGCTATATTTTAACTGCGAAATTTTACACTTTCACTACAATCTCTATAATTCGACGGGAATATTTTGCGCATTAAAATAACTACTATTTACATTAAATCAGTCAAAACTTTACGGTAGTTTTTCTCCTTTAACAACAAGTCATGTGAACAACAAGTACCTTCGCTGATATTTGTGACAAAGAAAGAATGCTGATTGTAAAGTTTTATGATCAAAGATTTTAAAAAAAGGAAGGTAAACGAAACATGTAATATCTAAAGTAGGGCAGAAAAGGAGTAGAATTGAATATCGCACGAGAAGAGAACAGCGTTCGCTCATAAGTTGTTAGTGCAGTCGTGATCTCGATATGTATAAAGCCAGTATGCATAGTTTTAGCGATCACTCGCAGGTTATCTCGAAAATAACGACTCCCGTTGAATAGAACGTGAACATTGTCTCGCTTTTGTTATAATAATTATTGAATCATACTTCAGGTATCAGTCGGCAGCATTAGAGCGAGGTCCCACAGGAGGTAAAAGATACGATCTGTGAATTATTTCAGTAGTGAGTTCTGAGGTGAACGGAAGGGTGACCCTTCGGCGTTCCATGCAGTTGTGCTCAACTACTTGTCAAATCGTTTACGCTGCTGGGCCGCATCCAATAAAGATAACATAATCCTTGTGTCTGATGAAACGGATTCTGTGCTCCTGGCAGTTTGAATGTTGCATCACCTGGAAGTTACACAAACCTACGGCCATTTCGAAACAATACCTAACAATTTAATGTTCAATTTTATTAACAATGACTGTTATAGGGTAATGAATAACTTGGCGTTTCGTAAAGTAGGAATTGCATCTCTACTACTCAAGACAATGAGGCAAGTATTCATGGTTTAATGTTGTTACTACATTATGGTTTTATAATTATGAATAGTAGTATTGAGAAAGGGTAAGTAATTTGTTTTAGAAGTGTAACATCTTCTAGATTTAATAATACAGAATATTTAGTCAAATTAAAATCTATCCATAATCAAATTTGGGATAGAGTAATAGAACATTACCCAAGGGAAGTATTCAAGAAACTAGACGATAATTTTGTTTTACCGAAATAAATGTCTGTAAATTTATTTAATGAATAATACAATTTTATTTAAATACGGTAGCCATAAAATGGATACGTTGTTTACTTATTTTAGTTTATACGAGTATTTAAACGAATTTTAGCCTAATTCATGAAATAGGTTGGTATTACTATATTATTAAACTTACAATTGATTAAAATTTAGCTATAAATTTAGACAATTTTTTAGTTTTTAGTATAATTAACTCGCTTCCGGGATCCTGTAGATAAAATAAATAGAAAATTACAATACAAACTGAGTAATTCATTTTCATCAAAAGACAAAAAACTTAACCTCAATTTAGAAAATTATAATTTGTGTAATTTTATACTTCGTCTATAAATTTGTATTATACAATTTAATTAATTTCTTGACGTAATGTGCTCTTTTTTACCAAATTATTTCAGCATGTTTTGTAAAACATTAACAAACAATTTTATCAACGAAAGTGGTTGCCAAATTGAAACATAAACGAAGGTTCAGATTGACGAACCCAGTAACTGTTTGTGTTGTTTTGTTTCAGTAGTTACAAATAGATGGTTCAGTAAAATTAAAAATACTGCTACGGAGCTACATAGAGGGATAAATACCATTACCTATTTAAACCTATAATCACAGAAATATAATAATGTTTAAATATTTGTTTTCAGGAAGAAAAAATGTTAATCAAACATAACTATTAGGTGCCGAGGAAAGCATACCAGGATCCTTAATAAAACAAATTGATGGCACAATCTTTTATATACTGTATTTTTTTAACCCCTATCATGGGGCTTTTGATTTCGTATATATAATAGTATATTTCACCACTAGGACCAAAAGTGAAGCTTTTCAATACAAGCTCAAGTTTAACGAAACGGAAAATGAGCGAGGATCGAAAAGCTTCTTTTGGTCCAAGTGATGAACTATATTTTTCGTTATACTGCAAATAATATAAGAAAACAAATTCACAAAAACTAAAATGTTATAACCCATTTATTTTCAAATCGATGGTAACAGCTGCTTTAACGGTTATTTACAATCGGTTGTTTTGATAGATGCTTTACAATCGTTAATTAATTCGTATAAACGAAGTAACAGCTGATGACCTCGACCTTAGCTGCTGTTTTTAGGTCCTAGGTCTAAAAAGAACAACTTTAGCAGCTCAATGCATGTAATGAATACGGCTGTTTTTGAAGCAGTTTGACGAAAAAAATTTTGTAAAAATATAATTGAAACAATTTGAATACAACTATTTAAAATTCATTTTAAAAATAATTGCTTGCATTCTGTGTTAACGTCATGCTACGTCATTTGATAATTGTTATAATTAAACAACAGTAACAAGAGTTCTAAGACTCGTAGAATTGTAGTTAAGTAGTGTTCAGGTGAAACACTTAGTGCAAATATTGTGTAAATTACTTGGCGAAACTATGCTATGTTAATAGAACACGAACATTTAGTCTCCTAAGATTATACAGTACAATGTCTTAACGGCTTTCTGGTAGTTATTGCCTTTACATTAGATAGAACACCAATGAGACTTTCCAACAAATTGTAACGCATTAAGGTTTCTGCAAGAAAACAAATCCCAGTGCACCTTTCAAAGCTCTGAATCTGGAGTAAATTATTTACAAATATTAGTACCTACGCCCAGAATCTGATCGGTGGTCCCTCTTTGCTTTACATGCGTTTTAAGTGATGTAGTGACAACTGAAATCGCATAGTGTGAGCGACCATGCCCACGATACTCAGAAGTAGAATACAACTCTACCCAGCAAGCTGCTAAAGTTATTATTGGACAAATATTGAAGAATACTACAAATTATTATGGCACTAATAAAAAATATAATGTACAGGGAAAATTTCAGTAATTTTTATCTTAAATTTTAGAGGTTATATTTTTGACGATTTTATTTTTTAGTTAAATTTCTCTTATTTTTTATTGTAGAAAACACGTTTCGGCACAATTAGATACGTATTAAAACAATGTACAAAATACATGAGCTACATTCTAAAACTTGCAGTAAACCTACAGGTAAAAAAAAGTTAACGAATTTTGGCAATTGGAAAATCGGAGAATATTTATGAAATGTTTAAGCCAACTTTTCTAAATACAATTTAGTCCATCGATTCCTTAAACTGAGTCTTTAAACCAAATTTGAGCAAAATTAGATCAACCCAGTGACTTGTAGGCGTTTACTAATACATACACATTTATACTCGTGCATAATAAGGCCTACCTACCTAAAATAAGTCGGAAAAGTTGTAAATTACTCCAATGGGTAAGATCGGAGGATTCACTGCCGCCGGCTTCGCATAATGTCGGGTGTTTTCCTATTCAGGAATATCGGTAAATCACCTTCACTCACCATTTTCACAAGAAAGTAGACTCCCTTTATACACATGTTGTAGCGACAAAAATGCAGGCATGACCTTGGTATAAGGAGGAAATGGATGGTTTTCTGTTAATTGTATAATATAATAAAAATGAACCACCAACCGAATTGCTGACCGGACTTAATATATATGTATATGGCTTACTATATAGATAGTTTAGTACAAATGTTAAATTTGGTAAAATAATGGATAATAAAAAATGTAACTAACTTTATAACGATAGGAAGAACTGAGTTAATTAATGATTTTTTTTCTGCTATATAAGATAAATACTATAAGTTTTACTTGTCGTTTAAGGGCAATAAACCTTTCGAACATCAACGAAAAGGCTGTTTCTCACTTTAAGTAAAGTATAATTTACTACTTTTTTTATTTACATACATTTATATCCAAATAAACTATTTCCTGTGTCAGTCCTTTCAGGCACCAAACTGGAATTCAGTTAATAATTGTATCAAACTAAAATATACCATAAATATTCCATTATATTATACCAATAATTATCCCCCAAATATGTACTTTATTGTTGATTCTTTATTTTTAGATTGTATTTATTTTATTCACAAATACCACTACATCAGCTTCATTTACAAACACAAATTTTTGACCCGTAGCAAATAACTTCTCGACCTTGTCCTCAGCTTGTTTTGATTTTGATAAGACGAACTTTTCCGAAATGGTTTATCATCTCTCATTTCCTGTACTTGTTATCATTGAATGCATGGATGCAAACAGCGGCAGATAACATTCATACTAGCGTTATATAAAATACAGCTGTCTTATCATGTTAACAAAGAAGTTGTTTTGTTTCTGGCTTTTACTTGATGTTCTTAGAGAATCAAGTGTGTTGTGCAGCTACGCAATAAAATATGAAGGCAAACAAAATTAAAAGTTAATTGCAAAAATTCCTTGTTATTTGATTTAGATGCTTAATTAAATAAACAAATTTTGTTGTTTAAAAATTGTCCTCCTAAAACAATAGATTGTCTATAATATATTATGCGTGTCCTGTTCCTTTTTTTTTAGACTTGATTTTACCAATAACCCTACACCATAAAATGAAGATAAACTCTAATTACAGCCCATATACTGTCGTTACCACCTAAAGGATCGCATTTCTTTTAATACTAAACTGGCAAAAGTCGCTAAATGATTCTCAAAATTCTTTCTGTAGAAGCCAAAGTCGTCAAGCAATATACAAAACCCCGATCGCGTCGCTCCTCAATATTATGACTAAAACCTTTCGATCTTGACGAATTTAGGTTCCTTTTCATAAATTAGAATAAAACCCAAACACAAGATCTCACAAAAATTACTTTTACTTAATCGAACGCGTTTAGTTTATAAAAAAGTTATAGTTTAATTAATGTAGCTCATCTATCACTGAGGATGGCGACCTTGTCGTTGAAACGCCTTTGATCAATTAAACGTAATTTTTGTGAGATCTTGTGTTCAAGCAGTTGTTAGTGCTTACAAATATATTGTCCAAACTAATAAATTTAAATATATGCTATTTAATTGTTTGCCTTTCGCATAATTTGTCCAAATCAAGGATTCGCATAATGTGCCTACAGATATCTACCAATATCCCATCGGGGCTTACAATAGTGAACACGGGTGAGGTAATACGAAGTATCTACTTGTCTGATCTTCAACTAGTTTTAGTAGCTTAGATCTCTCTCTTTCACCTTACCACAGATAAGAGAGAATATCCTCTCTCACGTCTTTGACCTTACCTATCAAGTCTCTCTTAACCAGCTGACGCTATTAGAGTATTCGAGGTCTAGGGGCTTTAAGGCAAACCACAAAAAAGTAACAAAATTAAAAATATCATGGTATTTTAAAATATTTATAAAAACTAAGAAAATATAGTTTTTGAAATGTATATAGGGAACTATTATTTTTTTAACACATCTAGATTCTACAATTGATTAGACAACAATGATATAGAACGTGTTTTATTTTATATACAGTTTTCATTTTGTATAAATGTTTAAAAATATGTTTAGAAAAGTTTTAAAATGTAGAGAAACCAATAATGAGCAATTCAAGGGTTAAAGCACAGACAGTGAGGTATTACTCTCTTATCTGTGGTTAAAGATATCACTAACGACTGAGTTAGTACCGATATCTGCACATTGCCAAACTACACAGATTACTCAATTACAAGAATTCAAATGAAGAGAAACCTCCGAAAATTCGGTCCCACATTGTGTCCATTTTGAAATTTACCAAATTTAATTTGTTTAAATAATAAACGTATTCAAATAAAGTAATATAAACCTAGCTTAAATTTCAAAATTTACATTCCAACAAAAGTTACAACTCAACTGTTCTTATGTACATGCCGATCCCCCCCCCCCATAATTCTTAAGAGTATTTGGAAAACCATTGGAATAAGTAATGTAACATTTTATGAGTTTGATAGAGTATTCCATTCTGAAGTTCAGAAAGGAAGTTGAGGCAATATTTTTTAACTACTATCAAACTGTGATACTTAGTAATAGGCCAAGGCAAAGTCACTTAATGGAGCAAGGTAAGACATTGCAAAGTCTAGTTTAGGCCTGAACATTACGTACAATTAATTATTATAATAATAATTATTAGAACTCAACTATCATACATTTTTAATCAACTATAATAAACTGTAAATTGAAAGTATATTGGACTAGATTACATCGGATTGAGAAAGCAGCTGAATCAAAACATTTAATAAACCTCACAGAAACAGCTATTACGATTAAGGTTGAACCTCCATATTGAAATTAAACTTTCACCATTTAAAGATAGCGATAACAGCGTGATGTGACCCTCTCAGTCAGCCAGTTTTTACACATATACAAGCTTGGACCGTTAATCGCGAGAGTTGTTCTTTTTGGGGACAACTAGTAAGAGATTTATGAAGAAACTATTTTAGTGGTCATTAACCGGGTCAGTACCCAAAAACATAAACACATTCTTGATTTAACGGCAGAGAGTTGCAGACATTGGATACTTCAACCGAAGCTTAGTATTAAGAGGAGATAAGCCCTAATAATAATCCGCTTAACATAAGTGTAAGCTTTGCACGGTGTAAGTTACTTTTGAGTTATAATACTTCGTGTAGGTTTAACTTATTTTCACACGAGTATCCTGGACTGTTGCATACCTTAATATCTACAACTGTTGTACACAGAAATTAAAATTAAAACAATAACAGCAGCAGCTGGAAATAAAAAAATAATAAATTAAGCAAAATGAGCAGATACTATTTGTACAAAAAATAAGGGTTTATAGAAAATATATATTTAAATCTTTAGGACTACAAATTCAATTATTTGTAAAGAATATGTAACGAATATGTAATAAGATTTAATTGCTGCTATTTCAGACAGAGAACATTGTTTTTCAATTAGGGAATATATCTCAAATCAATAAAATATTATAATTAATAAATTAAAAGGAAATTACACACAACAAATACTTTCAACAATAAATATAAAATTATAATGTAGCTCGTAATTAAATAGAGCAAATTTTAGAATTATCATGCGATTCCTCCTTGCATATTTCTATTAACGTCATTGTTGGACTTTTAGTATTATAAACACATATTGTTAACCTATGATTCCTTAAAGAGATATTACTTTTACTTCTGTCCTTCACTACCATTTGCCTTTGTGAGAATACATTTTTGGCCGTTGTTCATATTAAAAATAAATATATACGTACACTGAATATGGAATCCGAGATCCATTTTGATCTCGATATTCGAACTATAACGCCACTGACTTGAGAAATACTTTAATTCTGTAATTTTATATAAATATATAACTTGCGTAATACTAAGATTTAGTTGGGTTAATTCTTGAGGTTTAAATATCTGCATGTTACACGATAGGTGAGTGTATGTGCGGCATAGTTCAATAAATGTGTGGAATAATTGAGAAATGATTAATTCCCTGTTCAATTAATTAATTGAAAAGTAATAAAAAAGGAAGAATATTATTGTATCGTGAGACTTCTCAGCGACTAATAATAAACGTCTTGAAAGTGAAGAGTTCACTTGCAGCAATCGTTAAGTAGCGAAACAAAATCAAATTATAACTTTTGGGTCATGCAATTGTTAAATATAATATCTTATTGTATAAAGGTATAAATTTTGAGGTATCGAATTTAAAAAATTGGACATTTATATTGATGAAATAAGTGTGTTGTAAGCAAATCTGATTTACTGCATATTTCAAGAACAAATTTGACAATGTCGATAAAATTAAAACAAAAGATTAACTTCGAAAACTAAATTCATAAAATGAAACTACATACACATTTTATAGTTAAAGATAAGACAACCCTAAGATATGTATATTTCTTTGTCAAAAACTGTGAACGACAAAACTACTTTTAGTAATAAAAATTAATGTATTGAAATGATTGTAAACCAAATCATTTATCATTTTAAATGTCCGTAATCATATAGCCTATTACAAAAACCAGAAAAATATAACAAAATTGAAATTAATTACTTTAACTACAGTCAGTATATATAACTCGTGATAGATAATATGATACGATAAAATGTACAAAAAATATAAGGTTCTACACTTTAGAATTGCCATCATTAATGTTTAAAGCTGAAGGTTAAACTATTTCAGTCTCTGAAGCAGTGCGGATAATTTGGCAAACCAGCCAGACAACGCACAGGCAGTAGGCTATGTTCTGCTACGATAAAATGTTCTCTATATATGACAAATGTTCCCTCTAAGATTCTACACTCACCAATATCGTATTAAACAATTTCAGTCTCAAGAGCAGTCCAGATAATATGCAATCTAGCAGGCGGCCAGACAACACAGAGGCAGTAGGCTATGTTCTGCTACGATAAAATGTTCTCCTTATATGACAAATGTTTCCTCTAAGATTCTACACTCACCAATATCGTATTAAACAATTTCAGTCTCAAGAGCAGTCCAGATAATATGCAAACTTGCAGGCGGCCAGACAACACAGAGGCATTGATGTAATATGAGTCATGGAATTAACCTTCTAACAACCAGCTGTTTTCGATACTGTTCTTAGCGCTTCGGTATAACCACAGTAAAAGTGAAGGAATTTAGGTTAGTAATACACCAAAACGAATAAAGGTTAACTCTCACAATTAGTACGAATAAACATATTATATATAAACCTGTTTTCAAATTTTGACGAAGTGGTACATCAATCTGCTCAGTCAAATATAAACGAAGAGACTTTTATTTCTCAATGCAATAATGGATTTTTAAAATACTTTTGTTGACACATAGATATATAGATATTTTAGCTTTGTAAATGAGAGGTTAAATAGGTACAAAACAATGCTTGATTTGGAGCTCTTAGAGTTTTATATCTTGGCTTAAACTTGCTTAGTTCGCTTTCACAAATAAAATCTATAGCCTTCCGGTCTTCTCCAATGTTAACTTTGTTTAGGAACATTAATGGAAAAACAGGGATATTTATTTAAAATATCAAAATACAATATAAAAAGGGATCCCTAAACTATCTCTAAATTGTGATAAATAATCTTCTTCAAGTTTGTATCACTAAAAACTTACTAAGAATGAATGTCCAATTTTTTGAAATATCCTGAAATATTAAGAATAATGATTTTTAATTTCTTACACATACGAAGTATAGTGATGGGTTTATGATAGACACCATTCGAGTAACCTCAATTTTAAAATACTTTAACATAATGTAAAACCTAAAGAAGAGGACTCGAAGAATGATTTTTCCACAAAATTTTGTATGATTGAGAACAAAATTATCCCATAGGACATGGAATTAACAACTCTACTGCGGTTAGCGTTTATTTTTCAAAAATTAAAAATACTAAATGTTTGGATAAAAATTTATTTTTGTCCAGAAATGGAAAACGGAATTTATCAAAAGTCAAAGTAACTAAGATTAAGGGTTATGAACAGAATTTCTAATTTAACAAACTTGACATGAAGTAAAATTTGTTTTCAAAAATTAAGAAAAATAACAAATATATTCATAATTAGAATGGACCAAAAATCTTAATAATTACCAAAATTGGTTTATATGTAATAAATCAAAATAAAAGAATCTAAAAAAATGGTAAACTAATGTTGTTAAAGAACTCTTAAGAACGTAACTATCAAAATAAAAAGACATTGCCTTTTTCTGTTATCTCTATTCTGGTAAGATCTTAACAGCTCATTTATATTGGCAATTACGACCCACGGTCTAATATTTAAAATTATGTAAGTATATTTTATTAAGAGGACATCGTGAAATCATACAAAAAATACTCGGAAATATATAAAGGACACGAACGTCCTTAGTCATCCGTTCATTTAATCAATTTCAAACTATGAAAACTATCAATTTATTTGTGTTTATTATAAAGGACACAAACTTACATTATATAAAAACTATTTTGTTTACTCTATTTTAAGGAAAGTGGCTTTAGATTATAGTAACACATACTATAATAAATGTCTAATTAGTCGAATTTATTTTAAAAGATAGATTTACACTAAACAAAAAATTTGTTATTTAATGTATTTAGTTTATATTATATTTTCTTGATTTGACCCTAATAGAATTTGGCTTCCTAAACTATGTATATAGCTTTTTACTTAAGTTTATTTTAAAATATTTAGATTTAAAACTATGCAATACTATGTTGTCTACTTTAATTTCAAAGGGGTACGTCTGGATTACAGAAATATATTATTTGTTTTATTTTTAAAAGATATTGTCTTCTTAAACTATAGTAATAGGTTACGTATTTTGTTGAGTTAATTAAATTTAATATATTTAAAAAACTATTTTGGTGAATTTTTTTAAGAAGGTGCGAATAGATTATAGAGATAACTATTTCTCAATGTGTTTCTAAAAGACGCTAACTTCTTATTTATAGTATGTAAATACCTCTTATTTGAGTTTCTTTTAAAGGATATATCAAGCACTATTACAGCATAAACGGTGGATTTAGATTATACAAAATCTATTTTGATATTAATTCTAGATATTGTTGACCTCCTAGCCCAAATAAATTCCTAATTTGTTCAATTTATTCGAAGAGATAAACTTTGTGGGATACATTATACAAAACATATTTTGTATACTTTATTTTGAAGGGGGTGCATTTGGATTACACAAATACCAATTTTGATGATATAATTATAAAAGATGTTGTTTTCTTGAACTATTTATATACCTGTTTATTTGTAGTTATTTTAAAGGCTATAGATGTATACTATACGAAAATTACTTCCTTTACTTTATTTTGAAGGAAGAGGATTTCGATTATAAAAATATCTATTTTGCGTTTTAATTCTAAAAGACGTTGGCATGATTCTTAAACTAAGAAAATGCCAATTTAGTTGTGTTTATTTTAAAACATTTATTTTAAGGGATATTAAAGGCGCCGGCTTCCTAAACTTTGTAAAAAGCTTGCGATATTTAAAAAATATTCAGTTTACTTCATTATAAAGGAGTTTGGTACCTTTTTAATTCTAAAAAAAAGTCGTCATTGTAAACTTTGTACAATATCTATTTTCTTAAGTTTATTCTAAAGAATGTGAGCTTACATTCTACAAATATTATTTGCTATACTTCATTTTCAAGGAGTTTTATATTTTTCTAAAAAGACGTTAACTTTTTAACTTTGTACAAGGCTCATTTTGTTCAATTTATTTAAAAGTACGTGTTCCCACATTACAAAACAAATCATTTCTTCATTTTATAATTGTTTATTTAGATTATAAAACATTATTTTGTTTATTTAATTCATCAAGGCACTGGCTAAACAAACTATGTAAAATACCATTTATTGGTGATTTTTCGAAAGAATGTAGGCTTACATTATATACAAAGACTATTTTGTGAACTTTATTTTAAAGGTGTTGGGATTAGCACACAAATACCAATTTTGATGATCTATTTTTTACAAAACAACTTTTACTTCCTAAACTATGTAAAATAACATTTTTTTAAAGTTTAATCTAAAGGGTGCATGGTTACATGATACACAAATTTTTTGTTAACTTCATTTTAAAGGAGGATGAGTTTAAATTATTGAAATACCTAATTTTAATTAATTTAGTATAAAAATTGTTGGCTTTCTGAACATTTTATAATACCTATTTAATTCCATTTATTCTAAATGATTTGGCTGCGTGATAAAATAATAAGGCTATTTTGTTGACTTCATTTTAAAGAAATGACTTCAGACTAATAGACAGCAATTTTGTTTATCTAAATGTAAAAGATATTGGCTTTCTAACCAAAGTAAAATACTTATTTATTTCAGTTTTTCCCCTATTTTAAGATGTTGGCTTACATTTTACAAACTCTATTTTGCTGACCAAACTTTAACGAATGTGGATATATAAAACTACATATTTCCTAAATTTAATTTTAAAACAGTCTGCCTTTTTCACAACTTTAACACATTATTTTTTTAGAGATATGAGCTTGGACTTTACAATGACAATTAGTTTTTTCTAAAAAACATTGGCCTACTAAGCTATGTAAAATACATTTAACTAAATTTATTTTAAATTATTTTGATTTATATAAACTGTATTGTTGACTTAAATAATTTAGAAGATTTGGGTGTAACGGTACATTATAAAAATACCCATTTCTCTCCTTTATTCTAATGTACAGTAGCTTATATCATGCACATCCCATGGTTATATCAAATAAGAATCAAAGGTCGAAGAATAAATAGAGCCTGTGGTGTGAAGGAACCTTGGTATGAATTATAATGTGTGCAATTTGCACGGTTCGGTAGTTGTGAAGAAAAGACGCAGGAAATACACCACACATGGGTTCACAAAACAACTACTATGATTAGGTAAAAACTCTTTTTAATTACATAAAAGTATTCATGAGTTTATATTTTTATAATGTTAGGCCTATCTTAAAGTTAGGCACTTAATTGTTTAATCAAAAACAAGGACTTAGTTTTAAATAATTACCACAATTAGAATAATAATTAACATAAAAACATTAGAACAATTCTATTTTAACCACTGTAAGTTTTTCGTAGGATGGTTAATATAGTTTAAAGGCATATAAATGTAATAATCATACTTACATAATATAGCTGATAGAAAACTACTAATTTTCTTTAAATTACAATAAAGTTACAATTTGAGTTACAATGCTTTACACTTTGAGTTAGATATATAAAATAAAATTAAAAGTTAAGCATGAAATTACCCCAAATTGATTTACCGAATTTGTCATAGATTATAAATTGTATTTCGAGAGATGGTAATCGATTCACTTAATTTTCTATAATTTAAAGCCAGATGGTCACAGTAGAAAGTATTATAAATAGTAACCATGAAAATGATCTAATGATTATTCAATCGATACAATAAATGCTGTTCGATATTGTAATTCAAGTAATTGATGAAAGCAATTGGCGTTTCCTTTCTAGGATGAAAAGAGCCTAAGGGTCTAGTTGATAATCTATAGGATTGAAATACAAATGGAAAGTTACAGCCCTCGGTTAGTTAGGGGCTGTTTTCAAGGGTCAGTAGAACTCATTTACCTTTGGTCTGGGACCTTCTTCTTTGAAATCGCTCTCATAACATTTGTTATGAAACCATTGTTTTGTTTCTAAAATAACAATACTTATAATATTTATTTACTTATTGATGTTTCTTACAATAATTTCTTTTCATCAATTTCGAACAAAATATTACTCTTTCGAGTAAGAACTTTTGTTATACTATTTAATTGATTTAGTTTTCTTAACTTGTAAAATATTTTGTATTTAATGTACAGTAGATATATGATAATGTTGTGTTCTTGTAGTGGTGGTGATTTTTATGCAAAGGAATGTACAAAAATTACATTTAATCCCATCTCTACTAGTTTACACATTATTACCCCGTTTAAAGTAAAATTTAACTGGAAAAAAGTACAGACAGTTTAATTTGTTATAAAAAATAATTATTTACAATACTGTATTCATGTCTGAATAAGATTTCCCTCAAATAATATTTGAATGTCATTAACAAAAAAAAACGGGACCTTTTAATTTCGCGAGTCAAGGGACAATAGTTTATTGTTAACCGAAAATAGTAATAGTAGCTTGTAATAGTGAGCCTATAAGAGAGAAAAAAGTTGGAAGATACACTCTTAGGTTGATTGTTTGAGCTGTTAAAATTGTAAAGACTTAGATATGATATTTAATGAATCCATTGAGATATAAAAACGTGTTTTCAGTTCATACGAATGAAACCTTTTAATAATGTATATTATATTTTTCCACCATAAGATCCTACAACGAAGTAGCCTATAGAGTTCAAGATTTCCCTGGTGTAAAAGTTGACAGTCTTTTTCTATAACCATTGCAGTGTTTGTAAACTTCAAGGAAATTTTAAAAATAGTTTTACATAGTTGTGATTGCGCGTCATTAATGGTTTTACTTTGATAATTATTAACGCCCTCGAGTTGTTAAATTTGAATTTATTTCAACCGTTATCACCGCTGACATTATTGTATGATTGTAGATTATAGGTCTACTACCAAAGTAACGGAACTATTCTTATGATAATTTGTTATAATTTTATAAATAAACTAGTTTTAGTTACAGAAGTTGAAGATAGCTGTGATTAACAAGAATAACGTTTCATTGCCAAGAGGAGAACCGATAACGACCTCCTATGGAAGAAGCCATCAGGAAATTCTTGCATAATGGTCTAACAAGATGTGATAATTACAAAAATAAAGTAACAAACTATGCCGAGGTAAGTTGAACAAGTAGTAATATAGGCTGAACACGCCCATGTGGTCGAGGTGGATGAACCTGTCCATGTGTAATGATCAAGGACAGCCGCTTTACAGCCGGCATTCTGCATTCAATTCCACCAAAATGTTACAATGGAAATATAATTACCTTGATAAAGTGTTATCCACAAACAAATGTTGCTCCACGTGACTTCAAGCAAAACTTAAATCGGCAAAAACAAATAATTCGTAGTATAAACACTGTTTAAAATTTGCGATTAGGTTAACAAAACGTTCACAATTATTGTAACGAACAATGATAACACAATTTATTTAAAAGTTTCTAAATAAAAGTTTAAATCAAAGAAACACAACAGATAAAACATTTTGACGACAACACAAGTGATTCACTCCGTGGACGATACACAAGTAAACTGCTGTAGCGATCTATCCGTCTCCTTGAACCTGTCCCCTACTCTACCCGTGGAGTTCCCCTTCCATCTAACCTAGTCCAGTTGTAGCGCGGGTGTATCTACCCCACTATATTTAATCTTTACGTACGCTTATACCAGATGGTTTTTAATATTATTTATTGTTTCTCAGTTTAAGTGTACAACATGAAATGAAGGTGTACAACATGAATACAAAGTAAAGAATGTAATAACGTTATATTCTAAACTACTGAAACAATTTACATTATTTTTTGTTTTATTTTATTTCTATAAACGAACGATGCAAAATTTTTTTCACATACCCATCTATAAAACACAAATATATTAATAAAAAATAATAAATGACTTTTTAAAAATGTTAGTAAAAAAAAATGTAAGCTTATTTATTAATAATTTTTACTTGTATTTTTTTTCAAGATTTTCTTCGTTCGTAGGCCTTATCAATTTTTCTGATTAAAAAAATAATGTAAATAGACTTCGTTCGTGCCATAAACTCATCATAGGCGTAAATTTTGTTTAGTTGAAATCAAGTTTGTAATGATAGCGGTCTAGGTTAATTTTAAATTTATTTTTAATTGCTCCAGAACTGTGATTTTTCTTTTTTACTTGTAATTTATCATACTGTTTCGGATTACATTTTCCAAAGTCTACAACATTTATTAAAATAATTGGATATTACCTGGTTACATATCCGTCACGTAACTTCTTAGTCGTATTAAAAGGACGACATGTTTCAGAGTCCTAACTCCATCATCATGATCCACAATATTATGTCACTCCAAAGAGATCGTCACACGATAAATATTTAATAATTTATAAGCGACTTGGACACCACAAACATGCAAATCTACACATTTGACTAAAATTTATACGTAATCGATTAAGTCTGTTTTGAGAAAAACCTCAAGACTATTTTTTGTTTTCTTACCGATAACTCACAAACCGATATTTCTCGAGAAATGGCGACCAATATACTTATATTTATAACAGCCCTTCCTTATTTTTTAATTTTTTTACTGATAACCTACAAACCGGCAGTAATGGCTTTATGATGACCAATATATTGTGTTTGGATAATCACATACTATATTTACCAAAATTTTATCAATATCGTTGGAGTCGATTTTGAGAAAATCGGTCTTTTGAATCGTGATCTTATGGCAACTTTTTATATATTTTTTTAAATTCTCAGTCTCGGAAAATAAATTATAGAAATAATTGATAGACCTATGGCTTTATTAGTTATCATTAAAGTTATAATAATTTTATGTAAACAAACAAATTATAATAACTGAAAGACATTGCACAAACTTTGTCACTCATCCATCCACAAACCAAGTTATTATAAACAATCACTAATGGTCACAAAAATGTCAGTTCGGTAATTCCCAATCAAAAAGTTAAAATGAACGATAGAAAATAAGGTCCTCAACTACCTTATCTTTTGCCATAAAAACGAGCCTTTACTGACGAAGGTCAAGTTTCTTTCTTTTTTTTGACAATTATTTATTCTTGGACTGTAGTATTTTTTTTTACTTGCAATTTTTCTCACGAGTTTAAGTCGTGATTTTAATATTTCATTAAAATTTGAACGAAATCTAAGGAGGCGAGTTTGAGAAATTAAGTCCTCATAACCGACAACTTAGAAATCGGTAAGTTTTGAGAGATGGTGGTAATATGTTTTGTTTCATTCAAGCAACATTAAATCCAAATCGTAAAGAAAGTTGATCGAGTTAGTTGGAAAAATTGCAAACTTGTCTTTTTTTCTCATGGCAGCTACCCCCAAAGTCTTGAGATATGGCCGCATTCCAAATTCTATTAAAATCTGTGTATACGTTTGGGCTGTAAAGGAACACTGAATATACTACAGACATTTCAAAAAACCACATTTGGATTCTTGGGACCTCTAAACGGATATCCACACAAAAACTCTTCAACGATTTCATGACCAATCACATCACTTCTTTACTCTACGTCAATTATATTTATATAGGGTGTGATTTTGTGTGCTATTGTGAAAGCCTATAAAATTTCCAGTTTATTTATTTAGGAAACAAGTTACAGTTATAAACCAGGAATCTCTACAATGAAGTAACTAAACGCTGGAGATTGTTTCTATCAAGATGTCCAACAAAATAGGAAGCAGTAAGCCTGTCTAGTTCATCCCCTCGGGGGTCCATTATAGTGAGTACGAGATTGGAAATCCCGATGGTCCCAGCTACACCGGTTTTCATTTAGTCTTTGGTTAGATCCCTCTCTTTCATCTTTCTTATCGGATCTCTCATGACCAACTCTTGTTCTATTCTGACCCTGACGCCATTAGAGTATTCGAACGCTAGGGGTCTTTATTTCTATAAGGCGATGATGACCGACGGGTTGTTCGTCTTTAAATAACAAAGAAAAAATCAACGGTTCACTAATTTAACGACAAACGATTATTTCTGGTTTACAGATTCGCAACATCTCAATTGAATGCCGTAACACAACATTGTATCGGAAGGATTGTACTGTAGATCGCTACCATATTTGGAAGATAAGCACAAAAGTTTTATACTTTTATAGAATTTAAATTATAGTTAATTAAATATTAATTGTTACAGTTATAATATATTCCAAAGAACGCATATTAGCTCTATACGTAATAGTACATTCCGTTACACGACTGATATTAAGCCTCAGACCTATCAACAAGCAAAGTAAATATTTCTCGGTAGTTGCTCGTTTTAAATATGCAGCCTTTTAATTTCAGTTCTTAGTAGCTAACTATAGCAAATATTTCTGTACATGGTCAAATGGTATCTTATTAGACATCATAACGCAATCAAATCTTATTATATCGACTCCGTCCTCTGCGTTGGTACCTTAAATACACCATTGTCTCTAACTTTGATCGTTACACCCAACTTAATTATACTATACAACATTAACCGCTTATCTGATTGCGATGCAGTTTTACTTATTACTTATTAGTTTATTATTATTAAAGAGAGTTTTTTATCATTTTGTATTGTTTCGAAGGAACAAACGTTTACAGGTTTAGTATTTTAATGTTTTTTTATACAGATGGATTTCTCAGTGTCAACCAAACATTTATTTTCAATCGATTTCTACAACACGCCATTTTTCTAGTTTATTGTCACGCTCAACAAGAATTATTCATTACTTTTATTCACTTTCAAGTACAAATCATATGTGGAAAAACATTAATAAAATGAGCAAAAGAATCACTAAGATACCAGTCGAAGTAGTTCCATGGGAACGAAAGCAGTTACATTGGTTTTATATTGGTAATTAGTTTCTAATGAATAAAGAATTTTTTGCAGCTGTGTAAAACGTATTATGTTGTAATATTGGTTAATTTATTTACTTTCTTTCTTTCTTTCTATATATTAAGCTAGATTTGTCATTATTATTACTTAGATTCATTTTGAATTTGTCACCATAAAAATAAAGACATTGAGAGTTTCTTACAACTTAACATTTCATGATAAATTAATATGTCTTTTACCAAAGAAACAATCAAGATAGAGGGGGGGATTGGAGAGAGAAAAATAAACTTTACAAAAACATTGATCAAATGTTCTCACTTGTGCATCCAAATCAAATAAGTTACAGTTGTAGTTTAGTTATTGTAGCTCGTGTATCATTGAAGATGGCGACTTTGTCGTTAATTTTTATGAGATCTTGTGTTCGAGTTTTATTCTATCTAATATTATCTCACAAGTCAATTATAAATAAAAAAAACTCATTAAAACTATTCCTCAAAAAAAAAAATAAATAAAAAAAAAAAAAAAATGTCGATTGGTATTCGTCAGTCAAAAAGGAAAATATTTATGTATTTAAATAGGGTATAAACTTGTACCATACAGAGGTCTTCAGCATAATAAAATTTGATTACAATTGAGCTTTTAATGGCGACGATTACAGTTCATTTTTATGTTCTAGTCAATTATTTCTCTACTTTAATGTAATAGCAGATATTTCTTGTTGAAACTCCATATCAAGGATAAAATAAAGCAAAAGCTTGCCCGACGATGCCGCAAGGCGAAACAATTGTAGCTCATTTATACTATTAAATATTTGAAACTTTAAGCTTTTGCTTTATTCTATCCTTGAATTATTTCTCTACCATAATTTTTTTGTTACTTGTTCTAGTCAATATTTCTCTACCATAGTATATTTTTTTACTTGTTCTAGTCAATTATTTCTCTTCCATAATATATTTTTTACTTGCGACATTACAAATGAGTTTGCTTTATTAATCTTCACTTTCATTAAAATCTGAACAAAATCGGTTAAACCGATTTTCATAAATTGCATCTTTATAAAAGCCCCATGCCCTATATTGTAGTTTTTTAGCAAAGGAAGTTTGCTCACGGTGGCGACCAATAATATGTTTCGATAAAAATTAGGAGAGCCGATTTTGAAAAAATCGTAATTTTGTGTTTTTCCTTGTGACAGGCACCCCCAAATTTTGAGTTTACGAGAAAAAAAGTCTGAAATACGGCCAAAATATACTCAAATAACTAATTTAATTAAAATAGCTGAACGCGTTTAGGCTGTGTAGCGCACTACACAGACAACAGACATAAACCATTCCAAAAATCGCTCTTTTAGACGTAAGGACCTAAAATTTTAGACGTATCAGCAAAAATTTTGACTACGATATTTTTACCCAAGACATAATTTTATAATACTTTTATGTGAAAAAATATATAGAGGATTTAGTTGAACTATATTCATGACATAAATTAATACACATACCTTAAAAAATCTAATTAAAAAATTAACTATAGCCTCTAACACCTCTAAAATATTTCACCTTTGTTTTGACAATCTATTGTTTTAATATATGTGAAAAATATTACAGTGACAGAATTTTTATGAAATCGAGTAATATGAACAAAATAGGTTTTTGAAGAAGACCCAGGACTCTAATAGAGGCTGTCTTGCCAATTTATCAACAAGTTAGTTAAAGTAAACCTAGCATTAAACTTCGTTTCGCAAATGCCACTCTATGATATATACTTTGACTGACGTTCTATTCTTTAAAAACTGTCTTCTAAGCAGAAGAATGCTGATTGCAAGAAAAACCTTTATTACTTTCTTCTACTGACTAATTCCTTCGCGTAACCTCTACAGCAGGAACAATAACTCAAGAGATAATGTACGTGAGGGACATTTTTAATTACTGTGAGTTGTTGCTATTGAGAGTGATCTTTGTCTAGAAATAGCTTAGCGCATTGTTGCTAACTTGCGCCGGTTAACTTTACTTTCTCTGTACCAACGTTTGTGAGTAAATACAAATAAAATAAAACTTTACCCACCCCTGTATTAAAATTTACTCTTATTTTTTTACATTCTCTTATATAAGACGTAGAGAGTGATATGTAAAGATTTAAAGTATCACATATCCGTTTTGAGTTCTAATGGGTTATAAACGTGGTTTTAGGAATTCTATCTGTCTGTCGCATGTATACTGTATTAATTTTTTTTAAATACTCAAAACTTGTAATTACCTATCATAAAACCAATTAAGAAAATTCCCCAACTGAAAAACTTGGCTCAAACAATTTTTATAACATTTTGTTCAAATGTAGCCCTTAATTACGCCAAAAATATTAATTGCCAACAACATCGTTTAATCACATGGACCATCTCAACCTTACAGTATTTAGAATGTGGACCAACTCTTTCAATTATATCTACTGTTTATTATTTGAATTATGTGTATAACAATGATTATATTATATCAAACACTTTTTTGTCATACTGCTTCAAAAATAGCTGTTTTCAATACATGCATTGAGATGTTAAAGTTGTTCTTTTTAGTCCTGGGACCTAAAAACATCAGCTGAGGTCGAGCTCATCAGCTGTTACTTCGTTTATACGAATTAATTGACTATTGTA
Organism: Aphrophora alni; assembly: GCA_963513935.1. NCBI lineage: Eukaryota > Metazoa > Arthropoda > Insecta > Hemiptera > Aphrophoridae > Aphrophora > Aphrophora alni. The sequence continues at coordinate 115,519,778 of OY740766.1, read as the reverse complement.
AAGCATCTATAAAAACAACCGATACTCTCGATTGTAAATAACTGTTTAAACAGCTGTTACCATCGATTTGAAGGTAAATAGGTTATAACATTTAAGTTTTTGTGATATTATTTTCTTATATTATTTGCAGTATAACGAAAAATATAGTTCATCACTTGGACCAAAAGAAGCTTTTCGATCCTCGCTTATTTTCCGAGCTTGTTAAACTTGAGCTTGTATTGAAAAGCTTCACTTTTGGTCCTAGTGGTGAAATATACTATTTACGACGCGACTACAAAATGAATAATTCGCACTCATGATGCTAGGCTATTGATTGCAGAGAAACACGTGGGAACATATCAAGATATATGGAATTGATGAGAGTCCCATACCACTTAACAACTCGTTAAAATGCATGACATATTAAAAAATAATTAAAAGTTTACATAATCCAACCTACCTCTGACCTTCGTAGGGTTCATTCTAATATTATCCAAATTTTTCACGGACTGCAATATACGTGCCATTTGTTTATTGGTTAACTTTATAAATATTAACATTTTTCAAAATATTTAACCCAAATAGGTCGCACCGTTTTTGAGATATTCACAGTTTTTAGGACGACTGCTACGGTCGCATCTTTAACACCAAACTCTGAATGTTAGGCACTCTGTAATGAATACTTTTTGTTTGCTCATGGTTTCGGTTTATTAAGTTAAACAGACACAGTATAGTATTAGACTACCACCATGTATACTTTAAATACTCGCAAATTTTATTGTGATCCTCACGTCCACACGTAAACCGTTATGCTAAGGTGAAGTGCAAAGCATCAAGGCAACGTTGTCGGTAAAACTACAAAACTCAACAATTGTACCAACATCTGGAACCAAATCGTTGTCACATGACTCATTTATATAAACGTTTCCGAAGGAGGTTTTTAGGTTAGCAGCATGCAACCTCATACTTAACAATATTTACTTTTTAATACAAGCCTGCTATAGTTAGAAATATTTAAAAGTATTAAGTCATACACAGTATCATCTTACTCTGCAGTAGCACGATATTTTAATATTAATTTTTCTATTATTTAAAAATTAACACCATTTTGAATTAACAACAAAACTAGTGAGTAGCATTGTTTTACATTAACATTAAACCGTTTATATTACAATACATTAATTTTTTGTTTATTTTTAAACTGCTCTTAATGTCTGTTTTAAGTAACGGTAATAGACCACACATACATATAAACAAATTTGTTTATTCTAATGTTTGTGAGCATCAATTAGTTTTACATTCTCAATTTATAGTGACAAGAAGTATTATGATATTAAAAAACGGGGACTATGAAACTGCCCCGATATTTTAGGTACGTTTGAAATGATGAAACTGCCCCGCTCATTAAAGAGGATCAAGAAGGATCACATCGCAAGACCAGAAATGCAGAAATTGCCCCGAGCGCAATTTCGGTAGTATGTGTTTAAATTTAACCTCAACCATATAAACCTGTAAGGTTAGGTTAGGTTAGGTTAGGTTATGTTAGGTCCCGTAGCATAACATGTTTTCAATATTATTTGGGCGCTCGGGGCAATTTCAGAATTTCTATTCTTGCGAGGCGACCCTTCCTGATTCTCTTTATTGAGCGGGGCAGTTTCATCGTTTCAAAAATACCCAAAATGTCGGGGCAGTTTCACTACGCCCAAAAAAACAGATATATCCGGCTAAAGTCACCTTGAGCTGTAAAAGGTCTTTTGTTTAAAATGAGTACTTAGAGGCTACATTGGCGCCTAATAATGTACTTAATTGTAATTCAAGAGTGATATGTACTTAAGATTAAAAAACACACATAAAATGGAATTATTTAGCGATCGTGATCAAATTTGGCTGAAGTTTACTACCCACTTCCATAACGATAAACCGTTTTATTGTTGCTGTTATAAATGGAATTGTTACTCAAAATTAGTTCTACAGATTTAGTCAAAATTTTGGTGAAATTTGAAGATTAACAAACCTAACCAAATGCCAAAGAGTAATTACAAAAATCTAAAATGAATCTCAATTGCGGACATTTAAAACATATCAATTACTCGAAAAAATGGAGAAAATAACCGTGCCTTTTTAATGTCAGCTGTTAAATCATTACTAGAGTAGCGAGGTCCAGACGGTAGTCCCTTTGGGTGAGAGGGGCCGTGAGGAAAGGAAGTAAGGGCTACTACCCCCCAGCTTGGGATTCTCAAAAGCCGAGACTCGAGAGGAAGCGGAGTTTTTGGCAAACAAAAATGTAGATTATATTATAGATTGTAAGAATCACCACGAACAGGTTTCGTTATTAGGCTACATAAAATAATAAAAATCGGACAATATCAAATATTTGGCAAAATATTTGATGTAAAAGACAAAAGGAAAAGAAAAAGATAAAGGATAGTTGTTGCAAGAACCATCAAAAATAGGTTAGGTTATTATGTACATAATAATACTAAAATTTGATAATGTAACAATAATATATACGTTATAGACAAAATAAAAAAAAATGGGTAGGCCTAAGTGGTTCTAAGAATCACTACAAACAGGTAAGGTTATGTATATAATATTACTAAAAACGGACAATATAACAATAATGTATGTCTAATAGACAAAATAAAAAAAAAAGGTTAGTGGTTGTAAAAATCATAACAAATAGGTTAGGTTTCATTATATATATATATGATAATAGTACTAAAATCGGACAGTATAACAATAATGATAATATGGTCAATGTTTAAGTGAGAAAGTTTCGTTCTTTTTGTGTATTATTTGTTCTATGTAATTATGATCACATTTTAAAAATTGTGAAATTTGCTGTTTCAATTTTCTGGTTTGAATTATTTTATGCTCAAATAAATTTAAAAAATCTGTTTGTCAAAGATTTAGGTAATAGAAAAGACGTAATTTTATACGGCCGTTTTGTTAGTTCGGGTTTTCCAACCTTTTACCCTGGGTTTGGCACTTTTCCCCAATCTAGAAATATTTGACCTTCTAATAAGACGTCTTTTCACTTTTGACAGAAACTTCCGAAACGTAATTATTGAGTAGTCTGAAAGATTTAGTAAAATTACGTCGACAAGTTATAAGTTTCAAATTTGATTTAATAATTGTTTTTAATGTTTCAAATTAGGACTTCTACTTTCACGATATAATAGAAAACCTCGTGACTTTAAACATGTTATTACCTACTGAACTGTTTATTACTAAACACGCTACAACATTCACACCTCTATACTTGGTTATAAATGAAGGCGGGACATTGAAGAGTTGCCGGGTAATTATCATGAAGGATTATTTGACAGACTGGACAAAGATGGACAGACTGCAGACCAGGCTAATTGTAATTAATTGCTCGGTGATTAGGTCTAATGGAAATGCAAACTAGATGAATCAGTCGTCTTGTTAACACGGCTGTCAGAAGTACACCTAACTGCATCGGTTACAATTACTGAATCATTGAAGAAAATTAGCTCGGTCTGTTCGGTCGTAGTAAGACAGGAAGGCGCTTCGTATATGCTGGACTGAAGTCATCATGGAGTATAATCTTCATGTTCGTTGTACATATTTTAAAAGTTCTAATTATATTTACAAATAAATATTGTTATAGTGAACTATATGATATTCGACTAAATAAAACCAGCGCAAATAGTACTCCAGTAATAGTTTAATTATTGTATCTCATGCATCACTGATGATGAGGACTTTGTCGCTGAAATTCGTTTGAATAAATAAACGCACTAGTTATGTTAGTTTTTCTTCTATCACTTATACCATCTCACAAGTGAAGCTTAATATTTATTTATATAATGATAGTGACAACGAGATTACAAAGGAAGGGGTAACATTTGTCATCAAGAATTGTTGGATTGGGTTATATACAGTTGTGGGGCTGTATACAAATTATTCTGTGTTACTGTATTCTCAGTCAATTTTTGAACAATTATGTCGTATTACATTTAACTGTTTTTATAAAATAGGCTTTCTAACTATTTATGCTAAAGACCGTAGGTGCTTGGTGGTATTCAATTTTATTCCCAAGTATTGTTTGGAAATTGTGAACTGTACCTTCCTTCTTCATTCATGTAAACTACCTTGACAATGCTGTAACTAGCGAAACCATGGTCGGTAAATTTTAAATAAAGTTGTGGTTTATACTAAAAGTGCTTGTTTTAATTATAAATTAGAGTTTCTATAGGAATACAATATTTTACAACTTTAAAACTTTCTCGAAAAAAGGTAATCGTGATAATTTAGTTCATGTTTGTGTTTTACTAATGGTGATCCGCATGTAGTTCACGCAAATTATTATTGATTCTCTTCAGTCTGATACTGTTATGAAAAATATGAAATACAACTTGGCTTGTGATTTGTTTACCCCCTCCTTCTTATCATTCATAGTTTATGTTTGCTACTCTAATAAGGACGAGAAAACATCTTAACTGGAGTTAAAATCCAAAAGGGACGATGTTCCCATGAAAATAAATATAAATACAAATTAATATATTTTTTAAATATTTAGATGGAAACCCTAACATAATGGACTCTATTTTGTGAAGAATTATTATCGTAGAAATTTCATAGCCATTTGAATATGTGTGTTAATGTAAGAAGTGAAACGTCGTAAAGATTGATATTTATACAGTAAGCTGTTTTGTAATGACAGCAAATGCAAAGTAAAACAAACACAGACAAAAATAATGAACATGTTTCTTTTATAAATATAAATTGCAAATCATTTGAATCTGAGTACAATTGGTCTTAAATTTTCTTGCAGGACTGCAACGAACGTCTTTTCATTGATGTATCTTTAAGATTTTATCTCATCTTGAAAGACTAATAGCCACAAACATGTCCAAGTCTTATTTTTAGTCCTTCGACTGGGGGGAAATATTCATGTGTTTATTTCATTCGAGAGGTTATAGTGCATTTGGTTAATATCAGCGGAATTGTGCGGCTACAAGTTTAATGTTATATATCCTAAAATATTTTGAAAGGAAGGCTAAATTCCTGAGTTTTTCTGATCAAAAACTATGTTTGTATCTTCATCCAAAAAACATTCTGGAAACACAATACGAGAATTTTTCTCTGATTTGTCTCGCAGATAAGTTAACGTTTTCGTTGGATCTAAGAATCTATAAAATAGATTTATTTCAGAACATGTGAGTTCATACAAACTTACCATACCAAAAGGAAATAAATTAAAACAACATTTTTTAATATAAACCACAATATTTTAATTGAAACTTGCCGACCATGGTTTCGCTAGTTAAAGCATTGTCAAGGACTTATATAAGAATGACAATGTTATACATTCTTGTATAAGTCCTTGACAATGCTTTAACTAGCGAAACCATGGTCGGCAAGTTTCAATTAAAATATTGTGGTTTATAGACTATATATTAATATATTTAATAATTAATATATCCAAAAAATATATATTTTCCATGATGTTAAAAATGTCAATGGTTCTCTATTTTCGAACCGCTATATCATTTTTAGACCATTTTCTTCTGAAAATAGTGTCTGTTTCTCTCTCACTGGCATTATGCCGTGTATCATTTCTTGATCTGGACGTAATGGCGTAAGAGGTGGTAGTGAAAACAGCTCGAGAGTAAAGTGTTTGACAAGCATAAACTGAATGATGAGAATAACTCAATTGTTGTTGTTTAATACAGAGTTAGGTATACCAATGCTTGATTAGATTTTGGTAAAAACAGTTTAAAAGACGGAGATATAAAATAGGTAGGCCTAAAAATTGTAAATATTTGAAATAATGTGTTCGAATTTGATGTGTTGTGCACACTAATACTATCGATATCGATGATTTTTTAGACGTCGAATTGGGTTTGGATTGACTTTGAGCGTCAATGGTGTTATGATAATTATATAACTACTCACACCGGGAATGTCAATATTTGATTTATACAAAAAATTCTCTTAAACTTCAATTGTGCGTTTTTGTCTTGTTGTCTGTTCTCTTAATTTATTTCACTATCTGTAGAGCGTAATAGTAATACAAATATTTTACTTCCTTAGACTCTATAATTAATTTATTAACTTCAATTTAATATAAAAAACATAGTTTCAAGTTATGTGTTCTTCTACGCATAATTACACTGAAACATTACAAAGTTAAAATACTAAACTGTATAATTACCACAAACTAAGACATTGAATTTGGCATTTTATGTAAATACAAATTTACTCATGACTTACTTTATTTATTATTAAATATTTATGCAGCTATGAAACCAGTTTTAAAGTATATACAGTAATGCAAATTCACTTCACTTTAAGAGAGTAAGTAAATCAAGAACGTCCGATGGAACGATTAATTATTATGATCAACTGTGTCATATGAAATAACATGAATAATACACGCTCCATTTACCCTCAAGTATTCCTCGGCACATCGGGGTAATATTAATTATAAAATGGAAGGAAGAAACCAGACAGTCACAGAAAGTGGATACTAACAATTGCCTTATAAGCAATTAACGATTCCGGTGACATCTTGGTTAGCGGTACCGGATGTGCGTTCGAGCTGCTTTCACTGAAGAAGTCGTGACCCAAACTGCGCCAAAACATGGCTACAATCAATAAAAACCTGCCCACGCCAATCCATACTACGTGTTCATCTCAAAGGATTCACCGACTCTTCATCATTTGACATCTCCATAAACCCATCAATATTATCGTGGGTTAAGATAAGCAAAGGTCCTGTTCTGTGATGACTCAAAGTACATTACAACTCGTATATTATGAAAAATATGATAATCACACAAACCAGAATGTTAATACTTGTCAGCTGTAGAATGTCGTAAAAACCTAAACTGGACAACTATATATATGGTAAAATAATCTCAAACAGACATGAGAAGGTTACGATAATGTTTTACCTTTAAATGGAAGTTACAAACATTGAATAGAGTGCGTGGAATTGTTGTTATGAAAGCATTAATCTGCGGATTTTCGTTTAATGCAATTAAAATCGGGCGGTTCCATTTCGTGCAGACCTCCAGTAATATATTAGATACATAGGTACAAATTCGACTTTTATAATTCGTGATATTACGACTAATATGTTGATTTAACTTTCACCAAGATATCACTAATGTTTATTATGTCAACTTTAACTCGTACGCTCAATGTAACATTATTTTTCATTCCAGCAATCTTATGTGTGTGTAGCATATTAGGTATGTCAATAATGATGCAAACTGTAAAGATATTGAGACAGAGGGGGGGGGGGGTTCTTTAGGAAGAAGAGTGCGCTTATCTCAGTGCCATTAACATTAAAGTTATCACACGTTCATAGTGATTAGGTGTTTTTAATTTTTTCAGGTCATGTGATTCTTCATTACTCTAACACGGAAGACGTGTTAATATATTAGACTGATATATATTATCTATGTGTTAATATATTAGACTGATATATATTATCTATGTGTTAATATATTTGGTCGATATTAATTTTTTTTTAAATTTACTGATGAGCTTTAATAATTAACTTTTCTAACAAATATTTAACAAACTTTAAACTTAATGTATGTGTTTAACATGAAACGTTTAGTTTGATCAAAATAGCAAAAACAAACAAACAAAACGAAAATGTACAAGCAATAGCGACTATTCTTAAAATATAAATATATTTTAAGGGATAAACTTTAATGTAATAGCAGATATTTCTTGTTGAAACTCCATATTCAAGGATAAAATAAAGCAAAAGCTTAAAGTTTCAAATATTTAATAGTATAAATGAGCTACAATTGTTTCGCCTTGCGGCATCGTCGGGCAACTAAACGACGGGCAAGTTGCCCGACGATGCCGCAAGGCGAAACAATTGTAGCTCATTTATACTATTAAATATTTGAAACTTTAAGCTTTTGCTTTATTTTATCCTTTAAGGGATAATATTGAAATACTTTGAGTAGGAATTATGAAAACAGCAAGCTGCTCTGCTTGTCGGTGATGTTAAATTACTTATGAAATATTTTTAATTTAATTCAATATTTTCTAACTGTCGGTAAGAGAAAATATAAATTCCAAAGATTAAAGTAGACGTTAGCCCTAATTTCGAAATCCCAAATACGATGACCATTTTTATTATTTTTCGCGATTTAAAACAAAACAATCGCAAACAAAGTCTCATTTTCACCTTAAATCAAATAAAGTAAACTTAATTTTGTTATTTATTTTCTATTTTTTCCTTTTTGATCTGACCACATTCTTATTGACCTATAAAAATTCAAGTCGCAAATAATTAATCAATGCTAAATATTTTAGAATAATCTGCTCATTCGATAGCATTGCTCTTAGCAGCGCACCAATGCCAACCAAGTCAGCATATTTGTGTTAAAGTTTCACAGAAAGCTGAGCGTATTTTCCAACAAATCGTAGAATTAATTTTATGTGAAATACCCAAACATTCATCTCACTAAAAATAAACACAGAAGAGGTCTGCATTTCTGCTCAGTAAGAATCCAACTCAGTTCGCATTAAATTTTAGAACGAAGTTAAATATTTATGTCTGAGAAATGAGTTATGATACATATGATTAGCACTCGTGAAAGGAAAGGGTTCGTGTTGTCAGTTATCTGAAACCGGTTAATGAATAGGAATCAGCTGGCAATTTGCCTGCAACGTTATGTGTTCATATAGAACACCGACTTGGGTGTGGATTCCACGCTGCATTCTGTTAACCACTACTAGATCAAGACGTTTATTGTAAACAGTGTTTTGTTTGAATACGGCGATCAAAATGAGGTTTAGGACATAAAACTGAAAGTTGTTTAAGTCTGCATTTATATATAATATTGACAAGACGTCTTTGTGTCATCGATCATGATCCTTCTCTGTGATCCTATAAATATTGTATACATTTACAACGTTCAGTGTATTTAAGAAAATATGAGTTATAATCTGAGTAATGACTCGCATGACAACTGCCAGATATATTCTGAGAAGAGGGTATATTGAAATACCTCTCTTACTAGAGACAAATCAGAGAAAAGGTTTGAAAATATAAATTAGAGTTGTTGAAATAGAGACTAATACAATAACACAGATAATAACAGTAAAAATTATCACAATCAATGGTACTTGGATTTTAAACATAAACAATAGTACATAAGTCATAGCAACATATATTTAATAACCTAAATTAGTCATCTTATATAACTCACAAAACACACACACATACAGAACGAGAGAGAGAGAGAGAGAGAGAGAGAGAGAGAGAGAGAGAGAGAGAGAGAGAGAGAGAGAGAGAGAGAGAGAGAGAGAGAGAGAGAGAGAGAGAGAGAGAGAGAGAGAGAGAGAGAGAGAGAGAGAGAGAGAGAGAGAGAGAGAGAGAGAGAGAGAGAGAGAGAGAGAGAGAGAGAGAGGAGAGAGAGAGAGAGAGAGAGAGAGAGAGAGAGAGAGAGGAGGAAGAAGAGAGAGAGAGAGAGAGAGAGAGAGAGAGAGAGAGAGAGAATAGATCCTAGTTTAAACCAGATTTTCGAAGGAAATTTTTTTTAAAGTCAAGAATCTAAAAAAATAGGTAGGCCTATTACTTCTTGTCCGTATAAATAAGGTGAAAAATTAGTTATAACATTGAAGCATATCCGAGCAGAATTTGTCTATAGTTAAATAGGAGAGAATATGGCAACGCGCCGAAATATTTTTATTGATGACCTGTTGAATTGCTGTGGTATGATCACCAAGAAGGAAATATCAAGGAAAGGGTGGAGAGAGTAAAGTGATCAAATTTTGACACTAAAACAGGCGCAACTACCTGATGTATTCGGTGATATGTCTGTAGTAAAATGTTCATTTCTTAAATATTGAATAAATTTTTACCGTCAACGTAAAAAATGAAATATTGAATTTGAATAAAACCGTCAATGATTTGGGAGATGAATACATTAAAAATTGATAAGTAAGTTTGTTCAAGAATATGATCTTTAGAAATTTTCATTGAAGTAAATTTGTCCAGATATGGACTGTGTAAATTAATATTCATTAAACAATAATAATCCTATAGGCCTACTAATAGTAATAATAATCTATTAATATCAGGTTTTTAAGTTGGGATAGCAACACTGGGAATATTGCACAATATTCCTATGTTCCTGTATTCTATCTTTATTTATTCCAGGTGTTTATATGGAGGTCTAATTGTAAAACTTTTGTAAAGATTTTACACCTAAATAAATTTGAACACAGTTTTTACTATTAAATTATTTCAATGGTCTTGTGCAATGCAATACGAATTCAGTTTTTTTATTTGAACCGAAATATGTTTTTCTATAGTTATTCATTTTATTCTCCACAACCCGGTTTGGAAGATATTTTTATACATTTTCAATATTCTCTTCCATCAGAAATTTAGTTGTACACTTTGAAACCCGATTTTTAAACTGTGATTACTTTATGTGTGTTTATAAAGGATTATATAACCCTATATTTATATACATCTCTGGTTTAAATTGGAGTTATACACGTTTTATAGTTAACACGGTTAACATTTGTGATAATTTAACATTTTTAAGTACAGTAACGATAAGAAACATTCTTTTAATTTAATATAACTTCAAAATGGAGACAGTAAAATTAACGTTTTTGATACCACACAAATTTTGACAAATTCGTTACTTTTTTTTATAACTTTGGCCTAAGCAAAATTAAAATTTTAAAAAGGTAACATTAAATTTAAACCTTTTTATTATCTACAATATATAATTAGATACAGTTTTCTTATGTTAGGGACGCTGAACATGAGTTGAAATTATCTTTTAAGCGATAACGAAACATTAAATGTCAACAGTTATTTTTAAGTAACTGAAGAGTAGGTCAACAATTCCTAAACTACATTCCCATCTACAAAATACTATAAGTTCATGACCAATGCAAAAATATCTCTTCTGGGTTCTAAATAATTGTATAATTCTAATAATTCTGAATTTGGTGCTCCTTCTCCCTTGCCTTATAAAGCTCTGGAAACTTTGCTATTGTCTGCTCATTTCTGCTTTAAGTTTAACTTAACAGACTAAATAATAAAACTGGTCGTTTTAAACTTACGACAAATATCAATAAAAATAGGTTCATAGAATCACTATTGAAAAAAAATAATAATAAGAAATTTTAATTAGTCTTTACGGACGAACACTTTGTGACTTCGGAATATTTTTAATGAAGTCTGTAATTAGTGCCCTAGATTACACGACACTGCAATACTCGGCAGATGGTCTCTTTGCCAAGTATATTACATTCCAGTTTTACAAAATCTCAGTTCAACAGTTCTATTCAAATTACCGAAATATTTGAGTACTTTTAAATAAATATATAATGCAATTTGTATTTTTTATGAGAACATTCTGGGAAGTAATTTTCGTTGGCAGTTAGTAAAAAGGTAGAAAAAGTAAAATATTTTAAGAAAGAAAACCTTCCATGAGAACAAAGATATCTCCAAGATTATCAAATCATATAATCTTAATTATTTAAACGACAATAATCTCGACAAAAATATAACAAAGATGTTTGTTCTCGTTGCAATGAAACCTACAAATGATATTTTGTAATTTTTTGTTACGTTGATATATTTTTTGAATAAAATCCCTCCATAAATCTATTAACAAAGCGAAACATTTGCACTAATCTCTGTGTTTCAAAGTCCATACAATTAAAATGTTGAGAGGATAAAATGCTTTAACTCTTTGTTTTAAACCGATTTAAAACTCAATCTAGGCTCAAAAAGAAAAGATGTGTAGACGTAGAGATATCTAAGGGTACCTACATACTGTTTTCACTTACACAACATTCTAAACATATTCATTGATTCATGCTCTACAAAACCCATTTTTGCGAACTTTTGTTTTAAAGTTAGAAAAGTTTTTAAGCTTTCAAAAATTAATATACGAAGAAAAATCAAAAACTTAATACATAATATGTATATTACCTAATTTTTGGTTCAACCTGTGAATAGAGGACTTTGATTTCTACAAAATTCCGTTTGTTTTATGTAGCTATTAAAATTAGAACCAGAGATATTAAAGAGTTCTTTTATTATAGAACATCGTATTTTTTATAATCTAGGATCAAATAAAGAGGAAATATCAAGTTATACAATAGGGAAAATCAATTTCTTTGCCATAAAAGCATTATTTTATTTCTGAGTATTTCTGTCTATTTCTTATAAAACAAAAAAAGTTATAAAAACTCTAATATCCACCTTACAAAAATTTTTGAAGTTTCAAATTTTTCCGGGTTTGAAAATAAAAATATAAAAATTTGTAACCATCTGACTTGTTACAGAGAATATATACCGTGAAGTTAGATATTAATGTAAACAGTATGCACATTAGTCGATCATGTTCACAGCTCTTGGGTGGTGTAGACTATAATATGGGCACCCGCGCGTCCTCCTATTCATGTATTTTCGTCTTAGATTTAACTTTCTCTTTATTTTTAATTTTAGTTTACAAAGTTGGGAAACGTGTCAAAACGTTTATTGTTTGAAAAGATACCATGACTGTCGAGATCCTAAACAAATAGTATGCACTAACTTTCTTCTTTGTAGCCTACATTAAAAATAGCCAATCCAGAAATGTTTGAATTACAATTTTGACCAGTGTATGATATATGTACTAATTTAAATGAACTCTCAACATTAATACTATATAACAGGGAATTATATAATCATCAACCAATATACAAGTTAAAACAGCAAACCACAGTCTGATTACGACTAATTAACAAAAAGAATGTAAATTAAACAGTTTAATTGTTAGGTGCCAATGAACTTCTAACAACGGTATTTACATCAAGGAACTCTGGTTATGAAACTTGTTTGGATGGTAGTACAGTGTACTTTAGCCATAAAGTTACGAGCTGCCTATGAACGGGTTAAAACACCGTAAAGTGGAAGCTTTGACTGCTGTCAGTGGTGAACTCAGGTTGGCGTGGACCTTGCACTTGTGCAGTGAAAGTTTGTTATGATTCATTTGTTAAACTCATTAAATTACTCAATCCAATTGACACAGCCTTGGATAAGACATTCGTTTCATGTCGTAAGAGTTTGCAAGTATGTTTTGCTACACGTGAGAGCAATGCATTTGTTGGAGTAGTGCTTAATGCTGAAATTTCAGAGAGCTAATAAAACTAATCCTACACTTTATTAAATACAAAATGTATGTGTATGAATTTTGATAAGTAGTTTTATCATTTACTTTAATAATTATAAAATATCAAGACAAGAATTATTTATTCGTTATATTTTCAAAAAATGTTAATTAGAATGGTAGTTTACGTGAAATGGTAGAAAGATTACGAACTGGTAATTATTACATTCAGGACTCAACATTAGAAATACATGTATATCAAGGTCAATGTACACAAACTAAGAGATAATTGTAATAAATATAAGTATTAACTTCTTTTTAAAATTTATAGATATTAAAAGGCGATAAATAAAATTACCACTTTTTGGTCAGTAAAGAGAGGTATATACACATAATTTTAGTAAATTAACATAAAAAAAGCTGCGAGAATAACTACTGAAAAAACAAAATAGTGAGTTGACAGGATCAAGTCCTTAATAAAATATGACAGAATCATTATGAGTAGCAGCTCACTTCTAGATGAGTACTGGTGTAGCAAGTCCGAGGTTCTTGGCTGGATTTACACTTAACTTTATCTAATCTTGGATTAAATGTCATCCTTCCTAACAAATTTCTCTGGATTAGCACTCACTTCCCTGACGTTATATGAGTATCTGAGGACTAGGAGTCTTTTATTTATGCTCTATTTTTCTAAACGATGATGTCGTGGAGGTTTTCATAAACAACAAAGGAAAATATTGTATGAATAATTTTATCGTGAATTACTTTATTGTTGAATACCACTAAACTTTTGTTAAGAAGATGGTGTAGAATGCTGACGTATACAGAACTACGATGGGAGGGGGGTTAAAAAATTTAATTTTAAAGCCAAAATGTGGCGTGAAAACGATATTTGAAGACCATAGGCTGTTTATGAAAATAACATTTAATGCATAAAAGCTATTATAAATTTAAACACACACACACACACACACACACACACACACACACACACACACACACACATATATATATAATAATTATATTTTAAAATATTTTGGGTAAATTTGTATATTATATTAGGCTATATAAAATAAAACGAGGTTTTGAAACTGTAATGTTATGTCACTCTAAATGTTAGGGTCAGAGCTCGAGAAATTACGATGTTTAAAAATCTATTCTTATAAATCTGTAATATTTAAAAAGCAAATATGTTCATTGGTTCAACAGATATTTATAAAAAATTATAAAATAGAATGATTAGAAATCCAAACCAATGAGCCAAATTGCAAGTAAAAGAAAATTAGACCGTTAGATGTTGATGAATAATGTGCCTTGGAAGTTTGAATTTTAAAACTGGGATTAATTATTTGTGATCACTGTAGCTATTTCTTAAGATTTAAATGTCGCTTTCACACGGCCATTTCGGGTTGACATGATTTTGAAAAGTTGTGATTATTGTCAGAATAAGTTTAATAAATTCCTAAACAATTTGTATTTGATTAATAATGTCAGTCTATCGTTGAAGCGTAACCTTTATTTGTTGTGTTTGCCAAGAATCCTGTGGGACGTCACTGGGTGTGAGGTAAACTAATAGCAATCAAATAAAAAACAGATAGTAATTACCAAACAGCAATACCTTCTAAATGCTTGTCTCCAAGTTAAGATATCTTTGTTGACAAGTGGAGCGTTAAAAATAAATAAATATAAGCTCGTAACTTCAGAAGCGACAGTGGTGGAATCTACTGTGACTACTCAAGTAGGCTATGCCTACGCGCTCTGAGCACCGCCTGTGTAAACACTCTGCAACCATGACGTGAATAACGGTGCAATTAGTTTATTATACCCACATGGGGATAGCAATTGAATTTCCATTATGATAACTATTCTTCTTCCGAGATAGTTGTATATGACTCATTGTTCTGCTATAAGTTGACATAAAGATCGGGAGAAACAAACAAAAGTTTAACTATTAACGTCATGAGAAGTTAGTCTAATAAGTTTATAGTTTTTACCTGATAGTTTCCACCAGTTTGTAAATTCTATATAGAATATAAGACCACTAAACACCAAGATCTAAATTTTATATTCTTTTCTTCTGATCCAAATTTTATTTCCACTCCTTCGCCTTTACTTTAAAAAAGACTATCAGATAATCAACCGATGGTTAGACCAGATAAATGACAAATTAAAAAATTATGTATACCTTGTGAAAATTGTAACCATAAATCAACCTACAGAACAAAAATTGCAACACTTTTCTCTTAGGGTTAAAAATCTAAAAATCTCTGAGAAACAATTATATTATATGGTTTAATTATCATCTACCGAGGAAGAGTAAAAAGAATGGTGTCAGGTACTAGATCGTAATAGCTGCTGATAACACTACATTAGGAAGGCTATAGTCGACAGACTATAAAAGAAGATCTGGGTAGAATTAGTGTCAGGAACTGATGAATGATATCTAAATATATACTGCATGCTGATATGATTACAAAGAAGGCTAAGACCATAGAAGAACCAGTAACAAGAATTAGTGTCAGGAACTGATGAATGACATCTAAATATATACTGCATGCTGATATGATTACAAAGAAGGCTAAGACCATAGAAGAACCAGTAACAAGAATTAGTGTCAGGAACTGATGAATGACATCTAAATATATACTGCATGCTGATATGATTACAAAGAAGGCTAAGACCATAGAAGAACCAGTAACAAGAATTAGTGTCAGGAACTGATGAATGACATCTAAATATATACTGCATGCTGATATGATTACAAAGAAGGCTAAGACCATAGAAGAACCAGTAACAAGAATTAGTGTCAGGAACTGATGAATGACATCTAAATATATACTGCATGCTGATATGATTACAAAGAAGGCTAAGACCATAGAAGAACCAGTAACAAGAATTAGTGTCATGAACTAATGAGTGGTGATTTTACAAATAAATTAGCAGGCTTGGATTTTATTTACATAGGGGAACTACCAAAAAGCCACGAATTTTTGGGCCGCTCTGACCCTACCGAATAGCCACGATCATTAGAGGGGATTAAGAAGGGTTCGTTTGCCAGCGCTGAAATGTCCGAAAAGCCACGACGGCTCAGCCAGGTAGCCGGCACCACCTCTGGGAAAAAGGGAATTGATACCTATGACATAAACCATTTACTACTACACTTAGTAGTTTGTAAAATAAAAGTTTATTTTTTATGATACAAGCATACTACAGGCACTACAAGCATACTTCGTACTAAAGGTTCGCCAGTCCCAGACATTTTTAAAAAAAAATTACCCTATTTTCGACTTTTACGTACTTCGTAAATTTAATGTAAAGGAAAATCTAAGGTAGGCTGGATGTGAAAAAATTAATATATTCTAAAAATAAAAAATGAAGTGAGAAACTGGTAATTACTAACTCCTGACAGTAATAAATGAGCAAGAGCTGAGAGGCCAGGACAGTTGAAGAAACAAATTTTAGGATGTTTACTGGGTGTACGATATTTGCGGAGTGATAGTTGATCACAGAAATAATAAAATTTAGACTCAAAATTGAATTGTCATTACATTTCCTTTCAGTCACTAAAACTTTACTCCAAACTCTTACCTTAGTCGTAAAAGTTATTCACAAGTAGTAAAGGATTAAGTATAACTACTTTGTTATGTGTTGGTGCTTGGAGGGAGGGCGGTCTGACTTGGAGTGGGGAGGTTATTCGTAATACACTGTCTAGAAACGCATTGACGAAAGGACGGCGGAACACTAACTCACTCGCTTTCCCCACCACTAAAAAGGGAAGGGAACCTGTTTGTCCGATGAAAGTCAAGCGCCACTATGTACCAAATGAACTCTAGTGTTATAGTTTAAGATTTAATGATACACATTAAGAACAAGACAGAACTTTGGTTCAATCAAAGCTATGTAAAAAAACAAAAACAAAAAAAAACTGTATTTTATTTCAGTATTCAATATATATATATGGGTGGATAAGGTAAGGGCTAGGCATAACGTCGCACAGCTTCTGTTCTAGTATCTGTAAAAATGTTGTTTTACTTTTGCTGTCGAAATTCCATTTGCGATATGACAGTGAAACCCGTAATTTCTAAACTGAAGTACATCAATAGAAGTCATAAACTTTAAGTATTGGTGTAAAAACATCTTCAACAAGACAAACGGAAATAATATAAGGCTTTCGGTTCAGCGGGCGATCTGATCAGCTAACTTATCTATCATCATTAGTTCGCTATTATTTATTTCAGATCCCTTCTAGCAGTGGTCTCTTTCTTCCATCTTGTTTGAAACCACACTTCCTTGAACTGAACTTGATATTAATAAATCAGATTACAAGAGCGGTGGCCAGGGCTTACATAGCCTAAAGATCATAATTATAAAGTTGATCCTATTGTAATACTGCCAGATTGCGTTCTATGTTTCTACTTTTTTGTCGGGCTGTTATACTTTATCAAAGCTAGTCTATTGAATTGTCAGTAATATGTGGAACTAGATTTATAAAACATATCAGATCATTGGGTTAAAAAATAAAGTGTCATGTACTAAAATAATGTTTTCACGTCTTATTTAATATTGTCTCTTATGCAGTTATAATCTTATGAGTAGAGCAGCTATAAATTCAAAGGTACGTTTCGCTGATCATAAAAATATCAAATTAAAATAACGTACACGATAACTCAAGACAGAAATTCTGCGGATTCGTTTTGAGAAATGATATAAACATCAAATATAAGTTATTAATAAATTTACAACAGCTGGTCCCGTGTATTAGCATGGCCCTGGACGAGAAAATTAAATATATATATAGATAAAATACTATAAATGTTAAAGAACAAAATAAAAAGTAACCGAATAAAAAGTGAGCATATATCAACAAATGGTTGTACAAGTCATGGTTTATCTAGATCAGTTACAACCTAGTTCATAAGTGAAGTTCAACTGGGAAAAAACGCAATATTCCCTACTAAGGTAAGTTAGTTTACTTTTGTCTAACGATTACAACACTATAAATTACATTTGCAATAACTCATAGTTTTTACAGAAGCTTGATTTCACCTTATGGCGAATGTAAACGTAAATTCTAACTTTTTTCTCATGCAGTAAATTATCCTGAGAAATATTTCATATAAAGATATTACAATTTCCCTTAAATTTGAACGTTCGCATGGCGCTGCATGTCGAATGCAGCGAACTTCTCTCTTGTCTATATTTTGATCACGCAATTGTGTCAAAACTCAAAACTCTTGCACGAAAGATTGCATGAGTTCAGTATTACAAAGCACCCATATTACAATAGTTTATAAAATATGCAAAATATATACTTTAAAATAAGCAGCGCAAAAATATTGCACTAACTTTCTTAAACACCTATCGATAAAACCAAATAAAATATTTATATAACTCTCTCTAAAATATCTCTAATACTTATTATGGGTCGAAACATTGTTTTAAAAAATCTTAAGAAAGGTGTTTAAATGCAGCCTTCAAGCCATAAACTCGTTCTGAGCATAAATCGTCTTTGGTTAAATCGAGTTTTTAATGATGGCTTAAGAATAGGATGAAGGTTTCGTTTGTTATTATTTTTTAAAATAATTATTCCTGAACCATAATTTACCTTTTATTGCGGTTTTTCACAATTCACCAAAATTTAAATGAAATCAAGAGATTCGACTTTAAAATAATAGATGTTTAAAATTACTCCATGTTCGATTTATTTTTAAAAAAATCTTTTATTACAATTATTTTCCCCCCTATAACTCCCAAACTCGTATATTCTGAACATTCGTTAGAGCCAATTTAAAATAAAAAGCTTCGAGATTGTTTCAAAATAAGTCTAATGATTTGGGCTGTAAAGCGCTATACAGTTACGTATATAGACGTACGTTATATCTCTTAAAACAACTTTCATTTATTCAAGGAACCTTAAGCTGAACTTTACTTACGATATCGATTTTTGACGAATCACGTAACTTCCTCTATAGTTTGAATATGCCAGAAATAAAAAGCTAATTAATACGTAATAAATGCAACAACTATATTAAAATATTCACCATTAACATGATTAGAAGAAAAAAAAAATTCGTTGTTCTAGTAGCCACTAAGATATATGTAATGTATGATGCAATGATGTGTAATACTTAAATAATTGTTTATAACTGTAATTAAGTGTTAAACGTACATGAACTCCAAATCTAGTAATCCTTTCGTCTCAAATGGTTACATTTAATAATGAGGAACAATAAATGAAATTAATTATTTTAATTTATCACTAACACTGTGCCCTAAATTCACGGTGAAGGCAACAAAATTCGTTGACACATTTCCTGATGAAGCTATCACGTTTCTATTTAAATATTAAAACTTTGACCCTACTGAGCGAAGATGATGGTTTCACGGTCAATCTTCTGAAGAAGAGACTTTAATGTCGCGTAGATCCTGAGGGGGATATTCTCGACCCGCTTTGCTTCAACATCTAATCTTCCTCATTAACATACCAACGACCCTAGTAATAATCTTGGGCTCAATATGGACACCTTTCCATGTTAGACCTAATTCTTGCAGGTTAATCGTTAGACTGCTCCCGTCGCCTAAGGCTTCACTGTATCTATTATATTGTTAGCAAGTATGTCATTCCACTTACTGAATACTGTACTTGCACCTGTTGTGTAAGTCACGTACTAACCTGTAACAGAAATAACAGAAAACAATGAATGTTTAATACAAAATTCAGAGAAGTATTTACCTTTAAAAGTAATGCCTTTTTATTTGCTCATTCATAAGTAATATACAGAAAGTATTTGATAGGTCAAACAATCTACGTCAAATTATCCACGGATATATCCGTTTAAAAATGACTAGCAACTGATGTTCAAATGTCATCCGTCTGTCGAGTCTCTACAGCCTAAACGAATAGACAAATTATGTTCGTACCAATAGTTGTGAACTTTTAAATTTTTTGTCAGTTAAAAGTTGTGGGTAGCTTACACAAAATTAAAACTAAAAATTGGCTCAAATTAAAATTTTCTTAAATATATTGGAAATTAATATATATATTACAAAACATATTGGTTGCGATTTTCTCCAAAATGTCGGATCGTAAGTATCGGTAAAATAACAAAAATCACTCACAGAGTATTTTATTAGATTATAAAATACGTGATTTTAAAAATCAGCTCTTCCGATGGTGTTCAGAATTGTAAAGATTAATAACCCAGATCAGAGTTGTAAATCGTCAGCAAATAAAGTTACATTTCAGGAATAACTGGCAAAAACCGAAAATGGATCTTCATTCTCGTCAATAAAAATTAGATTTCAATTAAATCCAATTTATGCTGAGAAAGAGTTTATAGTACATGATGAGCAAGTTCAGGCTCTATTAATATCTGTATATATTTTATCTAAGGACATACCAACAGATTATAAATATTTCTTCTTCTATATATAAATAATAGAAAAACTTTTTCGAAGCACAACAAAGATATCAATTATGTAAAAAATATAAATGCATTTTAAAACAATATGATCAGCTGATGTTAGAAAATCAATTAATTGTAATTTACCAAAGAGGTTAAGGAAAAGAGGATTTATCTATAGTTTAGACAAAAATTCAACTAGTTTCGATTCATTTAAAATTAAAATGTTTTAGTTTACATTTTATTAAAATTAATTTATATATTCTTTGTTACAACGATTATGAATTTTTCGTATGTCTAATAAATTAAAGTATTCCATGTAAAGTTATGTTGAGGATCCAGGATCTGTCTTTTTTCGTGTGTGAATAAATCAAAACGGATTATATGCTTCGAATTTCTTAGGTTACGAAACTTGAAATATTAGAAATGAAATCTATAAATATGATAAATCTTTAAATCCTTATCTTATTTTAAATATTTTCCTATGCACTAAATAGCGAAAAATGACATCATATTGTTCCAGAAATTAATCTAAAGACAGGAACAACTAAAGGTGTGTTGCATACTTCGGACTGGTTGGGTTATGTAACGTGTAATATCAGAAACGAAGGACGTATTTTTGTAATATACTTACCATAAGCTAGGCACTTAAAAGTGAAAAATAACACCATATTGTTCTAGAAATTATTCCAAAGGACAATCGTGTTATGCAAAATTAAATAAACAATAGAGAATAGGCCTTGTCCCACTTCGGTTTTCCGATGTCCCTTATTGTAGAGCAATCAGCTTTGTTTAACTAAAGTAAATAATGTATACATTAGATAATATCTAAAACAAACCGACACTCATTAAGTGAGCATTTTACAGCACGGGCGGAGGTACGTACAATGCGTGCACGCCATCTCGCGGTAGGTACGGCAAACACAACACGCACTATCATGCATTCTATGATTTATACACACGTTTATGCAGCTAGATTGCAGATGTGCAATTCCGTGATTTATGTTGTATCCGACATCATGTGTGCATTTATTATAATAGATATTACTCCCCTTCAAATTATTTCTGTGCTTATACGGAGTGCAATCGAGGCTATTAAGAAGGACGTATAAGGAAATAATAAACTATGAATATGTAAATCTTTTCCAATGTTCCATACAAAGGAATAAAAGGAATTATGAAAACACTTGTGAAATAATTGCAATAAACACTGAACATCAAAAATTGGTTTAGATCACGGTAATAGACTATTAGCGATTGCTATTGTTTAGGTCTACAATTACGGAAAATTATCCAAGGAATGTGAAAGTAGAGTGTCACTGCAACATTACTTTGAGTTTTCTTCAGAGTAAACACAACCACAAGTATAACAGCGGAATGATTTGGTCGCTACAAGTTGCAGTGTTTAGAAAATCTTGTGGAAGCATTTAAGAGCTTGCATGTGCTGACATGTATTTAATTTTTGACACATGTAAGTATGCGTCGTATCATTTGTCAGAATTTTAATGTATAACTCGTAGAAAACAAAAAAAAATATGACAATTGATTGTTATGAAATATTTCAGCTTTTGGATGTTAAATTTTGTTATAAGACAATATCGTTAGGTAAAATTGACAATTAATAATTTTTGTTTTTTACAAATTATAGTTTGTACGAAAAAATCCAAGTATTTTACATAGGTTTAACCTCAGAACTCGAAGATTGCAGAGGGTACAGTGGATAATTTCGTCTTGGCTTAAACAATAAACAATCCAGAGGTTACACGTAATGTTTACTAAATTCCAGTTAATAAAACTTTACTTTGGCAGCGCTAGTGACGCTTAGTATATTTTTCCTTACTTCTCTTTTGAATTACCTAATCGATTTATGTTGTCACTGGTATCAAGAAATATAGTTTGTATACGAACGAAGACGGCTGGGTACCTTGTTGTGGGAAGGGCACCTCACTAACATACACGCAGCATTCACTCACACTAACACAGGGGATTACAACTGGCCTTTGGCGTCCGGTGTGATTAATCTACTGAACTCACCTCATTGGAAAATGTATTTTTAAAGGTTCAAAATAAAGACAATTTTATTTGTTCTGAGCAAAATGATAATAAGCAACAACCAATTTCAAACAATCGCTGTCCTTTATTTGTCTTCTAAAGAGATGGTTACACTGCTGTCGTCAACCTCAATTAGTTAAACTGTTGTAATAGTTATAGTCCAACTTGAGTCCATTAGTGATTCATACATCCATAAGTGTGTAGTAGAATTGGAAAGGCATTACTTACTAAAGAGCAAATAGTACTACACTATATACAATGTCTTGTTATTTCCAATGGAATACGTTCAGTTAAAAGTAGTTGTGTCTTTCCAGGTTCTATAAATCTTGTAAATTATTGTGACTTTTCATTCGTAGCGTGTATAATATCGTTCTTAGTATTTTTAATGTCGGTTTTATAGGATTTTTAGAACATTTTATATTTTTAATGAATTCAGCCAAAATATTTCAAGTCCTACATTCGCAAAAAAGAACTACTGTAGCTTCATTGATTGAGTATTTTTCGAAAGAAAAGAAAACGATGTACCTTTAATTTATGTAAAGAATGTTTTACAAAGAGTAGTCGATGCTTGTAGAATTCATTTAAAAACAGTTCCAAGAATAAATGTTTAAGTGCGTCAAGTATTGAGTGCCAATAAAAGTTTCAGTCAAGATGATGAAGAAGATATGGATGTAATGGAAGAAGGACGGATCATAACATTATCGCTCAAGAAACGCACATTCAAATGTTGTTCTTCGCATGTTACATAAAAGGAAGAAGAGGAAACATTGTGTCACTGAAAGGGATGATTTTGGTAAATCTGCTATTCGTTGCCACTTACATGAACTGTACAAATAGAATGGACTACCAACTCTCCGTCATCTTCTCTGCAGGATGGAGATTTATTTTATATCTCACGCCTAACACTATCGAACAAGAAATTGGCTTTCGATAAAAAAAAATCAACAGCAAAAAATTATTAATTGAAAACCCTCTGTGGCCCTGTCAATACGCCGATTCCTACGAGAGATTCAAAACAGATATAAGATGTAAGTACAACAGTATTTTTGGACGAAATGTGGATAAATGAAACATTAGCAAAGACAAAGATTGGACAGTTGACTTCAGTTAAAGATACTTTAGGCACCCCACTAGGAAAGGTAATAATTTGCCATGCAGGAAGCCAGCTAGGGTGGATAAGTGCAGCAACTTTAGTGTTTTATTAAAATAAGAACAGAGACTATCACGAATATATGAATCCGGATGTTTTCAAGAAACGTTTCTTTATACCATCCTCTCAGCTATTCCACGTGGGTCAACTGTTATTATAGTCAACGCCCAATAACACTCCAAAGTGAGGAACAAAACCCCGACAACCTCTTCAACATAGGCTTACTATTTAAAAATGGTTAGCTACAATAACAACATGTACCCTACCCTTTTCTGACTATTTTTGATACCCCGAGTTTTATCAATTTGTTTGTCTCCACACAACACCACAACCAACTCATGCAGTTTACACCAAAGCAGCAGAATTGGTGTTTAAAGTGATGATTCGCTTCCTGCATTACCACTACAACCCCATAAAATTATATGGCTTTTGTGAAAGAGTACAGTATATAAAGAAGCAAACTACACTTTCAAGCCGAAAGATATAGAAGATCTGTTCATTGTTGCTATTGTCATATTCACTCCAGATAATATGTGGATTAAATATGTGAAACAAGTACTAAAGGTAATTTACCATGACTGGAGCAGCGAGGACCTTGATCAGAGTAGTGTTCAAGAGTTCATCATAAACCAGGTGATTCATCAGAAAGTAAGTGGGAAAGTGATAATGAAGAAGAGGACTTTGGCATCGCTCCTCTGTAATAACTGCAGTAAGTGAAAATTCACAAATATAAACTAGTATGAAAATACTGTATAAGTACTTTTTACTTATTCAACAAGTTTTATTTTTCTACCTAGTTAAATCTAATGTATTTCTTCTCTTTCTCTAAAATATTTCTATAACGCTGTAAAATTTACACACCACATATTTTATTTTTGTTTTAACAGTGTTTATTTTATGATTGTCAAGTAAAAATTAAAGAATAACTTAACTTATAATATGGCACCATTTCAAATAAAATTACTTATTAATCTGGTATCTAAATACAGATATCTTTAAATTTAATGGTTGTTGTAAAAAGTCAACGATTCCAAATTTCTATATCAGTGCCTGTATTTAGTTTATTGTCCGTGATCACGGTCCTGGTATTGCTCACCTTTAATATCTAATTATCACGGTTTGTATTTGCTTTGGAGAAGTCTGAGAAAAATTGCTCGTAAACTTATAAATACTTTAACAAATTGTGTGTTACTGTTGCTACGTCTTTTATTAACTTTAAAACTCAAATTATACTGGTTCACGACATATCCTACATCGTTTTAAACCTGATAGTAAAAACTATCATTTCCATAGAACAGACAGTGTCTTTAATTCGATGTATATAAAACCAAGATATTAATTTCTTATTCATATTTCGCTAAGAATCTAAAGGAAACAAACAACATTGGCAACAGCCTATGCCGATAATCTGTTGTTCTAATAGGGTCAGCTTGATTTACCTTTGATCACAATAAAAATTAAAATCTTACAGTCATAAATCCAACATTCTCGACCTCTATGACCTATTCAGCTGTAGTTGCAGGTTTATTCATCTTTAAATTCAATAAATAATCACCTGATCCTGGTGGAGTCTTGTACTTTAATTTATGCATGCGAGTTATTGAATAATTATTATGATCACGAATAAATTAACTGTTTGAATATTTACACTTTTTATTAATGTTTATTACTTTACCGTTTAGTAAAATGACATACGAGTAAAATCTCGTACATCTTTATAATACAATAATTAATAATAGGACGCAACAACGATCATTTATGTTATCAAGTGATAAACCAAGATTTACGAAAAAAGTGAAAACACAAATACATCCTAGGACCACTTTTTTAAATAGTTTTTGGAGGGCCAGAATTCAATATCTTCTTGGACATCCCTCTGAGCTATATACCTTATTGTGCACACCCTCATACTCAGGATCTTCCTTATTAATCCAGTCACAGGTTTTTGGAGAACCGTGAGATGTATCGGATATGGTAATGTTCCCATTCTGTTCCCTTATCTGCCCACCTCTCCGTAATGTGCCTATGGATTCAAATCATTTCCTGTCCAGAACTGGGCAGTCAAAAACTACGTGTTGAGTCGTTTCCACGGCTGCACCATATATCCTATACAAAAGGTCTGGTGTGCGTAACACCATTTTGTGTAGATGGCCAAGAAAAATCCAGTGACAAGTCAGGAATCCAGTCACTCTCCGCACATCATTCCTGTTTAGTCTAAGGGCCTCCTCTGAAGGGAGACTTAACGAACCCTTATCATCCCCTTAGAGTGTACATTACTATTCGATTCCCTCCAAAACTTCTGGTGATCTCTCACAACCCAATGGGAGATACCTGTGTGCTAATGTATAGGAACCCCGAAGGTAGATTCTGGACCAATGAAGAAGCATTCGGTTCCTTTTCTGCACACCTGTCTGTCTCTTCATTCCCTCAATACCCTAACGACCCGGAACCCACTGGAGATTTACTTTGTTGGTTTATGCCAGGGTTTTCAAGGTAAAATAGCACTATCTCTTCCGTGAACCTCGTGTCTGAGTGTTCAAGGTGGACAACCACTAGTGCTTCCACAGACGAATTATCTGAAAATGACACCTTATGATTCCACAGCCTTCCTCTTCATCTCTGTCGAATCATTTGCAGACTGCGATCTCTTCTTCGCATCACCAACATCACCTGGTATCAGCTGCTAACGCTACCTCTTTACACCAGATTCAGTTGATCTGCCAGAATTATTGTGTCTGTTCTGTGAGAAATCACCGTGCGGGTGAGCACCAAATTTGTCTGAACTCCAGAGGCTCCGGGTACATTTATTTACCTACCATGGTTGTTATTCTGCCAGAGCTGACGTCTTACCTTCTTTGATAAAACTTTCTTTACTCTAACAAGGGCTTCTTCAATCTCTTACATCATTTCACTAGTAGACCACGTGAAAGTGGTTATTCATTTCACAAAATTAGTGAAATAATAATTTTGGTCCCTTTGTCTATCCTCTCGAATGTTGCTATCCTCCAAGTTCAGCAAGACTTCCTCCTCCATGGGTGTCTGATCGTCCATGTTTAGTTTCTCAATTTTTGTATCTCGGCCATTTTGTTTTTGATGGTTACTACGGTCCATCCCTTCAGGAACCTGGTTAACGGGATAAAGGAGTACATACTACTGGGTTCTTCCATGTTCCTAATAAACCCCGTTTGGCCTAACACTATCTTTAAAAATGACACTATATCCTAAGAAAGGAACCCAAGCCTAAAGCTAGGCTTAAGCAGTTAAAAGTAAGAGTAAATACAAATTTAATTTTAAAAAATAACCAGACACAGGACTACACTACACAAAGAATGGAAAAGGGTCTATTATTAAAGGGTGTAGCAAAAAGAAAGTGTCTTAACTGTTTATCAGGTCGTACAATATTTTTCCCCTATTGAAAAAGTTAGTGCGTTATTTAGTCATTATTTCCACTAGGAATTTATGCCACAAAATTTCAGCCTTATTTAAACTAGAAGAATTTTATTTTCAAATTTTAATTTAAATTTTCTTATTTGAATAGCCTTATTTCTACAATGGATTTTCTGATAGTATTATTCGATAGCTTTCTAGTGAGGCTTCAATTAGTTTTCGATAAATAAGTTTTTCTCGGTGTATTATCTTCATCTCCAAATAAGTTAGGCTAATTTCAAGTTATCTATAAACACGCCTAATCACGTGTTCTTTTAATGTTCATTAATTCTTACATTTAGAGGTATTTTTGTCTCGTCAATATATTGCCTGTCACATTCACATTTTACACTGTAAATACAGTTTTTAGTGTCCTGAGTGGCAGTTGTACATTTCTTTACCATTTCAAGCTAATACAGTTGTCAGCTAATATGTTAACTTTTTGATCTTTTGACTATATACAGCCTAAATCAATATGAAAAATCACACCACCTTATCAAATTACAATGAAATCGTAAGTTCCTTTACTTGTGTTTTGAAAGATTGGTTTATAAATCTTCACATTTTATCAAATTTTGATATAATCGTTTCCTCCAAAATTGAAATACTGGAACATTTAAGACAGCATTAATTTACTCCTTTAAAACGATATTTGTTTAACCCATTTTTGCGTGGCCCCAATACGACTTTGTTCGTAAATTTAACTTTGATTGGAATTGGTTTTGTGTTTTGTGTGACAAAGTTAGTGCACCGAATATTGTGTCATATTGTTTGAATATTAAGTTTAAATTATATGGGAGACAGATGACAGATGGTCGAGGCACATATTGAATGGTAATATAAAACAAATATGAGAAGGAAACACCATCTTGTTTGTACTTAGAGTTTTAACTTCTTAACGTATGCCCATACGACTAATATAGATGAACGAGCACAAAAACACAATGAAAAAATCCAACGCCAGCAACCTGACTTCGAGCAACTCTTAAACTAAAACGATAGTGAACTTAAACTGTTCCTAGTTTGTTTTATAAGGAATTGTCTATTGTAACAGGGTGTCAGTATTTAATAAAAAGGTGTTTCTAATTTCAGCAATTTTTAAGACTTGGATTATTAAAACACATATGTAAGATGATGAATCTTCTTATTTCCGTTCTTCTAAATATTTTGTAAATGCTCATAACTACTTCTTTCTTAATACTCACAGGCGTTTTTGGGTGCGTTACAGGGTTTTTATAAACAAATCCTAAATTCCTGTTTTTAACAAACGTATCAAATGTTCGCGTCGTTGATTACCGGACTACATTTACAACAGAGAACCAATAAAACCCTTAACCAAACGCTGGCTGCTGTTCCAATGATCAGTTAGTAACCAGCCTAGCGTAACCACACCTGGGGGATTACACAGGAACTACTAAAGACGGCAGCGAGTGTTTGCTCGACTAATATGATTATAGTTCTTGCTCCAAGTACTGGAATAGAATTGGTTTCTTCTTGGGATAATATATATAATATGCATTACAACCATATGCAAGACCTCGCCCCTCCCCACTTCTAATATCCATGACAAACTTAATTTCTTTCACTTTTTAAAGATAACAAAATTAAAGCGAGCCTAATTACGAATATCATGCGTTTTATTATTTTACAGTTAATTATACGAACATCAAAGGCGCGAAATTAACAACACTATTTGAGGTCACTAAGTCGTGACATATATAATTGGCACTAGTTTAGTAAGTCACGTTTATAGATCACTTTGTGCCGTTTATATTAAATTTTGTTTTCTTATCAAATGTGATCCGGCCAGTCCAAATGTAAGAATAAATATACAAATACAAATTATATCATGTCTCCAACATATTTTCCTACCGCTCAAAATCTAATTATTTTCTTCATTAATATTTTGGTCAATCCTAATTTGTTTTCTGATCAGTTAAAGGAGCAAAATCTCTATTATATAATTCTGCTTGGAAGTTAAAATTAAGAACCATAAATTACAAACAGTTAATATACATGCTATATTACAAATATATATATATATATATATAATACAAATAAAATGGTAACTAAAATATACAGTAAGTATATAAATTGCGGAAACTTTACAAAAAAAAAACAAGACTGGGGTACACTTAGGGCCTACTGAAGAAATAGAACAACATTTTTCTATACAACCCAATATTCTCCACCCAACAAGGACTTCAAAAGAGATTTTTGTCAATATTTTCAAATTATGAACGATAAATTTCGTTTATCACGATTCTATATAAAATCACATTTTTATTTTTACTAGATTTCAATAATCTAATGTTTTAGAGACGATCTAATTACTTTCAAATCTTTGATGCTCAGTGCTGAACATTCTATTAATTTCAACAATTCTACGTCCATTCGTAAATGTTAGCATATTTTGTTGTACTTTAAAAGTACTTTCATAATTTTAATTTGGAGAAGGCCATAGAGATTTTACTGGAAACATTTTAATTATTTCTGTGGTATGTATGATATTAAATATGTGGGTATTAACGCTTTAGAACACCAAATCAAGAATTTGTCCGATTTTACTAAATGTTTCACAAACAATATAAACATCTTGTACTCGCTTTTACATTAAATTTGAAAAGTTAGTTAGAAAACAAAATTTCTAAGAAGTATATTTTATCCGAATTCATTTATTTGTTAGTCTTGCCACCCCAGTTTTAACAAAATCGATAAAGACAGTTTTTAAAAAATTATTTTCTCACATGTTTTATTGATGATACAATAATCCAAACATTTTAAGATGAGAGTGTAACCAATATTTGGCTAATACTCTTGTCATCATACTTATAGTGTACTGAATATTGTATTTTATGTACGAAATTTCATAAGAAATTTGGATGTAAATGAATATAATATTACAAAAACACATTTTGGTCGTTCCGATTTAAAACAAGGTCTTATCCAACCAAAGTAACATTTGAGTAACAGATTTTCCCACAATCAAGAGTTAAAAATAAATATTCAAGAAGTGACTCGATTTTTTACCACTTCCTTTTGTGTATATGTATTTAAATATTTTTCGTAACCATTCAAGTCATTATAATTGATGTTAAGCAAATAAAAATTTGGCATGCCACACATGGAGATAATTTGGATGACTCCCCGGAACACGCCGGCTCCATTTGAACACCAATAAATAACCACCCCTATTTATAGCCACCATTGTAGAGGGTTGAACCTTGATGGCGATGTTGGTTTTACAAGCTCTCGGACAATATTACTAAAGAGTGTTTTTAGTCGAGAGTAAAAGTGAAATCGGATCCTAAGGGACAAGGAAATATGTTTACTTTTCTTCTACCTGCCTTTTGTTAAGAGCCTTCTTGGCTCAAAGAATAACACTCAGCGCCTTGGAGGTGGCGGCGTTCTCACGCACCTGTAACCCCGATACCCAACCATGTAGAGATTTTATTTATTTGTTTTGTATTATATATTAATATTAATGGATTTTTTTAAAAAAATATATGACTCAATTTTAATGGTTTGATTTAAGTATTTCAGTATTCGTATGTACTGTAGGCCTATGTGTTTATTTCTATTTATTAATTTTCCGAAGATATAACAGCTGTAGACTGTCTGGTATCCATTTTCTATAATTTATCATGATTTTTTAATGTCTAAAGAATACATTTGTAATCATAATTTTCTAAAACTACTACAAAACTTAAACAATTTTCATTATTTCCCTGTAAATCTATAATAAAGTTTAAACAATATATCATTTATGGAAATAGTTAAGCTCTTCATTGGAATAAAAATATATAACTTTGTTGCTGGTTTTAAATCACTACACAAATTACTACAAAAATTATTAAGAATTTATTTGATTTACAAAACATTATTGCAATTCTTTTGAAAGTAAATAAAATGTGTTAAACCCTGATTTACAGCCACCAAGACTATGGCTTATTTCTGGATTTGTATATTCCTTATGGCCTATTTTAGTACAACTAATTCGTATTTTCGAATAGTGGTTTTATTACAGCTGAAAAAAGACAAACATTAATTATATTCAGAAATTAAAATTAAATGAAAATGGAGAACTATTAGCAACTAAAATACAAAAACAGAAGATAAAGACGAACCTGGGGAATAGGTCTTTTAATTTTTGCTTCTGAATTCATATTTGTGATATTTAATTTTCAATTGTTTCTAAAAATTCTGAAAACATAATTAAAATTGAAGAATTTAGATAAATTTCGTCGGGATTTTCATTAAATCGTAGAAGTTGCTAATATATACATATACATATTTGAAGTTCGAGTTATGTACATACTCACGTCTACAATAACTTTTTAATTACACCGCCATTAAAAAAAAGTGTTCTTGACTTTTACAGATACTTTTCGTGTTCCAGTGAATGTTAAAAGTGAAAATGATTTATTGCTAACAATAAGGAACAATAGAAACTCAAGTAAGAAATACAGATAACGTTTCTACAACCAGGTTTGCATATCGGTACTTGGTCAGGCGCACCCATCGCAAGTGTTTACAGATCGTTTACTATTGCTCCGTAATCTATCAAAATATTCAATTCCTCTAAGTACTGTTGATCATTTGTGAAAATAATGTTTCACAAAAATAAATAGAAGACGAAAAATTAAAAGCTTGGTTAATTTGTTAGTTTCAACAGGTACTATACGTGGTTAACTAATTTTTGAACTGTGTTTCTAACTTTCTCATACACCCTATACCTAGTATAAATGTCGAGTTTTTTGCGGAAGTAGACCTATCAGTTTTGAAGTTCTTTGAGTCCAAATTTTGTTTTGTTTTTAATGTCCGTTTGCCGTAATTATTTTCCTCTACAGTGCAAATGAGTGAACCGAATTTAGTATGTGGGTATTTTTAACTTTAAGGTTTATTTAAAAATTCATAATTATGGATAGCTGTATAAGCCCAAAATTCAAATTTTGCTGAAAAGTACTATATCATCTAAAGACATACACACACAAAAAAAAAAAAACTGTTAGTATTGGTCTCCATCTCCCCGAACATTCTGGTTCGTGAGTTGTAGGAAAAAAAAAGGTTTGGGCGATCTTAGAAGTTAACATATCAAAAAAAAATTGCAATTTCGATCAAAATTTGGTGAAATGTGAAGATTTAGAACTTAAACTAATGTGTCAAAAAGGAAGTAAAAGAAAAGTACATCTCGTGAGTAATTTGGAAAATAACCAATTAAATCTGGCCGTAATCGGGTTAGTTTTGTTTTTCATTGTTCCAAATACTCATTTTTTGTGTGCAATACAACCAATTTTTGAGAAAAATCACAGTTTTGAGTTTTTAAACCTTGAGCTGATCGGTATTTGGTTTTGTGATCGAGTGTCTGAGAAAGTCTGCACAGTGTTTACTTCTGTATTGTGCTATTTAAAACACACTACGTAAGCGTAACCTGTTAACTTTAGTTTATAATTTTTAATACATTTTCTTATTCGTATCTTTATTGACAAACAATATTATTTCATTAATTTTTAGTTGGGGATAGTACAACTTGTATATTTCTAAGAAAGTCGGACTTTACCTCGGCCGAGACTCAGTGGGAGGGTGGTTTTCCCAGAAGGACTTATTACAACTGACCCTTCCGTAAATTGATTTAATTTTCAGTGTGGGTCGTAAACCTTTTTTTGTCTCCCTTGTCAGAAGGCACACCTACTGTCAATCCTTCGTCAATTCACTGGAGAAATAATTACTTTGTTTTATGTCAGTTCAACTTGACAGGTTATCAAACTAAGCAAGTGCATGGCATCGTGATATATTCAAGTATGTAAATAGATCAATTAAATCATGTTTGAACAAACACTATTGCTGTAGTCGTTCGTATTTTCGCAAAAAGTAAACTAAAAATAAAAGTAAGAAATTCTGAATAAAAGATGGTTCACGTGTAAGTGTTTTATACAACAAATACGGTATGATCATCTTCATTCCTGTTGGAGTAACAAATAATGTAAACTCAACACTCCAAAACCAATTGAAAAGGAAGAAATTACTTATCATGAAGACATATGAGTTTACAAAAATATTCATTTTCATTTACTTATTTGCATTTAAGTGTTTTATACAACAAATACGGTATGATCATCTTCATTCCTGTTGGAGTAACAAATAATGTAAACTCAACACTCCAAAACCAACTGAAAAGGAAGAAATTACTTATCATGAAGACATATCAGTTTACAAAAATATTCATTTTCATTTACTTATTTGCATTTAAGTGTTTTATACAACAAATACGGTATGATCATCTTCATTCCTGTTGGAGTAACAAATAATGTAAACTCAACACTCCAAAACCAACTGAAAATGAAGAAATTACTAATCATGAGGACATATCAGTTTACAAAAATATTCATTTTCATTTACTTATTTGCATAATATGTTAAAACTTTGAGAATATTTATTGGAGAAAATAATTTATAAAATATTTTCATAAAAAAGATGTTCTAAAAACTATAAAACTTGAAAAAGTGTGAGAACGAATTTAATTAATAATTTGTTTTAACACAATCATAAATTGAATCATAGTAAATAATGAAATCATAAACTAAATAATGAATCTAAAGAAAACTAATATAAATTTAGTTATCTCTTGCACGCCTAGTCATTTCGTAGCAAGAACTAATTTAACTATGAACTAATGAACGGTAAATGAGTAGAAAATATTTCCATTTTACATTAAGTTTTATCTATAGGGAACCATTATGTGTAGGTACTGACTAAATTTGTTTTCTTTAAAAAACAAACGAAAATGTTAAAAGCTATGATTTTTCTTTCTCGTTTATTTCTTAAAAGTGCCTTGGAGTCTCGTTTGTAGAGAATAGGCTACATTTAAATCACACAAGGTAAACAATAATAGATCTTGCTCTTCCACATTGTCTTTCTTGAATTGTTTCTAGAAATTAGTACAAGAATCACTTATGATTATATTTACAATACGTTCTGCATTCGTATTCTATTGCTTAGGTATCAGTTAATGGTAATAAAAATACTGGGGAGTATCTATTACAATTCAATTATTAACCTTCACTACAGATCATTATGATTTATAATTACATTGTAATTACAAACACAAATTATTTGTAAGAACTACACTACTACATTTCAAATGACTAATAAGAAAAACTAGATAATAATGAGTTACGACTCTATTTTTAGATATTTTTACCTGGAGAGCCTTGAAATAGAAAAATATAAAAAACTCAGTTTAACGTTAACTTTATGTAACAGAACACCGTCTACTGTTAAACGTCACTGACTACTCTTACAGCATCATTATGAAATTTAAAAGTTTTGTTTTTATTTCATGATTAATCTCTAAATGATAGACAGGTCTATTACCTTTGTTCGTGCTTTAAATCGTCTGAAAGGGATTCAGAGAGGTGGGGTGGGGGAGGGAAGAAACTGGCCCTGGGAACGACCACCCTCTGAGATACGGCGTGTGGTTAATGAGGGTATGATTGCAAGATTATTTTGTCTAATATATGCCTTTCTTCTTCAACATCAAACAGCGGTTTTACTCAGTTAAATGAGAGACGTACATTTGTAAATTATTTGTTTTGTACATGACATATATATGTTAGTTCCTTTTTAAATAAGATATTATGAATATTGTACAACCAAAACATTACTTGAGTCCAATACAATAAATCCTAATAAGAGAAGATTGCAAGACACTAAGGTGATTTTATTCTTTATAAATCATATACTAACTCATTACAATACGTGCTATGTTTTCTATGTTCTAATCAAAACAATTAATTTCAAAATTGTTTAAGATTTTAATATTTCCTCTAAATAAAGTTTAGATTACTTGTCTTTATAAGTTACGTAATAAGATAGTAAACAGATTTTAAGGTGAAAGTATACAATTCTGTAAAAATTTCATATCTATAAATTGAAATGCGCCAGACATTTTATATATATGTGGTTTTTTACATTCCGATTGTTTCAAAAGTCCTCCTATAAGATTACTATATAGACTACTCTAACTAATAATATGGTTTAATCGGACATTTTTCATCATTTGTGTATATAGAAACTAATACACCATTTTTTTTAATACAAAACTAATGACAAATGTCCGAATAAACGATAATAATAATATGAAAAATTCCCTTTAGTGAGAAACTTTAAAATGTCTATTAAAATTAAAACCTGTTCTCTGTTTTGTAAACAGCAATGTTGTAGTTAAAATTTCTGAATTTGAAGTAACTAAGAATGAAAATGACATGATGTTTTAAATACACAAGGATATTCAAGTGATCTTGTTACGTTTAGTACAACACTTGAATAAATATTTCTAAACCCGTTGATATATGTATTTATCTCATAATTTCCCCAACGTAACACCATCTCGTCTAGCTATTACTAACAAATATAGTAATACAAACACTAATTTTAACAGAAAAGAAAAGGACTCAAATTCTTTAACAGAGAAGGCGCTGTAGAGAAGAGGGATACAATTTTATGTAAAAATAATCATGAGACTTATATCGTGACATTTCAAAACTTAAATAGTAATTCCAGTGTCTAACTGATTGTTCTCTACTTATATTATAGTAATATCCAGCATTTAATATCCAAGTTATGAGAAACGAAATCTTATTTTGACCCTGAGAGAATAGTCTACAACTTTTCTCATGACATTTATAATAATTTAACAATAAACCTCTTATTCTATTTTTAGTTTACTCGAATACGACGTCAGTATAAATATCGTGCTTTCATACGACGGAAAATTACTAAAACAATAAATCTGTATTGGGTACCAATCAAAGAGAGACGGAATACAAATTGTGTATTGTGAGTGCAGTCCTTAGTGCCACGTGTTGATGAGATAATCGTGACTCCATAATCATGTGAATTTCAAAAGGCAAAGATAAAGGGTGGTCTGCCCGTAAACATGGGTTTATAAACGATAATATATAGTTTGCGATCACGGCTTCCTTAACATGTGTACAACATTTAATGAATCTGATTGTGTGAACAACGATGCATGTCTAAGCCGATCGACTAAGGTTATCGTTGCAAAAAATCGAAAACATATCACAGTCAAGGAGAAAACCTACATTCACTTAATTTGTATAATCTGAAAAAAGTAGGAGACCAATTCCTATTCCAACGATTATAATTAGGAGGAGCGATCGGGTCGTGAGCACAGAGAAGGTATCGAAACGCCTTCGAGAAGTCGATTATTTGAACAGTCGATTATCCCTCTGTTGGGGGAAAATACGAAGTCGTGGGAAATAAACAATGTCACACCTACCGATACTTCATGTAACTGTTTCTTCTTGCGCTTTCTAATGAGGACAAACTTATGTTGTGGACGGGAAAGTTTAACACGCCCTTGATTAAGAATGCGACATATATTAAAATGTTGCTTATATAAGTGAACTGGAGAACGGCAAAGGTTATTGGGAAAGATGAAACTCAGAAGGGGTAATTACATTATAATATTAGGAGGGGGGTAGATCAAGGGTAATTTGTACAAATACCCATAAGAAAAGACTATTTGAAAGTGTAAAATGTAGCCAAGGCTTTAACTTCTTAGAGGGAAACTTGGAAAACACCATCCTCAAGGTCATTGTCTTTGTGTGTACGTTTGTGATTTATGTTAATGATATTGTAGGTTTATAATGATTCAATCTAAATAAACACACACAGACTGGCCCAAATTTATTTATATTTGACTTTAAAACACTTTAATATAATTCAAATACCATTTACTTTTCCATTTAGTAATAAACCAGGAAAGCTTATTGAATTACAAAGTCACAAGTGGCGGATTAAATTTATTCCCACCTAGTGAAAGGACCCTCGGGGTGAAACAACAATTAAATCATTCTATACCATTTTAATTCTACTTGCTCAATTATATAGTAATTAATAAATGGAATAAATTTAAATTGATAGCGATATAAAATCTATATGGTATAATGAGGTGTAGACTGCGCTTACAGTAGGTCACGATTTGTGTGATTGGCCAATTTGATGGATGCAATGCTAAGAGAAAGCGCTCCTGGTGGGTGTGTATTCAACTAATGCAAACACAAGGGTTTATCTGCTTCCTAGCATGATGACAAACAGATTGCGACTTGTCGTAAGCATGCTTCCGTAACAGCAAAGTTCAATGTTGCTGTCACACAGCATTGTGTAAAGCATGTAAGTCTATGTTTGCAGTTGTCTTTGGGAAGCAAACATGTTTCAAGATCAATGTATGAGCATGAAGATAAGGAGGAGTTCTAAGGATTGGAAATCTGTTGCGTTATGCGATTCTTAGAAATCAAAACTTGGGTAAAACATACAAGGAGCTCCAGAATGTTTATCTGGAAAATTAGAAAAATTAGATTTTTAGTAATATATGTATTAAAAGAAGAAATTAAAATTTAAAAAAATACTGTAATTAACAACCGTCCTATTATATGAACATTCGTAGTTTGAACTTACAGAAACCACAAAATCATTCTTGTAAGATTTGACATTATACCAATGATTTTATCTTTTATCAGAAATGTGTTGTGAAATTAGGATCAAGGAATTGTACTCAAATTAATCCTTTTTAAAAATTATGTAAAGTTTGTAATAGTTGAATTGTAGAGAAAGACAGTATATTGATACTAAGAGTTATAAAAAACTAATAACGCACGATTTATTATTCACGCAACATTTTTTAGGAAAATTATGAAAGTTTCAAAATCACTGATTTCTTTTATTAGTTTTTCTCTCACCTAAAGTTCCAACGACTTTCAGTACTTAATGGAAATAAAATATATAATAAAATTTTTACAAGGTTTTTATTTTTAAACACAAATAACCGAAGAGTT
Source organism: Aphrophora alni (assembly GCA_963513935.1). NCBI lineage: Eukaryota > Metazoa > Arthropoda > Insecta > Hemiptera > Aphrophoridae > Aphrophora > Aphrophora alni. The sequence goes on along the minus strand of OY740766.1, from coordinate 115,481,782 downwards.
TGTATAACAAAATAGCTTGAAAAATTGATGGTAGGCCATACTTATTTAATATAAATAATATACTTATAGTTATTACAAATAATATTTTGTAATACCGACCAGATTAAAAACTTTATTCACATCACTGACTTCAACAACCGTCAAATTATTCCATAATTTGTTTTGAAACCTCCAATATCTCACAATACAATTAGTAGATAAAAGTTGAAACATAAACTCCTAAAAAATAGATGTACACGAATATCTCCAATATCTCACAATACAATTAGTAGACAAAAGTTGAAACATAATCTCCTAAAAAATAGATGTACACGAATATCTCCAATATCTCACAATACAATTAGTAGATAAAAGTTGAAACATAATCTCCTAAAAAATAGATGTACATGAATATCTCTAATATCTCACAATACAATTAGTAGACAAAAGTTGAAACATAATCTCCTAAAAAATAGATGTACACGAATATCTCCAATATCTCACAATACGTTTAGTAGATAAAAGTTAAAACATAATCTCCTAAAAATTAGATGTACACCAATATCTCACAATACATTTAGTAGATAAAAGTTGAAACATAATCTCCTAAAAAACAGATGTACACGAATATCTACAATATCTCACAATACATTTAGTAGATAACAGTTGAAACATAATCTCCTAAAAATTAGATGTACACGAATATCTCCAATATCTCACAATACATTTAGTAGATAAAAAATGAAACATAATCTCCTAAAAAATAGATGTACACGAATATCTCACAATACATTTAGTAGATAACAGTTGAAACATAATCTCCTAAAAAATAGATGTACACGAATATCTCCAATATCTCACAATACATTTAGTAGATAAAAGATGAAACATAAACTCCTAAAAAATAGATGTACACGAATATCTCCAATATCTCACAATACAATTATTAGTAGATAAAAAATGAAACATAATCTCCTAAAAAATAGATGTACACGAAGCACCGCTTCACTATATAGGTATCCGCGTTGTACAGCTGCTAATTGATATTTTACATGTTTTTTAAACATTGCTGGAAAAATAATTAAATACTTTACTCATACTATCTTTCCAGCGAAAATACGCTCACCTTCTCGTTTATATCTCGGAATGCATAGTGTGTGTGTTTGTTCCGCAAGAGAAGGGACTCGTGATCCAGAGTTAATGACTAATTACTCGGGACTAATTGTTCTGTCAAAAGCTGGATTCAAGTCAACACTATCTGGCCAACATTATAAAGTGCGTTCCTTCGTTTTGCCGCCAACACTGCTTCTATCAAATCCATTAATCAGTCGTTATTTTTTTTGTTTATATTAATTATGTTTTTATGATTACTATTAGCCTTGGTTCGTGAGCGAATGCTCGTATTTCTTGAAAGTTACACCTACACCACCACTTGGGTCTCCAGCCAAATTACATGCGCATTCATTGTGTGTAGATTAGAGGAAGAACGTATAAACCTAGTTTACGATTTCAATAACGTCTATTTTAGATAAATATTAAAGATATACAATGTAAATAGTAAAGATTAGTTTTATTAACTATCAATATCAAACGAATATTATAACTACTAAAATAAATCATAGTTTCTTTTAATTCGTTTAGAAAAAAGATTAATTAAAAGTTCGATTTTCACATAAATGTATTCAATAATACTGTAAATATAACCACACATTGTTTTCAGTTTTATTTTAGGTTTATTTATTTATTAAGAATAATCTTGATTGAAATTAATTGACTCAAAAAACAATAAATAATAATTGTTTTATATTCAAGACAGTCAACTAATTTATATATAATTCGAGTTTACTATTCTGAGACTGTATTTGTATTTTGTTTTTTAATAACACTTATTTTTCTTTTTTAAACCTTTGTTATTTTGTTATTATTTTGGGGAATGATTTTAGTTTTGACAATTTATTTTGTGAATTTTAGATGAAGACCAATATGAAAATTTCCAAAAGTTTCATTTTAATTAATCTGATTCATATTATCCTTCTGGACATAAAACATAAAACCTGTTTTTATATTTCGCGAGCACGTCTTGGCAGTGAATAATAACAACAATATTGTTTGTAACCATAGCAATCTCTCCCATATCCAAACATAGCCACCCTTGCGATGCCCTACAAGTGCAGTCTTGAATCAACAGTTCGGGTAAATGCAAATACAATTTTAAATCCAGATCTGTCGTCAAATGCAGCCTAATGTCATAATATGTGGATAAAACATTACTAAAATAAATAAAAATATTGGTTTGTGAAATTAACATTAAATGTCCAATAACTCACTTTAATAACTGCATTAAATTAAATCATATGTTATTATTTTTAATTTTGAAGGTATACCGGAGACCGGAGACAGATACTTGGAAACTGATATTAAAATACTTGTATCATAAAATATTTCAGTTTGAATTCTTGAATTATTTTAAGAGGGGTGTGATCAAACTACAGTCATTTTTGAACTAAAGTCCTTTTTCAATTGGTAGATCCATTCTTTTACAATATAATCCAAAATACGTGAGGGTTTAATAAATACATCACATTGTTTTGTTATTTTTAACAAATTAATATTAGCTAGATAAAATCAAATTAGAAAGTATAATAGCACAAGTAATAAAATTTTGAACTTCGATTTCTGAGCTTTAAGTGTCCGGTAGCATTCCAATTTCAACTGCAATATTAATATTGCACCATTATTGTTCCCAAAATTCCAACGAGAACGTAAACATACACATTTAAAAAGACCAACAATCACTGACGAAAATAAAAGAAGTTAATTTCAGAACGAAAATTTTGGAATGTCTAATATTAAAATGCTTCGACAATAAATCGTACCGTATCAAAAGAATGAGCTACGTGTTTACAAAATAATTTTGAAAACCATGGTTCCCCAGTTAATAAGCTAATTATTCACTTTATTGTACTTTAGTTCGTGACTAATCCTTGCAAAATGTCAGCAATAAACCACAGTTGGTCTAGTTTATAGTAAGGTATTCAGGAGTTTTGTGGGTGTGTCAAATTTAGGAGGCTGTAAAACTATGGAATGCTAATGCAAAACTAACTAGCCGCAGCTGCGGCTCGCTTTGCTGTGTGTTTGCAGTTGTGAAGTCAAGGGGAAATTTATTAGTTACCATTCTTTGGTTTGAAAAAAATTACTGAATTTTTATTGATTATGAGGAAGTAATATATCAAGGACAGTAAGTATGTAGTGTCACTTATGACGTTCTAATAAATCGTTTGTATTTTTGTACATTTCTTAAGGGAGTGTTATGTCATCAATGATTGGAATCATCAATGCTAATAAATGTTGCAATCTTCATAATAAATTAGAAAAATGTACGTTTACAATTATTAAATACTTATTTTTCATAATTTTTTAAGTTAGATGTTTAAACACATCGCTAAATGTACAAATGTTTTCTCTAAAGTCTGAAACCATATATCACGATATATCCTCTCTATCGTATATACTGATACTCGATAATGCGATTGAGTAGATTTGTACATATGTAACAACTGAAGATGACGAATTAGTTTATGAAACGTCATCTTCTTACAAATAACGTGTTTGTTGTGGAAAATTAAGTGTTTTCTTTCACTTGGTAAATAAATATTGAGCTTGACTTGTGAGATAATATCAGATAGAACAAAAACTCGAATACAAAATCTCACAAAAATTACGTTTATTTAATCAAACGCGTTTCAACGAAAAAGTCGCCATCATCAGTGATACATGGGTACAATAACAAAACTATATATAATTTTAGTTATAGTTTTGTTATTGTAGCTCATGTATCACTGAAGATGGCGACTTTGTCGTTGAAACGCGTTTGTTTAAATAAACGTAATTTATGTGAGATCTTGTGGACGAGTTTTTGTTCTATATTTCATTTGGTGATTGAAGTTTCCACAAGTGTTGCTCATATTTACATTGGACAGTATTATCGTGGTGTTACAATGAAACAACAGTGTTGGATAACATGCCAGGACGGGTATTGAATGGGATGTAAAGGACTTCAAAACAGCTTTATTGAAGAGGGGACATTATTTTAACAGCCCTAGCAAAAACATACTGATGCTGTTTTTTTAATTTGGTTCAAAGAATTCTAATTAAATGAAGGGGAGCGCTAACAAGCTTTGATTTCATAGTGAAAACTACAACAAAAGGAGAATCCAATGTAATAACGGCTTCTGTATATAATGGATGGGGTATAATTTTCGTAGACATTAATTTAAAGCTTGAAGCTTGTATACAGTACGTGTTTTATGATTCCAGTTTTAGAAGACGAGTGAGTAAAATATACGTTGCTTGAGATTATTCAAAGTGGTTTAATGCTACTGAAGAAACATCTTGTACACACCACCTCACTCGAAAAATCGTTCACCAACAACATACCTCAACTATAACTTAAAAAAAAAAAAAAAAAAAACCTATATTAAAATTCACTCTGTACCTTTTGAACAAAACGTTAATCGCCTGGTTGAAGGGTGACTATGGATTGTTTCAGAAACTATTTTAGTGAGTAGATTAATTAGATTTTTGAATTAGGTTTGAATCCGCGCAGATAATTTATTGTTAAAAAAATTGAATATTTTTGAATTCATTTTTTGAGGAAACAAGCTGTCAGAGAAGCTTACGGTACAAAAAAAACGCCTTGGTGTAAAGTCTAAAGCAATCTCTTAATTCGATTCCTGTGAGATGGAAGAAACTATCATATTTCAGATGAGGTTAAAGGATTAATTACCAGTACTAAGTTTTATGACAACTGTGTCTACATACCATAGAGCAATTTGTGAGCTTTTTAGTGTTTTTAGGTTTTAACGCTATAAACACATCTAATATTAAAAAAAATTAATGTCTAATGGGGCACTTTTTAAAACAATGTTTTATTTTAAAAAAAGGGAAAAAAGTGTATTTCCTACAAACTAACGCCATAATACAATGTTGAAACTGGATGAAAACGATCATGTATCCATATTGTTATCAAATTATTGAAATGATGTTAGCATATTGATATAGACGTTTACCGTCATTTGTGTATATAATAACTAATACATGACATTTTGAGAGTAGAAATCAACTTATATGCCACCTAGGCTACTAGGCTATGTTGGCGTTCTATACTTTCTTCATGTTCTAGGTTTATCATTTGATAACAGGAGTTTATTAAGCCGTTTAAAACATCTTAACAATGTAACCATAGATCTAATAAAAAACTCAATGGAATAAATTATAAGATCACTAGGCAAATGTAAACCGATTAATAATAAATATTTTAGTTTTGACTTTAGCCTATCAGTAGGAAAAAAGAATGTTATTTCAACATTATCGCCTTCTATCTTCAATTATATATATATATCGATAAACAACTGTTGTATTATTATCTTTAATCAGTAATTTTACCATCCCATAGGCCTATATGCAATGACATAGAATATTGAAAAGTTATTCGATTGCTAAACAAAATCTATGATGTTTGTGTCCAGAAAGCAAACAAAAGGTTTTTTGAATTATTTCTGTCTTGCTAACACGAATTCATTTGATAATATTTCCTGCATGAGAGTAATAAGACCACATATTTTCCTCCCTACATTTTTGAATAATTTAATATTTTTACTTGTCAAATGATTGAAACACAACATTATCATCATTTTCTCAAATCCGGCTTTTAAAATTTTGATCGAATGAATGAAGCCCCGAAGAATTTTAATTTAATCGTATGTTCCCCACATTTCCAAAAATGTCTATGACTAGCATTCGAGATGATAGTAACGAATACTATTTATTGGTCTATACTTTAAGCTTGTGTGAGGGTGGGTGAAGGAAGTAGCTGAAGCGGCAGGACTCAAGATAAATCATCGGAAAACTAAAGTTATGAAGATGAATGCAGAAAACAGACCAGCTCTAAACTGCTATGGAGAAGAAATAGAGGAGGTCAACACTTTTTCTTACTTGGGAAGTGTTGTTTCAACAAGTGGAAGAGCTGATGATGATGTGAAGACTCGCATTAAAAAAGCAAACGCCGCCTTTGTACAACTGTAGGGCCTACCCGATTTGGCGAAATCGAAAAATCTCAAAGAAAAAATCTTCAACACAAATGTTAAGTCTGTTTTGCTGTATGCAAGTGAGACGTGGAAAGTTACAAGTTTAATTACGTCTCGGCAAGTTTTCATCAATAGGTGGCTTCGCCGTATCATGAACATTCATTGGCCTGAGATCATTACAAACGAGGATTTATGGAGAGAAACAGGTTAAATTCGGGTCAAACTGCAGATTCGAGAGAGGAAGTGGAGGTGGTTAGGACATACACTGAGGAAGCCAGACGGAACTATTGAGAAAGAGGCCCTAGATTGGAACCCGCAAGGTGTCAGAAGAAGAGATCGACCCCGAGAAACCTGGAAGAGGACCTTTATTAAAGAAGCAAAAGAGGTTAATAAGACTTGGAGAGAAGTGAAGGCACTTGCTGGAGACAGGGACAGATGGAGAGCTCTTCTGGACGCCCTATGCTCCAATAGGAGATAATAGGAAATAAGTCAAGTAAGTCAAGAGGGTGGGTGAGAAAGTGTAATATACACGGTTGGCGAAACTCTCGCATATATTGCAATATCTCAGCTTCTCAGCGTAGGAAGGTGATTTAGACACATAAGTTTAAAATTATTAAACGTGGCTATCTACAGGTTGCGGTGTCGAAACTCAGTTTCTACATATAGAGTCTTCCAAAAACATATAAAACTTATTTTCCCCTCTTTTTATGCAAACAGAGGCCTATCAATTTTTCCCCTTCAGTTACTCCTCAAAAGTCCTTTTTGTGATGGTGAAAACAGAATATTTTTATTTTATTTAAATTCTAAGTTACGAGGAATCAATGATTTCATTATTATACTCAGTCATAACAGAAGAAAAACATTTAAATTTGATATCTGTTAATTTACCTCATATTATTTTTCTACTCAAGGTGTTCCAAATATATTTGTTTAAAAAGATACTTTTGTCCATTTACAAAGAAATGCATGGATTAATTAACAATAGTGTAGAAAAATTGGTTTTTAATTGTTACTCCAAAGGTTGTCTCCATTCTCTAGAGGCTAACTTCTTATCAGTTGTTCAGGAACCACTATGTCTTGTTATTCAGTTGTGTTCTCAATTTTGTTGTTGGCTTTACAATGGTCAAGTTATCTACTAGACAGCGTATTGAGAAACATATGATGTAAGGCTATGCAGACCGAAAAAGTATCAAGTTGATAACTTGTTTAAACAACTCTATCAAGATAGGGAGATTGTGAAGCAAGCATTGTTCATAACTTCAATGATACAGAAAGTGTTGAGAATAAACCTAAAAAATGTGTGTTTTGAGGAAAAATCACTAAATGTTTTACTCTCCCTCCAGGAAAATCGTCATACGTTTACCACCAAAGGTACCTTTAAATGAAGGAACAATCAGGAGATAAATGGGCAGAATTTTTAAAGCAGAACAATTATCCTTATAAAACAGAATTATTATAAGAGTTAGTAGAAGATGATTTCTATTGCAGAATAGAATTTGTGAAATAATGATGCAACGCAGTGTAGCTGATATCCCTTGACATACACTTTGCATGGTAGTATGCATAAGCAAAATATACGATATTTGGCGACTGAAAATCATTGATGGATAAAGAGAGAAGGACCAAACTCAGGGACCGGGAAAGGTTAATGTATGAGCTCGAATGGTGGGTCCTAGTTATTTATGTCTGCTCCAAAACAGAAGTGTGCCGGTGATTATGAAACTTTGTCAAAATAGTCATCCACAAATGCAGTTTGTACTACAGTTTGTGACTTGTAGTTTTAGCTTAATGGAGCCGCACTTCATTATTAGTTAGAAGTGCGATATTAATTACATCAGGTTTTTTTAAACAGATGGATTGGACAAAGAAGCGCCACTGAATGGCCTCCTAGGTCCCCAGATTTAAACTCTTTGGATTATTTCCTATGGGGGGTATTTGAAAATGAAAGCTTATGAGAATAGGACCGACAAATTGAATAACCTGAAGAGAAAACACGAGTAATACAGCAAATTGGTGACGAAATTAAAAGTAAAGCTATACATGGGTTTTATTAGTCGTTATGACATTGTCAAGTAGCTCTTGGTGGACATTTTAAACATGATAAACACTTTTAGTATAGCTTATAGTTTTCGTTAGTTTTTTCTTAGTATTATATGAAAAATAAAAAAATAAAAATTCATTCTATTAAAAATAAAAATATTTTTGGATCAACCTATGCAGAAAAATAATATTTAGTTATATTATTTGATAGCAAGTGTCAACAGCAGTCCAAAAAGTTGTCACATAAATGTTTTTTTGTGTGTTATAGCCGAGTAAAAATTAAATAAGACTCGAAATTTGATTCCTCATAACTTTGTATCTAAGTGAAATAAAACGATTCTGTTTTCACTTAAATAAAGGGTTTTGAGTAACTGAAGGGACATACACACATTGATATGCATACAAAAAAAGAGGGGAAAATACGTTATATATTTTTCGGAATACCCTGTAATTATACAGTACATGAGTTTTGGCACACTCTGCAGATAGCACCAAATAAGGACTTTCCACCGATGTGTCTATCACTTCCTACGCCAACTAGAAGATATATTGTAATATATGCAGAACTTTTCCGCAACTCTGTAAAGAGTAACAAAATGTATGCCATTAACACGTACTCTGTGATAAAACAAAAGAATAACAGATGCTTTCGCTACATCTGTGTAAAAAGATTAATTAAAATAATAAAACTATCACCACTTTCATAAATTCCATTGAAATTTCAAACTAAGCTTATCACTTTAAGCGACTGTTATAAAATCAATCTCTAGAAAGTGTTAAAATACGTTGCTTGCACCTAGCAACACATCGAAACAGAGATGTTGTGTTTTATGCCCGTAAATTGTCGGTCCCATAAAAGGCATAACGGAAGGTAGAGTGGACAATTAGTTTAGAACGAAGGTTGTCATCAGTGGCCATTACTGTCTGCGAGTTCCCCACAGGGTTCTAGAACTATCGTGCAACCTAACCTTACTTCCTAGCCATTTTTTAAGCGGCTATGTTCAGGGTAGATTAGATTTTACAGGTGTCGGGGTCATGCACGCTTATAAAATACAATAAAAGCTATTATTTCTTCGCTAGTCACGATATAACTGTAGTGAACAACAACTTATAAAGTGTTATATCTGTTACCAAAAAAATCGTTAAAATACAAATTTATAAAATATTTTAATTTGTTTAACTGTGTCATTTGATAAATATTTAATTTATATATATGCACATGTATTAATAACACTATATACATACGATTTTATAATATACATTGATAACTGGAGCAATCAACTATTTTATACAATTAATTTAATTATATTATTTGCATTCAAAAGGTATTGCGTCTTCAAGACAGTTGGCTGTCTAATTGAATTTTGAATTTTGGTTTAATGATTTTAAAATGTTAAGTAAACAGTATGAGGTTAACGCTTGCAGGCTTGTATTGTGACTGAGTTTATGAATAAATTGTCGAGTAAAGCTTGTAATTCTCTATAATATATATATAACATGTATAAAGAACTAGATTTAGGTTTAAGAGAGAAACATTATTTTCCCTTTAGTAATGGATGGGTTCATTACTAGTATTTGTCAATTAATTAAGTATTTAACATTTATTTAATGTTTTAATTAATTAAGGCGACAGGCAGTGATTCGAGTACATATACATGAGGCACATTTATATATTCCTTATGTTATAAGTTAGATACGAGGATACATATCATTGCGTAGCTGTTTGCTCAATCTTGTAGGAATTTAAGCCAACATGATAAGTTTAGAATAAATTAATAAATCGTTCAACTAACATATTATAACCTCCAAATACAGAAAAAAATAATTGATATGTTTTATTGATACAGTGTAACTAAATAATATAAATAAACAGTATAATGAAAAGAAAAATGAACAAAGGGTGCATTTTGTATCTTCGAGAATCTTTTGTAAAATTAATAAAATTTTCTCAATTAACAATTAAATGGATTTATTTGATAGAAATGTTCAATGATTGAAAAGGTTTTTGAAAATTTAATTTTTATAGTTGTTCATATGTCTCTATTTCTACAATTACTAATACAACTTCCAAAGAGTCTTGTGGTTAGTAATAATATGAAAGAAGAGATCCCCAAACTACAAATAAAACGCTAACATAATTTACATTAGAAAGTTTAATAAACCCTTACGTACATTTCGTTAACATATCTACCATCCTCGGAGGTATATAAATCAATGTAGTATGGTAGTAATACTGTATTCGTTTATATCCCTCTGAGAATGGTGGCTATATTACCAAAAATGTACATAAGGGTTTATTAAACTTGCTAATGTAAATTATGTTAGCGTTTTATTTGTGGTTTGGGGATCACTTTTTTCATATTGTGTCAATTTTTGTTTAAATAGGTTTGTTAAATATCAATGTACACAAAATATCAACTCTCCAGGCGGTCCATGTATTTACGTTTACTAAGCTTATATATTGCTTTGTATTTTTTTATAATCATTATGTGAATAAAAGTTGTAAAAGTTCATTTTTATTTTATAATAAAATGGCAGATAGAAAATATTAAAATGTACGTTTTGATGACACAGATTCAGGTTTTTAAACAAGAGTTTCTAAAGAATATATTTTTAGAAATGATATGTTTGTTTGTTTATGTATTTAAAAAATCCCATATTTAAAAACTAATGTAGCTATCGCGTCGAATATACTAGGATAATACTTTTTAATGTGTTTACAAAATTCTATAATTAATTTTATGTGAAACCTTTTTAAAATAGTGACAGTTTGAAATATTTGATTCCAAAAAACAAAATATAATAACATGATTGACAAATAAAAATATTTTTCTTTTTTAAAGAAAACCATAATGATAGTTTTTTGTTATTGTTAATTTTAACATAATTTAGCTATCGATAAAAAACTATTTGTTCATAATTGACTAGATTACTTACAAGTATTCTAGTGTTCTACAAATTTGGGATAGTTTGTTAAATATGAATCAACTCCACTGGCCTACTATTTTCAAAATAACAGAAATTGGAGGTAATTAGTTAAACACTATATTACCTAAACCTACACCGTAATTTAGTATCCTAGGGGAGCAACGTAGCTCAATTGGCAGACCACACGCTTCAGTTCAGACTAGTGAGCCGTCAAAGGTTATGGAGCAGATTCTAGTCCAATTGATGGCGTTGCGTTTTTCCGTGTGTCACCAACTCTCCCGTCTTCATTTGTCTAACGGGTTTAAAGTGAAGATTAAACACACATAAAATTACTCCTATCATTTGTAAACTTCAAATAGACTCCATTTAAAAAATGTTTTGTAAGAAATTATAATGTTTTGTATAAAATTATATATATTTTTTAGAAAATTAGAATCTTTCGGATAAAATAGAATGAGTTTTAGAGAATTTAAATTGTATTGCCCAGCCATGTATACAAAATTTGGGCTAGATAAGTAAACGCGTTTCTTAGATATAGGTTTTCAGTAAATATACAAAGAAGAGACAACGATAAACAAAACATTTCTGGACATATGTTCTTTCGAACCTTTAGTTTATTTATATCACCTGACTCGATCTGTAATATCAAAAACATAGTTCTTATTAAAAAGCAGAAAAAATACTATAATATGATTTCAAACACAAATATATTATTACAATTGGTTGCCTATATTAAGTATTTTTTAAATATTTAATTGGTATAGAGCAATTGGTGACAGCAATGGTTACTCCATTAAAAAAAACAACAAAACACGAGTTGCATAAAATTTTATATACTAGAATATATAGCGAGAAAGAAAAAATATTTCCGGCAAAATTGTAAGAGCCGGATTTGAGAAAAAATAATTATTATGTGCTTTTATAATTTTAGTATAGATGGTTAGAAATTTATGATAATTAAATCAACAAAAGTAATAAAATTGTCTAGAAGGATATTTAAAAATATATTGTTAAATACTAAATTAAAAGAAATTTGCTCGCAAATTTAAGGTAGTAACTTGGCGTTGCATTAAGGCGTAGCTCTAAATTTTGATTAAAACTGTAAACTCTAAAAATTGTAATTAAAACTCAAACCATAATTTGTTAGTAAACAAACTGAAACATGATTGTCAAAAGGTTCTGAAAATACCCGGAAGCAAGAGCCTAAATCTCCTCAAAATTTCACAAAACATAGATTGCATGAGAACGCAGGAGAACTATGTAATTAATTATTACATTATTGGGGACGTAGTTGCTGCCACTACATGATTACATTCTCAACACGTCTCTATTCTGTGTTACATCTTCCTCTGGCATTTCGTTTCAGCTGTATTTAGTCACACTATGCCATAACTCAACGTCATATCTAGAAGTATGTTATGCTTTCCTGGTGATGTCACGAACTTGTGATTTACCAGACGGTTTGTTTAATAATTACAAATGAGATTTAAGGCGAATCTAACGAACAGTTTACAATATTATTTGTTAAACAAAGATTGAATAAAATTATAGAGTGATGTCTTACTATACCACTAAAACACTCGACGATTATGTAATACAAGAGAGGAGATAAATTACAAAAATAAGTTAAATTGGTTTAGAGGTTGTTTACACTTAAAAAGACACGTTTGTATAGCCACAGACAAGAGAGTATACACACCTTCCATCTCTTTTTCGGGGAAATAAAACTAAACAACACAAACTTTATTTAAACATAAGTTTATTAATTAAATTTTGTATGCTGCAATAAATAGAGTATGTTCGTTAATAAAATCTCGTGAGCTGTAAGAATTCGTGATTAAATTTGGGGTTCTGTATAAATAAGTGATGCAAGAATTCTGGATTGCTTCACTTCTAAGTGATGCATATCTATTTGATGTGTGTATATATATATATATATATATATATATATATATATATATTATATAATAATTATAATAATATAATTAATTATAGAATATATATTTGTATTATTTATATATATAATATATATAATATATATATATATAATGCAGTACACTGTAACGGCTAGACAGATGTCTATCAAAGTGATTATCGGTTAATTGACTCGTGGTAACATTTCATTGGTTTCATGTTGTAATTTAATTCGTATATTGTGGTTGATATAGCTCTGCTTTATGCCTTTGTGGATGTAGTCCATACTATCACATTATTGTAAACGTACATACAAGGAGTAAATAAAATGTCCACCCCTCCCTATTTCCTTAGAATTTAAATATTCTAAACCTATACTTCTTAGATACATAACTACTACTTTTTAACATTACTTGAAATTTCAGCTGCCTTTTTAAAAAAAACGTTCCTGCAATCCGTTTTTGCACTCTAATATACACATTCTATTTAGAATACTTAAAAGACTTAGGAAATAGTTCTAAACACATTAATGAGGTTTTATAACAGTGAAGAAAGACATGGCACAAGGTGGTCTAGAACCTCCTTGGATTAGATTCGATTAAAAAATTGGAGAAAATTGGATTAGAAATTATGAGTATATTTTTGTGAACAGAGCCAAATATTAATCTTGTTTTTTGGAGGGTTGTGTGGCCAAGTTAATGAAATGATTTTGAACCATTTATATTCAGTATCTTTTTTTCATTTTATACGTTGAACATTTTCGATCGTTGTCATACGTTTGTTGAACTAGACTTCAAATAATTCTAAGAATGTAACTATAGAAGTAGAATTAAAATTAAGTTTCAATTTTGAAAATGGCATTTCTTTCAGACATGTCAGACAGTTTGAATAAAATAAACACGAGAAATAGGAATAAAATCAATAGGAATAGTACTTAAATTGTTAAAGTTAATTACGTCAAATAGATTTTACAACTATTTCAAGTAAATATCATTTCAACTTTGTCTTTACATGTAGGTGCCATTCTACCATAGGTACCAATAATCTATTAATATTTTTACATAAAGTATATTTTGTTAAAATTAAAACCATACAACACTAATAATGTAAAACTGATACAGCAGTTAGGTTAAGGTTGGTATTTTACTGATACTTCAAAATATTAAATACAAGTATAACCATTTTACAAAATATACTTTAACATTTTCAATGTAATACTTCATGAGTAAAAGAATTCTCTAAATAATTTCCAGAAATAATGTTGGTGCACAAATTTGTGAACTACAGTACTTAGAAAATCTAATTACTTCCAACAACAAGTTTAGATAAGAGCTTTATTATTGCCCTTTATATAAATAGTGTGACAATATTTAAACAATAATACTCTCAGAAGTTAATGAAATTATATTTTGATCAACGTCTAAAAGAATTTTATTTTGATAAATCGATATTTAAGTAACGAAAGAATATACTGAACAATGGTTTGCAAGATCATGTTTAGAATTAAATGTAGATGTTAAATATGACATAACTTTTTATTTGAAATTTTTATGTTACTTCAAGATTTCAGCCCATACTCCAGATTACCTTAAAAGATTTTTGAACAATTGGTACGATATTATTCTGGAATCTATATACACATTAACTTGTAAACACACAATTTACTTCATTTACACCCTGTACGAATGTCATTACGATTTATCATAAAAAAAACGATTTATATCTTAGACCTCTTACATCCGAAGAACACAAATTTAGTAATTTTATCCGAAGAGATATACTCTCGCTACTTCGCATAACGGTGTTACTTCAACCTGTTCATGTGAATCCCACTACAACGTGAGAGCTGCGGTTGAAGATAGGAATACATTCCTGAGCAATGACAAGTTTGACTTCATATTCTATAGTCTTGGTATCTTAAGGAAATATAAGGAATAACTTAAAAAATCCTAAAACCTACCTCTAGTTGAGCTCGGCGACGGACATCCTCTAGAAGGACTGCTGCTGGTTTGCAAAACTCTGTCTCGAATCTGGCAAGGTTACCGTGATAAGTACAGACGAGAAAGTCCCGAGCTTGGCGTATCAAAACGTTACGAGTTTCTTTGTAATTGAGATATAATTTGCTAAAGTATTGGTCTATTAGAGTTCCGACATCAAATTTAGCCTGAAACAAAAAACAAACTTTGGTTAATGTTTATTGTCATACTGAAATTGAACAGTTCTTAAGGTATATAAAAATTATACTCATATGATTAATTTTAAGATGTATATACATTTTGTTGTTGTTATTAGTTGTGCTAGTGGGAGTCATTTGTGTTCTACAGTAATTATTCTTTCTTAAATCAAGACCATTAAGTTCCGTGGCTAATTCTAATCTTAAATTAAATTGCTTAGTCCTTGCACGTACATTTAACTTAAATTTACCGGAGAGGTTTATATTATCCATTGTGAATATACTAAACGTGTTACTAATTAAGTAAATTCGTCGCCAAATTAAAACTAACGATAAGAATATATCAAACTTGGTTTTGAAGTTGCATAACTAAAATAATAATCTACTATACCCGGGTATACCAATTTGAATTTGATTTTCAGTTAGGATATATAGTTTATAAAAACAAGTGATCATTGTAAAATAATTGTAAACTAAGGAACAATCAAATTAAGACTAAAAGATTTTATAATTTCTACTATGTCCTGGAAATATTTTTGAAATTGTACTTTAATAAGTTTTAACTTGACTCCATAAAACTCCAGTCTTTATTATTATAAACCTAAATAGGTAGTATTTATAAAACGTAAAAGTTGTGTTTCGTTCCTATTTTTAATAGTTGGAACACTGTGAAATGCCAATACTGTAAATTATTATAAAAACTGTAGTTTATTATTGTATTTAATGACTTTACTACATAAAGTTTAATAGTTTTAATTACTCACAACATCAAAGTTGTGATAATATTGAGGTTAAATTGTAAATAATAAACACACGATAATATGCTTTTGATTCAACATTAAAAATACAATTTATTTTGAACACGAAACTTGAGTAAAGGAACTCGTGGTTGGTGCACTACATTGTTCCGCAGGATTGTTTACTTTGAGCTTTATAACCGTTTAGCCTTCACAGCAGGACCTCTTCGGGAAGAAACCATGTAAATATTGAAAATTAGCATTCACACACGCTTCTGGCACAAAACTAGAGCGTACCACTAAATCATTTCACCGGCAAACACGACCAAACAGATTTATTACTGCTTTGAACTGAACAGTGAGTTTATCTAACATAGCCACAGGGAAGAATCATGGTGGCCGAGTATCATGAAATTGCAGGTGGTTCTAAGTTAAGTAAATCAAGAGGGTCGACTTTCTAGCAATTTGATTGGAAGAAAATTAATTTTATTTCAACATTCTGCAATGAAACGCAAGAGTGCTCATTTCGCTTAAAGTAATTCCTTTCTTGTATACTTATCGTATCTTTCTTTTTCTTTTGATTTATTGAAAATGTATTAAATATAGTTTATAATATGAAAGTTTATAACTGTATATAATAAATTTGATTAACAAACAAGATATAGAAATTTACCTTTAAGCTATGAGAAATAATTAAATTATTTTAATATATATCTAACAATACTACTTATAACAAAACATTTTTAGAATAATATTAAATTCCATTTTGCTTTCAGAAGAAGGTATTTATAATTAAATATCATAAAAGAAAAGTCAATTACACAATTTAATGTTATAAATATTGTTAAAAGGAAAAAAACGAAAAGTACATACCTTCAAATCTTTTCAAAATGTTTTTTGATATGGTAAAATAGTTTATAAATCAAATGTTAATTTCTAACAGAAATCCGAATTTTTTAAAAAGTAATACTTAAAAACCATGAAAATTGTATTTCCATTTTACAGACGTTTGGTAACTACATAAAACGGTAGCTATTGTGTAATGATCTAACGATCCTCCTGATTAATGATATTTCCCAGGATATTGCAAAAAGAAGCCCAATATACCAAAAAGTATATAAATTGCAGTGAAGTATTATGCCTCAGCTCCGCCTCGCCCTTTATAAACTTGAGCTTGTATTGAAAAGCTTCACTTTTGGTCTTAGTGATGAAATATACTATTATTTCAGTTTAGATAATGATTATCTTATAATATTTACAAATCCTATATCGGGGAATGATTTAAAAATTATTTAAAAGCATAAATAACCTGTCACAATGGAAACAAAGGGCTATTAATAATATAATATGAAGGACAATTCAGAGGTTTTTATCGCATTTCTAATTACAGCAATTATTCTGCTCACACGTGGTCCATCAGTGTGTTCGTTCACTTGAAAATGTGTCATTGTAGTAAATTTGGATCCGCCATTTAATAAATATCATGGTTGTCCATGAGACGGGTCCATTTCCGGCGGTGTTCCAGTGTTGTTCCGGTCTGGCGACCACTTCAAGCACCCTCCACAACTATACACGGACCCTCCACAACGATTTTTTCCACCCCCCACCAAAACAATTACTGTTCTCCTTGTCACAGACCTAATGAAGCAATAGGTAGTCAGAACCATTGATAATCTTATATAACGTATTTTCATCGCAAAATTGCTATTGTTGATTATAAGAAACAGAAAAGGGGCAGGCGGTGCAGAATGATCGATAAAAGTTGTTGGCAATTAATTAAGTTCCGATAAGCCTAGCATTGTTCTTCTAAAAGGCTATCATGACTAGGCTAACGAGTTGACCAGCTCTTAGAGGTATGCCGGATGTCGTTAAAAATTAACCTTTCCTCCGCCATTATAACCTCACCTTGGAATTATGCCACGTTATAGTAGCCGTTCCTTATTAATTATTTAAGATACCGAGTGAAAGAAAATACGCTTTTGTTTGCTATCATTATTTCACAATAACTTTCATCGTAATGCTACATGCAGTTGTTGCTGTGTAATAAACACTTTATCGTAAATCATGACGTTATCTTCACAACTCTTGTAGTTGTTAAATGAAAGAAAAAGCAATAAAATTTACTTTATGACACGTTAGACATTCTGCGATCATTTGTAACAGTAAATATTATTAATAACACTTGAAATGACAACATGAAAATAATTATATTGTACATCAAAGTATGTTGCAATCCTATAGGTAAATCCATAACAGATATAATAATAACAACGCTCACTAACGCCAATATTTTAAGAAGACGAGGAATAAAGAGAGAATTATCACAAAGTAACTTCACCAGTGAAATTTTCGTTTTGTTTGTTTATAAAAATGCACAGTTTCGTTCAAGGAAAAGATTGTTAGTTGTACTTGATAAATTAATATCTTATTTATATGACCTATTAGGTATTTTGATCGATATAGTACCAGACATTAGGAAAATACTTTTCTTTATCCTATATCATAAGGAAAAAATGTTAAAACAACCATATAATTTTATCTATGCCTTTAATTATGTTCATTATTCTTTTACGTGTGAGGTTAAATTAATATCTAAGAATAAATAAATGCGAAAATGTCTGCACAGAACTAATTGATATTTTACAAGCGTAATAACGTTGACTATTATATTTTAAAACATTAAAACGTATCGGTATATTTAAAAAAAATAAACATATAAGAAAAGAAATAATAATATAGAGAAATGCTGTCCAATACATATTACGCCTCCAAAATGTTATTCAGAAGAAGCAACAAATTAGTGTTTAAAATATTCAGATTAATGTAATGCCTTGACAAATTAATTATCCATTCATCAATGTGTCTTCAGTTTTATTAAACGAAGACAAATTAGCAAAAAATCGTCAATCTGAAAACTACAATTTTGATGTAAAATGTATAGCCTATATAAATAATTTCTTAGCCTCTCCAAAAAATCTTCACCAACAACGTAAAATTTATTTTTTAAACCACCTACATTCATTTATAGTAAAATCTTTAACATTCTAGCAAGGATCATAAAATACAATAAGAAATTATAAACAATTAGTAGGTTGGAATAATTGTGAATAATTAATTCAATTAAATGAATTAATAAAAAAATCCTACAAACAAATATATCATTCTAAACAAAGAAAATTAATCGCAAATATAGTGACGTTTTGTAAAAACTTACTTATGAAATTGTCTGGATGATTACATTAACCTTACAGGGAATCCCCTTTGATTTAATATACATAGATACATTAATACGATATACCTATTCCACAACACGTATTAGAACATTATGAAAATCTCAGTCTATGTTAATACATTGAATGTGTTTGAATATTATGAGTTACACTAAAAGCCACTTACAAACAAACAACAACTTGAACAAATTAATGAAAATTAAAAATTGAGTTAAAATAAGACATAAATTTAATATATTTAAATCATTCTCTAAGTTTTAATTATATCTGTAGAACACAGTGTATTGACTTACTGTTGTCTAAATAAACGATTACAGTAACTTTTAGTGTTTTTGGTTCTCTTGTTTAGTTGTACAACGGTTGTAACCCGACATAGATTGCAACACTATTCTAGTTAAGCAATATTAGGCTTTATATTCGACCACACCTTCATTTAGGAAACAGTTCAGTACAGGAAGTAAAGATAATTACTTTTTGCATCTCATTACACCATTGTAATGAAATCAGATGTGCGTATGTGTATGTGCGTGGTCCTACAACGCTATAAAGCTTTATCTGTGGGTGAAAATCAATATGCAGTTAAATTTAAATAAACTTTTGAATCTTATTTATTTTTATAATACAGTACAATGTTTCAGGCAAAATAACTCGAATTAAATACGACACAAAGTACATTAATCAAATACAAGCACATATACAGAGTATCTCACGTATCCACGTATATGTAAAAGGGACCCGCACATATATGGACATATGTATATGTATATATATATATATATTTATATTTATATTTATATATTTATTTATTTAACTTCTATAAAAAAAAATACAATAAAAGTAGAAAAAACTGTATATAACGATTTCTTAAAACCTTTGTCAAAAGTACACAAAGTTAATATTACAAAAAAAAAGGTTTAACAATTAGGTCAGCCGTAATCTCTTTTATCGGGTATTCGGATTTATATACAGAATGTCTAGTAAGTAAGCTGCCAAACTTTTATTCTGTGGGTCAGGATAAATACAAAATTAAGAATAAAGATTTTTTACAAAAAGTTTAGTTTTCAGATATCCGCCATTTTGTTTTGTTATAAAAATAACATTATAACTTTGGAAATAGAAAAGATATTGAATTCAGGATTAGTACAAATGTTTTATAATTCTAATGAAAAAAAGACCTCATTTTTTAATATTTTTAAAATGGCCGCTGTTTAAAATATTTAATATTGAATATTTCGAAAACCATTAACTTTGTAAAAAAATCACAAAAGACATAAAGTTTCCTTTTTAATGACAAATAATTTTTTTTTTTTTTTTTTTTTTCTGTAGGTCAAAAGATAACCGAATTATTGAAAAAGAAAGAAACATTATTTCTTGGTAGTTGTCTGCAACAGCCAAGATTAAATTAGAACCAAAATATTTTTGAATTCTAATATTTTTACTAAAGTTCATTGCCCTAAATATATTCAAATGTGACCCTTAACATTTCAAAATGGCGCCTATTAAATTTTTTAAGCTATGTATTTCGAAAACAGTTAATTGCTTGTTGAGTATTGAGTTGGCTGTTTAAAGTGGAGTAACTACACTCCAAGCTTAAACTAATTACATTCCGCAGATTATGTAATAATTATTGTTTTTTGCTCTATGCACTGTTGAATGTTTATTATTTAAAAGCAAGATGTTGGTAGTCAAGCTGATTAATATTTGAATATATTGTCAGAAAACGTATTTACTGTTTTTCATTGTTGTTAAGAATTTATTACAATTTTTTGTTACTTGCTCCACTAGTAAATAGCCTATTCAATCAACAACAACAAACAATCAACAGTTTTTACGATTAAAAAAAATTGTAATAGTTATTTTTTATGCAATTCAAAGCAATGGATGTTTTATATTTTTTATTAAAAGTATTAGAATTCAAAAATATTTTGGTTCTAGGTCAATATTGAATGTTCTACAAAACTAACAAGAAATTATGTTTCCTGTTTTTTTTTGTCAATAAATCTGTTATCCTTTGACCTACAGAAAAAATAGAAAAACTGTTTTGTTTCTCACTAAAAAAGAAAACTTGTTTGTATCTTGTAAATTTTATGTAAAGTTAATACGTTTAGAGCTATTTATTATTAAATAATTTTTGTAAAGTTAATAGGTTTTGAGCTATTCAATATTAAATATTTTATGTAAAGTTAATATGTTTAGAGCTATTCAATATTAAATATTTTATGTAAAGGTAATATGTTTAGAGCTATTCAATATTAAATATTTTATGTAAAGTTAAGAGCTATTCAATATAAATATTTTATGTAAAGTTAATATGTTTAGAGCTATTTAATATTAAATATTTTTTGTAAAGTTAATAGGTTTTGAGCTATTCAATATTAAATATTTTACGTAAAGTTAATATATTTAGAGCTATTCAATATTAAATATTTTAAACAGCCGCCGTTTTAAAAATATACAAAACAACGTCTTTATTTTCAGTACACTTATAAAAAAATAACATACAAAATCTATATACCAAATTTAACTTATTATATTGTCTATTTCCAATGTTACTTTCTTCTTTTTGTAAAAAAAACAAAACAAAATGGCAGATATATGAAAATGAAACATTTTCTAAAACATCTTTATTCTTTATTATATCTTTATCCTGACCCACAGAACCATTTTCTAAAGTTGGCAGTTTACTAAAGGGACACTCTGTATACTGATCTGAATTATCTATACAGTAAAATAACTTCTCTATAATATGAAATATACTTACCATTATAAAATCTCACAACTTATTTATAATTTAGAGATCAAAAGTGTAATATATTACTATATTATTAATATACTTTACACATCAGAGGGATGTTCAGGATTAAGTTAAAGTACGACCTGGTATGCTTTGTCGATTAGGGAAGGGAGAGGAGGGCTTCATCATTTGGAAACCATATGAAACCACCCATAATGAGCAAACTCTCGAATAATTCAGTTTTCATAATTTCAAATAAAATTTGGAGATTAGGGGATAAGTAATAGAAAAAGTAAACTAAAGTGTATAATGAATGTTTTAGCTAATGTTTCGTTTATTACAAACTTATTCGTAGCAGAAGAGAAGATATCAATTTATGCAACAACAAAAAATAATGTGATCAGCTGATGTTAGAAAATCAATAGTAATTTGAGTAAATGAGATTATAGAAACAAAAATTATCTATAGTTTAGGCTAACATTGTAATTTATATTTTAAAACGAGTCAATGTACTAGTTTATATTTTCTTAAATTCAATTTATTATATTATTTGTTTTTAAATTTATGAATTTTTTGTATACCTGTTAAACGAAAGCAATTGTGGGCATGTTTCATTGCACGTAAACGTATGAGGCTGTCTTTGTTTTTATAAAGAATATAGAAACTGTAGTTAGTCATTCTAATTCGTAAGGGATTAGATGTTTCTACAATATAGTCTAACGAGTAGTGGTTACACGAAAGTTGGTATATTACATTGTGTGAATTACAGTTCATTTTGCATTTTAAAGAAATTTGACGAAGAAATAATTTTGAAAGTTGCACAGCTGGAAAGGTTTCAAGGTTAAAATTTTAACGCAGGAGTTATATTCTGTTCGAAAATTATTAATATGAGTTGTACAAGAATATGCTTTAATTTTTGAGGTTTTTGAAACTGGGTAAAAAAGATGAATGGTATCTTTAGAATTTCTAAGTACCTTGCAATCAGTTTTAAGGATATTATTTAATTTGTGTAATCGTGGGGAATATTTAATTATAACTTTTATTTACTTTACTATATAGCCTTTCGTTATTTCCTTAGAAGATATATATACATATATATATATATATATACATATATATATATATATATATATATATATAAATTTTGATAGAGGGAAAAACAAAACAAACTTTTTCTATAACTTACAGCCAACTTTTGATTTATAGAAAATGTTTGTCCTAACCCCAAATTTTGTTTGTTTATTGGGACACTTAAACATTGTAATCCCATAGAAATTGCTCGCTTTTAATGGGAATAACAGTGAGTAGAGAAAGTGAACAAACATGAGATAGACTAAACAAAAAATGGTAAACTATAAGAATTTAAAATAGAGATGGGTACCCTTATGTTAACTAATTAACACTTAACTAACTACCCCTACATGTCAAAAGTTAGCTTCTTTATTCCCAAAAAGTCTCCAAAAAAGTGTTTTTTGTTCTATTTTTCATCTTCCAAAATGTAGAGAGGAAGCATAGAACCTTTGAAACCCCCTCCCGGCCTAAACATAAATTTGAACTTCATTATATTTGTTTCTGAAAGTTTTACAACATGAAAAATCTTCTTCTGACTTGACTCTTCATGATTAATTCCTCTATTATGAAAGCAATGAGCGACGAGTAAAATCGATAAAAAATATTTCAGTTTCTAATTTATTACAACAATGAGTTTAATAATTGAAGATCTCGTCTAAATTGATTATCCATATAGTGGATTAATGAACTCCAGATTTTGAATATCGCATTACCATAGATCAGAGAGTAACAAAGACTTCTACAATGTTCTGGGAGGTCTATAGCCTGGAGTGTAATCGTAGCATGGGGGTAAATTTAATGGAAGAATAACACTATCTTGTGGGAGCTCTTCACTAGTTGCTTCCCATTTTGGATACTCATTTCCTGATGATCAGCTTCCGGTGCGGGTAAGTGTAATCCTTGGAGGCGAAATATCGTAACCCTTTAGAACAATATAGATGGGATCATAGATCATGTTATGCAAATGTTACAGATTATATTTCAGCAGCTAACAACCCATGTTTAAAACGTTTTATGTTAAACACTTCAATGAGATAAAAATATTAAAAATGGGTATGCAATCACATATGTTCGTGAATGTTCGCGAATCTTTCGAACATTGCCGAGCATATTTAATCCTATATGGTATTTTAAAACTTGTAGATTTTAAACCAGAATCAACGTAAATAAAAATCAGAAACCAGAATCAGTTACTAAGAAGGATATATAGAGTGAACAAATTTCCGTTTAATCAAATAAAAGCGGGTTTTATTATTTTCAAATTCATTACAAATATATATTATTTTTTTTAACTGTAACAGCAGTAACTACTTGTTGAAACTCCATAATAAGGATAAAATAAGCACTAAGCTACAGTTTCAAATGTATTTATTAACTTATTTAGCTACAATTGTTTCGCCTTGCGGCATCTACGGGCTAATGGTAATAGTAAGCCTAAACAAAGTTAACAGTACAGAGAGACAGGTCCGGAAGTAACATAATGGAAGGGATAGCTGGAAAACCCAAGCAGGTAAGAAGGGGAATGGTTAACATGTTACACTATTGGTTTAAGAAGTATTGTTTAGGCTTACTATTACCATTAGCCCGTAGATGCCGCAAGGCGAAACAATTGTAGCTAAATAAGTTAATAAATACATTTGAAACTGTAGCTTAGTACAAATATTATTGTTTATAATCCATCACATATATAAGTTCACTTTAATATATCACTTTCCTTACAGAAAAATATCTTTTTATGGCTTTTAATTCAGAAAGGAACTTAAAAACAATAATTCAAATTGGACTTCATAGTGTAGTACACAACAAACCATTGAAGGGCGAGATAAATGAAAACACCAGAGTTTCGGTTAAAGCTCTAGATGATACAAAATCCTGATGTCTGATAGTCACAACTACTTCTGTGTTTTTGTTTTGTTTTGATTTTTTCTCCAAGAGAGAGAGAGAGAGAGACATTTGAAACAAAAATTTATCAAATAAAAATTGTCGCCTACATTTAAAAAAAAGTTGGAACATATGATGTCATATCCAACTTTACTACGCTATAACCAACTTCCATGTTTTTTTTTTTTTTTTTTTTTTTTTTTTTTTTTTTTTTTTTTTTTTTTTTTTTTTTTTTTTTTTTTTTTTTTTTATGCCACTCGGTGTTTCCATGATAATAAAAAGTCAAACAAATATGTGCTGTAAAATATAACTGGACCATGAATTCTTGTTACACTCTACTTGTCTTGTCATTTTTTTAACACACTCCAACACCCTTGGGTATAATTGAGCTCCTGTTATTTATACTGCCAAACTCTGACTTTAAACACTCGGACACGCAGAGCGGTTCCATAGGATTCAATTTAAACATATTTTCACTGTGACATGTTAAGTTTATAAAATAAATGTTGGTTACAGTACAATATACTAATCAATAAATGCCTATGTTTGTATAAGAGGACTGCAATAAATTGATCATATATTGAGGATTAATGGGAACTTAAGAATAAAAATTAACAATATTATAATAAGTGTATATTAACAATTTATACATAACAGTTTACTAGATTTCAAAAACATTGTGCCTAAATTTAGTTCAATTGAAAGTAGTTTATATAAAATAATATAAATATACTTTTTTTAGTTAATTTTACAAGTTAAGTCTTTAGGTATCACCAAATACATTTTTAAAACTAGTACATTTTCATTTTTTAAATATTATAATTATATAGTAATGACGTTAAAGTTTTGATATTTTATTTCCAAAGAACCTCAGGTAACTCGGCGTAGGTTAAAAATGGAAGTTAAATGGGAAGGGGGGTTAAAAATGTATTTTTAGTTGGGAAAATTTGTAAAGTCGTGTGCTAGCTACATGTACTATTTATTTCCTATTGGATAAGGTACTGATTTAAGAAATTACTTACTCGAATATTTTAATTAAATATAGGTATGCGTCCTCGGTAAGAGATATGTTGGTTAAATGTTTGAAAATACAGTTATATTTAAAAAAATAATAAAACAATACCCATCACTATATTGAAACTCTGAACAAATATTTTACACAAACTTTCTAGATTTGTTCATTCTTCTGGATAATTTACCCACATCAATTAATAATTTTGTAATAATTACATAAAAAAAATATTAAAAAATCTAACATTAGGTTAACATTGTTCGCAGTTTAGATGTATGGGTTTTGATTTAACATGGTTTGTAAACATATTATTTCTAAATTCCCCCCAAATCCAGAATACACCCAACCATTAATATTTTAGTTCAAGATGTTGTTAATCATTTTTTAATAGTAATATATCTACGTTTTGTAATTTGAATATAGTAATGGAAATTAGTCTATTTATTGTTATATAGGTATGTAATTATTTTAAATAAAGCACATTTTATACACAGTCAGTATTTTAACAAATGACAGCACTAATTTTTAAGATTTAAAAAATCTAATATTGCTTTTTTTTTACAACAACTTCCACTAAGTCTGTCATAATCTGAAATTTTCTCAAAACTGTAAAAATATCAAATGAAAGAAAACCTACAAATATCTATAACAAACATTTTATTAGAACGAAATGATATTTAAAGATGACTAAGTTAGATTCAGTTGTTTACATGTATACAAACCCTGTGTAACTAAGATTCACAAGTGAGTATAATGACGTTAATAAAATGTCATTTTGTTTTAAATAAAGTTTTGTTTTTCATTTTGTGATTGAATTTTGCACAAGTATTGCTCGTTCTAAGTGAGGCAGATAAATACTAAGATTTCACCAACGATAACTAAATAAATATGAGCTTCTAATTAAAACTAAATGTGCATTTAAATTTTTTTTTAAACAAAGAATATATGAATTTATATAAAAGTAAACGAAGAGATTTAAAAGGTTTATAAATTACTACGCAACAATAGTTACTTACTGGTACTCCCCTCCTCACCCTTCTTGATATTATATTAGTTCCGGAGACATATGGATGATTAGTTGGTGAGTTAGTGTGTAGTATTCAGAATATAAAAATATGTTCCGCATCCTATTCTGTTTACATGATATAGAGGGGGATGCTTCTATCAATGAAGTACCGCAAAATTGAGTTTCTCTTAGAGTGAAGAGGACCATTTTTTTTATTACCCGGACAAAAACCTATCAAACAACGGTGTTCGTCTCACCAATTGTGAGGCGTCGTCCCTTCAAAGAGCAGCGAGACGAAAACATTTTTGTGACAATCAACAATCGAACACAGTCAATTAAGCATGGGGCATCACGCACCCTTTTATTCATCATTTATTTCATTTTCCTATGAATTCTGAACCTTTGGAAAAAAAGAAAAGAAACACAGCATGTCACAAAGCGATCCCTAGATCTGTATAGTTTATTTCCATTCCTCCTCTTTGTTTTCTTTTTATTATTTCTGACTTAGATTTCTAGATCAAAATATTATTTATATTGTGTCACATATTTTTAATTTATCTCTTAGATGACGAAACTAACCATATTGAAAATGCTATCACTAGAAATGAATTTTGGTGAATTCCAGTAAATTTGTTTTCGTCATACTGCTTCAAAAACAGCTGTTTTCAATACATGCATTGAGATGCTAAAGTTGTTCTTTTTAGTCCTACGATCTAAAAACATCAGCTGAGGTCGAGGTCATCAGCTGCTATTTCGCTTATAGGAATTAATTAACGTTTGTAATAAAACGGTAATTATAAAAACAACCAATACTCTCGATTGTAAATAACAGATAAAACAGCTGTTGCCATCGATTTTATAAATAATTACCACTAACACACATTAAACAGGTGTAATAGCTGCAAACTTGTTTTACTTGTCCAAACTTTTGAAGGTAAATAGGTTATAATTTTAGTTTTTGTGAAATTGTTTTCTTATATTGTTTGCAGTATAACGTTAAATATAGTTCATCATTAGGACCAAAAGAAGCTTTTCGATCCTCGCTGTAGTTAAACTTGAGCTTGTTATTTTTTGTAAAATATAAAAATGTACAAATGTCATACACAGTTTCTTCCATTCACAAACTAACAACCACATTGATATGCTGTAAGTTTACCATTCACTTAAAACACATAACTACTGCATGAAATATACTGTGCATACTACATAATATAAATACCTACATTTCCAAATTTTGGCAAATAAGTTCTTGCCACAAGAAAATTGATTCAAGACAAATCAATGTCTTAAATATATTTTTAAGACTATGATTTTCATTATTATTTTTCTTTTAAAGTTATTTATTCTCAGTTATTTTGTTTTGCTTCATAACAATACAAGAATTACTTAGTATTTTTGAACCTTTTAATATTTAAAGCTTGAAGTCGAAAAATTCCACTTTAAAAATATTATATCATATTATTAAAGGTTTGTTTAACATTTACTAATTCACAAATGATGCAAATTACCAAATTATTCCAAACGTACTTATTCCAAAGTACATACAAATTATAATAGATTATTTATTAAATTTATTAGATCTTGGCCGGTCTGATTTTGTTTAAAATACTCAGTTGATGAAGTTCTAGAATTGATTAAGCAAGAGTTGATAAAACTCTATAATATATACATCAAAATATCCATCTTTTCGTATTATATTTTTATGGATTTAAAAAAAAAAACTTTGTTAATAAAATAACAATATCTAAATACTGGCACTAAGTACGGTATAAAATCAATAGGACGTTGCTTGATAAGTAAGACTGGAAGAAAATAAATAAAATAAAATATTCAGACATCTTTTATCGAGATAATTAGTTGCCTTCTGACTTTATCTAGTAATCATCACGTCCGTGACTGATATCACATGTTTATAAGTAGCCTATTTTATTGCACATACGACACAATATACAAGAATTCTATGATTTAATTTGTAAAAGACGAAACCTTCGGTTACATATAAGAAAGTTGTGAAGGCAATGCAGCGTAATAAGCACTAAATAACACACGAATATTCTTACAAACATCACAGCAAAACCAATGTAACGGTATGAAGCATATTAATAAAATAGCCGGTCAAAGGTTAAAACGAATCTCAAACAAAAACATTAATTTAAAACATATCAATAAATTACTTCAATATGAATTAAAATTGTACACACGATCTTTGCATCTACGTTACTTCTCCAGTAGTATACTAAATGTGAACTACTGAAACATTAACTAAATGGTTTCTCAGAACACCTTGAAAGTGGATCGAATCAAAGAAATCTGGCGACGAGTTCTGAAACTACTCAGATACAGATAATCCATCTTCACCCCTCCACAGCGGGTTGTCTGTATAGAATTTAGGGAAGAAAATATGACGAAGTACTTTTTCCCCTTCTAACCTAACATGGAAAGCAGTGTGGATGACAGCATGTAAAGGGTGCATTGACATGAACTAAAAAGATGTAATACAGCTTAAGTAAATTAAATACTCTACCAATTTATTACCTATAAAAGTGTAAATGATGCAGTTGATTTATTTAGTAATTGTATTACTTTTCTTGTACCCAATGAACAAACTAGCTATGTATCAATAATTATCAACTTATTATTTGCACCCATTTCAAAACTTTCCAACAGTATACTTGAAACTCAAGTTCACTGACTTTTAACAGGGAAATTTGTAACGTTAATTAGCTAAATTTAACTTAAGCACAATTGCGTAATTATATTTAGTCAGTGATTAGAAAATTTCCGTAGACAATCGTGTCATTAGAGTCTCCATCATGGTAAGACCCTAGTGTTGCACCTTGAAACACTCTCGCATAAGTCATTAAAAACTGTACACATACGTTTATTAAAACTCCGGTGATCGCCATTTTGGATCGATTTTGTTTAAATTTAGAAAAAACTACTTTTTTTCATTTGGCCTAGTTCGCTAACATTCGAAATTGTTGAAATAGTTTCAAAATGACGACCGTATAAAATCTTTTTCTTAGCTTTTAAAAACCTACCCAAAATCCTGTCAAAATTGTACAACTTTTGTTTCTGCATCTAATGGTGTTAATTGTAACTTTCTATTCTAAAAATAATTACACCATATATCAAACAATTGACGTTGCGTTAAGTTTATAAAGATTTTGAACTTTAAATAAATATATTTATTAGCTCTAATTAAATCAGAAAACCTATAAATATCTTACAAAATTACCCGTTTGCAAGGAGTAACATTTGACTTCTGGAATGTTATATGATTGAATAATTAGCATACACAAATAGCACAGAGCATGGAGTAAATGTTTAGAATTCTTTGACCAACCTCAATACTTAATTTATCGCGTATAGTTAGATTCGTATACTGTACATTGCAATAACTGCCTTTAATAGTTCCGGATTCCGCCGTCATACCACATCGACAGGCTTGCCAACTTTACGATTTATTCAACAAGCGCAAACTTTTTCTCTATACATTAGTATTTATCATTTTATGACTTCTACACAGAACTATCAGTATTTTTAGGACACGAGGACTGTCTACTCTGGACGATAATTCCAACATTTTCCATTAAAACGCTGATTTTTCCATTAAACTACAGAACTATACAAATAATTATTAGAGGCTACCAGATTATGGGACTAGCTAGGCGTCTAAATTTGTGTCTAAAACTTACACATCAGTTTTATTATAGATTTCTTTGTTAAATTTTAAAAGATCAAATAAATAAATAGATATAACTTAAACAGATATTATAATATAGATATACATAATAAGTAGGCTACTAGTATAATACTTATTAATACTAAGCATCAATAAATATATAAATTATTTAAACATATAAATATTCAAATATATAAAGTGTGAATAAATGTCTAAAACGCACTCAATAAAAACACCTTAAATCACTTCCAATTTGAATTGACATTTATTGTTTCATATTATTACAAAAAAGAAGAATACATTATATCCATATGTACATTGTTAAACTTAAACCTGAGCTTAAGATTACTTTATATGCTACCTAACATAGAAGCAGTATTACATCCCGAGGTTAAAACCCGTTTGGGATGAGAAAAAAAAATACATAATTGGGTATATGTTTGTTACAAATAAAATACAGTAGCTTTTACTTTTGGATTTTGCCGGCTTTATTAAAATAACCTTTAACATTTAAAATAAAAATCGGTCATGTGACATATTGTGTTTTGTTCATACAACTAATGTTGTAACCCGTTTTAAATATCTCTTTTTGTTTTCAAGATGTTGGACAACATTTCCAATTTAAAATGTAAAAATCAGTTTTAAGATGGCGGATTCAATACGATAGCCATAAGTTCAAAATTACAAAAAGTAAAAACTACTGTGCTCTAAGTTGAGTACGTTTTAGACATATTTACACCCTGTTGTCTGTCTGATCTGTTAAAAACGCATAATTACAAAACAAGTAATAGAAATCTAACCTTGAAATAGTTTGAGAAAATTAGGATTAAAATAGCAGAAGACATGATTTAAAGGAACAAAAATAATTCCGAAATAATTGTGCTATCTGAAACTTTCAAGCTATAACCTTCTTATCTCGAAGGAGAATGAGAGTAGTTAGCCAGACTGGTTTTAATTTACACCGGTATTTTATTGTACAATTAAAAATAAATATTTTTCTTTTATGCTGTCTTTGTTTAGTGCTTAATAACAAAGATATATTTACTTAAAAATAAATTAATAACTATTTATAACAATACTGAAACCATAATAATCAAGGAAGTTCATACTACAACCACTGATATGACTAAAACTAGATTAAACAACATATATATATACAAAACTCAAAAAACTCTTCGCAAGGACTACTAACCTCAAATTTAATTCATACACATTAAGGTAGTATAAAATCTACTTATATCATCGTCTCCCATTAGAAATTACTTAAAAAGTTACAGATCTACCTATTTTTATGTATACAAAACTTTTAATTTTCTTAAGAACTATTAACCTACGTCCTACAATACATGCTTTGGTTTTACGCCTTAAAAGATAATTTAAAATAAAATACAAGGATAAATAAAGCAAAAGCTTAAAGTTTCAAATATTTAATAGTATGAATGAGCTACAATTGTTTCGCCTTGCGGCATCTACGGGCAACTGATGCTTTTGCTTTATTTATCCTTGAATATGGAGTTTCAACAAGAAATATTACATTAAAGTTAAAATAAAATATATATAAAATAATAAACATCAACATATTCTACAGTTTACTAAAATTATCTGTAGAGATTATCTGTAGAAATTATCTCTCAGAGATAACTAATACTTACATATACACGAATCTTGCAATTTAACCATAACATTAAAATTTCATTAAATAAATATTTATGAATTTAGCGAACTCTTTAGTTATGGGAGAATAAAATATCCATATATAAATATAAACTCATAACTTTTCTGGAACGTTTAAAATATTTCCACGTTATTTAATTTATATTTTTAATTTTGATAACAGTAAATATTAAGTTTATTAATCCCCGCTCTTTAATTTGTCAGTTCAATATTTGTGATCTGAAGGCAGGCCATTTTCATCTAATTTTATGTTCAATTTGTACACTTAACATTATTTAGTGATTTTGCTTTTGAGTACATCAATCATAGCCTATACTGGGTCGTTGGACACTAGAACAAATAAATTTGTTTTAAGCACAAAAATGTAAAGTTTCATAATACTGTAAGATTTATTTAACGGTATTCTGACAGTTTAGGAACAATCAAACGACAGCTGCTATCAGAAACAAGAAATAATTACTGGATCACAATCTTGGTTTGGGTTTAATATCGTTTCACCAGGATAAAAAGAGAAACGTGTTTATAGGACAAAAGTAAATTAATCCCATTATTATCAGATTTAAATTGCAAATTCATTAAACAAATTGTATAATATTTATTAGTTTTTTTCCCCCTTTTCAAACCTAATTTCCAACTGTCGTATATAAACACGAAGCATATTTGTATTAATATCAAGTGTTAATTGCCAACATAAACTCTAACACTACAATATTCCATGACGATGTCATCCAGTTTTGTAATTCAGCTATGTCTGGATTATTGTTTTAAGAGGCGATTTAAGGTTTATTCTGCGATCCAAATCATTTTTAAATCCATCCCAGTCGGTATGAATGTTTACCAGAGTGGAAGGTTTTCGTTTCCTTATAACTGTTTGG
This sequence comes from Aphrophora alni, assembly GCA_963513935.1. NCBI lineage: Eukaryota > Metazoa > Arthropoda > Insecta > Hemiptera > Aphrophoridae > Aphrophora > Aphrophora alni. Next base: position 115,448,757 of record OY740766.1, on the reverse strand, counting down.
CTGACAGTAAGAATAATGGGCGTATGGTCAGATGAAAGCTCCTCAGTCGCCTCAATGTCTGTGTAGTTGCTATTAATTCCCTTCAAAATGAAGAAATCTATTAGGTCTGGAATTTTCCTATTATCAGTCGGCCAGTATGTAGGTGTGCTTGTTGACTGAAATTCACACCGATAACTTATCGCAGCCTCATACAGTTCCTTTCCTCTGGGTGATATTAACCTGGAACCCCAATATGTGTGCTTGGCATTTAAATCTCCGCCCACAATAAAGTGGTTACCCATCCCTTGAAAAAATGCTTCAAATTGAGTATTCTTTATTATATATCTAGGTGGGCAGTATATCGCTACTACTGTCACATCCTTAGACTCAGTTTTGACTCTAACTAAGGTAGCTTGAATTTCATTTGTCTCATATTTAATATCTTCATAATGAATAATGTTTTCCTTAATAATGACAGCAGTTCCACCCCGCGATTTATTGCTAGGATGAATAGTATTATATATCTGGTAGCCTTTTATTTTAATATAAGATTCTTTAGTGAAATGGGTCTCCGAGATAAGGCATATATCAATTTTATGGCTTTCAAGAAATATTTCCAACTCATGTTTGTGTTTCAAGAGGCCGTTAGAGTTCCAGGCTGCTATTCTCAAAGTCTCCATCACCATCATTTTTGTTTCCCTACTAAAGGCATGTTATTAATTGATTTTCTAAAACCACTTTCTAATTTAGTGAGTCTGTCGAGTACCCTTTCGTTTAGCTTTTCTTGTTGGTCAATTTTTTTAATTAATTTTTGAAGCAGCTGATTAGTAGTTGTCTCCTCAAGTTCATCTTTTTATTAGTGATAGCAGTTCCTACCTTGTTCGCATAAGAGTCGAATTGTTTTGTTTGCCTTAATTTGCTTTCCTCAATGTTTGTTTTTACTAGAATTTCTTCTTGAAAATGGCTTAGCTGAGTACTCTCTGTTGATTTAGTATTTCTTTTGCTAATAGTCTTTTCCCTCATTTTCTGTATATGCTTTGCTACTTCACAACCTCTGTAGCTTGCTGGGTGATCCTCACCACAATTAATACATCTTGGTGGAGTATCTTTGCTTTTTAGACAGTCGCTAGAAATATGATTCCCGGCACACTTTACACATTTTGCATCTCTTCCACAGAACCTTTGAGTATGGCCATGTCTCTGGCATCGTTTGCACTGAGGCACCATTTTTGGTTTCCTCAACGCTTCAATCTTAACTTTCATACCCATTATATTAACAATCGTATATATTTTTTGCACACTTTCCTCTTTGCTAAAACATAACATAAACAAAGGCAAAGGCAATTTTGTTTTCCTTTCCAGGATATGCACAACATTTAATATTTTAAATCCCTTTTCTGTTAGCTCTTGCTTAATATCCTCTGGTTTACATGAAGGATGTAAGGAGCTTCAAAACCTAATTGCTAACATCCAATTGTCGGCTTGGGAAAATACTCCAAAAGTCGAAGGAAAAACCAGAGGAATTAACTATCCTATCGAAATTCGGGAAAAAATAAAAGAAAAAAGAAAAGCAAGACGAAGGTGGCAAGAATCACGAACACCACTGTCCAAAAATGTGTTAAACCGGTTAGGTAAGGAATTGAAAAATATGATTATTGAAATAAAGAACGAAACCTTTAGTAACTACATGGGTAATTTGTCATACGATAAAACCAGTGACTACTCCTTGTGGAAAGCAGCTAGATCTCTTAAGAGACCTATTACTCAGTCTCCTCCTTTGAAGAAAGAAGATGGAACTTGGGCTAGAGATAGCAAAGAAAAGGTGGAATTATTTGCAGATTACTTGGAAGATACTTTCTGTGCTCCTACAAGGCAAACAGCAAAGGAAAACCTAGATAAAATGATCAACCCAGATAAATCTAATATCAGACCTGCAACAGTGAAAGAGGTGATTCGAGAAATCAAAACGAAAGTTAAACAGAAAAAAGCTCCAGGTTATGACCTGATCACTGGTAAAGTTGTTAAAGAGCTTTCAAAGAAAGCTATTGTTAAATTAACATCCATTATTAACGCAGCAATAAGATTAACTTATGTTCCTCGTCAGTGGAAGGTGGCGGAAATTGTGATGATTCCGAAACCTGGAAAGCCAACCACAGGAAAAACCTCATACCGTCCAATATCGTTGCTGCCTGTCCTATCTAAGGTATTTGAAGGAATTATTTTGACAAGACTTATGGCAGTAATTCAAGAAAAAATTATTATACCATTGCATCAGTTTGGATTTCGCCAAAAGCACTCGACAATAGATCAGGTGCACAGATTAACAAGCACTGTTGAAAAGTCCTTAGAAGAAAAAAATATATGTTCGGCTTTATTTCTAGACGTTGCTCAAGCTTTTGATAAAGTTTGGCATGTTGGAATTAATAACAAATTAAAAGCTATACTTCCGCAAAAACTGAGTAAATTATTGAGTTCGTATTTAGCAGATAGACTTTTTAGAGTTCGGATGAATTCAGAATATTCAGAGCTAAGGAACATCAAAGCTGGAGTGCCTCAAGGTAGCGTACTTGGACCTATACTGTACTTAATCTATACTCATGATTTGCCTCAGGATGATGACGTCTTAATTGCCACATTTGCTGATGATACGGCTATCCTGGCTGTAGGGAAAGATGTAGGAGATGCAACAAGTAAACTACAAAATGCGACTAACCATGTCACTGCTTGGACTAAAAAATGGCGTATCAAGATTAATGAGACAAAATCAGTGCATGTAAACTTTACAAATAGAAAAGGTGTTTACAAGCCAGTATATATTGATCAAAATATAGTACCGTATGCCAACAGTGCAAAATATCTTGGTATGACCCTTGATGCTAAGCTACGTTGGAAGGAACATGTTAAGAAGAAACGTGAACAACTGGGTATTCAATTAAAGAAAATGCATTGGCTGATTGGAAGAAAGTCAGAATTATCAGTACATAACAAACTAGTGCTATACAAGCAAGTGCTAAAACCGGTATGGTTATATGGTATACAGCTATGGGGCTGCTCTAAGAAGTCTAATATCAAAATTATTCAGACCTTTCAAAATAAAGTATTAAGGAATTTAGTGAAAGCTCCTTGGTATGTCAGCAATGACACTATTCACAGGGACTTGAAGATCGAAACGGTAGAGGCCGAAATACAAAAGCATGAGTCTCGACTCCATAACCACCAAAACGTTGAAGTACTTCAGCTGCTTGACAACGCAGAGTTAGTGCGACGCTTTAAAAGACTGAAGCCTTTTGACTTGGTTTAAAGTTCACAGTTGTGGGTGTGGAGCTGTGAACATAGGTATTGACATTGGGAAATAACCTAATAAACTGTCACGATTGCTGTTAGAAATTAAGCTGCTGGTTAGCTGATAAAGCTAGTTGTAGTGTTATAAATAAATAAATAAAAAAAAAAATAAAAAAATGTCTGGATTATAAAATCCATTAAGAATTATTTTGTTAGAAACTGAACAACTATAAATGATTTATGAATGTTATTTAAAAGTTAGTCATCATTTTTCATACGATAAAAAAAAAGTTAATCAATCAGAGATACATCTAATAGTACAATGGAGTCAGAGATATTGAATGGACATTTGAAGCTAATTGATTAGTCTCCTTCCAACTGCATTTGTGTGACTGAGTCCCGTTTACTCAGCAAGTTTCGATAAAACCAATTTGTAATATGAGTTGCAGATGAGTTACTCTGCGTCAGTTGATACAATGGTCACATTCAATATGTCTTCAGGTCACGATCATTATCCAATACATTTTTATGACGGTATCATTTCCAAGTTGAATCGTGCCACTTGAATCCCCCCCTGGGGACATATCAGTCCTTCCTCTTCGTGTACAACAGCCATCGACAACATACTCAGGATTATTTGTATCCGACTGAAAGTACAAGGAAACTGGTGAACTTTCCTCGATGTTATTCAATCGATTTCATGACATAATCCTTGAAACATAACAGATTTGTCATACGACCCACATGTGGAGTTAAGGGGTCCATTTTATACTGTGCAATATTACCCGTACAGTATTCATTTTATTACAGAGACCCTGAGACGTCAACTCTTGAAGGTTTATATTTCATCCACGATGAAGGTCTAACAGAAAATGTTATTTACGACTAATGAAAGCAACAAAACAAAATGTAAACAAACATTTTTACATAAAATGTTTCATTCCACATCGTCTTTGATACTTGTTTTGCTCCAATATTCTTTCAAAAATTCAAATGTTAAAAGTAAACAGTATATGATATTAGATTCTGTATGCCATCATTAAAGCTCAATTTGTTTTTGAAACCCTTCATAGCCCTTAATTTTAAACTCAGTTCGAGAAACAAATTTATTAAACCTAACTCAAAATTTAAATGATTGGGAAAATCTATTTGTGAATTTAGTGACAGTTTTATTGTAATTAATAACAAGATGTTATGACAAATGGGTAACTTGACGCAAGTTTCAAAATATTTATGCTAATTTAAAAGAAACTATATCTTCCATTTTTCAGAACAGAGTCCTTTCTATGTACTGTAATATTATTTGGTATGTACAGTATAACATATGTGAAGTAGAAGGAAACAAATAATTTGTTTAAGGACAAAACAGTGTTTATTTATTCATTAAAACAATGCTTAACGTCCAATTTTATGTTTTTTTGGATAGTTAATTACCTAAAAAAAAATCTGTTATTAAATTTTTAAGTGTTGGCCAATTTACAAATAACAAAACTCTTTTTTAAGTTTTTACTTCAAGGTAACATTATTATGATACCCATAATAACTCATTTTTTCCAGCTTTACAATTGGCATTGACAGATACTTATATCCGAAATATTAGATAAAACTTTGGTCAAATTTACCATGGCTTTACTATTTGTTGAATAAGATTAATAAAATGATTGTTCAAAAATCCAAAATTAAGGTCGGCAAAGAAGTAGATAAACAAAAACATCAAAATAAATTTGTATCCTACCAAGTCAACAAATCACCTTCTTAATGGATTATTTTTTTGGGGAGAATATTTTTTACCACAAAACTGCTTTAGATGAAATTACAAATATATTTTTGTATGTTATAAAAAATCACGGCTGTTAACAATTATGTATTTGCAAATTTTGTTTTCCGACTTAGAAAAACACTCATATTCAAAATGTTTTTACAAAATGTAAATGCCATCGCTTTAATAAATATAATATTAAAGAGTTGTTGCACATTGTAAACTAATAACCCATTTTGTAATTTTCACGCGTAATTTTCTCCGGTGTTTCGAATGTATTTTGTTGTTATATAATTATTTGATTCTCTTTTATCTAATTTACAACTCCTTTTTAAAGATACAAAAATTTTGCGGAAGAAAATAAAGAGGCTAACAACACACATAAAACTTAAAACTAGGTATGTGAGCATTACAGTCAGCAAGACGCTTAAACTTTGAGGGGTGGAATACTTTATTATCAAGTTTTTTTTTACTGTAATCGGAAAGTATACAGTAAAAGTCTCAAAACCAAATATTTATAATACAGACAATCTTAAAAGTTTATCGAATTTAAAACTTGTTCTGACACTTATTATTGTTGTGGGTTAAATTATATAAACAACCTGCAATTAATACATAACTAATTACACCTGTGATGCTTAATAAAAGATTTCTAACCTTATCCATATTTGGTGTGAAGGCACCACACTCGAGTAATAATGAACGAAGATGTAATGCAACGAGTGACGATTAAACCGAACTAACGATTAGACAAAGCCCTATTTATCTTAAACACTAATGTGAGATAATAACACATGTTTAGGCCTACCCACTTTCTCTATTTGAAGGTCACGGGTAAAAGTTATACATAATACAGAGAGAATGCTTTGTTGCAAAGTGATAACTAGAAAGATATCTGATATTTTATGCCAATAAACTTTGACCCAAATACTCTTTTTTAACAGACGAGTCAACATAAAGAAAATATTAAAATGTTTAGGGTGAATTTTGAGATTTATGGCAAGCAACGATTTTATTTTAAGTGTACAATACAGTAATTAAGAACATAAATGGTTTAATTGTTTTCTGGAGAATTACTTTATTTTAAAAATAAAATATTTGAGTTTTAATCTTATGACAGGTGCCCCCCCCAAATGTTCAGTTATAAGTCCACCTATAAATAAGGACAAAAGAAGGATACGATCAATCTAACGATATGCAGCTCTGAGAATAGTTGTAGCATGTCGTAGAGTGCTTCTCTGATCCTCGGTGGAATGCCACTCATCGACCTCCTGATCAAGGAAAGAAATGAGACTTACTACAAGCTCACAGAAGTTAAGGTAACCCACAAGGAAAGAACAAGATAAACAACTACGTAAAAGCCAGAGCTCAAGGAAGGTTCATACAGAGATAAATTTCTAATTGGAATAATGAGACGACTGGAAGATGGACGAGTAGAATAATTAAAAATCTGAAAAAATGACTTTGTAAAAATCATGGAGAAGTGGTGTTCTACTTAACAGAAGCTTTTACTGGTCATTGTCGTTTTAAGCAGTGCCTTCAGAAATTCAAAAGATCGAAAATGTCTATTCCAAGAGTTGTGATCATGAAGATGATGATGATTGTCTTACACATTCTATTCGTCTGTAGAACGTGGGAAAAGCCAGGTGTAACACCAGACAACATGGTTACAGTCATGTTGAAAGATGAAGATAAATAGAGAATCGTTGAAATACTTATTATACGCATGAAGAATAAGGAGGACCAACTTAGAAATTTGTACCACCAAGATAAAATCACTTAGATATTAGGGAAAAAACCACCATTAAACAAAGTACAGTTTAAGAATAGCTCCGTAGTTATGCCGTTAGGTGATACCTTAGCTAGCCTTTGATACCAACATAAGGACATCGGAAAAGAGGTGTGTTTTTTAGTGGGTCGTCACAGATACAGCCCCACATAATCTTGGATTTGGTCCCTCCAAAATAAGTGGAAGAACCCTTTTCACCTTCTCGTAAACAATACAAAATATTAAAATACGTAAAGGAAAGAAAAAACCCCTCTTTTAATTGTCCTTACTACACAAGTCTAGTAATTGTATAATGTCAAAAGTGACCAGTCTGTTATTTAATTCCTCTATCATTGCAGTTTACTATTGATTGCACATATATGCATGGTTCACTCTGGGCTTAGTCATTAAGCAAAAGATAATGTAAAATTCGTTTTCAACGGTCCAAATAATTTGTTTCAAAAATGAATTTGATAAAAAAAAAAAGGATTGAAAACAACAATTTGAAATGTTTGTTCTCGGCTAATGTTTTGTTCGAAAGAATATTATATTTATCCCCAACCTGTTGACTTTCCATGCAAACCACCGTTTCTTTAAGGTGGGCTTTCGTACCGAAGTTCGAAAAAACGTGTTATGGTTAGCATTCGAATTCAAGGTCGCCATCTTGAAACAGGTAAAAAGATGTTTTGCTTACCAAAACATACTTCACTTGGACAATGTGAAGTTAGATCAAAAGCCTTACAAGAGGGATTCGATAAAAGTTAAACACAGACACAGATCATTCAATCACAAATTAATGAGGGATAAAAAAACTTCTTTCAAGTTTTATAAATTTATATAGAATACAAAATCAATGTTTTTTTTTATATTAAAAATATTGCCCTTAAATAGTACATGTTACTTCAATAACACCAAACTTCGACTCAAAGCTGTTCGAGCATTACAATCTGTGAAAGGTAAGATCTATTCGATGGAGCGCAACAATGCAATGCGTGTGGGAAGGGGAATCAATCATGATTCAGTTTCAAGGTCTAGCAAGATACTCTCGCTAACAGTTTGTTTGACACATCAATTAATCCTTAGTCTTGATCTGTGAGTATAGATTATTTTTTATTTGCCACACATGTTCAAGAAACGTATAGTATTTCTCATTATGACAAGGAATTGTTGTAGTAAATGTTATGTGTGAAAATCACTCACAAACTTTATCATAATTATTTGTCGACAATAATACATAATAATACTTACGAAATATTATGATAAACAAAAATACAACGGTTATTCAAAGAGAAGTATACACTTTTAGCTGGCTGGAACATCCTAGATATATTAACAGAATTTATACAGCTGGAAAGAGCACGTTTTAAAGTTTTGTTTAAAATATTAAGACATTCAATATGTCACTCGACGGACATCAATGCGATAATCAAGTTCTGTCCAAACTCTTTGAAGAGTGTCCACATCAACATTTCGTATTACTGCTGCTGTTTAACCGTTGTCTTTAACTCCAAGAGGATTGAGAGTTGTGGAGAACGAACACCTTATCTTTTACATACCTCCATAAAAACAAATCACAATGCGTTTTATCGGAGCTTTGAGGAGGCCAAAGCAAAAGCGGCATGTTTTCATCAGCTGCGCGGCCAAAGTTATCCCAGATTTTCATCCAAGTATTCCCTCACATGCCTTAGCCAGTATGGCAGCGTGCCATCTTAAACCCAAACGAAGTTGTCAGTGTCTTCATTTAGTTGAGCACCCACGCACTCAAGTAAGCTACTCCTTTGACAGCATTTTCTTGAAAATGAATGCGCGATACAGCTTTGTAACTGATACAGCACAAAAAACGTTCAGCTAACTTAGGAGAATCTCTCTAATGATGTAAGATTATTCAAGGATTTTAATCCCCAAATACGTGCATTGTGGATGTTAATTTTATGGAAAGTTGACTCATCACCAAAAATGATTCGATCGTAAAAAATACCTTCACTAAGTCCCTTGTACATCATTACAAAACTCGTTTAAGCTTGTCGTCATCCCTTAAATTTTGCAATAATTGAAGCTAAGTGCTTTTCCTTTTACGCAAACAGCTTTTATTCTTGAACTTCTTGTACCAATTGTAGATTGACTTCCTAGGTAGAGGATCTTCATGCTATCGAGTCTTAAAATGACTTTCCACGACAGTAACATATTGACTTTTATCAAACTCAAACACAGAAAAAGGGTTCTTTGTTGGAATATTGGCCATTTTGTTGGTAAAAGAATAGGATCAGCTGACTGCTATTAAAACTTGAAGTCATTTGCTATCAATTGATATCAAATATGACGAAATTAAATCTTGTATGTCATGTTTTATAGGCATATTATGAAAGTGTATAACCTCCTTTTAAATAAAACTGTGTAATGAAATATAACAACTTTAGAAGTCATATTATTGGTTTCAAATGGAGCATTTGACCTGTATTTGAATAGGCGTAGGTCCTAGGTAATAGAACAGTCAAACGTGTTAACGTACGTTTAGGAATCATCTTTATAGTTCTAAAAAATAATATTGTTCACTTAAAGTAATCCTAAGAAAACTACCCAATAGAAAGTTTTAGTAAACGTAAGCAAGACTTCAAATTCTTTGGCTTCTTTGCTTGTTCTATTATAGACAACACTTTTGTCACCATTTTTTTGGTACATCATGTGTTTTGCGTTGGGTACAAGTGAAATCAGAAAGTCCAAAGCGGGAATTGAGACACAAACATCTTAACTTCAACTTTAATATAATTGCTCCCTATTGATATTCGTTATGTAATAAATAGAGGAAAGCAATTTTCTTGATAAGCTTTATTGAAATAAAGATGATCACATATAGGTACAGTGCTTTCATTCTGGATTCTCTACTGCTGCTGGAATTAAAAACACGAAAAATTTAAGAAAACATATTCATCAAATTTATTCTTATTAAATGTAATTTTTCGCACTTTACACACAGTTTTCACTCTGACAACTATGTAAACTTTATGACCTTTGCATAAAGCTCGTGCACTCGATGTTTCCCATTATGGTATCATTAAAACTGTGAGTGGTTGGTTCAATACACACGTGATCCGAAAACGACTTCAAGGCATATGAATAATTAATTGTTTGTTTGTTTTGAAACATCACGCTATACACTTTACCGAGTGAAACACAACAAATCAATGGTAAGACATATCCGGGACTTAATAGCAAGATCGTGGGAGCTCGGCCGGCATCGGAGATTCACTTTCCTAAGCGAGCATTGGGTCACTAGATGCTGTCTCCCTATACGTTATTCTTGTGTCAAGCTCAATGCGATGCCGCATTACGAAGTCTAATACATCACTTTACAAATAGGTTAAGTAATAAACCATGTTAGCGGAAGGTTACCTAGGATACTTGGGTCATGTGCGATGGTATTTATCTCTGACCGTAGCACTTTGAGCAAAACATTTATTTCGTCGAATTGTTAAAGTTTCCAAGATTAGGATCGGTTTATTTTATGAAGTTAAACCTGTAAAACTAATTTTTATAACAGCTTACATTATAAATTCTCTTGAGACTTTGATAATTTTTTATAGCTTAAAATATATTTGGCTTTATGGTCTATACTTTACATAGACCATATGTTTATAATATGTAGTATAGGGACCTATATTAATATCAATTATAACTGCATTTTCAAATTCATTTTATTTCATTGTACACGTTACAATGTGTATATTATGAATTTCAAAAAAATAATTGAAACTTTAATTATATTGTGTAATTTATACATTAAGAACTATATAACATATGCTTATAAATACATTATGCGTATATTAAATGAAGGACTTGTTTGCTAAGCAACATTTTATTTTTTTTAATTTTAAACATGTTAATTTTGAAGTTTTTACACATTAACATATAAAATGCCCAATTTTTGTTTAAACTCAAATTCATTTTCAAATTTAGTAATTTAAAACGATTATTTTCTAATTATCAATGAGGTTATTATAGTTTTTTAAATTTCTTAGGGTATAGAATTTTAAGATTTTTATGTAATATGTGGAAATTAATGCTGTCTTCATTTTAGTAGATGTTTTGTAAATTATGATTTTGGTAGCATTTGGGTAAGTATTCCTTAATTTTTGGGGGGTAATTTTCTGCTAAAGGACTATCTTGTATACCCAATATATTATATTTTAACATATTTAAAAAAAAAACTCCAAACTAACCTTAAATTAATAAAATGGCTCACACCTTTAAATGAACAACATGTATTAAAGATTCAAAATTAATAAACAAACAGCAGGAGAAAATCGATACAGCCCATTAAACCATTGATACATTAATAACGAATTAATACTTTAAAAAAAAACTGAATCTTAACAAAACATACAATTAATTTTTATGTGAAATGGTTAATTTTAACTGTATATTTTTCAAATATTAAACAACATTGGGGTCCAAAGCTTTTAACACTAAAATCAAGGTAAAATATTTGATTTCAAAGAAGGAATAACAAACTACGTATATCGTGCATTATTTGTTAACTTACTGAATGATAAAAATAATGAAATATTAAATAATTTTTACATATTGGTACATTATTTATAACGATATAAAGTAGGTAGAACGAGATATAAATAAATTCAACGATGCAGTAAAACGATTTGCTTGATCGATTACTCTATACATAGTATTAAGTTGATTCAGAGGCAAAATAAAAAAAAATAAAAAAATATTGTTTTGATACCACCATGAATATAGTCATATAGTATATAAAAAGAGAGATTACAAAATATATTTTATATTAGGCCTAAACCATTGCTTATATCCTGTTCTATGATTTTTATTAATTATTGTAACTTAATCATATCAAGTTACATATGTTTCAAGTCAACCACTTCTGTTACTTTAATGCTTAGTAACTTCTTCAATTCTTAGTAATAAATATTTCAACTCCAACTTTTAAAAATACCTCCACAACAGCACACCATATCCTGAAATACCGGACAATTATCCCACTTGTGGAAATACATAAGACTTGTTTTCAGCCATAAAGCCTCTTTTTTACGTTACATCTCTGTCATTATACATAAGTTATCCACGTTTTCACTTTATAACCCTTTAACGTCGGCAGATCAAACACAAGTGAAATTTTAAACATAAGAACGAATTAAGTCAAGGTGTAAGCAGTAAAGTAAGCACTTGAAGATGTTAAGGCGTTTATTCTTGGCACCTGGATATCAAGCAAGCATAAGAAATCATGTGTCATATGATATAAAGTTAAAGTCTTTTCTTAAAATATTAAAAATATTGTTGTTCAACTATCTTAACACTGTATTTTATATGTAATCACAGAACTAATTAGAATAACTTTAATATTTCTACAATGCATAACATATTACATATTACCAGACGAAAGCAATAAGATCTAATCCACAAAATTTCCGTGATTATTCCAATAAAATATTTTTGAAATTCACAAATTTTTCTACCAAAAACAAATAAATGGTCCGAACATTGAAAAGGCAAGTCACAGCATATGCAAGTTATGTAATAAATCTTTAGTCATTCAAGTAGAACTAATCGTACATACTAAATTCGTAAGACGATTATGCTCGGACGTCGAATTTACAGCAGGTTCTTAATAGTATGACCAAAAAAAGTACAAGTTTTCTGGGGAACAAATAAGGAATTAAAAAATTTCATAAATAATCTACCCTAGAAGAAACAACACTAAAAGGAAAGCAAGTTGATGAAATAAAATATTTATGCAATAATCAAATTTAAAACATTTTCCAAAATGCTTATCACTTTTCCTAAAGGTTTAGGTTAGGTTTAGGTTAGGTCTATTCAAGTAGTGTTAAGAGTGGGTTAATTTTTCAAAATTAGTCAAAAAGCAAAAATCTTGATACTTTCAAAATAAGCACAAGAAAATAAGAATAAAATGATCTTGATCAATTTTGGGGAAAATATTGCAGAAGTTAGCTTAAATTGATAAATTTCATAATAGTATTAATAACACTAAATGAATTACATTCTAATTTGTATGTAAACAGTCATACGAGATGTTTTTAAATCACTCAAATTAGGAGAATTAAGCGCTGGCGGATTAGGAGAATAAAACTCTGTTTGTTTAATAAGATATTAGGTAATTTTATTGTGACTATTGTATATTGTTTCTTGACTTGTGAGATAATATTAGCTAGGAAAAAAAAACGAACACAATATCTAACAAGAATTACGTTTATTTATTCAAAAGGGTTTCAACGACATAGTCAGCGAACATGAACTACAATACCAAAACTATAACTGTACTTAGTACTTATAACTTCGTACTTAGAAAAAACCACAACACTAGAACTTAATGACAAATTAGATTACAATAAGAGTAACCTAATTCTTAGGAGAGTGTAAACATTAAAAATATCATTCTGTTCGATTCCTTAAAATATTAAATCAATTGGCATTTTTTAGTTAGAAGAAAAAGAAGAATATAGGAACAATTCTCAGAAATTCAAAAATTATAGCACAGGTTTTTCAGATAACTATACTATATCCTTTATTAAATAGGGGATGTCCTTGTAAGTTGTTCCATAACAACTGAACTTGTAACAATACAATCTCGCTTCGCTTCCCTAATTTTTCCACCTCGGCTCCCATCCTCATTGTTTTAGTGTTGAAATTACTTAAAAGAGCAAACTTCGCCCTGAATTATACGATTTAACTTTATGTTACACTTTAGATTTCAGGAACCCAATTACATGAAAACTGTCTCAATTTCAATATTTCACAAGAATAATGAATATTAATAAACTTATAAAGAAAAAACCAATCAAATGTAAAGAAACTTTTTTTTTAAATTTATCGACTAATTTTGAGATGTTATAAATATGAATATGGACTTATTTAGGCCACTGCTTGTAGGCCTATCATCTGGCACAAACATTTATGCAAATCGATTTGTGGATCAAAATTAACTAATCCGCTATATACGACGAATATTGCTTGCTATTGTTTGGTAGCGTTTGTAATTTACAATTTCACTTAGATGAATACCAGGTCCTTCCAAAGTATGGATAATTTAAAATGAATATTTAAGATATAAGGGAGTCTTTTGTCATTTCCGTCAAGTCTTCAATGTTATCAGTTAGGTAATTTAGGCCTGTCAAAGCGTTTTTAAGCTACATCGTGCTCCATGTAAGCCTTAGGGAGGGAGGAGTCGTAACTACCGTACATCAGTTTGTTTTTATATTATAAACTTTTAACTGGTTCTTTTAGAATTAAAGATATATAAAATATATTTTATGATGTGCATGATTTTGTGTATATTTTATCATACCAATACTTTGACTTAACACAAATGTTATAGAATGCAATTCATTTGATATCCAGAACTTAGCGATAGTCATAATGACTGTTATATAATGTAGCCAGTAGTTTTGTGTGATGTTTCTGTCATATCTGAAGTGCTATGCACACAATTATCCTCAACTTACATTTGCACAACCTCGTGCACACCTCGTCGAAATATTTTCAAAGAATTTCCAGGATTGAAAGGAAATAGTTTAGTCCAATTTTAGCGTTAACAGGCTATTTAAGTATATTAAAGACTTCTTATGTCTTCTGTGACATTTAGGATTTTTCCCAAATCTATATTTGGGTCCACATCTAATCACAATCGGTTAAATGGATTTCTAGTGTATAGTTTGTTCAACTTTAATATACACATCCATATGTTCCTTTTATTGATTATAGGAAGCACGAACTTTTTCTCTCTTCCTCATATTGAGACCAAACTGGTCAATTAACTACAAATGACGTTCCTCTATAAATATGGAAACCAGATTTCATTAAAATTTGTGAACAATAAAAAAGTTAATATTTAATATAACTGTTTTAAATTTTTATTAGCTGGGAAACATTTTAAAGAGAATGATTCTCAACTTTTAAACTCTTTAAATTTATGAACTCTTTTAAAACTGTGCATAGTACTTAGAAACACAGAAATAGAAAATTAACATTCTGACTTATTAACGCAAGACTAGATCATGCTAGAGAACAAAATGAGGAAAACTCCATAAAAATTGGTATACTCATTATAATTGTAAGATCCCTAAAAAAAATCAGTGTTCCCCACTGATTATTAAACTGTAAAATAAAATATTAAACCTATAACTTTATCAATTTGAAATAGTTACCAAAAAGCAAATCCAAATCAAACTATACCCGCAATAACACACCCACTATCTCTTAACTATATTTGCTATTTTCATTCTCTTTTCGTTTCAACACTCCTCAGTAGAGTGAATGTCTACCTCTCAAATAATGTTTACTACAATCACTTTGTGAATGGATTACAACAGATGACAGTGTTAATATCTCAGAGTAGCAGGTACCCTTAGCAGGAGACCAGACGGGCCTTATAAGAGTTGACTAACTGCTTTCATTGGAGATTTATCATCTAATCTAATGTATCTTAGGAGGAAAACATTGTAACATTCATTGGATGATGATTTAACTAGGCTGGGTCTTAACAAACATTTTCTCTTCACTGGTGAATTATAATCAAACCTTACAACTATACCAATATAACAAATTGGAACAGGACTCTGTTCCTCACCAGCCATTACTGGTGTCAGATTCATCCATCCTCTGGGAAGTATATTCGTTATGAAATAATAAAGAGTGAACAAACAAAACAAACAAGTACACAGTCAGTCTGTGAATAATAGTTTTTTTTTACCGCCATATCAAATCTTCACAAATCGTGGTACATCTGTATCGTGTTTAATCAAATTATCAAACACTGACCACGAAACATTAAAAAAAAAACCCATAATATGAACCACAGAAATAGTTATATTGCCTTCGTTACTGAGAACAGCGTTATAATAAATAAATATTTACATGCCGACTTATTTACTGCAATTGTTGAGGTATTTCTTTATAAATGGTATTAGCTGTATAGTGTATTTGGGAGTTAAGAATAATCAAGGCTTCATTTTATAAACTATAAGATTTATACATCTTCTAATCTTTCTTTTTTAATTTTTTTCATACAATACGTAAAATTCTGGGGCTGTGTATATCGGAATATTTGTCTTATGTTTTAAAGAATTTATAATTTATTAAAATGACGTTGTTCTCAGCAAAGAAGACAGTATAACTAATTACATGTTTTTTATTTATGTGTGTATGCAGTATTTCATGATGCAGTTAATCGCGACTGCTATAACTTCTTTTGAGAAAAATTTATTTATATCACAGTAAGAAAACTTTATTTATCGGAAGACAAGTCACAAATAAATCAACAAACTACTATAATTAAAATGTATTCTTTAATAAATAAATTAAAATAATAATAAAAAGTATATAAAACGTTATTTAAGACTCAAGCTTTTTTTATAATAATATTTTGCAATTGATAACATGATTTGTTTTTGTACTTTTAAAAAGGACAAAATAAAAAAACAAACAATTTCTAGTGTTTTGCCTCATAACATATGAAGATGACTATCCAATAGGGTAACTTACTGTAATCGTGGCAATACAGTATGTATAAGGTAACACGTGGCGTTATCGTGAATGGCACGTTCAGTATCAAACCATGAACGGAATACTAAATATGGTTCTAATTAGCCAATATCACGATACACTACGTTTGATATATTTGCCAATTACAAGAAAGAATCTTACCTTACAACCGGAGAGCTAATTAATAAAAAGAGATTGGAAAGTTGTTGGCAGAGGTTCAGTTTTAGTATTATCATATGTTCTATATAAGTTGACGTCACATGTATAAAACAATGGACACGCTGTACAACGTAGAACCAGCAATGCTACACTTTCCCCTTAGTAATTAACTGTAATAAATATTTTTAACAAGTGTCAATTATTTGACTGACTGGCAGCCAGGCTAGGTTGCCTGAACTTTGTTTCATTTTTAATTTTCAATTGTGTTGCGATCAAACAACTTTAGCAGCAGTTGGCACAAGTGATTTGCAATATGAGCAATATTTTCATCAATTCGTCAGCCTTGTAATTTTGAATAGATACATAATTAGCCAACCGTTATATATTTGATTGCAGATTTTCAATGGTATTTATAATACTATATCAAAGTATTTTTTCTTTATTTAATTTAAACTTTATCAAGGTGATAAAAGACTATTCCTTCCATACATATATGCAACTTTTAGAAAATATATATCGATCTTGAAATATGTTTTTACATTTTAAAAATTCCCTCCCTTCTGTGATCTATAAAAAAGCTACAAATCTACAAATTTCCTTTTGGCCTAAATGTGTTTAAAAAATACGAAACATCTGAGCAAATATTACCTCCAATTTTAAGAGGATCTCTGACGATATTAATGCGGCTGTAATAAAGTAGTTATATAAAACATTTAAATCACAAAAATTATTAGCACAGAAATTTTAAAATATCAGCACCAAATTAAATGTCTCATATTTGTTTATAATTATGAACACAATTTTTATATACAAGGAACCACAAGAAAATTTCGACACCAGTAGTATCTTATGGGATGTCCTGGGTAGCAGCACTACTTTGGATGTAGTCTGAGTAGCGTAAGGGATGGTTTCAGGGTCGATGCCAAAGAAACAACAGTGACAGATTTGTTTGTATCAAATATGGAGCTGGAGAGATCCTTTCATTTGGAGCAGCTTTCAATCAAAGGTCCATGCAACCTTACTATGGCTTACTGAACTCGGAGCAAGAGGAGTTAGGCAAGTCTTGAAAGGTGTGCTTGGATGAGCGCCAACTGACTCTTTACAATTAACGGGGAGGAAAGATGGGTGTACTTGACTATGACAGGAGACCACCCAGGGTGCTGATTATATCAGAGGTTACGTTGAGGAAACTGCTTGTATCATGGACTAGTAAACAACACCTAGATAGGTGATTTGCAGACATCTTATTATAGACAGGAAGAGCTAACTGGTGAGAGAGGACCTCATAGAGGAAGATCAGTTTGAACAGGGATGATGTTAGGATGGTGATAGGTCTATTGACTTGGCACTGTTTCTTGAACAGACATCTCAAACATAATAGTTAACAGGGACGAACCATTTTGCGTTAGTTTTGACGAGATTAAAATACCACGTAATTTATTAAGGAAGGTTTCGGCCATGAGTATATTCGATGGAAGGTATTTGGAGCTGAGGATCAAATAAGAATCATCAGAGCATGGATCTGATGAAATTCACAAAGTCTACGGGTAGGTTTGGATAAAAGCTCCTTAGTATATAGGCCTACTAAAGTCCATGGTGGTCTAACAGGGCGGCAACACAGTTTTATTGTTATGTTTTACAATATTCCCACAAATACATTTCACTTAAAATATAGGAAAACTAAAGAAATATTTTAATTTATAAAATATGAGCTCAATTTACATTTAACTAGAATTATATTCTTATTTATCAATGAGCCTGTAAATACTTTCATACTACGACATGCAAATAAATATAATGAAACTAATAGCCTTGTCATCGTTTATTAATCTAATAGTGATGGAGATTATAAGTAATCAATCAACATATGATGTCTTCCTTGCTTGGTTTTCTTTGCTTCTTTTTTATTTGTCGTGCACGGTTTTGTGTATTAATTTAAACTATTGAATTTGAAACTTTCTATTAAAAATACATAAAACCCGTTCAATTTTGAAGGAAAAACTTCCACCCTTTACGCAACCTTGACCTTTATAAGATTTAATTTCTTTTCGTAAGTACATTCACTCTTTTTATTATTGAATCTACCTATGTTTTAAGTAAATTAATCAATTAATTCTTCTTCATAGGATTAGGGTAGGAATTATTTAAATACTCTTAATTGAAAATGGGTTTTAAACAAAATATAAACAGAAGGCTATAAGATTATATCCAAAAACGGTGTTTTACTTTCTCAGGTGTAGAGAAAGTTTTGTGATGAGATAAACAAATCAATGAATGATGATTTTATTAATAGAAATATCTGTTTTGGGGTCACATGGGTAAAATACGAGGGGGTTTTTAATTAATGGTATGTTTTTATGTCAATCATTCAAGCATCGCAAAATGGTGGAATTTGTTTAAATTTAGTATGTGGATGTATTGGCCAAATAGCTAGGAGTTTCGGTTTTATTTTATTTATAACTAAAACATTTAGGTGAACCTGATAAATTCAGGACAAAAATACAATTTTCATTTTCATTTAATCGACTTGAACTGTTATGATCATATTTTACCCTTATTATTCGAATATATCGTGTTGGTCGTAATTTTTTCAAAACTTAATTTTCAGGAGTTATAAATCAAAAGTAACTATAACCATAAAAACATCTTCGATTATCGAATATCTGAAGATCGATCTTGGCAGATATTTCGATTATTGAAATCTCTTAATTCAATGCGCCAAACCGCAGGTAAAAGCAAATTGGGTATATTTTAAAGAAAATTAACCGTCATTAGGTATATTTTGTTATTTTACAAATTACTCCTGAACTGTTTTTTTTTTCATGCCGAGTTTAACAAATTGTTATAGGACTATAGACGTAGCAATGACTCATTTTGAGATATTCAACCTTCTAAGACCATGGTTCATTTTCATCTATTAGCAGATAACTCAAGATGTAGCAATTTAGTGAGTTGGCAACGTGTTTTCGATTGCTTTCTATATGTTTTGTGTATAAAACGTAGGAACGTTTGTGCAATATTTTTGCAAAATTTATTTTGATTGCTTCACATTTGATAACATAATAACCTGAACAGAAAAAAAACTATGTTCCAAACTGTATAATATTTCAAACATAACAATAATTCAATTAATCCAAGTAATAAAATACTACAAAATGTCGCGTAAGTATTTTATTGTGTTCTCAACTGCTCATCACACCTCTTATAAATGAAGATATTCAACGATGTAAATTAAGTCGTAAAATAAAGTAGCTTTTATGAAATAAAAGACAAATATACCTTTACGCAGCACTTCTATTGTGTGTGCATCAATTGCATTACGTTTAACTATTTTAATTATGATCAAGAGGTAATTATAGTACCTTATGAGGAATACAAATATCACGGCCTTATAATACAATGAAAAACGTTACTTCTAAGTATAGTTTATGTTCCTACTTTCTCCGCTCGAACTTTCTATACAAAGTTTTGTTTCTAATACTAATCTTTCTGTATAAAAGTCCTGATGTCATTATTTTAAACATCTACACTAAACATAAAACATTTTTCCAAACTGAAGCTTTTTCATCGTATACATTACGCAGCCGATAGAACGCGAATTCCTTTTAGTCATATATATTGATTATTGATGACTTCCACTTTCTTATAATCAGATTTCCTAACTATATGTAAAATAAAACAATATAGGAAGCACCAATTCGAAAACCAATTTTCAATCGACAGCCCTTTTGAAATTGGAATAAAGTACTTAGTTTTCCTAATAGTTTCATAAAAGGCATTTAATGACGAGTAAGTTAAACGAACCTATGTACCAAATAACATTAAAAATCACAATTAGAAAGAGTACTACTGCTGCACTTCATTTTACTTAACCATTCCTGAACAACCGTTCTAAAAGTAAAAATGCAACTGCTCAATAATATTTTTGTGTGCGAGGTAAACTTTTTGTCCCTTATTAATGACGTTTTCTATTCAAAACTCATGAATATGTCAATCTGAGGGCCAAATGTCACATTCTACAAATGCTCACTTAACTGACTTCCGAGATTTTGTCTAGACAAAATTGAATAGCAAATAAAAATATAATAATACTTGCAAACATGAGAAAACTGAAATTGTTATGATATTCTACATTTCTGCTAAGCCAATATTACATAATTAATTTAAGTACATTCTTCTATAATTACTAGCATTGTCATTCTGCGTCAGCAGGAAAGGGTAGAGGATGGGGGGGGGGGTACGTGGGTTATATAAGACGACTACGTGGGAGGGACGAATCAGTAACTAAATAGCTTTTGAAAATATAATTCATCAGCATAAAGTAACCATATCAGCATAAAGTAAACTAATCAGCATAAGTTAACCCAATGATAAGGGTAACGGAAGAATTAATTTAGTATGAGAAAATGAGTTTCATTAAGACTGATTGAGAAATACGAAAGTAAAATTGTTGATCTAAACCTTCAAATTTTACATTAGATTATAAATGATTAAACAATTCGGTACGTTTGTATTAACAATACTTTTTTAAGTTTCGTAGTAAAATTTGTTCGTCTTAACCAAATTATACCTACGTTTTCTATGGATGATTAAGCGGCCAACATTTTCTCAGTTAAGAAATCGTCCCAGCAATTGCCGAGAGAGAAATGTATGCTAAATTTTATACAGTTAAACTATATGTATAATAGCTACTGAGAAAAATGAACTATGGACTAAGACGTTTTAAATTACAGAAACTGAAACCAGCTAAAACAAGAATTTCATGGAAATCGGAGGTAAAATATTATTTTAAATTTTTGGACAGAAAAAATATTTCTTATTTATTAAAAAGCCTGTTAGTTAAAACCAAATCCTTTTTTAACAATCCTCCTTTCTTCAAAGTGGGAATGGAGTTGCCCATTATCCGCACTAAAATATGGAACCAAGTAATTTGTTAAGTAATTATTAAATTTAGGGAATAAAAAAATGTATCAACCATTGTAGATTGATACATTTAAATAAACCAAACAAATGCAGTTTTTAAGACTAATAACTTTAGTAAAGTATGCGATTTAGCACATTAAAATTGTACTCCATACCGTAAACATCATCATTCAACTAAACTACCTTGCCAGTGAATAGAATATTTTACAGTAAGGGGCTTACATATTCAAATTTTACTCGTAAAATGATTTTTGGATATCAAAATATTTTTATTTGTAATATTCAAAGTATACGATATTATCTATTTTTCTTTTATTTACACACAATTAACAACATACAGAACTATTATTATTTTACAAATTACTCTGTAAAACTAAAGTAAATTTATGCAAAATTGTGGGCGAGTGACTTACATTATTCTTATCTTACATAACACGAATACTGAAGTACATAATACGATATACTTACATAATATATCGTAACTTACATAATATTGTTCGTATTCAAAATGTTGAGGTAATGCGTTGAATTTAAGAATACACGATACCGACTTCCTCAATCTAGTACAATTTATGTTCCATCAGATATGCGGCTTATTTTAACAAACATTTGTTTTGTTTATGAACAGAAATCACTTTCACACACTAAATTAATTTGCATGCACATTATTAAAGGATAGTCACGTACAAAGCGAATGTACGTACACAAGCGATGTATTTAATTACTGAGCAAAACATGGCTCAATTACCTTACAATACTCCCGATAATTAGAACACGCAGTCTTGCAAGCAGGTAGATATATTACGAATACAATCAATTCATTTATACTTTAATGAAGACAAGGAATCGTAGTAAGCAATTTGCACTGGTTGCAAACTCTGCTAGGTCTAATCAATTGGCACATTCAAAGTCTTTTTTCCTATCAGTAGCCAATATTCTAACATTACAAAAAACATGGTTTTTATATTTTTACAGTAATATTTAGAGAGTTTCTTTAAGCCACTAAGGTTAGTTCAGTTAACAGACAAGTTTGAGTACTAATGATGAAATGTCCACTAAATAAGAGAAACATTGCGTTAAAATTTTATTTATATATGATATTTCCAAATGAACGAATTCTGTTTTCTAATTTTAATGTCGGGTATATACTTATAAAGATTTAGTTTTTGAAACTTAAAGATTTAGTTGTATTGGAGTTCTGAAAACAATTATAAGTTTTATTTAAGCAAGCACATTTAAAAAATGAATGAGCGTTTAAAAGGTTTTGTTTCCGATGGAAAATACCGAGCACTGCCATTTCATCTCCGTTCGAAAAATGTTTTTAACTATACATCATGTAGATTTGTTAATCATTGAAATAAAACACAAGGAAAACAAAAAAAAAAACATACATAAAAGACAAAGACTGAATTCAGCAATGTATCACTATTTCTATTCGTGTAGAAAAATTATTACTGAATAAATAATGAGCTCATGTTTTACCAAAGTTACTGTTATCGTCTGATATTTCGTAAATCTTAGCTTTAAAAAAAGTAATTACAAGATACCAATTATATAATTCAAATTTGAAGACTCCTTCTTCAGTCCACCTTTGGAGATGAAATGTCTTGATAGAAAAAATGGAACATGTTATTAGGATAATATGATTTCTTTAAATTAACAATAATACTTGTTCTTGATAATATTTTATAAACAGATTACCAATTTGATTCAAAACAAGAAGAATTTTTGAAATATACCAGCCCGTCTGTAGTAGATGCCTCATTTTGTTTAAAGCAGGATTTGCTATAATTACGAACTAGGGTTATTTTAAATATATATTACCGTAAAAAAAAATCTGTGTAAGTAAAACCTTGTTTGTTAGTTGTTCACATTTTTTTTTAAAAACATACAGATTGGTGAAAAACGTAAGAAAGAACAATAAAATTTCTATTTAAATTATGTAATAATAAAGGGTTTATAAGAAGAAAAAACAAGATCTGTTACCTTTTCTCTTCATAACGATTTTCCTTTCAGTATTTTTATTTCATAAAAACTAGAATTAATGGAGAATTAATTTCTGCTTTCCCAACCATATAACAGAGATTCAGATTTTATCATACCCCTAACTAAGTAGATATAAGCTGAACAATAGAAATAGACATAGATACATAAAACAGTATGCTAAATGTTATACATAATGTTTAGAATCAGAAGTCTCAGCTTTAATTAAAAATGAAAAATATCCACCGAAGCTCAATTGGTTAAGGCGGACGTCTAGCTCACTGCAATTCAGACTTTGACACTGTCAAAGGTTAGGTTACCTAGACTCTGTCGCTGTGTTCTTTGCATTAAGAAATTCTTGCGTCTTACGTTCGTAAAGAATAGACGTTTAGGAAAGGAAAAGATATGAAAGAAAACAAGTTTATATATAGTTGAACTCACCAAAATATTTATAGTAAAAATTTTGTGTGTGTGTGTGGGGGTGTGTGTGTGTGTGTGTGTGTGTGTGTGTGTGTGTATGTTTTACTATTACTTTTCTTCTAATCCAAAAATTTTGTGAATTTTTGTTAACTTATTATTATATTTACCTTTATAACTAGTAAAATTTATTAAATTAAACAAATGTTTGCAATGACAAATTACAGCGTTATTTCTTCTTTCATATAAATATATAATTAGCAAAAATTAAAAGTGGTGTTAAAATGTGTACAGATTATAATTATTTTATTAAATCATTGTTACCCTGATAACATATCATGATTCTGATAGGAGGTTTAACTTACACTCTTATGTACTGACGCACGCGTTTGTCAGCAACTGTGAAGGAAGGGGAGGAGAGGAGGAGAGATTCGCTCTTGCTTGCGTTCGTGTAAGATTGAAGGAAGATATACATCCCAGTCTGTCTATACGTAACCCAAGTGATATAACCAATTTACTATTGTCTGCTTAGTCAACAATTATCCACGCCGTTGAAACTAACAGCCTGAATAATTAGACCACGAAATCGTGGCCATCACAAGTGCAGGAGTGAAAGTGCATACAAAATGCATACTGCACTTGGGACTCGCCACTGACATAATCTCCGCGTCCACGTCCGCCACCGTCAATCCTATTATGTAAAATTAGAGTAACAAACTCGTGAAAGTAGACAGACTAGGCGCGGGGTCAAGTGAAAACTAAATTGTTTACTGCAACGCCTTCGCTTTACAACAGCTCTTGACATTCATTGTCTACAACTGTCGTTCATAGGACGTGCAAAGTATCAACTACACTGAGTCTATAAATAAAATAAACGCTTTAACTTCGCGTTATCACCTAATATAATATAACTTATAGGCGTAATATCAAATACATATTATCTTTCTGTTTTACAACACAAGTTGGGTTTAATTAAGGTTTACATATTTAAGTAGTTACATGAAATAATCGAGGTTATAATTTGTAATGTTATTTACTTATAGTACGTCCCGATCATTGAGTTTTCAAATGAGTAAGAAAAATAGGTGCTGTGGAAAGAAAAATTAAAGGTACGACTGAAATACATTAATAATTAATAGTATATAAATACTGGTGATTTTTTTCTGACCATTTCAAAATAATTATCAACAATTAATTTTTTCGTTACCTATATTTGAGTAAATTATATTACTGTATATATTATCCTAAGTTTGTAAATTCTACTCTCTGTAAATAAACACTATTGAATGTTGCTAGAATGAATGATTTGAGCTACCAAAATAAAGAACTCGTTCATTAGTTAGATTGTGCGCTCGCTATTTTTTACTGTCTTGAGAGTTGTGAAGAGGATGGAATACTACATATGTCACGCTATAATTAATTGATAAGCACAATAAGAGACTTATACTTAAGTGATTTAGCGAGGACACTTTTCGATGTCGTCTACGACAACAATAGGCACTCTTAATAAACAATAGAATTGATATTTTTTAACTGTTGCTTTGCTCCTCATTTGTAACGTTTACAGAATTTTTAACTATTTCCTTTGTGAAAATAAATAGTTTATATTTTTGCGTAGGAGAGAAGCAGCAGTACTCACCATAAGCAAGTTTAGCTTCGGGCTTGATAACAGTTACACAGATTCTAATCCCATTGCTGATATGCGAATTTGTGTGTGCGTAATGGTGATCCCCGTTTTTATTAGCACAACGGGTATAAAGTAAAGTCGAGAAGCCAAAAAACAATATTAACAATAATAATAATATAATTAAATGTAGAGTGATACATCCTATATGGAGGTATTGTCACAGGTCTCTATAGAAACAACATAACGGCGGATTGAGATGGTATTAGCAATATTCATATATAGTTTATGAAAACAATAATAAAACATTTATTTTTTTATGTGTGTCATTTTTTGCCAACATTTATAGACCTGAGTGTTCATATTGCAATAATAAAATGTACTGATTTTTGTTTTTTAGCTTACAAAAAAAAACAAAGAGTTTAATATAAGAAGTTGTAAGATGAGGCCTATATTAATACAAAAATTATTAGATACTTCAAATTAGCTCATTTTGAACATTGTATTATTGTTTTATGGCGTGATATCAAACATTGATCTCATAAACAATGGTTTTAAAACACTAGAATAAGGATATGACAGAATTATACACCTTCCACTGATTTAGAAGGCAATGAACGTCGCTTAGGGCTTTATGCAGTTTCTCGTTTTACAACTTTGAATTATAAGGAACTACAATTATAAATGAGTAGAGAATATATCAAATCACCAGAGCTGATAGAGGGTAGCTAGACGGATAGGGCGGGGAGTTTCTTCTTGATCTTCGCCTGGGATCGTCGGCTCGTTCTTCAAATCAGGAACGAGGTAAAGCGCAATTTGAAACCGGACCTCCCTCACCAGATAAATCTTGACTTTCACAAATACACACGCAGTTAAAGGAAGTAAACAGGGAAAGTAAGTATCATTGCTCTTTGATGATGTTTATCTCGAGTTATGTTGAAACTATTCAACGTTCTTCCACTTCTATCGTAGAGTGGAGATTTTTCAAAATGAAAATATTTTACACTATAATTTTAATTATTTAAGTTTGATTCACCAAGACTTTTAATGAATTACTATTATAAATATCTAGGACTCAAGATTACACACTTTGGTTTTTTATTGTTAGGAAGAAAATAAAATCATTTTATATCACAAAATGTTTACCTGGTCAGTTATTCTAGACGATGTTTTTACAGTGGCATCTCCTACAATCAAAAGATAATAAACATGTCCATGAAGTTCCGTTGACCAAACTGGAATTAGTAACTTCCTGGCTCAAGTTGAATTAGGGCCCCCCAGAATATTTCATATAGAGGAGCTTCCGTTACTCTAAGAGAAGACATTACTCTAAAAATTACTGTTTGAAAATAAAAATGTCCATGTTAAACACTATTTTACATCAATTTACCTGACACATAAATAAATGTTCCTTACGCAATTATTATGAAGATATATGCATGCTTCCATTTTCGGAAAAAAACATATTGCTCCTACAGTAGAGATATAGGCCTATTTTACAAGAAATAAAATTCGTTCTCAGCCTATATATTTTAATAAGTGTTAGTTTATTTAATCATCTAACTGATTAATATTACATTATAATAAATTAACTATAAAAGCGTTTAACAGTTGAACACTATATTTTTCAATTGTTATAAGTTTCAAAACATTAAACTTCGCCGAGTATACAATTACTTTAACTTGAAATTGCGTCTACGCTGTATCGAGTTTTCCATTTTTTTAAAACATAAACTAGTACACATTATATTTACGATTATTTGCCATCACGTTTTTTTTTTTTTTTTTTTTTTTTTTTTTTTTTCCCCATATTAGATTCTCTAGATGGCTAAATAACATAGATTCATCTGTGGGTTTATTAATAATTGTAGTTTCGAAATATCTGTCCGAACTGAAACTACTATAATTTTTAATTTTATAGTGTATATAGCCTTTGACAAATTAAACATAAATCGTTTAAGAATTAAAGAAATTAATTCAATCAACTTTCAAAAGTATGTGATAGATAGGTATTAATTAATATCAAATTAAAACCTTTGTCTTTTTTTCCAACTTATTTCAATAATAACATTACTTTCTTTCTAATTTAAAACAAATATTTAATAAACAAGATATACTATAAGTTAAATAGTCTGAATACCTACATAGTATAAAGCTTATTATGCCAAGCTCAAGTTAGTATTAGAGATTAAAATTTCGAATATTACTGCTCCGTAAAGCGTAAAAAAAAACTACCCACATCTGTACTGTTCTAACCTTTAAATTTTTCATGTAATTATTCCATCCATAATTATTCGAGTAATCTGGTCATATGTTTATGTTTAACATAGTTCTTGTATGTTCGTTGGAATCCAAGACGATGTTTGACATGCAGAACCTTACATAATACTTTACATTATAAACAGTATTAGATTTCTACAAAATTCATAAAAAGTTTTTACAATTTTGGGAAGATTTATTAAAACCCTCAAAACGTAATTTGACGCTAAATGTGCCATCGTACTAAAGCAATTTATATACCGCTGTAAAGATAATGTTCCAAACTTATTTATAATGCTTAATTAATTGCTAAAGTCCGTGTATTTCGCCGCTATCGAGTAACGGAACAACTTCGAAGTAGTGAAATAAAAATTGTTTGATTATTGCACGACTTTTTGGTTCCTGACATAGTAAGACCACAATGTATACATCTAAAATTTTTGTCATTACGCACATACATTCTATCCACCTTTCTGAGAAAAAATATGTATAACAAGTTGTGTTTTCCATAATATTACTATTTTAGGTGAATTTTTCGAAATAGGCCTTACTTTTTAGCTATTTTACACTTTTTATTTAATTTTCTAATGAAAATTGTATAAACTGATTTTTGTTTTTACCAACATTTATTTATAACTATATTTCAAAACTTTTGTATATCTTGAAAATTTTTTAAAAATTGTTGTATGGTATATATATATATATATATAGACTTTTCCGTGGCATTTTCACTTCATGTTTTGCACATTTTTTGATAACTAACACCAAAATCTTTACATCTATTTTGTTTTTCATTACACAAATTTCTATGCACCTTTCTGGGACAATATATATATAAAGTTGTGTTTTGCATAATATTACTATTTTTTATGAATAAAAAAAAAACCATTAACACTTTCTTCCGCTTTTTAAAGTTTGTAGATGATAATAAAAAATATTAGGTTTTGAATTGGCGAAAACATAACTATTCAAATACTTATGCTAAACTGAATTCTAAATACAAAGGGATCACATAAAAATACATACCCAACTAATAATTCTCAACAAGTCGGTGAGTAATAATAATGTATTTAATTTGTTTACATGACATTGTAAGTTACCCAACTTAATTCTGTACATACTGCACAATAAACAACATTATTGTTTCATGGTAAAAAAAAATACAAACTATTTACAACATCAATCATTCCTTTGATTTGATCAATTATTTACAAATACGAAGTAGTCTTATTTTAAAATCTTGAAAAGGAAACCTGAATAAAATATGGAAAACGAGGTTTTAGATTTCTGAAGCACGTCTTGACACCGAGTCAGAACAACAATACTGTTCGTAACCATAGCAACTTGTTCAATATTATCATCCCTTCCCTCCATATCCAAACATAGCCCACTCTTGCGGTGCCCTACAAGTGCAGTCTTGAATCAACAGTTCAGCTTGAATCCATATTTGTCGTCAAACAGTCTAATTTGATTTCCAAGATAAAAAAATAATACAAAACATTTATCAATATCATGGATATTTTCAACGTTTAAAAATAGGTAAAAATTATAAATTAATCAAAATACGATCACTAATAAAAATGTTCATAACTCAATTTTCACTCCTCACCCCTTAAGCTATTTTGGTAAAACTATTATCAACCCAAACTCTAATCTGCTTTAAACCAAACTGCAAACTGCATAATTTTATCATAAAGACCATTGGTTCACTAGAAGATGCTTGAAAATCACGTTCCAATCATAATCCTATTTTCTTCTCTTAACCTATGCACTCCATTTGGGTCAGATAAGTACATATTACTACCAAACTCGAACTTGGAACTTCAAGATAGATAAACTCATGAACTTCATACAAATCTAACTATAGTAAAAAAATTGATTAATTTTACGAACAAAGCCTTTTTCATCGATTTCTCTTTAACGGTTTTGACGAAAATGTAATCGTACAGTGAGACGATTAGCTAACTGTGAAACTTACAGTGAATTGTAAATTTTACGTCACTCGAACATACTTCCGTTCTTTAGATAAAGAGTGACACTTTCACCCTTGTCCTATATTTATTCCAATTTTTGAAAAATTATTTTCAAATTTAATTATACCATAGAATTCATACTCCACAATAAACTTCTACATTTGGAGTCAATCAATTCATCTCTGTTCTCACCGAAATACTACAGAAAAAGGGGAGACATTTTTCGTTAAGAGAACTCGAAACCATCGAAAATGAGATATCGAAATTTATTACAAAACTTCCCTTACTAAGTTTTTTTATTTTTTATTAACTAAAATATTTTAAAAAGTAACGCCTATCGATTATTCAACAATTTAAAGGAAATAATGAGCGGAGAATAACTGTCCAGGCCAAGGGTTGCTATGTCGTCCCTACATAAAATAATAGTTTATTGAAATAGAATTATGTACCACTTTTTTCCCTTAGGATTTAAATAAGTTTAGATTTAAAAAAAGCTAGCTAAAATTAGATCATTGTGGTATTTTTCGGCAAAAGATTTATTGGATGATATGGGAAACAAATGGAATTTTCATAAAACGTATATTGTAGAATCCTCAATGTAAAATTCATCTAACGTATAGACCAGTTTCTCAAATTTATTTAATTTTTTTTGTTTGCAAATGCTACGATAATGATTGTTAATAACTGTTCACTAATTTACTTGCCTATAATTTAATCAACCTCCTTAAGTAAAAAAGCACAAGTTCATGACTGTATTGTAAATTCAATAAGATGTCATTTTAGATAAAAGCAACCTATAAATATCTCCGGTTTGCCCCGTTTTCTCAACTCATTATTCTTTTTAAACGATATTATCACTCGTTATGGGTGGACGATTGCCGTCAAAATAAAAATATGGAAGGTAGACCTAATATTCTTATTTGTAGAACTACTTTAGTTACTACTTTAGTCCCATCACCATACCTGTAAATCCTATATTAGCCTACAATATAACTCTGAGCAGGTTAACGATTATCTCGATCAGTATTAAAGATAGAGTTAGTCAATAACCCACAAATATCATTCAATAATTTACCTATTTACTGTGTGGATTTTTTATGAAATTATATTTATAGTATGTCTATGTTATATGATGAATATATTAATATAGACTTGTCTTGTTTTAATGAGAATTGTAGATGCTGTGTGGTCCAAGCACAGCCGACGAGGGGATTGAGTGCGGAACAATTTCGGAATGTCAGCAAACAGTCACTCGGCACGACATAAACTTTCACCTCCCGACCTCAAGACACGACTAAACAATGGACACTTTTCTTCAACGGTGATTTACTCTTTGCATAACACTCACATATATATCAAATCAGATATTACAATACATGACAATCTACCCTTGTGTAACACTGGTTACTGTAATACAATGTACGTGAAATTCAAGTTTGGAAGGTGGTATGAACTCCTAATACCATCCTGATCGACTGACTAACTGATTGAAAGCGTTAAACAGACACTTACTAAAGATCCGCCTTCAATTGTGTACAGAATAAAATTTAAAAGTCTTAAAAGTTGATCACCTCTTCCTTCCTAATGAGACCTAGATATTAATTTTTGTTTTTGTTTTTAAATGTTTAACCTGATATTATCCTCCATTGGAAGTACTCAAATGGGATCGAAAAGAGAAGCGAACACAATAGTATTGTTTTAGATTACAGGCATTGTTTCTACACTAACTGTAAGTGATTTTGATGAAATTTAAGAAAATATATGCTGTGAGGAGCGGAGTTATAATTGAGACTCTAATACAATAACAACAGGTATTTCTTTACCTACTCCCCATATTTTCTGAAAATTGAATACTTTTTTTTATCCCTTTTTACAAACGATTTTTATAATACTTATTCGTCAAATTGTCTAATATAAAATAAGTTTATATCTCCTCCATAAAAAAAAAGTAAGAAAATAATTTATAGTATATTTTGATACCTAACGACCTGAAAATTTCTAAAGCAACATTCGATCAAAATTGTGTTCAAACTTCGTGATTGAAGAGGAATGGCAATGATTAGTAGACGAAATCAGGTGGTCAAAATAAATATAGTGTTCTAAAGTAATTATGTCCAGAAAAGTTTCTTTTGGCGTCTCTGTATATTTGGGATTTTCTTAATAATAACATTTCTAAAGAAACTATTCATAAAATGAATTAATTTTTTAGTGGTTTAAGTAATGATATTCAACATATTTACAAAAGGCAATAATTTTTTATTTGTCATCTACTATAAAGTAGATTATTCCCATTTTTTACTGAAACACCTCCAAATATATGTGTGTGTAATATACGAGTATGTTTGTGAATTTGAGTGGCATTTATAACTCTTCGAAAGATCATCTAATTTTATCTCGTAAAAATCTGGGTTTAGTTATATAACAAAATACGTTTATAACTTTAAAAATGGAGCCTGTTTAAAACTCTACACAATCCATTGCTTATCTTTGATATTTAAAATATAATTATTTCATCAACTGAAAAAGCTAAAAACATATCTACATACATTTAGAAGTAAATTCTAAGTTACAGAGTAAATTAAACAAATAATAAAAGAAATATAGTTGTCCGATATATTTCATAGATAATTTTTTGGATCCAAATCAATATTCTCAAGTAATTTCCCAATCTTCTCCAAATTTTGAAATAAATCGGTATATAAAAAAAATATAACTCTGAACACTTAGTTTCCATAAAGTTACTTATTTTACCTAGAACTTTAACTTTACAATGTACCAAACTTACCAAACTTACAAACTTTTATTTACTTTACCAAATTTTTGAATTTCATGTTCATTAGTACAGATAGACTAAAACATACAATCTATCTAGCAACAATGCAATAACCTTAGCTACAAGAAAAAGATCAGTATTTTTTTTCAACTTCCATAGGATTTCCTAAGATGAGTCACGGACTCATAATTACCACCAATTAATCACCTCCAATATCTCAGCGCTTGTACAAAACAATGAAATATGATATATATTTCGTTTGTTTGAATTTAATTAAAAACTCGAATTTGTAAGGAGCTGAGCGATTTTTCCCAAGTATTACAATAACCGTAATGTTATACATGTAATTTGTAAGATGGGTACAACTCTTTTCAACTTCCAAAGGATTGCCTAAGATGAGAGTCTCGAATTCACTATCACCACCAATTAATCACCTCCAATATTGTCACGAAGAAGAACAAGACTGTTGCAATTATAATGGATGAGGAAACAGCAGAGTGGATGTAAGAAGGAAATCTACTTCATTTTTAATATTAAATTATGAAACAACAAAACGGAAGTTTTCAGATTTGTGTCAAAGTTATCAGCTAACAAATAATGCTACATTGATAACTCTTTCTCTAACATCATAGTTAGCCATGTTATCAACAAACATGACTTATATTTATTATGCTTCTATGTAGAATGTATTTTGGGGAATTTATTAATTTTTTTACTAACATTAATTTTTTAGTTTTTTCTTTTTCCCATTAATTTTAAAATGTTAATCAATACGTCCAGAGTGAAAATTACAATTCTTTTTACTGATGAATGTACTTTCTTTGTAGTACTGTTAATGGCTACATTAACAATCAGCACCACTACAAAATGTGGGCCAAAGAAAGCCCACATGAAACCAGTAATCACTATGCCAGGTACGTCAAAAAGTAAATGTGTGGTGTGGTATTCTGGGAGCACACTTAATAGGACCACACTTCTTTGAAGGGAACTTCAGTTGACGGACCTATCTTTAATTTCATCAAAATATTGGTGATCTCGGCCCTTAATATTCTACAACTTAACTACAGTGTTATATTTATTCATGATGGTTGCCCTTCTCATGGAACTTTCAAGTAACTCGGTATCTGAAAAATGTTTTTTTCCATTAACTGAATTGGGATACGTAGCCCGCCAAAAAACAGCCAGTCAGATCACCTGATCTAAAAAATCGCTTGGACTATTTCTACTAAGGGTTTATAAAGGACATTGTTTTCAAAGACCAGGATGAGAAACCAGGAAACGTAGAAGAACTAAGAGAAAAAATATCTTTAGAAACGTCTGGTATGATTACTGTAGAAATGTCGAGGAACATAATTAAGGACTCTTATGACAGATTGTGGTTTTCTTTGACTCCGTCAGGTGATCACTTCGAACAACTGTTTGTAGGTAATAGCATTCAAAAGAACTTGTATACGAAATTATAACTTTTCCATACAATTTTTAAATGTTAAACATAGCATGTAATGTATTAATTTAATCTGTTAATATAAATTAAACTAATTGAAATTATTAGAGTTTACAGACTAATTATTAGTTTATTGGGTAAAATGAGAAACTATATATGTTTTTTTAAACTTTTTTCTATTCCTGTATCATTTTAGAATTTTTAAATACCATAATTTGAAATTGTTGTACCACAATGACTTTGATTTTAAGTTTGATGTAAATCGGATAATAAATGAAAAAGTTAGTTTTTAACCTTGACAACAGAACCCAAGATCTTTCAAAATAATTTTAAATTATAAAAATCAAATGGTATCCGTGTCAGGAGTTAATACTGTAGACTAGCTCTATATTAAATTTCAGCTTCGTGGGTCTTCCCCGTCTATGTACAGCACATTTAATATGAGAACCATGATAAAATTGTCACTTGTGTACTATCGACAGAAAACAAAAGACAACTTAATAATACACCTCTGAGTATATTTCGAATAAAATAAAAATCTCGGCGGGTTGTAAACTTAATTTATTTAGATGCTATATTTATCAATGTCTCTCAAACGAAGACGCACAGAACATTTCTTAATGTATGCACTTAAACAGTAATCACATCGAGGGTGGCACAAGAATGTTTTGTTGCTAAAGATTCCCTGATATGTGAAAAAGAAATAAAAATATAATTACCCATAGATAGTACTCGAACAAGTTTATACTAGTAGTAAAGTTTTAGGAGATTTGGTTGTGACGGTCTGTGGATTATAATTGGCGTTGGAGATATAAAACACGGTTTGGTTTGTATTTTAATATTAGAGGTCCTTCAAAACTCAATCTATTCTCATGAGTTGTTGAAACCCTGAGATATCCCTGATGGTAGAGAGTGATTGTAATGAATGTCGCATCAAAACAGACTCCTATCAATGACAATAGTAATTTACCTTCCACGTCTGACAGTTTTCGACAATTTAAGATGTCTGTAGCACAACCAAACATCTGAGAAAAAACAACAATACATTTGTTGAGGGTTAAAATGTATTGAAGTACAGCTAATCTACGGACAATACTTTTGATGAGTTTACCTGCCTTAACTAAATAGTTCAACAAACACTACTCATGGAAAACATATAAATGTTTCATCAATAATTGTCAATAGAAATGTGGTACAAAATATAACTTATGAAAAATTGATGTAATTCTTGTTTCATTTGTCATGTCAATAATTAATTTCCCGTTACGGGAAGTTTTACATAGTTTACAAATATGTAAAATTTTATAAAAATTCACACATTTCCTTACAATAGTATGTTTAAAAAGTGTGTTGATAATTATTACAATTGCTTCATTTTATAATGAGTAGATAGACTACAAAACGCTAGACGGTTACGAGCACAGCGCCAATGAACATTCTGTTTACATTTACATTATTTCCATAAAATGTAAATAAATAAAGTTATTAAATAAAGGAAACAATATTATATTGTATACTACATTTCAGAACATCCGTGTATTCTCTTAGGGATCATATAGTAAGAAAATATAATAATACAAAAATTAAAAAACTTCAATAGTTTTACACAAAACTATTCCTAGCTATTCATATTACAGACACGGCATTTGTTCCAAGCGAGTTTATTGAAAAGAATACTTTTCTGAATAAAACAACGCTTTAGCCACTATTTAAGTCAAATTACGTTAAACTGTAAGTGCATACTCAACCTCCAAATTTAATTAAAGGACGAGAATTGTTAATTGTATTCTACTTGTTAAAGTTTTGTATTCGAATCTGGGGGAGATAGGGGTTCAAAATCCGTGATTAAAACCACCAGTCTTCCTTTGGTGAGATTATTAGAGTAACCGAGGACTAAGGGTCTTTATTTTTAGTTCTTACCTTTCAGTTTTTTATAAGCTGATTATGACCTAAAGGTTTTTTGTCTTTAAACAATAATTTTGGAACACAACGATGATAGAGGGACGGAAATTACTTTTTCTTTTTCCTGAGACCACCATCGCCTTTAAAAAGGTATAAATGATCAAGCGTAAAAAATAGAACCCTAAACCTGAAATACTCTAAAAATATCATGGAGTTGGTCAGGTGAGACTTGATAGCAAAGCTGAAAGAAAGGGATCTAACACAAAACTATACGAAGAGAAGTGTAGATCCAGCAGGAATGCCTCGGGATTGCCATACCCGTACTTACTATAAGGAAACCCTTGAGGGGATTCTCTGAAGATGAAGACTATTATGTTGAGGGTACTAACTAACAATATTACTATTTTAAAGTGATTTTCTAATACTTGTGGTTTAGTAAAGTCACTTAACTTTGTTTATGAAATACAGAATACAAGAAAGATTTCCAAACTAAACTCTTATATTAATGTTGACAGACATAACAAAATTATCAGATATTGTGCTATTTGTAACGTTCTCAGATATCAAGTCATAATAATATGCTATTTTAACATTTGTAAAGTTCATACAATTATATCTTGAGTATACGATGTACATGTAACAAGTTGATAATTTAAAGAACTACAAGTGTACAATATAACTTATTTACGTCTCGTTGGACAGTTGGTTTAAGATGTAAGATTACAGTATAACGGGACATGAGATAGGCCTATTTATTTATCTTGTTCGTGTCACCCTTTAACCTGTTGGACCTATCTATGCATGGCGTAATAAGACACAGTGGAATTTGTTTTATCAGTTGATCTGTGTAAACTAGAAATGTAGTATTTATTGTATTTTAATACTTTATTTTCTTGATATATTGCAAATTATATTATGGCGCATACATATTAATTACTTTAAAATATATTTCTATACAACAGTTATTTTAAGAAACTAATGAATTCAGAGTAGGTAATTAAAATTGGTTTGTAATGTATAGTTAAATGTGACCTTTGATGTTACATCAAAGTCAACTAACTACAACATCTCGTCCTCTTATAGCATCTATGGGGAACGGAGCGAGGGCCAGCGCCTTTTTAATGACATCTGTCAAATTCTCACTTAAGGAGCGTGGGCCCACCGGTAGGAGAAGCCAAAACAAGAAAGGAAGCTCAGTGTTTGTTGATTGCAAGACTCACTACAAACAGGTTAGGTTATTATACACGACAGACAGGAAACACGAGTATTCTGGGAATCCCTTGCCTCCCGACGGCTTTTCTTTACCCCTCGCTCCTCCAAACGAAATATTAAATGGATTCCTTGTAAAATGTTTGGTCAGCTGGCCCTCGTTCCTACACTCGGCAGTTATATGCTAATTTTGATCCCAGATTGGGTTTGGGTCATTCGCCAGGATTATTAAGTTGAAAATAACACTTAATTGGTCCTGTTTTGAAATTTGGAGTTAGATTTTAATATTTTTCCTTTGAAAAAGTGCAGGGTCTGCGATAATTTTTC
Source organism: Aphrophora alni (assembly GCA_963513935.1). Lineage (NCBI taxonomy): Eukaryota > Metazoa > Arthropoda > Insecta > Hemiptera > Aphrophoridae > Aphrophora > Aphrophora alni. Next base: position 115,411,451 of record OY740766.1, on the reverse strand, counting down.
CCTTGTTGTTAACAGCGAAACATTATGCCAGCAGATAAGGAATCCAAAAAGTGATTCCGACATGCCGTCCGTTAGTCGTGATCGTTTTCTTAGCTGTGAACAATATAGCTGTTGTATGGACGTAACCACGATAGCCAGAAAAACTAGCAGAGGCCTACAGAAATTCAGAAGAAAAAAAAGTTTCCCCGTATTTCTCGGCTGCTTTAACTTTTAAATTTTGCAGATTATTACCAACTCTAACTCTTTAATTCACTTTAAGCCTATGACCAGTACCTACCATGATATACCCACCAATCTTATTATTATCCAGCACCAAGAAAATTTGTGTATATATAACAACTGAAGATGGTGACTTAATCATCGAATCGTCGTCATGTGTCAAAAAAATAGTTTATTGTAGAGTGTCTTTTAGTTCAATTGGTGGTAATATATCAAAATAAATTTTATAAATGCTATTATTCATATTGACCTCTCCATTGCAATCACAATAAATTTAGATCTATCTTAGATAAAGCCGTGGTTTTAGTGGATCAGGAATTATGCATATACTTCAGACAAATAAGATTTGATAAAGGAACAAATTCATTCTGATAAGTTGAATGATCAATCGGTTGCTCTTGAAACGTGGTGCGTTCCCGTGAGGTTATAGATGGTCAGTATCCACGATTAATGATTTATTAAAAAAAATTGATTGTCGTAAAATTTGGACATAACCAATTTGGTAATCAGGTCTTTTGTCAAAAGCTCTTTACACCATAAAATCAATTGGAGGAATTATTTGTATTGACTGTATTTTTTTAAATAAATTTTGATGAACTTATAGTTTCTGCACCCCCTAGCTCTCTATTGACTTTCAAGTCCTGTTATTTTTGTTGTTTATCTAAATTATGAAATCATTTTGACTCTGTTGTTATTCGTTACGAAAAACTGTCTTGTTTTTAATATTTTTGTTTTTCAGATAATCTAAAATGTAGTAAATATTTCAAGTAAGTAAAACATACGACTTAAAGTGAAGAAGAGTTTTTTTTTTAAAGTCCGTATGGAAGATTGGCTCCACCTCCAATTTTTTAATAGTTTTCAAGTCAAGGACATTATTTATTTTAATATGCTCTTTATATATCAATTTCATACGAGCTATGAAAATATTTAATTTCTATTTCTCAGGTTTGAACATAAATAACATGCTACAACAGTAGTGTTTCTAGCACTAAAATTTAGTCAATTTATACAAAAAAGTGTCTAATAAACTGTTTTATGGACCCTAAACTCTAGCATTAAGCCAGCTGGAGTTCTTCTTAACGCATTCGAAAGTTTTAAAAATTAGATCAACTTGATTTATTATCTAAAGCACAAGCGCCGACCCACTTCGAGTTGTGGGTAAAGACAAAGATTCGCCAACTATTTAACAAAGTTAATGGTCGGTCCTTAAAGAATGTCGTTCGACGGTTGAGTGGACATTTGATGAAAGATGGAGAGGGGGATAATCGGTGCTATTAAGCCTTGATGAATGAAGACTGGGCCCCACAATTAGTCAACTGAACAATCCTATCTTTCTCTCTATTTGATGGAGGGTCAGTGTTAAATGAAAACCGGCTTCTAAAGAGTACAATTCAAAATGACCGTGGTCTACCGACAGAATTATCGCTGTAGATTAGGGTATAACAGGTTCTAAAAGAAACCTGGACGTAGATTTATGTACTTGTGGCTGCCGGCTAAGATTTGGATTTATTTGTCTGATGTGAGTAAAAGTTTTGTATTTACAAAATTGGCAAAGAGAGTTTCAACTCTCACTTTATCGCAACGTGAAAACACTTAATATGATTTTGTGACTTCAACAGAGGTTTATTTAAGATAATATCCTACCACGGTCTATAGGTACAGCTAGTTAAAATGTTTTCCATTTGAAATTGAATTATAATGTGGACCTCTCCGCAGGGTGTTTCTTTCTACGCAGCATTATACATTAATTACAACAGTACCAGCGTGAAGTGACTTATCTTGTGTAAGAGGTAATATTATACGGCATCCTTTAAAGGTTTCCCACTGGGGTATTTAAAATGAACAACCTCCTTTGGCGTTAAATAATAACTAAAACAAATTAACATTACGAAAAAGTACTTTAAAAATACAAACATCAATATACTTTCTTAAGGAGCACAAATTAACTTGTTTTACTTACCCTTTTTAGTAATTTAATAAAATATAAAAGTGTGAAAAATGAAGAATGAAAATGCTCATATATACAAGTTATGGACTTTATTTTCTTTTCTCTTAAGTAATCCAACCAAAATCTAAATCTTGTGTAAAATATTGTAACTTAAAAACAAAATATATTTATATATGCCAATTTTATTGTAACTATATTTTGTAATACTCTTCACTTTAAAGGCCACCTAAATGTTGTTTTCATTGAAAGCTTTGTGTGTGTTTTTGTAACACATATAAAATCAAACACTGCCTTAATACTCGCCATGCAGTTAATTCGTTGACATGAAATGATGCTAATTTATTTATCCTTAAGATGTGTTTGTCTCCTCCTTATTCACTCCTTTCGTTTCATTAACATTGGGATTAACGTGTGAAATTCACCAACTGGACAAAATGATTTATTTTAAGCTCAGAAAACTATTGAAAACCCGTTTCAAGTGGTCACCAACTTCCTACCAACTTCCTACCAACTGATTTTTATGGTTAACGAGCTTGTCTAGCGATTCGTATAATTGAACCTGCTATCAAATATTAATCAACATTACAATCTATATAGTGTTTAATAATTCACATATTGTTCATGAACATTCATGTCACAGATGTAGTGCGCTAGTATGATGGAGATCGCCATAGCAGACATGCCGTATATTAGAATAGCCAGTAGTTATGTGTAATTAATAAAATTGTTGAAGTTATTTTTAAATATAAAACATCTGAAAAAAGGTAAAAGATTTTTAAATAAAGGAAATAATTTATATACGATACTATAAACCTAGCAATATAATTCCAGTCATCACAGAACTTAATTATAAAACAAATGTTTTGTTCAACATAACAGACCTTACCAAATTGCATCAACATGGTTGCTTGCATATTAGTAACTTAATAATCTTTATGTTCTATAATTAAATTTTTTAAGTATAGTTTTTTTATTTATTTTCAATTTAATAAACAATTAACTTTCATTCAATTTTAAATGTATTACTTTTTCACTATTAAAAATTACATTAATTATAGTGAATGTATAATTTATTGCAACATTTAAAAAGTTTTATTACTTTTGTTCGTTGAAAAGTTACTCCATTTATTTGAGTTATTTCTCTTGTTCGATAAAAAAAGAAGCAAACTGTCCATGACCTAAATTTCTATAAGCAGTGCGTCAAAAAAGGCCAATCGTCAACAAAACATTAAATAGATTAATAAATATATAAATATAAATAGATATATAAATTACTTTTGCTATGCTGTTTACTGAAAAAATCCAGAATTTCAGTCCAAAATAGCAATAAATATAAATTATTCGGATATTAATTTAAGACGGTCCTTTTAAATTAAAAAGTATGGAAACTCGAAATAAAAATAAACAAATCAATAATAACCAAATTTATGGGTACCGTTAAGGAACTTAATCAGCTCCCATACGACTTAGGCCTAATACAAACAGGTTACACCTATAAGCTAAGTGGTAAAATCCTAAGTTGGTTTCTTGGGCCTTGTAGGAATTGTGTTGGTAGATCCAGTATAGTAGGTTTGTTTAAAACCGTTGTTACACAGGTTTTCTGTTGCTCGTAATTGTGTATACCATTACTTTCTTGACGTAGATGTCTTTATATTTAAGAGTCTCTACTCGCTTCGCTCGTGTTATTGTCTCGGCACTTGTTAGCCACGATGTGAAGGAGAGGACATGGTTTCGATATTACATTTTGAACTATAGCGTGTCTATTTGTCATGGTAAAGAGTTGTAATTGAGAATTGAAATTCAAAATTTTGTACCTAATTTTAGTGTGTTATAACACGGCGTATGAACAAAAAACTGTTTAAAATGGCCGTAATTTAGATATTTTCAATTCGATTTTTTTGAATTTCAATAGAGTTCTATATGAACACACTAAGTGTCCTAAACCAAATTTCATATTTCTATCTTAATTTTTGTGTTCGCTATCGTGTTTATGTTAAGATGAAAACGAGAACTGACGGATGGACGGCCTGGCGAAAATAACTTTTTTTGGTTTCTTGAGGCCATAAAATTTGAAGGTCAATCAGAAAGCAGAGGTTGAATTTTTAAGATTACCAAACTTATCCTATACTTTGTACACTGGATGAGTACAGTCAATAATATCAAGAAATGTCTACTCTGAAAAAAAAACGTTTAAAAATACAACATAAATAGTTCATTCATTTTAAATAATGTTTAAAAAATCATTTAAAATAAAAACTTTAACATCCTAGTATTAAAATTTCATATTTTAGAGAGATAAACTCATTTAAATTAAACATTGCAACTAACCTCTGTAGGAGCAACGGCTTCCACCACTTCGTCGATAATTTCGTCAAAAGTCTGTTCAACGTCTGTGCTTTCATCTGTTGTTTTCAATTCAGATTCCTCATCCAACGTTTCACACGCAAGAACGTAGTTTTCAGAAAGATCGCTCTCTATTTGTGCTATTGACGCATCTGAAACAGTTTCATCTGTCCCGCCTTCGTTTCTTGAATCCACCACGTCATTTGAACTCTCATCGTTATCTATAACTTCAACCACGGGTGGTTCTTCCACACTGACTGTGGTAATGTTAGACGTATCAAATACTTTAGTTTCAACTGGTACTACTGTTACATGGTTCAATACTTCCTCATCTGAATGGTAGTCACTAGTAACGTACCAAGAAGTAGATGAAGATTCTCTCGAAGCCCGAGAAGTACTTTTACTTCGCAATACGACAACTGGCTGCTCAATTTCATTATTTCCGCTTAAAGTATTCGCAACGTCTTTGCATTTTTTCTGAATAAAACTTTTTACCCTTTTAGATTTACTTAACGATTTGTTTGAACCGATTCTATTAAATTCGTCTTCCTTTGTTAATATTTCTGGTTGACTGAATTTCGGCGCGAATTCTTCTCCGGGCGTCCACGCCCCTTCTGCAGAGAAGCTGGTCTCTAGGTCCCGTATTCTTGAAGACTCCTGATGCACTCGCTCGCTTGGCGTGACCTGAAACAAAGAACTTCATTAAAGCCACCATCGAGTCCTGGAGGTCCTTACATCTACCTCATATAATGTATATCATTAGCCTATCATGCAACTGAGTTAATGCATGTGATTTAATGCATGAAGAAGGAAATAGCTCTCAGTTCGATTATACGCACATTAGTGTCAGTACAGTCTGAACATATGTGCGTGCAGTTTAATTATGACTTTCCTTAGGCTGGAGATGAACACGATAAATTAAGAATTAGTCAAATATATACATCAACATCTTCTATAATAATTCTTAAAAAATATTTCATTTAGTCCATTTAAATAGATCTCGCTGCACAGAATGAAATCTTATAGAATAAACATTCCATCTTAACAGAATTTATGTTTACGATAACACTTAAACTAAAACTAGACAAAGTCGTGTAGGAGTAAAACTATTAACCTTACACCGCCCTCTCCTATTCGGGTTTACTTTTACTGAACAGATGTGTTTTACTGTGGCTGTATTTAAGTACCTACTTTCGTTTCACTTTTTGAAGTTTGATTACGCTCCGATGCTAACAGTTAAACCACTTTAAATAAATTTAAAAAACATATTCTACGTATCAGAAATAAATACCAGGAACTATAATAACCCATGTTTACAAATCGATTGAAAATTATTACAAATTCAGAATACCTTATGATATATCTCGTTAATATCTATATTTTTTTAAGTGTGCCATTTATTTAAAAATATATACTATAGATTTAGTAGTAAATTTATTACAGTATTAGTCTCTCGAAACCACCAGTTCAAATAACCGTCGGTAGGGTAAGTGAAAACCTATATTAAACAGTAAGGCGTTTAGAGTATAGAGGCTGTAAATCCTCAATACTTTCAAGTACTGGTACCTAATAAAGTTTATTAAGGATCTGAGGTTTTTCTGAAATTCCAAAAAAAATATAAAATTGCAATCCAACTGTTTTGATACTAATCAAACAATTAAAATTTAAACATTCTCATTACTCATTAGAGAAATGTAATATGTAGCACAACTCCTTAAAAATAATTTAACAGTTAGTAGCAAGTAACATATACAATTTACAAGTAACATATTTGAAAATACAATATCAAAGTACGTAATAATAATTATGTTCCATTATTAATAGAAAATTATCAAGGAATGCATTAATACAAGTATATGCTATAGAGAATTGTGAATAATATTGTAAAAAAATAGTTTCTCCCCAAATTAAAGAAAGCATGCACATTTTAAAAGCAACCACAAAAGAAAAATAATAGGACGATGTTTCAATGACTAAGTTTTGAAACATTGCCCAAGCCTTTTAGTTTCAGTTTACACATATTTTCTGTACATGCAAAACAACAGAACATTATAGTTAGTTATTTAAACGGTGTCTTGTTCCAAATAAAGTGTTTGTTGTGGAAATTTCAGTTGTTTTTTTTCATTTGGCGTTTGAATTTTCTGTGTTGCTCATTTTAAGTGTGTAACTTTTTCTTTCTTTTTTTATGAAATAGTAAATCCATGTTTATTAAACAATGAACTTTTCATATGAACTTAAATATGTGTATTTACTTGACTAATTGGCTAAGTAATATTGAAATAATAACACAGTTTGAAAAAAAAATTGTTAACGAATTGTCCTGTAATACTACCAACATGCATAAAATTCACGTACAAAACTCACCTAAAAATAGTGTTATTATTTACACGAAGAGTATTTTCTAATATTTATATACAATCTATATTGACATGTTTATGTGTATAATGGTGTATAACCAAACCTAACCTAACAAATCACTCTTCGACTGCCTACTTTATTTCTAAGCTTTCCTCAAGCTGAATTCTAGTATAGCAGTATACAGTAGTTTAGTTGCTATTCTATTCTATCATGTCCTATGAATGGCAATAATTGTGGTCATTAAACCAGGTTGAAGAAGAACTAACGGAAAAGCAATCAAAACAAAACTCTCATTTTCTCACACAATCCGGTCCAGCGAGCATTGATGCATGACCAAGCGATTGAGACCAAAGGGTTCCAAGGAAAGTCACTACGGGGTCACTTTCATTAGTGAATATACAACCTAGTTATGTATTGTTTATCTAAAGCCCTAAGGGCTACAGACGGCGGACATATTTTTGTTCATACTGAGCACGATTTTGTTTCAAATGTGAGAAGAGAAATCTGTGTGAGTGATAAGTCATTCGGGGCACGCCCCCTCTTCCCCTCCCCCATCGCTCTGTTTTGTATTGTTATTTGATATTCCAACAATACACAAGGTTTGGATTTATCTTTATCCTCGAGGGATGCAGGTTAGAAATTATCTTCCCCAAATACTGACACAAGAACTGCCAAAATGCCTTGACCTTAATAATTTACCGGAACTGGTACCATATGGCTAAAGAAAACCAGCATTGGAATCTTGTTAATCTCTCTCTCTATTTCTACGAAATTTTATTACAGCTAAACAAAATTTACAAGTATAAAACTGTTGCTAATAGTCTTTATTATTTACAACCGAACATGGCGGACCATTTACTTTCGACTTTTCTTCTCCACATATTACCATAAATCTAACTAAAAACATTATTTATCGAGTTTTTACTTCACGTTAATAATGGATTTACGTAGACTGTTTATGCTTGGATTCCAGAATCTATTTTGGCATAAATGGAGGTAATTTATTTTACTTTACTAAGTAACGAATTATTTGAGAGGATATTTTTTATATTATGAGTTCTTTGCACTAGTTACACTCTTTGCACTAGTAAAGCCAACAACATTCGGTAATTTATCTGTTTATCTGATACTACTTCTAGTTTTCGTACCACTTTTTTAATTTCATTAATTAAATAAATCTTTTGGATCGAAGTTGGTGAAAGGTTTTATAGAGATTCTAATTGTATTACCATTAGTCAAATATCGGGGTCGCTGCCGTAACAATTAAAATCCACTAATTGAAATGATTGACTTCATTTACTTTAAATTACTTCTAAAGGCGCGAAATAAATGTAAGGTATCTACCTATAAAATTTTTTACGCAAATTATTAGATAAAAGTAAAAATAAAAAACTTGGATGACCTAGGTATTAATTAAATTGGCCCAAATTATTTTTGTATTGAATTGAACGTTAGTGACTCAAACCAAAATCTAAAGAACATCAGATCTGAGAGTAGTTATAATTAAAACGTTTGGAACGCCGTCATTAAAAAACCGATTACACGTTTTCTTTTGAGACTTACAGAGTAACGTATGTTGATACTTACTTCCTCTAAATTGATTATCATTTTATCAACATTTATTACATTGAATTCCAATTTACAAACATTTACTCACAAAGTTTTTAATCTGGCTAGACCAGTCATAACATACCTCGAGTTACATCAACTTTACAATTCCAACCATTAATAAACTTTACTCTTATAAGCAATGACTATTATTACTTATGAAACGTGTATTTCGTGTGTTGTCCCGTGTATACAGCCGACTGTACAGAAAGAAAAATGTTTACTTTTATTGTTTTGTGTTTTTCATCTTACCCAGTTGACGCATATGATCAGGAAACAACGTGATAGTGTAAATGCGCTTTTGAAATGCGTAAAAATCTGAATGGTTACTCTTTGAGAGGTCAAAACACTCAAAGTATCATCAGTAGAATTGAGGACGAGCTTTTTTTACTGCTTTTGGAATACCATTTTCTCACCAAAACCTACTTGTATGGTAAATCAAACAAATCCATATTGCACAATACACTCACACAGTTAAATCCACGTAAATATGTTAACTTCATATAATGCCCTGAACATAAACACACAGAAAACATAAACACGTATTCTGGATCATTATAAAACCTACTCTCCGATAGTTAGACCCATAAACAGGGTGTGGCGTAATTTGCTCATTCTATTAGCATAAGAGGAAACTACATTCAATTTGCACACCTCACTATAGACTCGTTCAAACCATTTATCTAAACAGTTTGGGCTTTCGATTTAACACAGATTTCAATGGGTTTTAATTTGAATCACGTTTTTCAAATTGTTAATTATTAGTGATGTCGGGGCTTATTGGATTTCTATTAAACATTTTTTACGCATCATTGAGCACATAATTTAGTCCAAAGGAATTTACTTTCAAATGTGCTTAATCCTTCGTGATTAGAAAGCGTTGATTGGATGAGGAATAATAATAAGTTTCACTCTGCGGGGATCTACATACAAGTGTCGTTGGCGAAGAACTGAAGCAAGCGAAATAAAAAACTTGCAAGTAATGGTACCCATTGAAAGAAATATTCAAATAATAATTGATACCTCATAAATGTAGGCATTGTTCGAAATCGAAAGGTGTCATTGTTGAACTTTTTCAACCACGAAGTGGCCAGGACAATAAATGATTGCGTTATTGTTTGTTTATAATTCTGTTTATATGGACGGTTGATGAGCGTATTTTTTCTTTCAGTAATCTAAATATACTCTAGAATGTAAAGCAATATAAATTCTATATACTGAAATAAAAACAAAATTCATGTTCTTGGTTTAAAACTGATAAAACACATTAATTGTACATTACGACCTCTGAAATAAATTGTTATGTTTTCCCATTGAAATACTCCTATGTAATGATTATAAGTACATTAGTTGCATAATTTAAATAATTGTTTATCTTAAAGCTATCCTTATTATAAGAGGTGAAATATTTACGTAATCAAGAATAAAGAATATTTGAATGGTTAAAATATAGTTTCTACCTTTTTCAACTCTTTATTTATACAATGGAAGGGTTATGAAATAATTTTTCTAAAGGTTTGAGTGTTTTCTACTAACTTTCAAACATCATCTGAAGATTTTTCATTGACTTTATTTGCTTTCGTAGAGTTCTCAAATTCATCTCGTACCAAACGTAACTGTACAGATGTAAACAACTTAGAAATCGGGTCTTTAAGAAAACGTTTCTTTGTATTGTTACTTATTTTTAGTGGTAAGAGAAAAATACAGAAATACTGATAAGTAAAGAGCTGATAATTTTTTATAAAAACATGTTTAATAATAGTTATTGTTTCCTCTATTTTTTAATGATTTGTTTTTTTTATTATTATTTTTTTTAATATGCTATACTACTTATTCTAAATAAGTTCCTTTAACTACTAATAATTTTCCATGTATTATTAATGTATTCTTGTACAATGCTCGATATATAACGCACCAGTTATAACGAAGGAAATTTATGCACACAGCACCGTCTTTTCTGATCAGCATTCAGTAACATTGATCTATTATAAAACTGCAATATAGTCAGTAGTACATATTAATAAACGTTTTTCAAGAGTGGTGACTGTTAACTTTGACAATATCTGCAAATACAGGAAACTGATAAGTTGTTTACGTATTCTACAACTCATTTGTTTCCTTTTCACAACAACTTTGACTGTTTATTGATCCTAAATGGTGCTTGTCTGTATGTTAAGAAGAGATATGATTAGGTTGGTGTACATTTAGAAAACCAATGACTGTGAAATTTCGAGAACATGCATTAATCATAGTTTTATCGAGTTCTGTAAATAATCTGGGAAGTATGATTCATACAGTACTTCGGTTTCAATATGTATTACAAATACTTTTCATCATAATTTAAAGTGCATGGTAAGGAACAAGTATGATATTACGAGAGTAAGAATTATTTTATAACTTAATAACAAGTAAAGGAAGGGGATCAATACAAAAAGAAATAATAGTTTGATTCCGTACACGTGTTAATTAAAATGTTTAACCACCACAACCAGTTAGGGCTGTGAATATTTAATAGTCTTTCCCTGGGTGGTGTGGCCAAAGCTATTAGAATCTACACCTTGCAATCAGTAATTGTAGGAAGCAGCTGCGAGAGTGAGAGCAGCATGGTCAGCCTGACGTTCACAATTATATAGTCCAAGTGTTCAAAGTAAATCTTCATATTTCAATTTTAATATCTCTAGTCGTTATCTATTAATAAATTAAAACATAACATACATGATTTGTTTTAACAAAAAGATATAATTATAAAAATTAATATAGTACTGGAATTAATCCCCTAATAACGTCACTAACAATAAAAACTTATATATATATATATATATATATATAATATATTTTAATTTTGAGTTTTTCAACGTGTGGTAAAAAAATAATAAGGTAGGATCTGAATGGTCTCCAACTTATCAACATATGGATACATTTTTTTTTCTAAATGATTTACTTATTTTTTGCATGACATTTATTAAAAAAAAAACAAAAAACAAGACTATCGAAGTAAAGGGTTTGTGAAAACGCCATTAAAATAAATCAAGTTGTTTGAAAGTTCCAAGGGTAACCCATTTAAATGGAGTTTCGACCCCCTCTCAAATTATTATATAATTGTGGGCTAGTGTTTCGCTGGCAAAAACTACACAGTTTGTGTTCTCTAATTTAGATGGTCATCTTCCTCCTTTTGAGCTTAAGAAAAATATAATTATTTTAAATTTAAATCTGCTTCCATTTTAGATAGAACCAATATGGCGAACTTCGATTTGCATAGTTTTTTCTTTACTCGTTATTCTCTTTAAAATGATATGTCAATCAATAGAGGATATCATTTAAAAATTTTGAGTTGCTCGCCATAAACCCAATTTGAGGATAGGGAACAATTTTACTGTATAGTTAAAGTTACCTTCTTTAGTCCTATAAGGTTTGCAAAGCCTTATAGTCACCCGTTAAAAATTTTGAAAGAGGTAAGCGTTTTTATATACAACAAAGAAAATACGTGAAAATTAGAATGTAACTTTTTATTTTTAGTGGTAAATAATTATAATACCCACATTAAAATTCCCTTTCATGACGAGTAATTTTTGGTGGTCAATATTGTTATTATTATTTATTCATATTAATATTTTCCTGTTAAGTACTATTTGCGTCAAAGATTGTTGTCATATAAACATTAAAAGATAACCAAATAAAAAAGTTTAAGTTAAATGCGTGGCCACTTATCCATGTAAGGGACAATCATACTTAGGCGATACTCCAGGGTAACATACATTCCTACAGATTACTATGATTTTCTATTTTGTATTCGGCTCGACTGTGCTGTACGTAGATTGAACGATATGAGCAAGTATTTGCATTCTTTAGTCAAACAGTTTACCACAAGTAGTAATCAGAATCTCCTGAGGCTGTCTTAACAGGTGTTTGCAAGCCGACCGAGACGTATCTACTCAAAGTATCATAAGACTTTACCTCCCGGCGAGTATCGCTACACGACCTGCCAAGAGGTAATTCAATAATACAATTATCACAACACCAATGGTTAAAACCTTCAACAAGCCGGGGTTTACTTTCTCCTCGTTGCACCCTCCTGTCAAACTTTTTACTTACTCCCTTGTTCGTGTCCCCGACAGCGTTTATTACGTAGTGATTAAAATTAAATGTTGGACGAGATATATCAATGCTATAACCAAATACAATCTCGTTAATAAATAGACTATAAATCTCTTACTGAAAACCCTTCGAGGATAAAAGTGTGTAACCATCACAATGAAATGTTTGAACCCTATGAATATTTAAAACTTTATTACACTGGACATCTTCAATACAATCATACACAAACACAAATTTAGGAAATAAATATGTTATTTGTTTGACCAATGGATTTGTGTCTTCAAAATCGAACTTTAAGAAAAGAATATCAAAAATTCAGTTTTTTACTCGTAGTACTCAAACAGCCTTTTCTTAGATAAAGGAGTTTGATGTATATTTATTTTTATGTGAGAAAGTTTCCCACATATACCATTATTTCACCGATAAGCATTCCCCTCCCCAAATACTAAATTTAACGAAGAATCTGTAAATGACGGCAAATTATATAAATAATTTAATGAGTATTTCAATCGTCGTTTTTTCATATAAATGACGATTCAAAATGTTTAAAGACCAACTGAGGAAGCAATTTTGATTGTTAAGTTTGGGATTTTTTTTAAATAACGTTTTATCAAAGTTAATAGAAATCGATATTAAATACTAGGGAAATAACTATGTGGAAAAAAACATTGAATTCATTCTGCTAGTGGAGGTGGACAGTAGATATAGCTCCTTGGACGTTTTGATGTATTAGATAAATAGTTCTTGTAAACACAATGGGGTTAGCTCGTGGTGTGACGCAACCAATCACAACTACTTTAAACTAGAACAAAACACTTATTTCAGGGAAACGTAATACAAATTAAATAATTTATGGGTGGCTTACTCTTTGGATCGTGATTTACTAATTAGGATCAGAGAAATACTAAATATTATGAGGTAACCTTTAATGAACATAAACCTTTTAATGGTGTTATCTAAAAACATAATTTTAACATACCTTTACTATAGGTGGGCCTCGGTAGCCGAGTGGCCGATTTGTTGGAAGGGTAAACCATCCGACAAATATTTATATTTAAATATAATTCACATTAATAAATCAATATTATAACATAACAGTGTAAATGTTATTCTTGTAGCCCTATGAAAGTGCAAAAATTTTTAGTTCGTAAAAATTGTAAACATCAGAAAAAAAAGAAGTTTTTTTTTATTTTTGGTCAGATAAAAACGTAGGAAAGTTATAAAAACAGTTTTTTTTACTCCTCATTATGCCTCGATTGCACCGTTATTTTTAATACTTTGGGTCACTTTCGTCCATGCCTTGAAATTATGTAATAGTTGTTTTAAACGAAAAATAAAATTTCACAAATTTGGACATACGTAGTTCAGCCTATTTGCAAAGATACATATTCCCAAATTTCATAACGATTGGTCGTTCCGTTTAGCCATAACTGGATAACAAACGGAAAAACAAACGTACAGACGAAATGACAAATATTCGAATTAAAAACGGTACTCGCTTTGCTTGGTTAACTACTAATTTATGAAACACACAATATGAACAAGGGCTTTTAAAACGAACATTTCCGTAAAAATCGTGATCAGACAGTTCATTTTCGAGTGAAAATTATGCATATTTTTTCCATCATTGAGGCTCTTAACACAACAATCCATAGGCACACTAGACGACTTTACATCGGGTGATGTGTGATCAGCAGATCGAGTTCCCGTAACAGTAATCCTAACTTTAATGTTCATAGCTCCCAACTTTGACTCACGATGCTGCATAAACAACGTAATTTTCTTAAGCCCCCAAGGGGATCGTACCCGGACCAACCAGGGTTCGGTTTTCCATCTTTATTACACATATTTCTCCTTGTTTATATATGATTTTAAAACTTTAAGATAATACTACATTTACTTAATCTTTACATAGTTTTAATAAAGCAACTAGAAACATTTCGTCATAGTCTACTAATACTTAGCTCTAATTAAATTAAAGATGTGTAAATATGTGGATAAAATACAAATAACTTACAGTACGTTTAAATGAAGCGCTCTGTAATAATGTATTGTGGTGTCCGTTAACCCTAGGCTGCGTTCAATTTGAGAGTTGTAGAGGATGAAATACAAACATATCGGAGACGAGAAATAACAAGAAGCAATTTATTACAACTAACAGGAGATAATAAGGTTGTATAATTTATTTTAAACTTTTCAAGGTTTTAGGAATTAAAAAAACTAGCAACGTCCTTTGAGTTTAGTATACAGTATACCTACACTCAACACTTTCAAGTTGAACTATTTCTCAACAATTATTTATTTATTTTACGCAGAACTCAGGAAATTATTAGTTGATAAACCTAGATAAGGTAATAAGAGTAGTCAAGAGAAAGGGAAGATAAATGGAGAAGTAAGAGAGAATGTATGAAGGTACGGCAGGTTGAGCAAGATCTTGCCGTAGTGATGAAGTAACATGAATGGTCCAGCAGTCGAGTCAATGATAGCATTAGACGTTCGTTCCGGAGATAAGATCTCAAACTGAGATTTCATTATGCCGACTAATTATACAACTGATGGTGTCGCAGTCTATATAAGTTATTGTAGGTAGGGCTGGCAAGTAATTATAGTGAAGATATCAATCAGTAAATCCCAACAAATGGTCGCCATGACAAACGTAAGACACGTGCCAAAATCCTAGGCCACTACTCAGGAAATCTCGTTATAGTTAAAAACTGTTACTAGTCATAAACAATAAAATGACATTCAAAGATGTGTGAAACAGACGCTTTGATATAGTTTATTTTGTATTACGTTTGTGTTTACTTGCTTTGTAAGTACTGTACTAACATTATTCATTATTAGTATATTTCATCACTAGGATCAAAATGAAACTTTTCAATACAAGCTCAATAATGAGCGAGGATCGAAAAACTTCTTTTTGTCCTAGTGATAAACTATATTTTTCGTTATACTGCAAACAATATAAGAAAACAATTTCACAAAAACTAAAATGTTATAACCTATTTACCTTCAAAAGTTTGTATAAGTAGTACCCTAACTATACCGAGGGTAACAGCTGTTTTATCGGTTGTTTACAATCCAGAGTATCGATTGTTTTTATAGATGCTTTACAATCGTTAAATAATTCGTATAAACGAAGTAACAGCTGATGACCTCGACCTCAGCTGATGTTTTTAGGTCCTAGGGTTAAAAAGAACATTTTTAGCATCTCAATGCGTGTATTTGAAAACACCTGTTTTTGAAGCAGTATGACAAAAAAAAGTTTTTATCACACTTAGATATCAATTGCATTACAAGCAATTCAATCACCACCAAAAATACAACCAGTTAAGTAATGTAGGAATAGAGATTTAAAGTTCCTCCGTTAATGATATCTATTATATAAGACACAACTACGAGTTGTATCAACAAAATGTCTTTTTAGTAATCAAGTTAATCGGACATTTGCCATTATTTGTGTACATAAAAACACACGACATTTCAAGAGTATGAATCAACTTTCATTATCAAGTAAGCCTAGAAGCCTAGGAGCACTACATTTATCACTTTATAACGGAAGTTGATGTATAATCTCGAAACGATATGTACTAGTTTTTGTTTTATAGATCCAAACAAACATATGTTTTATGAACCGTATCGTTTTGATGGATATGAACAAATAGATCGTTATCAAAGAACTTTAAAATAGAAAAAGAAACATTTGCCGTAGTATTTCTCACAGCAATGCAGTAGAGGTAAGTAAAAAGCCTTACATTAGTAGACCTCTACCTGCAATAAATCATGAAATAATATCATTTTGTTTCACAATTATTACTACACTAAATCAGGTTACTGCGCAGTGAACTCTTTGTTCTAAATTTTAAGTATAATTTAAGTTTCCTAAGAAACTAATGGTAAACATTTTATATATTTAAATAGTACATTCACAAAGTACATTCCAATATTCAACAAAGTGTTATGCCATATATGTCATAGAACTATTGCAATAGTACAGGATATAAGTTTAGTTTTTTTTACCTAAGAGTTATAATGGGATGAGTACTTTATAATGGTTACATATATAATAGTTTATTTTTAAGAACCTCGCTGTTGAACTTTTAAAATATTTTTTTCGACTCCGAATAAGAGGAAACATACTTTGAATATATAGTTTTCAGACATAATGTAAAATTATACCTTTCTGATTCATATAAAATAAGTTAAATTTACGCTAAATAATTCAGTTAAAAACGTATGCGTGAGATAAATGTATGTTAGTAAATTGTTGCTTAGTGGAATAATTCACCAGGTTATCAGTTAGTTTCTTTTCTGAACAGTTATCAGAACAACTTTAATTTGATCCTAAATACATATAAATCAGGAATAAAATGTTATTCTATTTTATTAAAGAATAAGTAGCGCAGTTCCTTCAGAAAACCGCTTTAAAAAATCGATTTTCTCTAAGATATCGGTGTAGTTTTTCATAAACGACAAACAAAAACTAGAAAAAAAAGCATACAAAAACTTTGACATATTTGTCTGAAATAAAAATCTATAAGTAGAAATGTATTGCAAAGGAACAAATGAAAGCAGGTTGTGAAAATAATTAAGTTGAAAAAGTATACAGAATTAACTGTGCATAACCATCGCTTCATACACACCCATCCACTAAAACGATTTGAAACAAAATGCTTGTTAACTAACATTATTGAGTAATTTTATTCCAACATTTTTTTTTATAGGATATAATTTGGTTCTTTTAACTTTCTGTTTGTTTTGATATATGGCAACTTTCTCATTGTCAAAATTGCATATGTTATTTAAAATCATTAATAAACTATAATTAGCTATAGCGTTTTAAATGGATCTTATTGTTGTAAAAACAAACTATTATATTATTATTATTATATTCAGTCATAAACCTGTACTGTTATATTCTTTCTATTTTTTTGACAAAGGCCAATAAACAAGTTAATTTATATGTATTATATATTATTTATATGATAATATTTTGGTAAAACCATATATAGCCTATGTATTTCAGGACAACCTAGGTTTAGTTTTACCATAAACTAGTACTAATTGTAAAATGTATTTAGTATTTTATGTCTGAGGTCAAGGTGTTGTTTTTCGCCAATTATAAATAAATTGAAAATGGTAATTAGTTGTGACTTTGCACATTAAATAGGTCATTAATCTTCAAAGTTCACTCAAATTTTAACGAAATCAGTAATAATGCGGATTGAAGAGAAATTCGTAAGTTTTAGTTTTAGTCTTGTGACTGAGATTTCTAAGTACTTAAAATATATACTTTGAAACCAAAATTAAGAGGATTAAATTAAAATCCTCAATATATGGTAAAAGTATGACCACATGCAAATGTTTAGGCTGCCCAGCACTGCAGACGTCCAACAAAATTTTAAAAAAAAACACTTTTTGGAGCCTCCAGGAAACACACGCATTAGATTTTTTTTACCTTTCACACAACTTTTTTATAATATATATATAATATAATATAATATATATATATATATATATATATATATATATATAACCTGTTCCTATGTAATGAATCTCTTTTATGTGACAGACCAAAAGTAATTAAAAGGTCATATCGAAATAAATATACTCACATGTTGGAAAAAATAACATTTCTTTGTTTATTGTCGTGTATGCAAATCGTATAATTAAATGAAAAATTCCCATTATTTTAAGTAACACACAGCAGTCACGCTAAATTTAAAATTAACCCTAAACCTTTGTTTTAAGTTGGTTTATGTATTTATCGAAATAATTCAACCATTTAATTCTTTGTGTGCTTATTTATACTCTTGTGAAAACATTTTCTACAACAATACAACGATTTATTCTATAAATCTTGATTATTTATGTTTATTTTCAAAATAATATATTCAGTAATTACTAAACAAATTAAAACTATACATCATTATTCTCACTTAACAAAAGGGGTAAATCTACAATAGCTCACGGCTTGGGGTAGTCGTCAGTACGGGGTCATAATAATAAAAAAAATACAATTGTAATGTTATTGATGGGGTATAAGTCAACACACTGGGGATACCACTAGACAAGAGGTAACTAAATATATGTCGAAACATTTCACAATTTACAGCCGCAGCACGCGGTCGGGTTAGGGGTGAGCATCCCTCAACTTGACTGAATTATTCAGACCCCATTGTTCATTCAGCAATTGTAACTCCGCAGGAGTTCTTTCGGCTTAAAGTGAATTTTTTATCAAGGATGTGAATTATCTATGGTTTAGAGAGTGAAGGGGGAGGGGAGAGTATGATTTGTTATTGTATACTAAATATCGAGTATTGATGGTTCACCACTATAAGCATTTCACTCACCTTTAAATAATATACACGTAAGTTAGGTCTTTTGATTAAATATTTAAAACCTCGTAAGGTATCTTTCTCTATTTTTACTTCTGCAGATTTCTTATCCTCTATAAAAGTAACTATAATAAATTTCAATTCCTCAACCACAATTACAGGATTAATAATTAAAGTCTCAATTATTGAAATAATTATTATTCAGTTTTATTCTGTCCAATTCTATGATGTACATTTCGATATCGTAATTACAATCTTCAGAGTGTTCTACTGCTAAAATAGAACTAAGATATAAAACTAATTCAAAATCAACTGTGGACCACCTCCACAGCCTATTAACGTAAGTCTACGTCAAGCATCTGTCCTTGATCTGTGGATGAGATGAACAAAATGTGTAAGGTTATGTAACGGAAGAAAATTAAATAATAATAATTACAATTATTGTAAATTTCACTACGGTGATACAGTGCTATTAATGTATCAAAATTTGTTTAATTTAAAAATTACTACAAAAGGTCAACACAATTACCCAAGTGGATCCTACCTTATCTGTAAAAGCATTCTTATCCATATAAATCTATTAGTATTCTCTCTCTATCGAAGCTAAAGAATGATTAATTTGGCGCAAGAACATAGACCTATGCATGTGTTCTCTCTGGAGATTTATTGACTTCTGTGAGCACTTTGTACCCTGTCAACACATTGCGCCTCTTGTACTTGACACCTTGACCGTAATAAACGGACGTGAACGCGCATAGAATCATAGATTTTCCTGGACAGAAACTTTCTTACTTTACCAACTTGGAGAGTTTCTGCGCATACATTAGCCTACCGCAATGGATGGTTAAAGAGTGAGTGTAAGGCACAGTCTATGGTTCAGAAAGTTTTGGGATGTCCCAAGTTCAATTTAACTATAAAAAGTATTTAGAAAATTTCTCTATTATATTTCTTTAATCGAGCCAAAGATTAGAAGAAATACATTTAAAAGCTTCTTAAATTATACAGATTACTATTTTTTTCCTTTAAATTGTTGTTACTTTACTTAAAATTTAGTAATACTTGCGGTAACGTTAAATCACAAAAAAAAACTACAAATTTCCACGCAAATGTTTTTATTTGAAACAAGACCACATTTCGAAAACTTCATAATTGTTATATTTCCACAAACTTTATTCTATAAAGTAAATGTGATGACTTGATCATTTAAACATTGTCCTCATTCATTACATTTTTTATTTTTGTTAATTAATAATAACTTTAGTTACTTTAACTCCGCATATATATCAATTTTTTTAAATTTTGAATCACGTTAAATAATACCATTTATAAATACTAGCAATTATTTACTTTTAAATAATTATACATTTAATTTACATTTAAAAAATACAACTTTCTGAAAATTATTTTCTCATTCATTTTCAACTCACAAAGAATATTTATTTATTCAGTCTCTAGCAAAATAATTATGAAATTTATAATTATTTTCACACAACGAAATTATTTTATAATAAAATACTAATAAATTCGGAAACGTAACCAAATAGCCAACAAATTATCTGGCCTAACAAGATAAGTCTTTGCATCTCGAAATAATTATTAGCTTATATTTAAAGCTTGCCTTAACTTATGTAGACTGAGTATAAGTTTAGAGTTGATCAGTCAATTAATTAAATTTAAAGTTATTAAAACTCATATTTGAGTAATCGAATCCAAATTACTGATTTTAATCCAAGTTATTTAATACATACCCCGACTCGCTCCTGAGAGGTCGTTAAAACATTAAAACACTACATATACATCATATACATCAAAATAATAACACTCAAATGCGCGACATTCAAGAGTCGTTTCTTCAACCGTTGGTGTACACGTCTCGCGCATTTGAGTGTTATTTGTTTTTTGTATATGATGTGTATGTTTTGTAGTGTTTTAATGTTTTAAAGACCTCTCAGTAGCGAGTCTGAAGATGGAACATACGTTCTGAAACGCGTAACATATGTTACAAAATAAGTCACAAGACGGAGTAAGTATTAAATAACTTGGAATTAATTAAATATCGTTCTCTCGAACCATGAGTTAGTAGGTTCGATTCCAGATCACTTTGAAATCCTCCATATAAAGTGAGTATTTATTTGTATAAATATGATGTAAAACATTTAAGAAATATCTGGATCTAAAGTTGGGTAACGTAATTAACTAGGGATTTTTAGGAAAAAATTGGTTTTTGATCTTTCCTATAGTCTATATTTCTTTTAGCAAATTTACTTTAGAAATAATATTTGGATTCGCCCCTATGAGGAAAGTTAAAAGCCGAGATCACCACAATGTGAGTTCAAAACGTTTCTCCACAATGAAATATAACAAATTTATATAATGTATTTAGTAAATAGCATCTTCTCAAAGTGTCATCCTTTATTTTCCATACGCAACTTAACTTTCTTACACATCATCCAGAGTAGTTTGTGTTCGTGACAAGGGTGTGGGTTGTGGAAATATACACGGCCTCCTTCAGCTCACTAATTATTTATAAGGGATCGTGTAGAACGATCCTCCTCTTTTCAAAAAAGATCTGGCATTGCAAAATCGGACAATCTTGATAAAGTTGCCTTTAATAAATCTTATCCGTTTATTGTGTTCTGTAACACGAATTTTGAAAGTAGGCATTATTAATTTCAATTTCATTGAATGAACAGATAATATCTCTTCAAGTTGATGGTATCTTCTAACAATACGTCTTTGCGAAGTCCCCTTGCTACTTTTACAGAATATAGAGTATATTAAAGAATTGCAGAAGGATTCTCAGTGCTGTTTGTTTTAGAACGTTTTGTTTTGTGATTAGAGAATTTATCTACCCTGATATAGCCAAGTCGAGTCAATTAAAAACCACTTCTATTGTTATAAGTTTTTTTTTTTCAAATTGATACAAATGTTCGTATTTAAATTAGCTTGGACAAGTTCGGACAGCCAAAATAATCGATTAGTAAATTTTAAATGGCGACCGTTTGTGGATAAGAACGTCCCACCTATTGATCATACCACGCGCTAAGCTTAATGTATAGGCCTACACCTACATATCGATAATTTCAATAATCCATGTGTTTTATACAACAAACAAAGAAACAAAAAAATAAGATATCTATTACCAACACAATAGTAATTTGAACAAAAATTAATTTGTATAATATAAAAGTTTAAAAAATAATTCAGCAGGTCTAACAATCCACCTAACCCGGAAAATCAGTCTGATTTTAATCAAATATAGCAAGTATTAGATTTGTATTAATAACTTATAACATTGTATTGAAATTATAGTTTTTCATATTGCCAACAGTTTAGGTTGAAACAGTTTTTCCAAAGTTTCTTCTTGACTGAAGATTCTAGCGTCTAACTGACACTGTAAACAATAGCTCGACAGTCAGCAAATATTAACACAATTAAAATATTGGCAATGATCTATGAAAAAATATGGTTCAGTGGAATTCGCTTCCCCAACGCCAAAGTTCTATTTCATTTTTTTTTAATTTCAGCATTGTGACCTTGTCATTTTTAGTTCTGACAACGAATACTGTATATTAAAAGCAAACCATTTTCTGTATAATTCAAGTACACACGTGGACAGACAAAACAATATGCTGTTAAATGCCATAATCAAATATTAAATTATGACATAAATAAATCCAGTATATTTGAATAAATATTTCAAGGGAAACTTCAATATTTAAACAAGATTTAGACTTATTTCTTTGAAGATTACCGGTAATAAAATATCTGCTAAAAATGATAATAGTAGAAACATTACTAATTAGAATTTCTAGTTAACTTTCACTTGTATGTAATTAAATTATTTTCTAAGACAATTCGTTTAGTAAGTAAACTGAACGTAAAATATACTCTTTAAAATTGTAAATTGAGAGCAGTCTGACATAATTTGCTAAGGAGCCTGCTCTTGAAGTTAGGTCTTCGCCAAATGTAAAGCATTGTTAGGAACCTGCTCTTGAAGTTAGGTCTTCGTCAAATGTAAAGCATTGTTAGGAACCTGCTCTTGAAGTTAGGTCTTCGCCAAATGTAAAGCATTGTTAGGAACCTGCTCTTGAAGTTAGGTCTCTTCGATAAATGTCGAGCATTGTTAGTGGTTTTAATTTATTCTTGTGCTTATCTCTCTTCCTTTCCTTTGATGTAATCAGTTACTTATTTAATAGGCTAAAGGTTCTTGGGGGTAAAACTTCTCCTACAATTTTTCACTGATTTTGACGCTTGAGATGTCGCTGAATAGAGCTCAGCTTGTAGTTTTTTCCGCCCATATTACAAAAATATGGATCATAAGAGATAAAAGTTTTTAACATTGATCCAATTCTAATTTTTATTTAGGAATTTATAAACATCTGTAATTAAAAACATCTGGCTGGAATTTATAAACACCTCCAATTAAAAATATTTGGGTTTATATTAAAAATTGAGTTTGTTCTTATTAAAAAAAAAAAGAACAACCAAAAACATGTTTTAAAATACACCCATCCAATAAACAAAGATAATTTAAAGCAAAATAGACAAAACTGACAAAACACACAAAAAGCGATTATGTGTGTTATTATTATTTGTTTTTAACAAAATATGTTATTTATCAGTTCGTTTTTAACTAGCTTTTATACAATAATTTAAAATGGGGTTTTTTAAGTTTATTAATAGATTTTGTAATGTTTTTTTTCAAGAAGTTTTTAAAGTTTTTTGAACTGATTGAAAACGAACATTGATTCGTATAAACGAGCACTAAGGATGCCATCCCAAGTTTATACCTTTTACAAGTGAACCAATGAATGAACGCTTCAAATCATTTTACAACTGTTTAAATTTAAAATATTTATATATAACAAAATACTACTCGATTTCAAACAACGTGTACCCTAGTTTGTACATTAAGAAAGTGGAAATATAAATATATTTTTCATGTAGCCCAAAAAATTAACTTAAAAATTACTTAAATAAAAACGTCTGTCAAATTCAGACTCCAACACTTCAAAATTCTTTGAATTATTATGGATTTTATTTATTATTATGGATCAAATCTATAGATAAATAATAATTCAATATTAACACTCGGCCTAGAAAACACTCCACAAATATCATAAAAACGAAAAGTTTTAATAAAAATGTCATAATTTCCATAAAAACTAATAATTAATCACATTTACAAACATTGTATACATTCACTTCAATGCATTTTTAACCAGAATGTATGTTTCCGCCATCTTGAATCAAAGTTCAAACACAACTCTTATTTATATAAAGTGTGAGATAACGTTATTACCCTCCTATATTAACCCTTAAACATTACGCGATTAGAGCCAACATCTAATCATTCCATAAGACATTTTTTCCCACCCTAATCAAACATCAAATTATATATTCTGTAATGAGAAGAATATTCTGAATAGATATTTTCAGAAAACAGGCTAATATAATCCTGTGAGGAACTTAAAGGAACTAAACAGAAGATAAATAGACTCATCCTTCCTCTTTAATGTAGCGAATATTTTTTATAAAATAAAAATATCGCCTGTTATTTTAAGATGAACAATGAAATCGAGTTGCTATTACAAATTAAATTTATTTTTCTTATCTCCTATATACAGTACGTTATGTGTGTAAAATTTTTAAAATAAAAAAGGTATAATAAAGATTTCAGTAATTTTAAAATAAACTTTTCTAAAAATAAGATGGACAAAAAAAAATATTTGCCTCTTTGTGCGATGAGATCGTCTAAATACATGTTGATTTACAATATAATCAATCAAGAATTCCGTTTGTTGGCCGCCTTCAACAAAAGATTACTTACTAGTAACAGAATGTAGTGTAGTAATAGAATGTGACAATAAGATTTTTTTCTTCTTTTTTTCTCAGTAGATAAAGTAGAATCGAAACAAAATAAAACGTTCATAGAAACTAAGAATATAATGTGCTACAGCAATAGTAATTTCACTTGTGAGATATTAAGGAAGGGCAGAGGGGCAATTAGACATGGATAATCGTTTCATTGGAAATAAACTATAAATTATTAGACTATGTAAATTTGAAATATCATTAAAAATTGGTAAATATCACTAAAAGGTTAGAGAAATTGTTAGAGAAATTTATGTTTATGAAACTAATTCATGTTCTTTACAGAAAAAAGTTAACAAATTTAAAAATCCATACTGAAATGGTGCCGAATAAGGTATCGCATTGACCTCCAATGCACCATACGAGGATAGCCTACTTTGGGAGATGTGTTTGCACGATACAACTGACATTGTACTTGGAACAAGGTGATAAACTTTGTTTCCTGGGTGTCTAAAAGATAATAGTAATCAAAACATCAAGCAATGATTTGTCTCTTAAGTCATTACTATTGACATAGACTGGAGTGGTGCAAGTTTCTTACTAGTAATACTATAATGATTTCAATAAACAATTATTGTTACACAAAATGTATACACTTTAAGAACTAAAGTTTCCATTTACAGTATTAGATAATGGAACGTAGATTAACACTCAGGTAGCTGGAGTAATTTATTAAACCTTGTTTTCTCGTGAGAGTTTGTGATGAAAATCATACAAATAGGGATCATATTAGTTTTTGCGTTCTTTTTAGAAATAAAATATCCAAATAAAACCAAAGAACTATATACAAACAGTTTTGCAAGATAAATTATAATCTGTTCTGAGCATCAACGTTATCGTTATATTAGCTTTACGCTTCAAAGGGTCTTGCCTTGTCTAGTACAGCTGTTCAAATACAGAAAAACTAAGTAGGCTGACTAGTCTCATGTCTTAAACAAAAAGTTAAAACTCCACTTAAAAAAATATAAAAAATTAGAAGTGTGGTTTCAATTATGATTAGTATAAGACGAATAATGTATTTTATACATATTTTTTTTTTTTTTTTAAGATTAACCAAATAACGTTTGATCAATTAGTTACAATGCCTCGTTAGACCAGACCGTCCGTTCTCTACAAATCATGTAATGAACCACTAATTTTGTACTAGCCATACTCAAAATTGAAAAGTTTATAGTTTATAATTAATTTTATTAATAATATTGTGAAATGTGCTCTTGACAGTTTGTATAAATTTGTCTGATATTTGTTTGATCTTGTCTACTTAGCGATTGTATGATGTAAAATAATTTTAAAAATTCTATTATTTAAATAATATTTCTTTCATTGAACTTTTAGTAACCGAGAAATGTATTTTTCTAAAAATTAATTGCTTAACGGTTAATTAAAAATTTTCTCTTTGATTAAAAATACAAATTTAATGAATAATGCTTTTAGAGTCTGCCTAGTGACGACCCCCTCCCTTTAATTTTCACAGTTTCACTGTTCCAGAAATATGAATAAATAAATACAAATATTTTATAAAGAAAAATACACAGTGATTCTACAAATATTCAACTTTCCTACATCAGTTTAAAAACTTTTTGTTTACATTGATAGATGTATAATAAAGTACATTATTTTATAATGAAATACATTCTTATTAATATCTTATGATAAAAATATTAATAAATCAAATGGGAAGTGCAACTAGCTAAAGTTTCGGCTCATAGTCCCTGAAGGACTGATATTCAAAATTAATGAAGAATGTTTTTTTAATAGTTCTGTAAAAAGCCCCCAAAAATATCTTTATGTATTAAACAAAATAAAAAAAATTGTTAATTTTTTGAAATTGTTATATCAAATATACTTAAAATTTTTTGATGAATTTAATGTATATTTTTTTAAAATTAAAAATATAAAATAATGTATATACTGTTATTAAATTTTTAAACACGACAAATTACGTTCAAGAAACAAACAATTAGCTTTTGATATCGATCCTGTGCCAAATAAGCTCCGCTCCAAAAATATTCATTCTTCGAGAAGAAATAAAACAATAAACAAGATTTGAAATGTAATTAAAGTTTTAGCGAACAAGGATTTCTTCCATTAGCTTTATAGTTAAAATAAATTAATATGAATTGTATATATTTCAGATTCCTAAAAATAGGCAATTAAAATAACATCCCACCAATAAAGAATATAACGACTTTCCTTCTCCATTAGAAGAGAATGTAATTAAACAGTTTATAATGTACTCCATCCACGTTTAGTTTATCATAACGTAGTCAAAAAGTAATTCCATTATGAACTAAATTTATCTTTTTATAATTAATTAAAAATTAGAGAATTTTAGAATTAAAAACACATGCTTTCTCAGACACACATGTATCAGGTTTTGGACTTTTGATTACAAAGAATGATCGAAATAAAAAACTTTTATTCTGTGATTTTTCTATGAAAACAGCTGAAAACATTTGTATCATTGTACACAAAAAAGGTTAAAATAATTTCTTGTACCTTATTATAATACATAGAAACAAAAATGTCTTTAAATTAATAACTTTTCTAACAAGTTAATATAGAAATATTCATTTGATTTAATGTTTTTATTATGTAGATAATGCGTTTCATGTACCGAACTTTATTGAACAGTAAAACTTATCAAATTCATTAATCTGAATCAACTCGGTCTCGAAAGCACTTTCTCCTCTGCTCGTACATATCTTTAACAATCTGATTAGTTTGTTTTCAGATTTTTATGAGTTTTATATAACTTTTAGAAGTTTTAATCTTCCATCCAAATAAAAACGTTAAATTTGTTCCACTGCTTTAATGGTATGTCTCACAACAGAAGACAAAATGGAAAGTGATTCTTCTACAGTGCTATTAAAACTCTTTTAATTCCAAATCTCACCATTAATTTAACTGACCTTAAGCTTAAGGTCATCCTTCAAAACGATCTTGTGTATCTAACCTCAAATTGTATTTTATAAACTTGCTGTGGGAACCGCAGGCGCAACTTGTTCTACAAGCTCGAACTTTCAAAGTTGCAGAACAGGTCATTATCAGATAAGTTAGCCCAGCAGGATGTGCCATAGTCTAGTAACATAGATCCACCTAGCTGTGTTTAATTATTAATACAACGTAGACTAGATTCAATTATAGTTTAATGGTTGAACTTCAAGTGTTGATGATGGCAAGATATCGTTTAACAACACAGATATCATTAGTTATTGGTATGGAGCGACTTCTTTCCATCTTTAATTGTAGGTTTCTGTACACAGAGTCACTTTAGTTTGTCGATGTGTCTAATTAATTGCAACATAAACAAAACACCAATGTCTAGATTTAATTCAGTTGAATAGCTTTATTATACAATGTCATGTTTATATGTTATTTAATGTTGTTAAAAGATATGAAATACAATTAAGACATACTACGTTTTATTCATTATTTACATCAGAACGTATTAAGTCAGAGAGATTTCCGTATATATAATCTCCATTAAATAAGGACTTTTTACTAACATTTTAAAACTTGCTGAATAGAATATAATTACATAAATGAGAAGAGTTTGTAGCGTGAGGAGAAGTGGTTAACGCTAAGAAGGAAAACGTTATGGGCATTCTTTTGATGAAACGTCTGGTGACAGAAGATAAATGAGTGCTGGATTGGAGGAGCATGTCGGAAAGTACAGTACCCTCAGACTAAGACTGTGTCTGGTGTAATGGGCGTGTCCTCCCTTCTACTTGTTTCCTTAACCTGTCTTGGCGGTACAACCCATTCCAAGAAAACTAGGTACACAAATGACTGCTTAGCTACATTTAATTCTTAAATTTTAAGTGCAAGTTAATTCTTAAAAATTTAATTTTGTAAACATTTTATTCTTATTTACACCGATAAATGAAACGAAAGTAGGGTAGGCGTTTACACAGAAGCATTTGAGGTATATATTTTTTTTTATTGGGGTTGTACCGCTAAAGCAAACACAACAAACAAAGTGTGAGGCCCCTCATTTCCTCCACCTCAGACACATTCCTACCTTGAGTATACTGTAGAAGTATTTGTATAGGGGCGACTTGTTGAGACAGAAGTCAAAGGCTGTTAAGTAATAACATCTATATGGGTTCATGTCAATAACAGTTTCCACTTTTATACTACTTCCGTGGGAAAGTGATCAGTCTTTGGATTTTTTATTTAAAATTTGATAAATAACTACAAAAATATATTTAACTGTAAACAGATAGTTTCAGAAATTTGATATCTGTAATATATCTTTAGGGTTGCAAATACTTAAGACCTTTTTCGTCACTTTATTTTCAAGATTATACATATGTATATACGTAATTTTATGCCGGAACCTCCACTCTATAAGTCGTAGAAAAAACTCACCATTATTACTGACAATTTTTAATAATAGCGTTTAATAATACTAACAATTAAAAATAAAAACTGTAATTAGTAGTTTGGATTTTCTAAATTAATTCCGAGCTATTATATCAGTTCATCTTTAAATTTTATTGCAGAGAACTAGTTCTATAGATGAATTTCATTCTGTGGCTTTATTAACGTATCACTATATATTTATAACATTGTGTGTTATCTGTTAGTATAGCACCTTTCAGACTCCATTATCACATTTACTTCTTCTTTTCATGAACAGGATTTATTACGACAAGTTTTCCACAACTGCAAAGAGATACAAAGGTGCGGCGGGTGTAGGCGATACTCAGGGCCACGAGCACCTAGGCCTTCATCTTGAACACTTCCTCATTGCATTTAGACAAACACCTACGGTTCATTAATAATAAAATACAATAACAATAAAATTTATAAATAAAACACAGGTTTATTTGCTTATCGCCATTTCAGTGGTTTAATTTAAGAAAATTGAAGTATCTCCTACGCTTTGATTATTATCTCCAGGTTGCATATACGCAAATGTGAAAACGTAGTTGAACGAAATTTAGAGACAACTTTATTTTAATAGGATTAAATGTTAAGTTAATGTAGTTCAATGTCTTTTACACTTTTTTGTATTTTCAAAATTAGAAGACGAATGGATTCTCAAAAATCTACCAATGATTATGATCATAGTAGCAGTTGATTTGGTGTGGTCATGTTTGAAGGGAGGAAGCGGACATACTGCAAATCAGATAATGGATCTGATGTCATAATGAAAAACAAAAAACATGTAGCATGAATGGAGAGAAGTAGGTACTTGAAGAATTCAACAAAGGAGAAGCTGTGAAAAAATAGCGAAGAAGAATTTGAGCATACGAAATCTTTGAACGATGAATACTTCCTTATATACATATATGATAATTCAAGATTTAAACTTCGTATACATTATTTTATAGACGAAACTCAAATTATATCACCAAATTATAATACCTAATTAATTAAAATGATCTAATTATTATATTTTAATAATGTAAACTTAAAAAAGGAGTACGTTATAAGTGTCAAAGTTATCTCAATAATACCGCAAATTAGAGTACAGTATTACCTAAAGACATAAGAAATATGTATTACTTTTTAAACATTTTTACGTATTATAAAATAGTAAATTCAAAATAATTTGGCCCTATATTAACGTTTCGTGTAATTTAAAAATAACCTTCAAATATCTGTGGTAAATTATACCTTTTCACCTCTTGTTACAGAATAGAACATACGTACATATAGTCATTCCACAAAGGCGATTTTGGATTATCGTCCCTTCCACATAAGACAAACAAACACAACTACAGACACAGGTCCCTTCCACATAAGACAAACACAACGACAGACACAGGTCCCTTCCACATAAGACAAACAAACACAACGACAGACACAAGTCCCTTCCACATAAGACAAACAAACACAACGACAGACACAGGTCCCTTCCACATAAGACAAACATACACAACGACAGACACTGGTCCCTTCTATTAAGACAAACAAACACAACGACAGACACTGGTCCCTTCCACATAAGACAAACACACACAACGACAGACACAGGTCCCTTCCACATAAGACAAACAAACACAACGACAGACACAGGTCCCTTCCACATAAGACAAACAAACACAACGACAGACACAGGTCCCTTCCACATAAGAAAAAAATACACAACGACAGACACTGGTCCCTTCTATTAAGACAAACAAACACAACGACAGACACTGGTCCCTTCGACATAAGACAAACAAACACAACTACAGACACAGGTCCCTTCCACATAAGACAAACACAACGACAGACACAGGTCCCTTCCACATAAGACAAACAAACACAACGACAGACACTGGTCCCTTCCACATAAGACAAACACACACAACGACTGACACTGGTCTCTTCTATTTAGACAAACAAAAACAACGACAGACACTGGTCCCTTCCACATAAGACAAACATACACAACGACAGACATTGGTCCCTTCTATTAAGATAAACAAACACAACGACTGACACTGGTCCCTTCCACATAAGACAAATATACACAACGACAGACACAGGTCCCTTCCACATAAGACAAACAAACACAACGACAGACACAGGTCCCTTCCACATAAGACAAACAAACACAACGACAGACACAGGTCCCTTCCACATAAGAAAAAAATACACAACGACAGACACTGGTCCCTTCTATTAAGACAAACAAACACAACGACAGACACTGGTCCCTTCGACATAAGACAAACAAACACAACTACAGACACAGGTCCCTTCCACATAAGACAAACACAACGACAGACACAGGTCCCTTCCACATAAGACAAACAAACACAACGACAGACACTGGTCCCTTCCACATAAGACAAACACACACAACGACTGACACTGGTCTCTTCTATTTAGACAAACAAAAACAACGACAGACACTGGTCCCTTCCACATAAGACAAACATACACAACGACAGACATTGGTCCCTTCTATTAAGACAAACAAACACAACGACTGACACTGGTCCCTTCCACATAAGACAAATATACACAACGACAGACACTGGTCTCTTCTATTAAGACAAACAAACACAACGACAGACACTGGTCCCTTCCACATAAGACAAACACACACAACGACTGACACTGGTCCCTTCCACATAAGACAAACACACACAACGACTGACACTGGTCCCTTCCACATAAGACAAACACACACAACGACTGACACTGGTCTCTTCCACATAAGACAAACATACACAACGACTGACACTGGTCCCTTCCACATAAGACAAACACACACAACGACTGACACTGGTCCCTTCCACATAAGACAAACACACACAACGACTGACACTGGTCCCTTCCACATAAGACAAACATACACAACGACTGACACTGGTCCCTTCCACATAAGACAAACACACACAACGACTGACACTGGTCCCTTCCACATAAGACAAACATACACAACGACTGACACTACTCCTTTCCACATAAGACAAACATACACGACTGACACTGGTCCCTTAACACTGGTTCGTGAACAGAGGAACTGAAAAACTAAAAACAATATTATAATATATCCGTACATTATTATATCCATACATTCATGTATGGCTTTCTATACTGAAAATTGCCGAGGAAAATTTTGTTAAGCAAAAAATAAATAAAAATGTGCGTTTTGACGAAAAATACAAGAGTCAAGCTATAAGTGAAATAGCTTAATTTATACAAAGAGGTTAAAAGGAAAGATGTTTTAAGTTAATTTTATTACTGACTAAGGCTCCTAATACTCTAGGGGTACAAATTATTTTTAAAATTTGAAATCAAAGAAACTTTCTCTAGATTTATAAGGAGTACGCGTGATAGTAAATAAAAGAAAGTTTTATATAAATTAGAATTGTTATTTTCTAAACATAAAGATATTATTTATTACGTTGTAGACTTTCTACACTTATTTTTACACACCATTACATGTACATTAATAAGTCATCGTGTTTCGACAAGCCAATTATTAACAGGAAGCTCTATAACTAAAATCAAATCATTGAAATTTACTCAGTCCTTACATAGGTGAGGGTTATTTTTTCGAACACCAACCTATTGTGAAAATAACTACTTTGGAGTTAATTTACTGAAAGATAATATGAAACAAAGTCACGGTCGTACAGATAAAAACCAAACATTTTGAAATTAGAAAGTCAGAGAAATTTCTTTTGAAAAGATAGTTACTCTTAGAACGATCAAACAGTAAATTTAATGAATCAAGAATAATCCACTATACGAAACTGTTATTTACTCTATAGGTTAAATTGTGCATTATTTGAATGAAAATGCATACAATTGAATAGAGATTTGAATACAATGATGGAAAAGAGACATAAACCAAAATAGAGGTAAATCAATGCCACAATGCTTTCACTTTTAATCAATTTTAAAAAGGCAAAGAAAATTCAAATTTTAAGTAAACTAGAGTAATTTGTGTTTTCATTAACAATGCCTCAAATTCCATGTATATCTGTTTTAAAAACGTAGGATGTACAAAAAACATGTCACTAAATTAAAAAAAAAATCATAAAAATCTTCCAAATTAATTGATGGAATATATTTTCCCACCATTTCTAACGTTTATTTTACGTTCTAACCACGTATTTATTACCGTCGTGAAACTTTAAGATAGAAACGTTTAGATAAACATTAGAAAACTTGTTTGTATTACACAATAACAAGGATAGAAGTGAAATTTATGTAAACTACTCTTGAATATAGTAAATTGTATGTGGGAAATGTGTATGAATTATATGAAGATGAACCGGCCACGAATACTTTGATAGCGCGGACACCAAACCGTTCATTACTGACCAATAGACTTCTACGCCTGGAGCCTAAGGGTGAAAGTATAAACAGGGAGACATGATATGACAGGGGAAAACACGTGACCAAGATCTCGTTTAGAAATTGAAAATTTCAAGGTCTTCGAGATCGACGCCATCAATGTCAAATTAACAATAAAGGCACAATTACGTATTCGACTTATATAATAATTATAAACTTTCCTACTCGATTTATACGTCGGAATAATTAGATCAGTGAGCTGGAACGATTAATGGAGACCAGAAAAGTATTGTTACAGTGGGGAAATCTATCACTATTAATTACTGTTATTTATTTTCAAGATAGAACTGTCTTCACTTATTCTTGACGTCTTTCTCAAAGGATCCTTATTCATGACTAGTTTACAGAAGATTAAATTCACTTTTTCATTTCTCCTATTCATCCTTTGATTAATAAACTGTACTTTCTATTTTACTTTGTTGTAACTATCCCTTCATAATAATTAGAATAAGCGGTTGGGAAGTTCATGGCCGAAATTCTACAAGAATAGAAAGGATCAAAATTAATTAGTCCAGATATCTTAAACCCCTTGGAATGTGGTATTGTGCCGTTCAATTACAATTTAAGAATTTTTAGATTTATTTTCCTTCCTCTACCTGAAGCAGCATCCTGTGTTTTTTGTTTTGGTGAAGATATAATTTGAAAGAAACGTTCAAGAATGAAATTTTCAGCATAAAAACACAGTTATTTGAGGATTGATTTGTTGAAATGACAAGGAAACTTATTCCATAAGAAATGTAAATATTTGTTACTTTATCCGAAGAATATATTCATGACCATATCAGTTTTAGAAGTAGAAATCAAATTAATAGACTTAATTTACACCGATTACATTATTACAAAGGATATAAAAGATCCTAGATAAACAAGCTCAAGCAAAAGTAAGGAGGAAAATAACTCTAGGCAAAAGTGAGGCTTTGGAAATTTGTTTAGAAAAATAGATGAGTACATAAGAGGCAGAAGTAACTCAGAAATTTGAACGCTTTTGAAAAATAGGAAGGAGAATAAGGGAAAATTTAGAAACACGATAAATCAGGACAATAGTGTGAAATATTATAAAGTATTGCTAACCGAAAGTAGAGAAGAGTATGGGAAATCGAGGGTTGTCCGTTTGTAGTGACAACATCCCCTTTTAGACTTAATAGAGATTTGGTGAGAAAACCGATTAAAGCACACTAAGTAACAATTCGGAATGTGGTCTTGGAAGAATTCTAGCAGAGATATTAATAAATGGAACAGAAATGTTGTATGAATAACTGGAAAATTGATTTCAGATATGTTTGAATGTACCAACAGACCGGAAAATGGCATATATTTCTACACTACAAAAAGAGCCTACAAGAGAAACTGTAATAACTAAAGAGGTATACCTATAACTGACACAATTGGTAGCGTGTATGGGAGCATGGTAAATGAAGTAGTAGAAAGTGAGATTGAAGGATAAGGAAGCAGAAGAACAAACTGATTTTTGAGCTGGGAGATCAACAATAGACAATGTGTTTTGTGTGAAAAAGCTACACGAGAAATAAATGACACTAAATCATTATGTGTATATGCTATATGTAGATCTGAAGAAAGTATTCGACGGTGTCCCTATAGGAAAATTATGGGAAGTTCTGAGAAAAGCGGTTGACAACGTCAACCTAATTCGTCAACATAAAGAGTTAAATACTAACAGTAGCTATTATATAAATATCGGGAATAAAATAAATAATGAGTTTTTGGTGTCGAAAGATATGCGCCAGGGATGTTGTTTGTCGCCAACATTGTTTTATGCTGTACTCTTTATACTTTTCGATTAATCAAATGGTTCTGGACAAAGATTATTATTACTTAGAATATATGACTAGGAAAATAATGGAAAAGTACGATAAGTGGGGTTTGGAGGTGAAAAACTAATGTGTCTAGGCGGGATTCAGCAATGTTTGTAGTTGTCTACGGGACAACAGATAGGTGCCTGCCGGCAGTACTAGTATTTGGGCGTGACATTGAGTTGTGATGGGAGATGTGATACAGAGATTACTTATAGAAATAAGCAAGGCAAGGAATGTAATCTCTTTGTTCAATTCTGTTCTTTGGGATCGGGCGGTAGCGAAAACTATCAAGCCAAGAATATTCAATGCCATAGTGAAGCCTATAGTGTCCTATGGATCAGAAGTTTGGCAACTGAGTGAAATGTGGGCAGGAAGACAGAGAGCCGCGGAAATAGATTTTTGAAAAGATCAGCGGAAAGAGAGTAGGTTACAGAGAGACAAGAATGTGCGCATTACGAATGTCGAGCATACTATTGTAGACGACGTAAGAACAAAATAATTAATATGGTTCCTGCAATTGCGGAGAATTGGAGAAGGTATACTGCCGATAAAGGTGTTGTTCTGGAAACCTCCAGAAAGTTTGAAAAGATGACGGGCCCAGGTTGCGATAGTTGGAGGGGATTCGTCAGAAGATGGCGGAGACTGGAGAAGTCATCGGTGCACGTTGTAGTCAATTCTGCTGATAAATTATTGCGTAATTTTTAAACTGTTGTTATAGTTGAACCTAAATAACCGTGTACATATTATTTTAAAAGTATGATAGATAATTTAAAAAAATAATATTTTTCTCAATTTGAAACGTCAAAGTAATTTAATGTATCTTACTTTAAAATTTAATTTTTATTTCAGTTTAAATGATGTGGTGTTCGTTTGGAATTGATTTAACTAAATATTTATAAAATAGTAAGTTAGAGGAGGCGCTCTCACAAAACTTTGAATGTGTCAATAAGGAAATCATTTCTATGGTAATTGATGTTAAACTCAAAGAAAGTCACAAGTTAAAACGGAAATCAAAAGACACAAGTCCGTGTACAGGACCGAAGGAGTGGCTCCACGACTACATTCGGTATCCAATTACTTGACTAGCATTCGATCAATAACCGTTAATTTAAGTTGTTAATCTAAGAGAAAGCAATTAACAAAATGGTGGAATCTGATGGTAGCACAATTAACCAGTGATCATATAGTTAGACATGTTGAATACCAAGCAGAGACCACCCTCGAGACTAAGGTATGGTAATGTAGTCTCTTTCTTACATTCACGTCTAATTGAGATCTGGCTCTAATGCTTTGTTAAGTGCAACAATTAATTAATTGTGACTTCTTAAAGTTTCAGTAAGTATTATTTCATAACAAACTGGACTTTGTTCTTTAAGTATATACATATTTGTTTTGTATTATTTAGTTGATAATATGCTTGGTATAACATTGAGTTGTTGATTTTACTTCTTTACGACAAGAAAGAAAAAAATATACATCAGGAGTGTTCTTTCAGTTAGTTAAGAATTTGGTCTAGTGTAGCTTGTAGGTTCACTTTATAATTTAAAAACGTTCAGCTCCAATAACTGTTAAGATAATTCTTTAAAGACAGATTCTTCTTGGTTTTGCTTACAGGGATTTGCTTACTCAAACTTATACCTAAAATTAAAGTAGGAATTCCTCGAAGTTCTACATTGTTACCCCATACGTCGTCTTCCAAATACAACTATTGGTATTATATTAATAATAGAGTTGTACAGAACCATATACATAAATTAAAGATTTGAAAATAAAAGTAAATCCCATCAAATCATGTTATACAATTTTTTCACTTCGTAGAAAAACATATATGTAGTCTAACACTGCAAATCCACAAGGCACTGTAATCCGATATTTAAGATTAAAGTTTGACAGGCAATTAACATGGAGTCATCACATACAGATAAAGATGATAGGTTGAAATGTAGGCATAAAACCTCTATTCCTTCTCGTTAATTCAAAATTTAGTGTTATACTTCACACAAACTACACAGTTTTCGAAACTCTATTGAGACATATATGGATATAACGATTATAGTTATTTGGAACTACTAAAAAGAGTAACCTACAATAGATTCAGTTAAAATTTTATGTTTAAGACTCAGACGCCATCATATGTAAAATTGCCTTTGGGGGATAATTATATTTATACATGATTCATTATTATTTATTTATTCAATATCAGTGTTTTGTTTAATTTAAGAGTTCCAAATATGTAATAATATTAAAAATAAAAATAACTTTTTGTAAAAAGATATTATGTAAAAGCTTACTGGTTTGTAAGATATGGAAATGCTTGGCGGCTTTATTAATAATTATAGCCTATAACAAACTAAAAATAAATGTCACAAAAAGAAGACTTCAAAGTAAACCAAGTTTGTATTTAACTTTGTTTTACTATTTATTAACATCGTCTTAAATAAAAATGTTGAACGTTTTAAGGATATGTTGAGACTAGAAACCTACGTCGAAGGACTAGCCTAAGTCCTCAAAGAAGGAAGCAAGTTCTTCTCTAATGTATACCTAACACTCGGGACCAGAGGTAGAGGCTATAGACAAAACAAAAGGAATAAGCTTGCCGAAAATACTAAGCTATTAAACGTCAAGTTCTGTTGTGTATTGTAATAGACATAAATGACATAAATGACATAATGTACATAAATAGACTGAAACAAATAACCGCGTTCCGAGTGTATGACAAAATAGTTGGACTTTAATATGCATAGCTATTAATTGTTACCTAATTAACGACACAGCAACGTATGTAGGCACGTTAACCAAAAAAGTTGGTATAAATCTGTATATTGTGTAGGTGTTTTATCTACCAGTACAACATTTGTTTTCGTTTAAAATCAAGTTTCAAAATACCAGCCATTTTAAATATTTTATTGCTAATATTTTTTCTTTCTTAAATTTAGAACATACCAAAATAGGTGAAACTAGTAATTGGTTATTTAAGAGATGTAATTAGAATAAGGTGTACTGTAAATATTTAGACATTATTTAATAGAAACAGAATCAAAATGACGCAATTAAAGTTAATCATTTATCAGTAATATTATATACATTTCAAAACAGAATTGTGCGAGATGTTTTACGCCCACCCTTAATATTGGATGTCGTGGATGATAAATCACGTGATCAGTTGAGCTTAGTTTCTGAGTGGTTACCAAATAAATCATTCTAGATATAAACTTTGTGACTAAACGCTTAAACTTTATGTGGGGACAACTTTCTTGAAATTAAAACTTTTCAAGTGGCAATAGCGGATAAGAAATGAAACTAACTCGTTTACTTTAAGATATAAGATTCTTCATAGCGCATAGCGCATATAACTGCAATGCTGTATCAGAGAAAGAAAGGGGAGGGGATTCTTTATCATTATGTCTATTAAAAGGAAGCTTTTCATTTACCGAAAAAGTAATTTATTTATCTTTTTTTTTAAACTTAAACACGCTATATTTTATATTTGTTCACAGATTTATTAACACAACAATGTATAAATATATTTTACCTAGTAAAATATTTTTTTAACTGATGTATTGTTTAATTTTGCATATAAAACATTTACAAAAATGTATTTAATTGTCTAGAGCTACCAACAAAAACAAAAGATTTCATTTTTAATTTATATTGTTATTATTCCAAAGTTTGTAGTTATTTCCTACAGGCTGTATTTGCGAAGATCATTAAAATAATATCTGTTATAATAAAATGTAAATTATGCCACAAAATAAACTATAAACTCACTCATACAATGATTCATTTTTTTCTTACAATCATTACTTGGTTATAATTCACAGCCTAAACCATGCTGTAGCAAATCAAAATTTCTCTCATGAAAACAAAAATTAAAAAGGGGAAAGCCACCCTCTCCTCATAGTAATTTTTTAAATTAAAAATATTTAAAAAACTCCTTCAATGAGCCATAAACTATTAGAAACTTTTTTTTAATCATTCGAGTCGCAATAAACTAATCGAACATCGATTAAGGGGGAATGAAGGACGAATAAGAGTTTAGTAATATTAATTTATTCAAACATTATTAATAAGGATTAAAAAAAAATTGAATATACCTTTTCAAATCTTCGAATCATATTCGATCATAGAATATAACTCATAAAATAACCAAATTTAACAAGAGTCCATAGTACTTAATAAATATAAAATATCTCGCCAATGAAATAATAGGCGCCATTTTCATTACCTTTTAAGCTATCCCTAAAAACAAACAAAAATGAAAATGGTAAATACATCATTCTATATTCACATTTATTATTATTATTATTAGTATTCTTCTTCTTTTTATTGTTGTTGTTGTTGTTGTTGTTGTTGTTGTTGTTGTTGTTGTTGTTGTTGTTGTTGTTGTTGTTGTTGTTGTTGTTGTTGTTGTTGTTATTATTATTATTATTATTATTATTTATCACTATACTCTTTTTTTTTTAAAACGTTTCATTAAAATTGGTTTAAAAAAATAATAATAATTTGGTTATTAAGGTTTGTAGTTGTGTTTTGGTCTCGTACGAAAACCCCATTCTTCTTTATTTTAATGTAAATAAAGTATTCCTTGTGGACGATTTTACGAAATGATTGTTCTAATAGTTTTGTATTCAAAAGCACGAATAATATACCAATAGGGCAACATGAAATACAAAAGAAATAGTTATACTCGTGTATGATTATAACTTTCGTGGATATAGTTGTATAACGGAACCTTAAATTGGTTTTATGGTTATTTTCATGATTCAGATGTTAAAAAATGTATGAATTGGTTCGAATCCTGAAATGGTTTTAACTTTCAAAAAACTGATAGCTGATTTCAAAACTTCTATAAGTTTAGTGTATTTAAACTTTTTAGTAAATTAGAACTTCTGACTTGAGTCAAAAACTAGAATTTGATATCGACAAATCGTTGAGTTCTGATTATGAGAAAAGTTCCTGATGATTGTCATCAATTAGTTGTAAAGATACTGCGTTAGTGTTGCATTTTGATTTCAATCCTCCGCCAACTAGGGAGCTCGACTCCAAGAATATACCTTAAAGGCCGTTAGGGTAATATTTGAAATACAGTGACACTGTACACGTTAGTTTCATTACAAAAACAATTTAGGGCATTGGTTCAGCGACGTTAAAGTGGAGCTTCCTTATTATGTTTGGTATTAAATATAATGGGTTTTACGAAAGTCGTTACGAAAGCTATTTTAAAATCAATCTTTCAGTTAGATTTGAGGTTATAGATTGAGTTCATAATATTATAGGTCCGCAATTGGGGTGTGTCGCTTTCTCCGGAGAACTTGTCATCTCTGACAGATGCCATTTCTTCATTAAAGTTTCAATCAACATTATCAATAGACAGATCTAGCGCTACTCTTCAAATACAAACACACTGGAGAGGATTCTTTTTTTACTAAAGTTAATTTACAAACATCTTTTTGTTTAATTAATAATACAATTTTCAAAGTGCTTTGACATATGAAATAAAATAAAATTTACATATCGAAAGATCACATCACCATATTTAAACCTTATTGGGAAACATACTGTGACGTTAAGGTTATACTTTTTGGTAACCGTAACCTTATTGGGAAACATACTATGACGTTAAGGTTATACTTTTTGGTAACCGTAACCTTATTGGGAAACATACTATGACGTTAAGGTTATACTTTTTGGTAACCGTAACCTTATTGGGAAACATACTATGACGTTAAGGTTATACTTTTTGGTAACCGTAACCTTATTGGGAAACATACTATGACGTTAAGGTTATACTTTTTGGTAACCGTGTATCAAGCAAAAATAAATATTCTCAAACGTTGGAGAAATTATACCAACTTTAACGTCCATAAAGAACAAATGCAAAATATACAGTCAAGGAAAATATTGGCCTGTGTTCATACTATCATAATTTTTAGAGTAAATTATATTTATATATATCTTGCGAAAAATTCAAAACATTTCTATTTTATATCTTGCATTAATAAGATCTATTGGTCGTTGTACATAGATCAAAGTAATGATCTATCTCCATCCATATACGCTGAATGAGCGCTAACTTCGTTGTAGCTGGCGATAGTAATCAGCTCCCCACATGGTTAAAATCTTAATCTTCACAAAATTTACAATGTTTGTTTACATCATTCCACAAGAAAATGCAATGAGGTCAGGTCAGGGCTTCTTACAGGTTAAGAGGACCGGTTCTGCGAATACAACGGTTGGGAAATCTGTCATTAAGGGTGGCGATGATCGAGAATAAAAGTGGAGGCACGCTATCTTCACGTTCAACGTCTTCAAATTATGAAGGAAAAATAACATATTTAACATGTATAAATAAATGTTAGCTGGCGGTACATTAATAAATTATGTTATTGCTGGTACTACAAAGAGTAAAGCCCTATCATGGGATCGCACATTCATTCAGGCCACATTTTATTTTCTGAACGTACTTAACAATTTCATTTAGTTATTGATTCTTTAGTTGTGTAGATAGCATAACCATTTGAGTAAAATGTTGCTTCATCAGTAACCATTAGAGTTTTAAATGACTTTCTTCGTCGTTGATTTTACCGAGAACTTCATTACAAATTCCACTCGTTCGGGACGATATCCAAATTTAATTTAATTGTTAAGTCGAACTTTATATGCCTATAAACCTAAGCTTTTATGTAGGATGTTTTGAATCGTACTCTTTGATATTAAAATTTCCATAGTTTGAGATATTTGTTCGGGATATGTACAAGACTGGCGTACACTCTCGTCAGATATAATGCCTGTTTCTTCCAACGTGAGATGCTGTTTGTAACAGAACTTCAGTGTTCCATATATGCACTGGAAAGTGCATTAAACAGTTCTTACGGTTTTAAATTGCACCAAAAACACGCACACCGCTTTCTGTTGAACAGTAGCCATCCATCTTGCTGACTCGTGACGCGCCAGCGCTGTCATTGATGCGGAAGTTTTATATTAATGCCCACTACAGTTGCTATGCAGTCACGTATAAAACAAACCTTGATCTATTTCTGTACTTTTTACAAAAATAATAATATTATTTGCTCAGTTACTTTAGAAAATATGAGCCTTAGAAAACAAGTCAATCTTTTTCGATGATCCTATACCTTAACTTTAGGTACTGAATAAGGAAAAGAAAGATTCCCTAAACCACAAAAAAGGAAACAAAAACTAAGACTGTAATAAATCCAGTTTTATTTATTATATTACCCTGTTTTGTTTAGCTGTAACCCTCTGAACATAATAAGTATGTTATTGAAATGTGCACCAGGGTAGTATATTTTTGTTTGAAGTTTTTTGTAACTAGTTGTGAGAGGAACTGTTTAAAATTTGTCGTATAGCAACAGTTTTTAGCGACAGCCCACAATTACGAACATACATGCACTGATGAAGCTGACACGTATCTAGTTAAAACCAGATTCAGCGGT
Source organism: Aphrophora alni (assembly GCA_963513935.1). Taxonomy (NCBI): domain Eukaryota; kingdom Metazoa; phylum Arthropoda; class Insecta; order Hemiptera; family Aphrophoridae; genus Aphrophora; species Aphrophora alni. Next base: position 115,368,583 of record OY740766.1, on the reverse strand, counting down.
CGGATTAGCAGCTGACTAACAAACAACTCATTGAGCTTAGCTCAATTCTCAGAATTCATTAGGCCTAGTTAGTTACATTTATGCCTTACCTTAATAATTTCTGTACTTTATTTTATAACTAATATTATTCCTACGTAATAGTTTGCTTTACCAAAGTGTGTGACAAAAAACAAACAATTAATTTGTGAAATAATTTCCATGCTAATAGCGAAACATCTTTGAGTAAAATGTTGTTTTTCTATGAAACCCTTTAACAGCTGTATCGCGGAAGGCATATTGTAAGCGACATTATTTGCATGTACAAAACATGTTGCCCCATATGTGGGTTGTCATAAATTGATAGTTTATAAAAACGACATTTTTTAGCTTATAGTTTCTTAATTTTTATTGTTATGAAACACCGTTGGTCGAATGAGTATCGTTGAATATTCATTTTATAGTTGCATAAAATAAGGTATTACACGAGTTAATATAAAGTGTAAAAGATAAGTTATCTACTAAAAATAACGAAAAATTTCCTCCATTTTGAAATCAACCCACCAACTCTCGTCAGATCATCCTGTAAACATTTGTACTAACTAGTCCAAATTTGGTGGCAATCGGATTCATAGTTAGTTAGTTACTGGTTTTATGATAAAGTCTTTGGTTTTATCTCTCGTTCAGATAATTATACCGAAGATTATGATATAATATATGATCAATGATATACTATTTTCATTGTCATAAAATTTATATTAAGCTATGTAATGTAGCCTATTCAAACTACAAAGTGTCTCAAAACAAACATAATTGATTTACAAATACATAATTTCTATTACGATAAAATAATCTATAGATAAAATTAAGAGAAATATTTAGACAAAGTTACTACATGTATTCAGAATTACTTCTATTACACCTAGACTAATTCTATTAATGCCGTTTAACTATATTTGAATGGAATTTACGTCTAGGATACTTTATATTACTTTACGATACGACCTCTGAAGTATGGTACGTAAGCACGTTGACAAACATGTATTCGAGAAGAAAAAACTACATCGATTTTTTGTCCCATCACATAACTTTCTCTATACTATGTAAATGTGAGAAAGTAAAAACATTGATGTAGATTAAAATAATAATTAACATTTTACTGGTAATATCGACTATTAAACAATGAGATGTTACCCCGAGTTGTCCATCTCGGCTAGAAACTTAATAATACACTTAATAGAAGGTAATTGTTAGTTTTACTTTTAAATTAAAAAAACCCTGTCCAATCTAATGCTTGGACAAATCATGCAAATAGCAGGTTTTGGGAGGTTGGAATCTCACGTTTGTCTCATATTGTTATTCATGCAGCGCACAGATGGAAGGGTCTCACGGTCTAACGAAAGTGAAAAGACAGATAACACGAAAGAAACTAACTTTTCAAACACGAAGTCAAACACTCATCAGGAATCTATAAAACAACGGCATCCTGTTGATTACCTTTCATGAAATTGCCATACTTAATTCTGAACTTATATATTTCTTGGGGTATTTGAGTCTCACAATTCCCTATTCCTAGTGACTATAGCTAAACTAGGTATTCTACATTTTAGCTTCCCTTTCGCCGGGTAACGAGTATCTCTTTTACTATCGTTTTCTGAAAGATTACCGTGGAACAATTATTAGTACAATAAAATTTATAATTTTTTTAATACGTAAATAAGTTCTTAAGATTAAAAGAAAATCGAATACAAAATACTTCTACCGTAATAAATTTGAGTTTATTATAGATCCTAATAATAGTTTTAAAAAAACACCAACAACGTACCATAACAACTCTGTTAAAATCAGTCAATTTGGCATAGATTTCAAAATTGCACAGCGTGTACTTTATAAATTACACACTAGTTTATCTAGTCGGGTCCTTGTATCAACTTTATAGACTGTTCTATTAATTCATTTATGGATTACGAATTGAAGAACTGCAGTTAAACTACTATTATTATTAGAGATATAAATCATATCCATCAAAAGGCTGACGGTGATGGTGTTAATAGCCTGGTAATTTAATATCTGTAATAAATTAACAGTAAAATGTGTTCATTAAACTTGTTCTTGATTAAGTTTTCAATCACACAGTACTTAATAGAGTATATTTTTTATTTAAATATCGCTAATAGTATCTCAGACATTGTTGTACTCAGAGATACCATTGAGTGCCACGCTCTGACACCTAGACAATAATTAATCACAAGATGTAATCCATATACCGTAAACATAATTAACAGAACCAAAAGAAACACATTATCATTTGCTTGTTGCTGATTCTTTGTTAGATTCTCAGAAGAGGAGGTTATCGAATAACAGATTACAGACCCAGCGGCTAAGATATTGTATATTGATTAGACCCGAAGCAGATGTTTACTTATAACTTTAAGAATTGCAACAGTACGAAAACGAATTGTAAACCTAACGGATCGCTCTACTTGCCCCAACACTAATGCACTGGGGCAGTCACCCGAACTGCATAACAATAAGTCGTAAACTAGTAAAGCAAAGTTTGTTATTAACGTTTTGGTTATTCATGTTAATGAATCTACACTAATTATGATTTTTAATAGTACTGTTACTATTTATTGTTATTAACATTGTTACAAATGAAAAACAATTTTACCAAATGTTTCATACTAGTTTAGGCTCAAGCTAACTTATGATTTTCATTATTATTAAACCTAACGGACCTAATTACCTAGTATGAAACCTCCTATAAGAGATATATGTATTTTTAGAAAAAACTAAAAGGTTTTTTGAGGGAAAGGGTTATGTTTTAAATATATTTATTTTAACCCTTTTACAATTTATAGTCTCCATAAAGCCTATAGAGATATTAGCATACAGTACAATTAAAAAATAAAGTATAATTTTGAAAGTTATAATAATAACCATTTATTAAAATTTCTTAAATAATATATCTTAGTTACACTATTATTACAGTAATAATGTGAAACAAAATTACAAATGACGGTAGTTTTTAACTTATTTTTTTAATAAAAATTCTCATAATCCATTTTTACTTTCTCTTACAATTACGTAATATAATGAAAGTTGTGTGATGAAATAATAATACTAATGTTGAACATCCTATGAAAACAATACCCTTGAGTGAAAAAGGTTATTTTTATATAATCTCTGTCTGTAGTCCATGCAGTGCTCTACAGCAAAACGGTAGAATCACTTTGGTATGAGGCCATTAGTGGTCATATCTCGAGGCTTTGAGGGTCCATAGGTAAAACCAAGGACTCTTTTAATTTCACGCGACTGTCTGTCTGTCTGTATGTCGCAGCCCGTCTACAAAGGCAAAACATAACTCCTCTAAATTTTAAATTTTGCATTTATATTTTGAATTTTTCCACATATTGAAAATATAGTAGTAACAAAAAAATTACCTTGGGGTAGGTAATGGTAAAAAATAATCAAGTATTTTTTAAAATTTTTTTAATATTATGTGTGAGGTATCAAATAAAACTAGAAGATATTCTGATTTACGAATATGTATATTTGACGAATAATTAATATGTTGGCGTGGGGCCAAATTTAAAGTAGGCCTATTATATATCACCCCTCCCCCACACTGAACACAGCGTGACCTACAAATCTGAAAAATTATTTGAATTTGAAATTTAAATTGAAGTGCGAAATCATATACGGTCTTATAATTTTTTTTATGACGAATATAACTTAATTTAATCTCACAATAATAAATGGGTAGCGTATAAGTTTTAAAAGCAGTTTTTGTGAGATAGTATACAAACAATTCGATAGTCATTAAAAGGTGGTTGAATTATTATTGATTTCTCTTTATTAGGGTCCGTAGATAAATCCAAAGACCTTTATAATTTCACGTGCGTATCTGTACAATTTAAACTGCAATTTAAACTCGCTTGACCATTTTAATATTTTAATGTATTATAATACTACAAATTTGATGATGTCTCTCGTACGAATAAAATAAAAAATTGAGTTTCTCAAAATCGACACTAAAACATTTGTATCAAATTTACTTAAATGTTTACCTCGTGCTGACTCCCACAATGCGTATAGTGATCATTTACCAATAAAAGCCTTTCCGGGTGTTATAAGGCAAAAATAGAAAATGAACATTTTACAAAATTAAATATATCAAGTCGATAGAAACAAATTTGATGAAATAATTAAGATACAAACATGTAAATACCGTTATAATATATCCCTAAGTAATTTAAATGTGTGTCCAAACCAATATCACAAGGCACAAGTAAAAGAAAATTGCTGTTCTGGAATAAACTTAGAAAAACTAAATTGATCTGATTTATGTCAATGAAGATTAATAATGCTTATTTCCTTTAGGCTAAATAGAAGAAATCAACAACTGTGAGTTTCAGCTCGTTTTACTGTCAATAAAACCATGAATAGATTTATTCAACTAAATCTAATTAACACCTCCTGAAATTAATCTTCCCCTGAACTCCAATCTTGTAATTTTTGGTATAACTTTTTCTTTTTACCCTCTTTTAAAAACGAAATTCATAATTTTTTTTAAAAATTTGGCGACAATAGTTGGTATTTTGAAAGGAAAATGGTATCTTTTCGACGAATTGACAAGTATCCTCTTTATTGAAATTCTTTCTTCACATTTGATAATTATTGTTCTGAATGATATAAATTTAATTAAAAACACAATTTAATTTTATTGTGCAGAAAACAATATTTACTCACAGTCTGCATAGACCAAATTTTAAAAGATATCGATATTTTAATTTATTTATCGGTTTTTATGGTTCTATCTGAAACGATTCTATCCAAAATTCTGTGTTAGTGGCAAAATTCTTGATTTCGTCGTTAGCTTTGTTTATTATGAAGCAAAAAACGATGTACTAACAAAACATTTACTTTGAAATTTTACTAAGTTCTCTCTACAGGATACAATTAATTGTGTAAAGTACAAACGTCTCCTTCTATCATCAATAAAAAATGGTTGATGCCTTAAAAAACTATTAAAAATTTTTTTTTTTCATTGTTATTACTTACTGTATTACTATTAGGTTGTTTTTATTCGTGTGACTTGCATGAACAGCCTGTATTTTCTACTTTAAAAAAATCAACTGAAAACTAAACAAAACATTAAAATTAAGCGCAAATCGATTCATGTTGTAGGCATTTTGTAACTTTTATTATACTGTATCTACGAATATGTTATAAAATAATAATAAAATGCAAAATTAATCCACGTGTCCTGGTTAAAATTGCATGGAAATAAATTTAAATGTTTTAAGGTGTAATTATTTGAACATATCCCTTCCTCTGAATGAAATATTATTACAATAATTAATTGCCTATGTAATGGATCCACGTCCAAGACAAATTGACTTGTATATCTTGGAGCAGTAGCGAGTGGCGAAAAGAGAATACTTTGAGTATTGCTATTAATTACAGTAATTGATAGAGGCAAGGACCACAGTCTGAAATTACAGGGTCGGTCTCAAACAAATCGCCGGAAATTGCAATCATCAAAGTTCCGTTTTAAATGTCCGCTAACTGAACAGATGTTTTCAAGGTCACCTGGACAACCTGTAAGAGAAACTTATTTTGGTTTCACTATCTGACATCTTAATTAGAAAGAAAATCAATTTGTCGTGCGGTAGTCTTCAGTGAATTCAATCAGATCTGACTGTCAGAATTTATCCGTAAAATGAGGCTAAAACATCTCGCTTGTCGTTTAACGTTAATTAACACCTTCATTCCCAGCTCATGGTTTTGTATCTCAGACCAGATTGTTTATCACGATAACATTATAATCAAACTTTATTTTAATTTTAAAACCACAGAGTCGCTCATATGTATTATAAAATACTCCATGATTGGATTTTCACCCTATGTCCACTAGTTTGCTGACTTCGGCCGTGGTATTAATGAATGCAGACCATCAAGCTATTAATTAAGTAAAGTCCAGTTTTGAAGCTTAAAAAACTTATCCAACGGATTGCCTTTATATATGAGATCAAGCTGAGACAAATTGCAACCTCTATAGCGATAAACATACACACATAACCTGTAAACCAGAAGACAAATACAATACGGGGTAAATGGTTTAAAGTAAAATCAAGAAGTAAAATGTTTTCCCAATACCAATAAATGGCGTATTTAAATGAGTAACTAATTTTACTTAACAATATTAAGTTGAAAGAAACCAATTTAGCAAAGGTTAAAGGCCTACTATTTATCTAACATAAAGTTCCCAGAAATAGAACTTTTATATTATTAATTAAAGAGAGTTACGTATTATTTGTTATTAATTGCTTATCTATTCAGGCTGATACAATATGATATGTCACTCGGACATTTTTACATTTTCAAAATCACCGAAGTTCGCTTTAATAAGGGCAAAAAACCTGACAAAATATGTTTTGAGCTCCTATTTAAAAAACTTTAAAATGAGAAACTATGTTAAATCTGATAATTGTTTGATTTTCAATTTTTTTTAAATGTGGATAATTTAAATTACTTTTCAATTTGACATTTTTGATATGCAGTATTTCTATGTTTCAAAAGGTTTGAGGTTTGGGGCATTATAGGTAATTTTTTGGAAAAAGTGATCAGACTATCGTTTTAAAGCATGCTTCTTCATTATTTGATCTTGTTATTAATTTCTATAGAGATAATAGATGTTGTTGCACAGTTATAATAGAGATAAATCTACAATCATGCATTGCAAATTCTTTTGGTCCCCATTTTGAAATGATTAGAGATACTATACGTCAGTTTTTGTTTCATAAGAGCTTTAAATTGAGACCTTAGTTGGCTTGAGTTTGTATTTTTAAATTTCAAACTGATTATTGATCCCAATATTTTGGAACAAACTCTATCCATAAATAAAAAAATAATATTTTAAAGATATTCCCTGAACAGCTTTTAATAGAGAAACATTTTATTCCACAACAATTCTACTTCAACGGATTAACAACACTTTAATCTACCAAATGTGTTAATCTCTGAGCCACAAATGGTGACAAATAACCCATATGGAATAAGATCTGTGCACATTTCATAGTCTCGTGTCTTCTATGACCAAAAAAGTAATATAATTAAAAAATTTCAATTAATTCTGATAAAAACGAACGTTTGAGATTTATGACTTAAATAAACTATTACCGCTTATTACTTACTACAATGTAGAGTACTGTAGTAATATTGGTCACAATAAATTCTAACTAAATTTTTAACTAATCTTCACGTTACAAGGCTAAAGGAATCCGAATGAGTGATTATACAACTGGGCTGGTATTGTCTGTGTTTAAAACTCATAGTAAACGTGTATCCAAGTCACAAAGTATTACTAAAATACTAACCTAATTTTCCGACTTGTGACTTATTTTGATGGTTTTTATGATACAATTACGCATTTCGGGATTTATATCCCACCATCAGAATAGTTTCACTCCTTGGAGGTCGTCAGAACATTAAGAACACATAACACGTATATTTAACATAACACAACAAACAATACACGTGACGGGTGCGCAACACGGTACGGTATTTGAAGAACGACTCAAATGCCGTGGTGCGCACCCGTCACGTGTATTGTTTGTTGTATTATGTTAAATATACGTGTTATGTGATATTAATGTTCTGACGACCTCCAAGGAGTGAAACTATTCTGATGGTGGGATATAAATCCCGAAACGGATAATGGTTTTATAAAAAAGATCAAAATAAGTAACAAGACGGAAAATAAGGTTAGTAGTTTAGTAATTGTCTGTCTTGTTTAGCAAACAAAATTTTAAGATTGTGACTAGAATTTTTATATAGGGGACTACTCCCATATGAATACTTAGTTACAATAACTAAGTTTTGGTCTCCACAACAGTAATTTAGAACTGTGACCTCTCGTGAAAATTTTTTATCCGCATAATTACAGGAGCGAGTCAACTTATCGGGTGTATTTTAACCGTGGAACCTCTTAACATATGACGACGTTATTATCAAGTCAGCAACATGTATGAAGTACAGTATAACAAACAAACATTGATTGGTGTAGCTCGTGTATCACTGAAGAGGACGACCTTGTCGTTGAAACGCGTCTGATACTTAGGCGTATTTTTTGTGAGAAGTGTGTTTTGTTTGTTTGTTATACTGTATTATTTTTCTCATAAGTCAAGCTCAACATTTAATATATATATATATATATATATATATATATATATATCATATATTATATATATATCATATATTATATATATATATATCATATATTATATATATGAAGTAGTTGAGGGGCGAGTTGTATAACAAAATTGCGACATACACAACTACGATATTCAACAAATCTGTGTAAGGGTTGGTCAGTATATCAGGGCTGGGTAAGTATTCTGATGTCGTATTTTAAGTGATTGATACACAACTTCGATATTCAACAAACTGTGTATGGGTTGGTCAGTATATCAGGGCTGGGTAAGTATTCTGATGTCGTATTTTAAGTCATTGATACACAACTACGATATTCAACAAACTATGTATGGGTTGGTCAGTATATCAGGACTGGGTAAGTATTCTGATGTCGTATTTTAAATCATTGATACACAACTTCGATATTCAACAAACTATGTATGGGTTGGTCAGTATATCAGGACTGGGTAAGTATTCTGATGTCGTATTTTAAGTCATTGATACACAACTTCGATATTCAACAAACTGTGTATGGGTTGATCAGTATATCAGGACTAGGTAAGTATTCTGATGTCGTATTTTAAGTCATTGATACACAACTTCGATATTCAACAAACTATGTATGGGTTGGTCAGTATATCAGGACTGGGTAAGTATTCTGATGTCGTATTTTAAGTCATTGATACACAACTAAGATATTCAACAAATCTGTGTAAGGGTTGGTCAGTATATCAGGGCTGGGTAAGTATTCTGATGTCGTATTTTAAGTCATTGATACACAACTTCGATATTCAACAAATCTGTGTATGGGTTGGTCAGTATATCAGGACTGGGTAAGTATTCTGATGTCGTATTTTAAGTCATATATACACAACTAAGATATTCAACAAATCTGTGTAAGGGTTGGTCAGTATATCAGGGCTGGGTAAGTATTCTGATGTCGTATTTTAAGTCATTGATACACAACTTCGATATTCAACAAATCTGTGTATGGGTTGGTCAGTATATCAGGACTGGGTAAGTATTCTGATGTCGTATTTTAAGTCATATATACACAACTAAGATATTCAACAAATCTGTGTAAGGGTTGGTCAGTATATCAGGGCTGGGTAAGTATTCTGATGTCGTATTTTAAGTCATTGATACACAACTACGGTATTCAACAAACTGTGTATGGGTTGGTCAGTATATCAGGACTGGGTAAGTATTCTGATGTCGTATTTTAAGTCATTGATACACAACTAAGATATTCAACAAATCTGTGTAAGGGTTGCTCAGTATATCAGGGCTGGGTAAGTATTCTGATGTCGTATTTTAAGTCATTGATACACAACTTCGATATTCAACAAACTATGTATGGGTTGGTCAGTATATCAGGACTGGGTAAGTATTCTGATGTCGTATTTTAAGTCATTGATACACAACTAAGATATTCAACAAATCTGTGTAAGGGTTGGTCAGTATATCAGGGCTGGGTAAGTATTCTGATGTCGTATTTTAAGTCATTGATACACAACTAAGATATTCAACAAATCTGTGTAAGGGTTGGTCAGTATATCAGGGCTGGGTAAGTATTCTGATGTCGTATTTTAAGTCATTGATACACATCTTCGATATTCAACAAATCTGTGTAAGGGTTGGTCAGTATATCAGGGCTGGGTAAGTATTCTGATGTCGTATTTTAAGTCATTGATACACATCTTCGATATTCAACAAATCTGTGTAAGGGTTGGTCAGTATATCAGGGCTGGGTAAGTATTCTGATGTCGTATTTTAAGTCATTGATACACAACTTCGATATTAAACAAACTGTGTATGGGTTGGTCAGTATATCAGGGCTGGGTAAGTATTCTGATGTCGTATTTTAAGTCATTGATACACAACTTCGATATTCAACAAATCTGTGTAAGGGTTGCTCAGTATATCAGGGCTGGGTAAGTATTCTGATGTCGTATTTTAAGTCATTGATACACAACTACGATATTCAACAAACTGTGTATGGGTTGATCAGTATATCAGGGCTGGGTAAGTATTCTGACGTCGTATTTTAAGTCATTGATACACAACTAAGATATTCAACAAAATGTGTATGGGTTGATCAGTATATCAGGGCTGGGTAAGTATTCTGATGTCGTACTTTAAGTCATTGATACACAACTAAGATATTCAACAAAATGTGTATGGGTTGATCAGTATATCAGGGCTGGGTAAGTATTCTGATGTCGTACTTTAAGTCATTGATACACAACTAAGATATTCAACAAAATGTGTATGGGTTGATCAGTATATCAGGGTTGGGTAAGTATTCTGATGTCGTACTTTAAGTCATTGATACACAACTAAGATATTCAACAAAATGTGTATGGGTTGGTCAGTATATCAGGGTTGGGTAAGTATTCTGATGTCGTATTTTAAGTCATTGATACACAACTACGATATTCAACAAATCTGTGTAAGGGTTGGTCAGTATATCAGGGCTGGGTAAGTATTCTGATGTCGTATTTTAAGTCATTGATACACAACTAAGATATTCAACAAATCTGTGTAAGGGTTGGTCAGTATATCAGGGCTGGGTAAGTATTCTGATGTCGTATTTTAAGTCATTGATACACAACTACGATATTCAACAAACTGTGTATGGGTTGATCAGTATATCAGGGCTGGGTAAGTATTCTGATGTCGTATTTTAAGTCATTGATACACAACTAAGATATTCAACAAATCTGTGTAAGGGTTGGTCAGTATATCAGGGCTGGGTAAGTATTCTGATGTCGTATTTTAAGTCATTGATACACAACTACGATATTCAACAAACTGTGTATGGGTTGATCAGTATATCAGGGCTGGGTAAGTATTCTGATGTCGTATTTTAAGTCATTGATACACAACTTCGATATTCAACAAACTGTGTATGGGTTGGTCAGTATATCAGGGCTGGGTAAGTATTCTGATGTCGTATTTTAAGTCATTGATACACAACTACGATATTCAACAAACTGTGTATGGGTTGATCAGTATATCAGGGCTGGGTAAGTATTCTGATGTCGTATTTTAAGTCATTGATACACAACTACGATATGCAACAAACTGTGTATGGGTTGATCAGTATATCAGGGCTGGGTAAGTATTCTGATGTCGTATTTTAAGTCATTGATACACAACTACGATATTCAACAAACTGTGTAAGAGTTGGAAAGTATATCAGGGCTGGGTAAGTATTCTGATGTCGTACTTTAAGTCATTGATACACAACTAAGATATTCAACAAAATGTGTATGGGTTGATCAGTATATCAGGGCTGGGTAAGTATTCTGATGTCGTACTTTAAGTCATTGATACACAACTAAGATATTCAACAAAATGTGTATGGGTTGATCAGTATATCAGGGTTGGGTAAGTATTCTGATGTCGTACTTTAAGTCATTGATACACAACTAAGATATTCAACAAAATGTGTATGGGTTGGTCAGTATATCAGGGTTGGGTAAGTATTCTGATGTCGTATTTTAAGTCATTGATACACAACTACGATATTCAACAAATCTGTGTAAGGGTTGGTCAGTATATCAGGGCTGGGTAAGTATTCTGATGTCGTATTTTAAGTCATTGATACACAACTAAGATATTCAACAAATCTGTGTAAGGGTTGGTCAGTATATCAGGGCTGGGTAAGTATTCTGATGTCGTATTTTAAGTCATTGATACACAACTACGATATTCAACAAACTGTGTATGGGTTGATCAGTATATCAGGGCTGGGTAAGTATTCTGATGTCGTATTTTAAGTCATTGATACACAACTAAGATATTCAACAAATCTGTGTAAGGGTTGGTCAGTATATCAGGGCTGGGTAAGTATTCTGATGTCGTATTTTAAGTCATTGATACACAACTACGATATTCAACAAACTGTGTATGGGTTGATCAGTATATCAGGTTTGGGTAAGTATTCTGATGTCGTATTTTAAGTCATTGATACACAACTTCGATATTCAACAAACTGTGTATGGGTTGGTCAGTATATCAGGGCTGGGTAAGTATTCTGATGTCGTATTTTAAGTCATTGATACACAACTACGATATTCAACAAACTGTGTATGGGTTGATCAGTATATCAGGGCTGGGTAAGTATTCTGATGTCGTATTTTAAGTCATTGATACACAACTACGATATGCAACAAACTGTGTATGGGTTGATCAGTATATCAGGGCTGGGTAAGTATTCTGATGTCGTATTTTAAGTCATTGATACACAACTACGATATTCAACAAACTGTGTAAGAGTTGGAAAGTATATCAGGGCTGGGTAAGTATTCTGATGTCGTATTTTAAGTCATTGATACACAACTACGATATGCAACAAACTGTGTATGGGTTGATCAGTATATCAGGGCTGGGTAAGTATTCTGATGTCGTATTTTAAGTCATTGATACACAACTACGATATGCAACAAACTGTGTATGGGTTGATCAGTATATCAGGGCTGGGTAAGTATTCTGATGTCGTATTTTAAGTCATTGATACACAACTAAGATATTCAACAAATCTGTGTAAGAGTTGGAAAGTATATCAGGGCTGGGTAAGTATTCTGATGTCGTATTTTAAGTCATTGATACACAACTACGATATTCAACAAACTGTGTAAGGGTTGCTCAGTATATCAGGGCTGGGTAAGTATTCTGATGTCGTATTTTAAGTCATTGATACACAACTACGATATGCAACAAACTGTGTATGGGTTGATCAGTATATCAGGGCTGGGTAAGTATTCTGATGTCGTATTTTAAGTCATTGATACACAACTAAGATATTCAACAAATCTGTGTAAGAGTTGGAAAGTATATCAGGGCTGGGTAAGTATTCTGATGTCGTATTTTAAGTCATTGATACACAACTAAGATATTCAACAAATCTATGTAAGAGTTGGAAAGTATATCAGGGCTGGGTAAGTATTCTGATGTCGTATTTTAAGTCATTGATACACAACTAAGATATTCAACAAAATGTGTAAGGGTTGGTCAGTATATCAGGGCTGGGTAAGTATTCTGATGTCGTATTTTAAGTCATTGATACACAACTACGTTATTCAACAAATCTGTGTAAGGGTTGGTCAGTATATCAGGGCTGGGTAAGTATTCTGATGTCGTATTTTAAGTCATTGAATATAACTCGAGATAATAGAGTTTCATTTATAAGTTATAGGACAATTAATAGTTCCAGATAGATTTAATAGTGGTTTGACTGCGATCATATCTCAACTGTCAAACCACTTGGTAGTGACTCGGACTCTTTCATTCGTCGTTGGCTTAGCGACATTCTACCCCGTCACTTCAACCCTGCACGACTCCACACGTGTACAAGACTTAAAACGAAGCTTTCAGCTTATTCTTGATCTCCATTCAAAATATTCCGTGGCCTTCGGGCAAAACAAATGTTTCTTTTACGAAGATAGTAATCGGTTAAATAGGTCACGTAAAATTACACGCAATGCAATTTCAGAACGTTTGTTAGAAACTGGAATTAAATGGGACGAAAATAAAGTTATGGCTGTTATTACGTCAATAATTGGAAATTGTGAGGGTCGTCTGGTTATCCAACCCCCACCTATTCTGAAATTTTTCATAACATATCTTATAGCCTGTAAAGTTTTGAGAGTACTAATATTATGAAGTCTACGGTTCAAAATAACCTGTTCTAAGAACTTCCGTCAAAAGTAGTCTTTTTGTTTAGTAATTGTTAAGTTGTAACAGTAGTTTGAGAAATTTAATAATGTACAATTATACAAATAACACACAGAATATTTTGTACTTTGCTTAAGCAATTTTTCGTCATACTACTTCAAAAACGGCTGTTTTCAATACATGCCCTGAGATGCTACAGTTGTTCTTTTTAGTTCTAGGACCTAAAATCATCAGCTGAGGTCGAGGTCATCAGCTGTTACTTCGTTTATACGAATTAATTAACATCTATAAAAACAACCGATACTCTCGATTGTAAATAACCGTTAAACAGCTGTTACCATCGATTTGAATGTAAATAGGTTATAACATTTTAGTTTTGTGAAATTGTTTTCTTATATTATTTGCAGTATAATGAAAAATATAGTTCATCACTTGGAGCAAAAGAAGCTTTTCGATCCTCGCTCATTTTCCGGCCTCTGCCGTTAAACGAGAGCTTGTATTGAAAAGCTTCACTTTTGGTCCTAGTGATGAAATATATTATTTTAATTCTTCAGTTCAACCGTATTGCCAAATCTTGCTATAAATTGAGTGATTCAAATAATATCCTTGTAAAAATAAAAGCAATAAATTCAAATAAAATATTGCTGAGACCTTAAAATTTTAAAAAAGTTTTAAGCCTACATAGAATCAGCCGAGCAACCTCCACCTAAAAGAAAATTTACTACTGGCATAAAATATGTATGTACGTCAATTTATTTTTTAAATATACTCGCATTATGTCAAAAGTAACTGAGGTGAGTTAGTTAACGTCACCACCAAGGGAACTAGTTCACCCGACTAGTTTCCCACAATCTACACGGCAAAACCTGCCAACACATACTCAACACAACAAGCATCAATTCCCCGGCCTTAAACGCCTCTTCATCGGCCAATCTCACAATACAAGACCCGCACTCGCTATTCGTCTCTGATTGGCCGACAGCTCACGTCGAGCAATTAAAAGTCCGCGGCCACAACAATGGCAATCCGCGACACAACTCCGAACCAACCTCACACACATCGCACGTCGAGATTGGTCGCTTCTCGGAAAACTTAACAATGGACAGCTCATTGTCTAGGAGCAAACCAATCCTAGGCAAGCTATGCTACAAGCTGGCAGAGCCAAAATTGTATAAGTACTCATTTCCCAGGGACAAAATCAACACTTGTCAACCAGGAGACCAACTACGAACACATCACAGCTCAACACCTACACAACACATATCCTGACGCGAGACTAGCAGGGACCATCTATCCCACGGCCTTCTTACGCAAGGCCAAGAGACCCCTCGCTCACACACTTCACCGGGACCATCTCTCCCATCAGTCTTCTTACGCAAGACCGAGAGACCCCTCAACCAACTCATACCACACACCACGAAGACAACTCGCAAGCTCCACTACACACTTTTGCTGCCACCTGCCACCTTCCAACATAATTAAACCAATACACGTTTTGGAATCACTTCTTTCAACACCTGACTCCTGATCTCATTCCACTCAACAACGCCTCTTCAAGACTCGCCCGTGGCCTCCCGTAAGGGAAATTAAACGGAGAAATCCGGGCAACGGCAGCACTTGTTTCACCCTAGTCGCCTCCTGAAAAGGAAATTGTAGGTGCTTTGGCGCCGGCGATGACGGGTGAACATCCATCATAGAGGCCAGATAATATCCTATCTCCCCTCACCTAACCTAAGTCCAACTGGTCCTTTTTAGGGCCAGCACACTCCTATTTTCCGTTATTATTTTATCAACATTCCTCGCACTAAGAACTCGAATCCTTCCCGAATCGCAAATCCTTACTCTTCCATAATTTACCAGTCGCCTCCCGGCTCGGCTACCTCTACTTCAGGGCCAACTTCACGTTCCCTAAACCTCTCTTCCTTCTCCAATAACCTGACCCTACGTCATTTGGCGGCCGCAACGTGGGGCAAACATTCTTCGGAGGAAGATACGACTTTCGCCCCGACTAACATTACACTCAATCATACTTCTGGGAGTATAAAACCCAGTGGCGCCCTTCACAATCAACACAACACAACCATGGCACCAACTCTTCGGTCGCAAGGTCAGGCATGCGCTAGACAAACGTGCTCATCGCTAGGTGAGTTTGTTATAACCTGCAGCGTATGTCGTGCCGAAGCGCACCACATCTGCGTTGGGCTACCGGACGTAGCGTTACCCAACATCAGCTACACTTGTCCGGAATGCAAGGAGAGT
The DNA here is from genome assembly GCA_963513935.1 of Aphrophora alni. NCBI lineage: Eukaryota > Metazoa > Arthropoda > Insecta > Hemiptera > Aphrophoridae > Aphrophora > Aphrophora alni. Next base: position 115,352,467 of record OY740766.1, on the reverse strand, counting down.
TCGACACCATCACTACAGACACCTTCACCACCTACAAAAACACCATCACCACCTTCGACATTGGACGTCTTACAAACGCTGGTCCAACTTCTTCAGGGCCAGCAAACACCACCACCGCCGCCGACGCCATTACCCGAGTTTAGCGGGGACGGAACGCAGGACCCTACGTCAAGTTTGCAACCGTCGCCATTATAATACTGGTAAATAGAATTCACTTGTTATCAAACTTAACTAAGATCTTTAAGACAGGGGATTTGTCGTAGACAAATTGGAAAATAACCAACTTTTTCCAGGTGTTGGAGACAATAATTGTTAAATATATTTATATTTATTTAAAAATGTTACACTCTGAGGCCATAAGCGTCGTATTTATACAGTGTCTTTTTTTAATGAGCCACCACTGTAATCTCTGAAACTATAAGATTTACAGAAATCTTCAAATGGGAGACCTTACCTACTATTTACTCGTAATAAAGTTTTCTATTTGAATTTCAAAAATTCGACCACCATTGTCTAATGTGGATTTAAACTTGACTTTAAGACTTTTTTTATTATTTTGTTTATATTGTTACTCGTTTAAGAGATATAATCCCCAACGATCACCAAAGTTCTGTTTAAAATAGATGCCATAATAAGAACCAATTTCTTAATACTCTTATTTAAATTTCGGTTATACATGTATTGTTTTATGAATACTATTGAATTTAGAGATTATAACACAAGTAAATAGTCAATATTATATTTTATTGATTGGTAGATTATTTTAACATCTGTTAACAATTAACATTAACATTGTTAACATTAACAATTAAGTGAATTATTAAATCTTTAAAAATAGCTCGGACACAATGAAGACTAGTCTTACAGCTAAAGTTCAAAATATCCATAGTTTTTTAACACAAACAAGTATGAGCTCACGGACATCTTTTTTAATGGTGTTAAGATGAATTTTAACATAAACCCTCTATTTTTTTCATATCTTCAACCGAAGCATAACGTTCTTTATAGAGTTCATTATTAGATACTATAACCCATAAGAAAAAATCAAGGATCGTTAGGTCTGAGGATCTTGCTGGGCAAGATATAGACCCGTATGTACCTAGCCATTTTTAGAAAAGTAGTGTTAAAAAACTATTTCACTATTATGAACTGATGCTCCGTCTTGCAAGTACATTAATTTGATCCTGATATTACGTGGAAGGTCTTTATAGGGGTTTATCAAAAGGTTTTCTAGAAATCCTAAATAACTAGCTTCTGTCAAGTTTCCTTCCTTTAAAACCCTAAATTCAACAGTAATCATAAAACAATACATGTATAACCGAAATTAAAAGATTAATATTAAGAAATTGATTCTTATTCCCATATACTGTAAAAGGAATTTGGCCGAACTTTAGAGGCTTACATCTCGTAAAAGAGTAATAATATAAAAAAAATAGCACAGAATGAAAAAGTCTTAAAATCCAAATGCAATATAATAAAATGGGGGTTTCCATAAACAATTTCCATTTGCCAGCATATTGGAAAATAGCGATAAATAAAAAAAATTCAAATACACCATTTTATTACAGATGAAGAGTAGTTTTTTTGAAAAAAAAAATTTTTTAAAGAAGTGGTCCTGCAATTTGAAGTTATCTTATAGTTATAGAGATCCCAATGGTGATACTGTTAAAAAAGACTCTGTATACATGAATGCATTCATGTAATATTTTCATGAGGATTTTGTTACTTGCTTTAATTTATTTTTAAGATTAGTAAAGTTAAAGTAAATGCAACGAAAAATAAACACCTCAGCAATAATTCTATGTAATTGAATTTAACTTAGAAAGAGAATCCTTGACCTAGGAAAAGGAATTGTATTGATTTCATGACGTGGTCAAGTGCCCTTCTTCCTGGTTACGTGCCAGGAATCTACTTGCGTTTCTAAATTTCAAATGGCCTGAATTATAAATCATTACCAGTTTCATTATAATGGTAATGACTCTTACAAATAATGTGTTGAGTAATTTATTTGTTAATGAAGATTATAATGAAAAATCGAAATTTAATAGCAAAAGCAAAATTAGATATTTCCCTTTTTTTAAATCATAAATAACTCGTTCATATTTTTTTTAACACAAAATCCTTTACATAATATCTCATTGCATACTTCACTGCATTTATTTAGACAATATAATCTAATCAAATGAAAAGTCTTACTAAAACAAACATGACGATTTAGGTTTGTTTTCTCCTTGTACACCTAGCAAACGAATGGTAGAAAATAACAAATTTTGTGTGCGTGATGTTATAGGGAGAACCTCTCTACTATTTATAGAATCAAGAATGCGAGACAGTTACTCGGGGATTTCCTTGTGCCTTTGTTTTAAGCCCTTGAGGATACTCGCACAAAATAAAATAAATTTTAAAACAATAACACTCATAGGACCATGAATTTGTTGTTATCGTACAATAATATTTAGTTTTAACTTGCGTATGTAAATATTATAGACAATAATACACATTTAAAAATAAAATTGTGAATGAATGTATTCATAAAGAGCGAATCAATTTATATCACAATTTTTCTCTTTAAAAATACATAAAAATATGTACAAAATAAAGTTTATTATTTTTTACTGTATACGGAAAAGAATTGTTTCTTTCTTTTTTCCATCAGGAATTGAGAGAGATTTTGGGTAAATCTGTACATTAATAAGATCTGTAATGTTAATGAACTGATTTTATCCAACATTTAACGTACATTTTATTCAAGACAAAGATGATAGAAAGGTTTTCCGATACTAAGAAAATTAAATAAACAATACATTAAAAAAAAAAAAAAAAAAAAAAAATGTCTTTAATACAAACTGTCACTATCTGATTGTGTTTGTTCTTTTATTTCTTCTAAATTACCTACTTATTTATTCACTGTTCAACAATTCTATATACGAACTTACTTAATCACGGTATTTGCAAATCATGAAGAAACTAAATTACTCATTTTTTTTACACAAGTAACGGTTCTTGGAAATATAACTACTTTTTTAACTACATTCACGTCCTTGAATTTAATAAATCTTTAATAGTTTAGGTTAAAGAAAATAAATGCTTAGACCTCAGGATAAGCTAGTAATTTTAAACATAACTGTGACTCATAATATGTTTATGTAATTTCGTTTAATTTCTTTAAAATATCAAAACAAAGTAAATATTTTATTCCTCAAATATTCTATGCGAGTGCTGTTGGTTTTTTAACGGCAAAACTAAATAAACTTTGATAAAATATTTTTTACTTTGCTTAAAACTACGATACGAATTGACCTTGAGTAAGGGCAGTCCAACCCTGAATAACGATCGAGTCGGATCTTGGGAAAGGTCCAAACAATTGGGAAATATTGAACAGGCACACGTGACGGTCGAGAACCAACATCTTTTATATAGACTTTGACAATTATTTAAACACCGTTTATACTTAAGAATTATTGTTTACATGATATTAACAACAAGCCTCACCTTGAAACGCCTCAGCATTCTATTCATAATAAACTGTGCACTAGCTAATCCTCCCGGATGACTCACTTATCACTAAAACTTCTGCGTTTTGATTTTAAACAACATTTAAATAGAGTTACCGAACAAATTAGAAGTAAATCAAATTTTAAACAATTATTGATGGTTAATTATTATTACTTTCGTAAACAGGAAAAAAAACACGAATCTAATCCTCTACTGGGTGGACTTAACCTAGCAAATATTGGCAAAACGTAACTCGATCACAGGGCGTTTTGTTATGACGCTCATTGAGCCGGCGTTGTTTGCGCCAGTAGACCTGCGTACATGCAATGTTTGGTTCCGCTTCGTATAACACCCTATAATACAGAATGTTATATTCCAGACATTCACGCAAGCAGCTGGTTCATTTCGCGAAGTAGGTCTTGGCGACGTAAACAAACTGCTTAACGACAGGGTTCTATCGTTCAATAACAACTTCCTGCCATGGTGTAGCTCTCCTTTTTTTCTTTTAAAAATAATAGGTTAATAGGGAAATCAATTATTTGTATTAATTCATTTCTAATAGGCCTTTGTTTTATGGGTTTAACGAGATATTTGTTTAGAGGCATCATCGTAAAAATAAAAATAGAGGTAACAATGATATGTTTATAATTTTCACAGTTAAAAAAGAGCTAAAAGTTTTGAATAATTTTCACAAAATGTGCAAAAATCACAGAAAACTATTGATTATATTTGAATGAATAATACTAGAGAATTAATAATCGTGGGAAGGTATAAAAAGAACATCCCTTCCCCCCAGGGAGTGATGTTTACATAAATATATTTCCAAATTTAATGCTACTTGGGATTACTGATAATCACAGTAAAAACATTCAGGTATTTTTTTTTTTTTTAATATGTAATGCTTTAAGAGATATTGGTTCTCAAAAGTTGTTAAAATTAAAGAATTTCCAGGATTAGAATAAAAGTTTATAACTGAAACATTTGAATGAATAAAATAGAATTAAAATAATTCGGTAAATATTATCAATCCGGTTAGAAATATATATAATGTTAATATTTCTTTGTGTCCTTAAATACTCAAAGAGAAATATGTCATTAAAAATTATAAATAAGTAAATTAAAGTTATGTTATGTTATCAGTTTGAGCGATTTATATTTTTAATTTCTTTTTTTAATTATAAATTTAGAGTAGATTTATTTTTAAGGCTGAAAATTTTATAATTGCCAAAACTTTTAAATAGGCTACTATTTACTCCTAAAGTATTACATATTTAAAAAAAGTATCACGAATAAAATTATTGTTTATGAGAAATAATGTACTATAATATATAGGTTTACGTTTGATAATGTTAACTTAGACACCTTTGAGACTGTTTTTGATTAGGAAGATTGAGTAGTATACAAAAAGATAGTTCAAATTGGTTTATACAAATTCTTATTTCGTTTCTGTCACTCCTTCAAAATTAATCAGGCCGTTTTCACAATTTATTTACTGTAGTGTACCCCGTATACAGATATTAGGAAGTGATTTTAAAATTTACAATTCTAAAATAAAATAGAAACTTGATTTGAATAAAACTAAACTGAAAATAGAATGGAGAAATTTTCTTTTAATTGTAGGTTTTATTTCTCCTTTTTTTAAAAGGTCATGATAACCGAGAGGTTTTTTGCCTTTAACAACAGGGAGATGAATTTTTATATAGAGCTTAAGTTTGCTACGTTGGTTCATAATCGCGTTCTACGTTTTTAAGGAAGACGGTAAAGGACATTTTCGTTTTTTGAAATTACTCCAGAAACGTAATTTTGTGTAATTATTCTTTTATTTTATCTAACAATGAACAAAATTATAGAATCGATTTTGAGAAATTAACAGCTCCGTAAATGATTTTAAACAGGTATTTTGGGGGAGATAGCGACCAACACGTTGTGTTTATAATAGCTACATCGTAGGAATATTTTATAAAAATAAGCAATTTTCATTTATTTAGTGCAAGCTGCTCCGAAATGTTGAGTTATAGAACAAATTTTAAAACCCTTAAAATATAATCAAAGTATTTTATTAATATCGGTCCTGCAGCACTACAGAGACGACAGACAGAAATAATTTTGAAAAAACACTTTTTTTGGGCTTTGAAGATATTTCTGCCAAAATTTTCGACAGTGACCAAACACATAACTTTCTCCATAACATGTACACTATGTGTGAGAAGGTAAAATGAAGACGGAATTCACTACAAATTAAAATACACATTAAGCCATCCAGGAACATTCCGCGTTTAGTAATTTATTATCCAATAATGTTATGATTTGACTAACCTTTAAAGCAAAGCCATAACCTAAATTATGTTAGGGTAATCACTAAGTATTCCAGTAGGGCAATAGTACCAATGATACCATATGTGGCAAACGCTTGGCAAATTATAAAGATCCGACAACAGAAAGAAATAAAACTACAACGCTACAAATAAATCTCCACAGCTGTAATATATATCTACTTTTAATGAATAATATGGCTAACTGGTGACTTTAATGCAAAATGAAGTTATTAGCGCGGACTAGAAAGCGATCACCTCACTCAACACCGATGGAGTATCCTATTCCAAATGGCAGAACCAAATTAATGGCGATCGGTTGAATTAATTATGGAAATGTAAGATTGTTAGTGACTGCGATAATCGTTGTTTCCATCTACAACTTGACTGCAAGAAATCCGTTATCACTTTCATCGAGTGTCACCCTGTGCATCATATAATGACGGCCGTAACGAGACGCTGCTTGCATGTTAAAATAACACGTGCTTCGTCTTTATAGTTAATTATCAATATGTACATAATCAAAACTATCAAACACATCACTGTCAACTTCTCAAACCGAAATATAAATCATGTTATCTTAGAAAACCGGAAGGATGTTAGTAAAATCAAACATATGGTTTGTCAGTAGAACTGCTTTACAGTTGTATTTTATTATAATTAACTAGGACGGCTTAAGGTTTATATTTTACAATGTGTATTCACGCTAGCATGCTCTCTTCTTATAACAAGTCGTACAAGTTTTGTTTTAATATAACTACTTTCCATCACGTAAAGAAAATCACAATTTCCCTAGTCTGAATGGGATCTATTCACTTCGAATCCTGGTTCCAGAGTAACATCCACAATTATGGAAATGATTATAAACAAAGTTATTTAAGTTTTCATTACTAAAAACTAATTCTAATTATTTTATCAACTCATTAATTCATTTGAAATCAGAAAACTTCATTTGGAAAATATCGATCATCAAATAAAAAATAATAAACCCCACTATGTTAAAAAACATACTTTATGTATTTGAAACAAAACAACGTTTCAACGATCAAGAGACATCTTCAGTTGTACATAAAGGTTACTAACTGGAAATGATGTCTTGATTAATCACGAAAAATCGACTTGTTTCAAATAAAGTATTTTAGGTTATCTTTCCGTGGTATAAAAACGAGATTCCATTATACATTACAAAACAAAAATAAACTAAATGTAAATAATAAATTATCGGAGTACTTCACTACAATTACCATAATTATACAGAATATAAATAAAAATAATAGTTCCAACATTATAAGCAGTTACACATTTATAAAAAGGCAAATTAAAATTTTTTAATAGTTGATCGTAATTACACCCAGCGTTCACTCTTATCTCTATCTCAGTCCATGGAAGTGTGGAAGGTATTTATAAAACTCCACTCACTTCTTTGAGGAAGATAACTATTAAAACAGAATTTCGTAATTGTTAAATAATTTACTCTCATTTACCTCCCTCCTGTAGCGATGTCAGTCACGTACCCTTAGTGTATCTCGTAGTTTTTCTTATTTAAATGGGGCCTGCATCGTGATAACAACATAAATGTTATTAGTTTCATACAAATCAGATGATGATAATTTATTTCTTAATTTTGTGTTTTTTTTTACCATTTTAAACTCGAACGGTGTGAAAGATGGTCAAAAATTAACCGTCGTTCTTGAACCTTTGGTGTACACCTGTCGCGCATTTAAGTGTTATTTGTTTATTGTATATGATGTATACGTTTTGTAGTGTTTTAATGTTCAACGACCTCTCAGGAGCGAGTCTGAAGATAGAATAAACGTTCTAAAACGTGTAACATATGTTACAAAATAAGTCACAAGACGGAGTAAGTATTATATATTATATAACTTAGGAAAAAATTAAGATAATAAAAATTAGTCAAATGGAAAAGTTACATATTTAAAAAATATTTTGGGATATTCTGAGACTAAGTAGTTGAAACTGACAATAAATGAGTGCACACTACCAAACAAAAATTATTGTTATTTCATCCACCAATAAATAGACATTTTAAAATGTTTAGTATAGTTTAGAACTATTTGGAGAGAGTATTTTGGGGGAGATTGTAGACCTAGACTTTTGTTTTACGTTTAATCGTAAAAAAATCGTAACAAATGGTAAAGAAATATTATTTCTAAGTTCCGTGTCAATTTTTCGTTTATACCTCGTGGGTTTTTAGCACCCTCTACCATTATTAAATAGAAGAAAAGTTAAAAATTAAGACTTAAAGGTGCACAGTGAAAAAATAGTTAAACTGCTGAAGATGTCCTTAGAGAAAAACGAAGAATAGTTATAAAATGATTTCACAAAATTCAGATTAACATCCTCAAACTGGATGCAGAAGGCGATGGTATTTTATTATTTGTTTGGGTTGTATTATCTACAATAATAAATAAATCAAAACTAATTATTAAAATTAAAGAATAATTTTTTATGTATATGAGTGTAGAAGTATTTTCGTGTATGTGAAAGTTTTCACATTACAGTTAATCTATTTTCAAGAAATCATATTTAAACAAGAACTAAATGAATTTGTTTTCTCAACTATATTGAAATAACTAAGAAAACATTTCAAATCTTTAACAACATTTGTTAGGAGTCTGAGCGTGAAATCTTTAATATAGAAGTTATTTACTCAAGTATACGGTGTCATCATATTTAATCTTCCAATGTTTGTTAACTAACCCTGCTTTATATCTGTTACTCACACTTGTGAATAGTTAATAGGAGTTCTTGAAAGTAATAATAAATCTACAAGTGGTAAGATAGATAAATATATTATGTTTGAACAAGCACCGTGGGATCTTAGTTGCCACTCTAGGCCGCTCTCTCCCAGGTCAACAATTCAACACTTGACATCCATCCATACACAATTAATAACTCATTACATATTTGTTTTTCATGATATTTAATCTTTATGTGTTTTAGTGTGTATGCATTATTTATACGGTAGTAATATTTCTGGTTTACTATGTATGCAGTTCTAGTAAAATCTTCGTAACAAATTGTGCAAAAACATTGCTCAAATTAACTCGTACAAGATAACTCAAAACCAAATACTACGCAAACAAGAACTATTTATCCCGCATTTTACCAAAACTCCAGTGAAAGAATTACCAATTAATATGATAATATGATAACCTTACGCCAACCCATGATAATTCTATCACCAAAATTGGTTGGAATAATAATCTATGACCAATGTTTGATATATTCACAGAACTGGGTGTCCATATTATTGGAGACATACCGACGATTACGATTTGGTTGGATTCTTAGGAGCTACGTTTGAGTTTTGTCCTTGTTTAAAGGCAAAAAAACTCTTGGTCATCATCGCTTTATAAATAAATAAATACCCATAGCCCTCGAATACTCTAATAGCATATAGCTTGGAACAGAACAAGAGAGACCTGATAAGAAAGATGACAGAGACCGCATCGCATAAAAAACGTGTAAATCCAGATGGGATCCCTCGGAATTATCACGTCCTTCATCACTAGGGTGCTACAAATAAGGATCAAAATTGATAAAGCACATTTTTAGACAATATTAATTATATTTATGATAGGTATTAAAAATTCTGAAACAAAATATGCTCACATACATAGACTTGTTTATCTCCTTTCACTCAATTATGATTAGCTCGTATACGGACTCACACAAAAAACTAACAGAAATTATTCCAAAAACCATATTTTTTGATTTAGAGGACCTGGAAAACTCTTCAATAAGTTATTGATTTATTTGAGATCGGAGATAAACTTCGTATGCTGTCGGAAATAGTCTTTGACAATCCGTGAATGCGTATGTACATAGTAAAGTGAAACATCATTGATCATAGAACATACACATATGTTAATACATTAACAACATCAGATAAACGTCTACAGGTTTAATATTGATATGTTCAACCTGTTCGGGAAATCGACTTATCTGTTTCGATTCTTGTCGACCGTATCATTAATCGAGATAAGGCCAAGGTGAACCACCAAAAACCGAACAATACAATTCGGATGGACACAATAGTTGGACTCTTTCACTCTCTCTCTCTTTCTCCACCCCTCCTTTCATTAAAATGCATGAGGAAGGAGGTTTAAGTTAACGTGACTCGATACCGATGACCACGTACTGAGCCTAATTTACCCTGAAAGGGAAAGTCCTCTATAGGTAACGTATTATTAGAATCAAACATACAACCAATACCTGTAACTAAGTACGTAGGTATTACAGCGATGAAAGGCATAATTCAATGGTAAACGAGATTCCTAAAGTCATTTCAAATAACATCTGCTGCAGCAGACAATAATTTATAATGACCAGGAATTTAAAGAAGACGATGTTTCACACTCAACATCCTCCTTACGGACATTTCAATATATTGTAGTATTTTATTATTATTATTTAAATTTTCTACAAATAAATTATATTTAAATACAATAAACTTGTAAATACTTCAAAATTTAAAATAAACATTTTGTATTGATTTGTTAAAGCCTATACAGAGCACAATCATTGTACGAATTTTAACTGAAAAGATCGTGGAATTTTGTCCTTTCCTGAATCTTAAATAATGTGCGGAAAAGTGGTGTAACAATTATTAGTGTAATTTGTGTAATTATTTCAAACACATATTCCTTGCTGAATCTGTTGACTAGACTATCTGGAACTACGTGACACTTCAACTATCTTAAAATACAATGCCGACTGGAAAGGAAGCTGACTGATTTCAAAATATAACAGCCTAGGAGTACGCATTACCAAATTTATTAATTCAGCTTTCTGTAATATTACAAATTTCTCGTCAAATTTAGAATATAATTCTTCGAAAATTAGTTCATAAACATCCAAACTATAATGTGAAGGAAACAAACATTGCAAATTGTCAATCCTAGCTAATAACACAAAAAGAGGAGAACATACATTATTATAAAGTATAGTTTTAACCCTTACAAACGTCCTAAAGGTTTTATTTGTTCTAAGAAATATACACTGGAATTTCAGAAAAAAATTGCTTTTGATTTATTTTTTTAAAATTTAGGATGCGAAACCTTATATGGTTTCAAGCTATTTTATAGACATGCAAACATAGTTTTGGTGTTTTATTGTGTTCATTCTCAGAATGAGTTTAGTAGCCTCAGGCAACAATTTATTTTTGATCATAATGAACGAAATCCTGTTTACACCTAAAAGTAATTCAATTTTCTTGTAGAAGAATGAAAACGAACCAAATCCAACGTCATTGACAATCAACTTATGTTCATGCAACATTCATGTTTTTAGAATATCCTAATCAGTCCACTTTTATTCTAAAACAATAAATATTCAAGGCAATTTTATAAAAGACTACACTTATGCGATTTGTATCAGTCCAAATGTTAAAGATTTTTAGTATATTATATACAATGTCACTATATACCATCTATTACTAATTAAAATTTGTGCCGATTATGTGTGCATCACTTAGGTTTAATTTTGCATCGGCTATGTGTATTGCGAAAACTGTAATGCAATCACAAATATAGGAGCTTTTAAGCAAGGACCAAATCAATGTCTTTGATCCTTTGCTGTTGGAAAGTCATTTCCTTCCAGTACTGTAAAAATAGATTTAAACTAAATTATTTCCAGGATGTAACCATGGACATATTTTATCTTTAGGATGGAAAATCCCTCTTCTCCCGTGTGACGAAAAAGGTAGATTTCTCACTTTATTCATTCCTATACTCACCATAAGGCATGAGTATATAAAAAAGAGGAAACTAGATTTATTTCAACAACACAAAAAGGTTTAATCCAATAAATTTGTTACACGAAAAACTAACAGGATTTATCAAAGTCAAGTTAAAATTATTCTGCCCTCAATAAAAATATCAAAAGTTCTCAGTAAAATTTTATAAATAAATATACTCACAAAAATATAAAACGGAGTTATAAAAGTTTTATTAGTGTCTGATAGTCTTATTAATATTTAAACATCGAAGAATATCATAAATGATCGATTAAGATTTTCCTCGAAACTACAAATATTTTATAAAACAAAACCTTTTATTTGTATCTCTGTGAAATAATCTCACTCAACTGGCCTGTAAGAAGCATTTTTTCGAGAAAAAAAAATCGCTTTACATTTGGAAATGGAAAGTTGGTGACATGACAATGCAGAACTTCAACACTTTTATATTACACCTATAATGAACTTCAAGTTAAAAATTAACATCCTTATAGAATCCCAAACTGAATAATTCCAAAATATAATACACCAGTAATAACAAATACTGCTAAATAATTTTTTTTTTAAACATGCCGAAGAATATAAGAGAAATTGGCCTATCTAGTGTTTACATTATTTATAAAGATTGCACCGAAACTCACTTCTTCACCTTTACAAAAATCAGCAGAAAATTGATCAGTGAATCTTTAGCGTTTATGTCATCAATGACCGTGAATTTTGTATATAACATACGATATATATATAATTTAAATTATTTTAATTAAATGGATACTTTTTTGTTTTTGTAACTTCGTGTAAATATATTTACATGTGTATATATGTGTATATATATATATATATATATATAGAGAGAGAGAGAGAGAGAGAGAGAGAGAGAGAGAGAGAGAGAGAGAGAGAGAGAGAGAGAGAGAGAGAGAGAGAGAGAGAAAGAGTTTTCATTTTCACGTCAGTGTCCGTTAAAAATAAAAATAAAAATCCTTCCCATTTTTAAAGTTTAAAAGGTATTAATTCAGTGTCAATTAAGTCTACATAATCCGGTTTCTGTTATGTGTATAGGCTACTTTCAACACGGTTTTATAAGTCTAATTACCTTTTGGAGTTACTTAAGCTTGCCGACATTCCAACACTTGGTTTTATCATAATTTCCTTCCCTACCACGCTAAACTCTCCAAGTCGTTGTGACTGTATTTGGACTTTAGAATTCGAAATTCCTTGCTTTCAGTTTAGCAAACACCAAAAGAGACACTTATAAATTGCTAAAAGCTTGTGTGGTCCCACTAGACTTCTTTCACTATAGCCTGATATCGTAAACTGTGCTTATCAGATTTTCGAAATCTTTTTAAACACATCTATAGACTATGCGTTGTTATGGATTTATACAGTGTACTCACCGTGTATTAGCTTTGTTCTGGGCTTGATGATCATTTATTAATATCAGTAAGCATAACTAATGTAGACATTTTGCTAATAAAAACAAAAATTGCGAAACGAAGTCGTTTAACATTTGCTCTTGGAACCAATCGCCTTGTTTGATGGGCCTCATGTTCAAACAATGCCTTCATTCAATATGGTGTGACGTTGAATCGGCCTGAACAGAATTCTTTTATTTTTTGCATGCAGGCTTTGGACTTCGCTTTTCTTCTTCTATTTATAAACAACATCATTCAATAAGCTGCAACAACTCCAATTTTGAACTCAAAATTGAAATTAAATTAAAATGTTCTTGTAAGTACTGATGTTTAAGATATAGTGACTGCAACAACAGCAAACAAAGTTGAACTACTTCCTTTATTCTTAACTAATGTATTCATGTTATAATGAAAATAATTATATTTATGAATCGGAAACAAATATATAGGTTAACATGATGATTGTAATCCATAACAAACTTAAAAAAGAAAGTTAATTTGAAAACATATTGAGTTTCGTAATTGTGTATTGAATTTTGAAATGCACCCCTCGAAGAAAACAAACGAATGAATAAAAGAAGTCACTATTCTGATCGATGTTGGTCCGTTTATTTGTAACGGTACTTTAAAAGAATCAGTTCGTGTTTTGTTTGGAACTCTAATTGAGACCCTGGTCGGAGACCCACACAACTATCAAGACCTACACACTATCGATTGGAATTTCTCGATATTAAATGTTTTATTTACATGAAGGTGTGACACCTTTTTATGTTATCTTACATGGGTTGATACGATAGAGTTTTGTTAAGGAAAAGTTTTTAAAACCAGAACATTTCCATCTACAAATAAAACCAAACGTCTTGAATGTGAATATATAGAAAAATTGTACGACTAAGAGCTAAATGTAATTAAAAAAAGATTATGTATAAGATATGGAAGAATACAAAATATTTTCATGCATAAAACTCAATTTACACCTCGGATTTAAAAGACAAAAAGTATTAAAACCACTAATATTAAAATTTAATACGTTTCATCGACCTACAAGCAAATATTGGAATTAAAAATTAAAAATAATATACATTTTTTTTCAAAATAATTCAAGGTTTTAAAGCTGTAGTGAGAATAACTTTTATTTAATTTTTGTTTTAACACAACTTCTGAAACCTTATTCATATTTTTAAAATAACAATTATACGTTTCCCATTGTGTTACATGAAAAAATATGTTAAATATAATAATCACAACAATTCAATGAATTGTTGATAACAAATGTAAAAAAAAAATACATATATCATATTTTGCCTAACCTCTCAAAAATTCAAAATGACGCCAGTAGTTAAAAAATTGTATACATATATTTAAATTATTATGAAACTAAATTTTTCTCTGTTTTAACCATGAGACACACGAATTTGTGACTCGTTTCTAAACCAAAATAAAAATTTCAAAATGGTGACTGTAAATTCTAACACTTCTGATTGTATACCGGACTTTGGTTTTCTATGCTGATATCGACTGTATCACTAATTTTTGTTCAACATATGCATAATTTTAAATGTTTAAATTTAATGTAATAATTTTTAATTTTTAAACTGAAGAATAGCCTCATAGATAAATCTTGAATTACATTTCTGTATACAAGACGAATATTTTTATTTTTAAAACAATTCTAAAAGTATAAGAGCTAAATAGCTGTTTTACTTGCTTTGTTTATTTACAAAACATTTCTAATTCTTAAAACTTTGCATAAGAAAATCTTACCTCAGAAGGAAATTTATATTCTTATCCCTAAGTTGGTCATGAACAAAAACGTTAATCAAAGACTAAAAAACCGTTGTCAAAGTTCCCCTTAATTAGTTTTAACATGGATAGTAAAGAGACAACAACACAATGCGTAAACAAAGTGTTTATTATCAACAACAAATCAAGTGTCAAGGTTCAGATTGGCGTGGACTCTCTCTGCGTGTTCATCGACATGTGTTTCCACACTTAGAGGCCAAGTCAATATTCTTCTTTTCGCAACATATTTTGCTGTAATAAATTGATTCCTCGCAGAAAGTCGACGTCTGTTTGACGTGTATAGAAACACGATGTTGCAGCACTAAACTAGAAACAGTGCATTCACTGCTTGACACGCCATTTTTAATGAACTCGGTATATGCAAAGTTAGTAGTTCAAGAGAACGAGCCTAGCTGCACCCGCACACGCATGTGTCTTGGTGACCTATTTACTAGCTGTCAAACCCATCTGGTAATCTTTTAATTGTTTACGAAATGAATTTATACAAAGCTAATGAAGTGAAAAATAATATGAAAAACTTAGTTATATGGTTCACTGAAATTAGTGGCGTAGAAAAATAATAATAATACAATATTTCCGAGATTAGGCCAAATATTGCAAGGAGAAGTTAACAATAAACATTTGACAACAGAAAGCTTATCAGTAGTGTTATAGAAATAGCTGAGCACACTTAACAATAGAAAACTCAACTTTTAAAGTTGTAGAGTAATGATTAAGTAATCAAATCATTAATTGTATATTCGGACATCTGTTATCATTTGTATATAAATAAACAACACACGCCGTTAAAAATATGAATTAACTCTAACTATAATGTGAATAAAATTACAAATAAACTATGAGGTTGGAGTCTATGTTACAAACTAAGACTTCAAACAAGACTACCGACTAACTCTGTAAAAAAAGGTAATTTTTGTTTCAAATGAAAGTTCGAAGAGTGCTAAGATAAGAGTCCAACGATGCTTATTAATTCGAAGCATTAAAACTAATAGCTTAACAAATATTTTTACCAATCGCGGTCATTTGAGTAAATCGCTGCTAAAATCTGTCATATTCATTAAAAGTCGTGCTTAATTTGAAAACAAAATCTCTTAAAGTTTATTTAATGGATCAGCTGAAATAACTCGGTGTGTGAATAATCATGTTATTGTAATGGGTGTATAATCAATGAAGAGCGTGTGAACGAGATTCCAGGTTTGGTTTTGAACATTCTTTGGTTAAATATCATTAATTGTACTATAAATAAATATTGAGCTTGATTTTTGAGATAATATTAGATAGAAAAAAACTCGAACACTGGATCTCACAAAAATTACGTTTACTTAATCAAACGCGTTTCAACGACAACGTCGCCATCCTCAGTGATACATGAGCTACAATAACTAAACTATAACTGTAAATGATATACTAAGTAACTGATTAATTCATAGTTCTTTTCTTTTTCATTTTCTAGCCATAAACAAAATACAATTGTATGATTATCAGCTAATTTAGAACTACTTCCAAATAACAAGAGTATAATAATACTTTATTAAAAACTAATTATTTTTTAGTTTTGACAATTTTATTTCGTATTAAAGAAACGTAATATTAATATTTTTTTTATTTTTTTTGTATTGTATTATATTTTTTATTTTTTATTTGTGTTATACACTTAAGTGGTAGAAAAAACCTGATGGTGCTAACTTTTCCCTTTAAATAAAGACATTTAACTATCTGTCTATCTATCTATCTATCTATCTATCTATCTATCTATCTATACTAAAAGTAAAGAACCCAGAACATATGTACTAAATTTTAATTAAATGAGCCAGCACAAATTCATGTGGCTATCTATCAGCAAATTTCTTTGTTTCTTTGTGGTTTTAGGTGAGCTGAAGTTCTTGATCACATATACATTTTAAATTTTTACTACTTAAGCCTATTAAAGTTACTTGATAATTAGAGTTGACACATGTTCTTTAATTTTGTTGTTTAGTATACAACTAATACACAAGTAAAATTCAATATATTAATACCTTTGGTAGCCTTTCTACATACAGGAAACTAAATATTACAATAAGCGAATACAAACAAGTAAACATTACGTAAATTGAAAATTAAATTCCGAAAATAGGTAGAGTCAAATTCCTTAGGCTTTGACAGATTTCCTTCAAAGACAAAAGAAAAATATAAACAAAAAACTGGAGAAATACAAATATAATAGGAAAGCCTACTAAACTAAAAATTTCAAAATTTATTAAATATTTTTTTAATAAAATAAAATTGACTCAAAAAAATTATAAATACACAAAAATAATGGGAAAAATAAACTAACTACCTTACAAATTAAACAAATTAGAAACATATAAACTTGTTTAGATTTTACATTTTTATAAATACAGAAAATATTTGTCCACAGATTTCTGTAAAACTCTTATTAGGGCTCTCTAAAATACAATAGTCGGTGTTACCATTCAAACGATGTCCAGTTATAAACTCATACTTCCCATATATTCATACCCATATTCACTAATTTTAAACACACACACACGCACGCGCGCGCGCGCACACACACACACACACACACACACACACACAATTCCATACTCACATTCCTCGAACGCAGCTTTTGTTATATAAATAAAACAACACGCATTATTATAATATGATCAACGCACCATGAAAAAATTTCACATTTATATATATTCAACCAAAAAAAGACATTTATTTTAATGTTTTCAGAACAACTTTACATTATTTAAAATATATATATATGTAAGACTCAAACTTATTATTCAATATTGCTGCTCTGATAGAGTAGAAATGAAGATGTAAATTTAATCTTGAATTCGGGACTGGAACACTAAGAATTACTAAGTGTAACGATTAGCAAAAACATTTGGTAAGGTTTTCTAAATTACTGGAACTTCTACTGTAGAAAAAACGCATTCCTTGTACACATACGAATGACGCAGAATACCACAGAAATGTGTTACACTGCTGACTTCAGTAATAACAAGTATAGTATCCTCAAGCTAGGAATGTGTCTGGGGTGGAGAGGAAAAGAGGAGCCCCACACTTTGTTTGTTGCGTTTACTTTCAGCGGTACAACTCCAATAAAAAAATTTAGATCTCAAATGCTTCTGTGTAAACGCGTACCCTACTTTCGTTTCTGTTATCGGCGTAAATAAGAATAAAACGTTTACAAAAGTCTGTCACGAAGTTGTAACTTTAGGAATTAAATGTAGCTAATCAGTAATTTGTGTACATAGTTTTCTTGGAATGGGTTGTACCGTCAAGTCAGGCTATGGAAGCAAGTAGAAGGGAGGACACGCCCCTGACACCAGACACAATCCTAATCTGAGGCTACTGTACTATGTGTTCCTTTCGTTTAGTAAACACATCACACTCACAGAAGATGCTCAAATGACGTCTACTTCTACCAACCCTATTGTTTTTAGATGATATCTCATTAGGCAGTGTCCAGTTATCAAGTCTAATACCCGTCTTAAACCCTGCCTACTCAGTGAGCAGTACTTTTATTGCGTCAACTGGAACATTTCCAAACTTAAATCCAATGAAATCTCAGCTCTTTAATTTCCTCTCCAGACGATTGACAGTCACAGATTGAGTCACTTCAGCATCTCTGAACTTTTCCGGTGACCTCACTATTCATTCACACGGAGTCCTTCATTTTGGAAGTGACAAATCCAATGATAATTTCGTCAGTTTTCATTACAGTTAAGGAAATAGGTTCTAACGGTTATGGTGAATCCATAACCTTTAACAGAGGCAAAACCTTTAATCAGTGACCTTGAAGAAGAAATTTAACATCGTACCGAGTGCACTTTGCTAGATCAGAAAATAAAAAATTGTACCAATAAAAAACTGTATGAAATGAAATTGCCTAAAATATTTATCTATTCCGCAAAATGTTAAGTTACTTGACGTCAGTCCGAAACGCGTGAGCAACCTCAAAGAGAAAGATAAAGATAGCGACTGAGGTGACTATTAAATGAGAATGGGGAGGGAGAGAGGAAGGGAGGGAGGGAGGGAGGGAGGGAGGGAGGGAGGGAGGGAGGGAGAGAGAGAGAGAAAGAGAGAGAGAGAGAGAGAGAGAGAGAGAGAGAGAGAGAGAGAGAGAGAGAGAGAGAGAGAGAGAGAGAGAGATTAAAATAGTTTTAAAGATGAAGCTAGGTACTCCTCACGGAAATGCTCTGTAAATTGGACATAATACCTCCTTTTTCGATAAACAAATTATACAAGTAAAATTACTTAAGAACTTCCAATTCGTGTTTTTTTTTTTTTTTACTCAACAGCAATTTCCTGGCGGAGTATTGATACAGTACAACAGTATTCTCTCTTTCTCCCTTTGTAATAATAACTGGTTTACCCATCCGCACATCAAACAGCTGGATTATTATTTACACAACTGGAACCATTCCCAATGTTTTCTTTTAATTTTTAGGAAATACAATAAAAGTTAATTTTGTTAGATTATGGATATACAGTTGTTCCAAAAAATCGTTTCAACGTACAAACAATAACTGTAGAAGAAGCGATAACAACAGTAGGTTATACATACACCTTTTAAACTATTTTATGTTGTATTAGGAAAACAGTTAACCAAAGTTTAGTCAAAAATATTACTACTGGCTAAGATAAAATCGAAAATTTGTATTGTGGTTTTTATAGTGACATGCTTTGTAATTTTAATACAATAGATTTTTTTTGTACCTATCACAAAACGTTTTTTGTTCTACAAATAGCCTATAAAAGAAATTTGGTCTAATAACCGGTTCAAGAGGTATATAATAAGGTACCGGTATTTGAAACTTTATTCAGACTTATCGCTTAACTCCTCGCAAAATTCAGTTTACTACCGAATTTACATTTTTATGAATACAGAAAAAGCATGTCTAAAAATCTCTGTAAATCCATAAAACAGATTTACACCAAAATCTAACGGCAAAATTAGAAGTTCTTAAAACATTATAAAATACCAAAAAATCCAACTATAACAATTAACACCTTTCTTTTAAAAACGTTATGGAAGCAATACATCTGTTAATATTTTTATTTTGCATATCAAAGCAAAAATATAAATTAACACGCTTATATATTTGAACGAAATTATCGGATTCGATATATTTCACGTAGCTACGAAGCATATGGTAAGTAAGATGAGAGTCGAGAATTACGTGAAGTAAGGAATGTAGCAGGGGATAAGTTGAAATATTTTAGCCTTTACCCTGATCGGGGGCGTTCAATGTTGTAATTATATATGGATAGAATGGTTACTAGTTACATTGTTAGCCACTTCCTTCGGATAGGCAAAACAAACATGCAATCTGTACTATCAAATCACTTGCACACTTCCTGGGGCATGTGTTTCAATTGCCATCATTTCAATACGTAGTAGTGAGGCTACTCGTTAGACACAGGCCTTCAACACTAAGATACACTCACATGCATAGACCGGGATTTACATGTGTATGATATACATTACTTTAGACATAAACATAATGTTCAGTTTTTGTAAGAATACGTTTTTGTTTACATCGTATCATTACTTAGGAATTCATTTTATCAAAGGATGTTAGAATTCAAAATTCAAACTAAACTGAAAAATGATTTCCATCTACTATTTACAGTTTCTCTGTCATTACTTAATGTAAGATGGCGATGGGTTTATTTTCTTAGATTTGTGATTTGTACAAATTACGTAATTAATAATAACAATAATTATAGGCTTACTATATACAGGTTTCATTACAGTTCCTTCAGCGTAAAACTGTAAAACTACAGTTTAGTTTAAAAAGATATTCTACATCTCAATTTAATGATCTCTATGTTACAAGGACAGAGAAAATAAACTTTTTCAATAAGTTATATATAAAAAAAATAGTCTACCTTGTTTAAAATTCCATTGAAACTACATGGAGAGTAAATGCAACTATTAAATGACTAAAGCATCACCATAGTGATCAGTGTAGTAAAACAAACAGTTGACCAACACAATTGTTTTAAACACACAAATTTGGAAGGGAAATTACAATCACAATAAGCCCCTCATAAACCATTGAACTTTACTTTCTCCCTGTGAGTGGTGTTTTGTTCAAATAACTGTTGTATTTGTGTCACGTAGCGTGTTAAACAGGAGCCACATTGGGTTTATAAGAACGATTTATAAATGTATTAAAACACCAAAGAGCGAAGAGAACCATTAGTAAAACCAACCAAGTTGACAGAAATGTAACAAAAATCCTGCAGCTAGAACAATCCTTACCGATTTATTTTTGTAATTTTGGTGTTGTTTTTAACAATTTAATCATAAAGGTGTACACAATGTAACACTGAGAGGTGAAAGTTATCTTTGATCAATATTTTTGGAAATTTGAAAATCCTTTTCCCTCTCTTTTCTTACACAATTATTTGTAAAACCGAGGGTTTACACCAAATTTGAGTAAAATAGGACAAAAATTGTGACCTCTTAAGCGTAGGCAATGGGTGATAAGTTACACCTATGAACAGAATCTTTGGACATTTCAAGGTCTCGGGTGTTGATGTGTCCTTGAAGAAGATTTTAATAACTACAATTTATGTTATAAAAATTAAAAAGTTGCAACTAACATGTTTCTTCGTCGTACTGCTTCAATACATGCATTGAGATGTTGTTCTTTTTAGTCCTAGGACCTAAAAATATCATCTGAGGTCGAAGTCATCAGCTGTTACTTCGTTTAGGCTATAGGAATTAATTAACGATTGTAAAGCATCTATAAAAACAACCGACACTCGATTGTAAATAACCGATAAAACAGCTGTTATTATCGATTTGAAGGTAAATAGGTTATAACATTTAAGTTTTTTGTAATTGTTTTCTTATATTATTTGCAGTATAACGAAAAATATAGTTCATCAGTTGGACCAAAAGAAAATGTTCGATCCTCGCTCATTTTCCGGCCTCGGCCGTTAAACTTGAGCTTGTATTGAAAAGTTTCACAGTCCTAGTGATGAAATATACTATTAAATGCTAAAACACTAGTGCTGAAATTTAGTAAACAATTTAGCTACTAGTAAAACATACACATATACTTCAAATATTGAAGTGAGAACAAAGCCGACATCTTTTCCATTTCCTATAACTTTGAAATTAGAAGGAAAATGTTTATCAACATGTACCGTACCTAGTTTTAATTTTCAAAATTTTATTACGACCTAGTGATGAAAATTTTAAATAATATAACAAACTGAGCTAAATTGTTAAAATCCAAACTCGAGATTTCAGTTTCTACATTGAGTGATGTTTACATTCCCTCGCTTATTTGAAGGATAGAAGAGCCTTAAGCCTCGTTCAAACATAATGTCCGCATTCATTCAGAGAAAGGTGGTAAACGAAACAGAATTAATTAATTATGCATTTCGTGACGTCATCCGGCTGCCAAACTTCTATCATTGCCGCCTTCGCGTTTAACCCTGATTCTGAGGGAATCTAATTTAGTTTTATAAATGAGTTGTTTTGAGCAAACCTACGCGCGGAAGCTAATCTTGATTCTCTAGACATGAAGTGACGTGTCATGCACGTTTGCACATCTGACCGAGTTTTCAAGATTAACAGCGGGATTCTTTGTACTCACAGAAAGATTATTTTGCATTTCCCATCGATAAGACACACTAACACGCCTTCAACATTACGTCCAAACATGATATTTTACTTTTATAGTGGGTCAAAAAAATCAAACATTATGTCAAAAACTCTTACAATAATCTACAGAGTATTATTTCAGATCCCTCCGATGATGGCAACTTGGGAACTATAATAACATAAGGCAAATAAATATTTTATTTGTGTGTCTGTTTTATTGTACCAAACTTGTGGTAGGGGTTTCAGTGTTTTATATTGTTCACACTCACCACAGTGCTCATTGAACATCTATTAACGTACAGAGTGATTATGAATTATGGCAATGTCTTATTAACTTCTGAACAGGTAACAGAGAATCCAGGTTAGTGAAATAGAAGGATTAGCGAACATGTTAAGGATGTACGAGGTAATAGGTAACGAACTCGATAATTATAACAGATAAATGAAGGTAAACAAACGCAAATAAACCTAGTTCTTCTGTTCTCTAGTGTAACATCCACAACAAAATGTACAACAAAAACAATGATCCTACATTACATTGGCAAGATACTCAACTGTTTCGTCTTGCGACCAACAGAGCGGAGTGTACAGTGTTTTTTTTTTTAAATTTTGTGTAAGAGGTGGAAAATCTTCAAAAGACAAAGGGAGACATCCGATCTTCCCAATAGTGTGAGATTCTTCTTTGGTAAATCCTTTAGCCTAAATGATTTCACTTTCGTCTTAGAAGAAAAACTTTAAAAAAATCGTTTAAAACAAAACTCTTTGATCGGGCGAGATGTTCACTTTTAAATAAAACGCTCCTTTTCAAAAATGAATAAACACTTGCAACAGTTTAATCACGAAATATTAATCTTAAAGAAATGCTCAAATGGATGAAGTTCTTATAGAAATTATTATATTAAAGTTTCTTTTGTGTAAATTAGTGCCGTCACACGTCACATTGGTACCTGAGTAAGGTTTGTTCTAATTTTGTGACTCTTAGAAAAGAAATTAATATGTAGCTTGTTTTAAATAAATAAATTATTTATAAGAAAAACTATTTTATCCTAGAGGCACATGTCAGATTTTCCATCTCTTTTATATAAAAGGTCGGTTTTTATTTTGACCAAACCATCGTGTTGAATTTTGAGAAATTTTTGATATTTAAAAAATAAATCAATAAAGTTGACTAATTCTCTAGTATATCTTGACAATTGATTTCTTTAACTAAATAACTATTTTTTACAGATAGAAGCTAATAATAATAAAATTCTTTGTTTCTCAAACTATAATTGAAAAACAAAAAACAAAAATCTAAATTAAATATTAGTTGCAATTTAGTTTTTGCCTTCATTAAGTTAGGTTAAAAAATAATAAATAAATAAAAAACTATTTCATAACACTTCTAAACTTATGGTGTTTTGTTAACCGTTTACTGATCCATGTTTAAAGGCATAATTCCATGTTTGGAAGTTTATTTTGTATAGAAGAGCCATATTCAACTACAAATTCACCTGAATAAAAGAAACATAACAATTTGCAACGTAACTATTGTTGTGGGTAAGCGAAGCAGGTGACATGCTAACTTTAACATTATGTTTGGTAGAATAAAACTATAACTCTATATAGTAGTTATTTTAACTACTAGTAACTATTGAGTTAGTTTAGTTATTGTAGCTCATACAATACGAGTTTGAATAAATAAACGTACTACTTGTGAGAATTTGTGTTCCTATTAATATACCATCTCACAAGTCAGACTCCATATTTATTTATAAGGATTGCATTGTGGGTAAACTATATTGATCCCTTACTACACTTAACAGCAGACTGTGGCGAACTTAAACATTAAAATCAAACACCCAATACCACAATCCAATAAACCAGATTTATTTCCTTATGTACATTTCAATAATATAATTACCATCTTCTGTTTGTTTAACACTCAACCTCTGAAGATGGTGACTATGTTACATAAAAAAAAAATCTTGTTTATTTAATTGTGGTATTGGGTGTTTGATTTTAATACCTATCCTTCTTTCGCATCTCTACTGTACTTTCCACCAGTTTGAAGTGATATTTTTAGGAATTTTTTTAAATTAAAAAGTAAATTTTAAGGTATCTGAAACTTAGAACAGATTACTGTCACTGTGTCGGGCCTTATTCTATCTTTAATGATTTTTACACCTATTTGAAACACGAACTCCTAGTTAATGAAATTGTAAATAATAGTTATTATAATTACAAAGTTACATTTTTAAATAGATTTTGATGTCATATTCTCGCCTTCTAATTAATGATTAATGAAATAAAAATAAGTAAAATAGCCCTTTCAAATATTTGAACGGCCACCATTTTAGATAGGAGCAAGATATCGACCTCTAGTTTACACAATTGTATTTATTTAAATAAGCCCTGTAACATGAGGGGTCACTGGATGGGGGTTTATATTTAAGATTATTGACGTGCCCCCCCTCAAACTCCCATTTTGGGGGACAGTTAAAAAAGACTCATTTGCCAAAAAGTAGTTTTTATTACCAGGAGGCATATACAGTATAAAATATATTTTTTCTATCTTATATCGTTTTCAAGTTATTGAATCAGTCCGGGACTTTTGTGTTTGACTTTATATAGTCAATGATGATAATGAAGACGAGGAAAAACGTAACGCCACCAACCGGGCAGGAATCTGTCATACAAAGCACTCTTTTACCAACTGAGCTACAACGTTCCTTAAAATCTATATAATTAAACTATGGATGTGTTTATGAACAGAGATTCTTCTACATGAACATACATATTTGAAATTTGGCACATATCTTTCTCTTCAGGTCAAAGATATGTAACATAACTTTTAAAATTTCTTCTGAGAGACAAAACGTCTTTTTTAGATCTGCTTAATTTGGAGAGAGTCTAACTGGATGAATAGACTGTCAAAGATTTTAGTCTAAAACTGTGCATTTCAATCTTGGTGAGTGCTGCAGTAAAATTTTCTTTTTCAGATAAGGTAATTAGCATTCCAGGGTTTATATACATCAACGAGTACATAATATTTACTACCACTGTGATCCCAATGAATTGTAAATCATAGTCACAATAAAAAGCAGCAAGCCACTCATAAAACGTTGTCAGTCCCTGTGAATGGTGTTTTGTTTAAGTGTAGAGTAGATGTGGTATTATTCCGGTCCATGAATATTGTTGTATCACGTCGAACGCTCAGCCGCGGGGTATACACACTGGGTTTACGAGGACGATTTATTAAATATATTAAGACGCGAGATGTACCACTGGTATTGTAATGTTTAACGATTAGCATAACTTTAACGAAGACCATATATGCATTGTTAGTAACACTCAAAACCGGGTTTTGACCTAGTACCTATGGTGGCTAACTTTCAAAAGTGGTTCATGATATAAGGTTTATCCTTACATGTCTACCCTAAAGTGTTCGTTAACCTCATCACAAAGATCTTGTTCGCTAACCCTAATCAACTCAAATATTTTGCTATACAAACCAATTTCCCCGACCGAAAGAGGCCTTTAGATTAGAAACTTAGTTTTGGTTCCACGGCTGAAAATTCTACAATCTCAACAAATTTTAAGAGCCACTATTATGTCATTAAACTTTTTTTGAAAGTACGAAAAACAAAATCATCTTAAATGTGATGAATTGAGAAATGTATAATACAAATCTGAGAGGCCTTGTGTGTTATAATTAAGTTTATTAAACCAAGTTTTGTTTTCTTTCAGTTCTTCGTCCAAAAATAAACAAGTGGTTTCCGTTATGTAAACACATCCTGTATACTTTATCAGCGATACCAATGACTACATAAATACTATAGTATTTATGTAGTCATTGGCGATACTTTGTAATTTTATAGAATTAAACCTTGTTCTTGCATGTCTTTAATAGATATCCGATGCACAATTCCCTACATAAATGAGACATTTTAAACATAATATTCCATTTAACCACACACACAAATATAGCAATAAACAATCCAAAACACCACATTCCACAATAAAAAGACTTCAACAAAACGACGTTTCAAATTCACTCTCTGTTGCAATCAACATGCAAACTCCTAGATTTTTGGTATAGATTAAAATTAAACAATTTAACCCGTTCTAAAACGAGGTATTTTCCAGATACACAAATATTAACAATTTACAGATCTCTCGATTATGATCATATTATTATTAAATGTGAAGATTATAAATTTATCTCTGGAAGTAAGTATTTGCCTCTAGATTTTATGTATGTTGAACTGGGGTAAAAATTCGAGCAATTCGGTAAAGGGTTTTTTGCTCATTCATTATTCCCCATATTTATTAAAAGAGTTTTATAATTTACTATAGATATTAACCCCGAGATATATTTAACTTTCGAAATACTTGTTACATCTTACTGCAATATTTTCATTGCATATAAAATAATTAAAAAAGAAAATGTCTATTTACTATAATTTTTCAAATACACTCAGGTACCGCTAACCAGGAATGCCCGCCCACAGGGGGAGGATGGAGTACTCAAATTGGTGAAACATCGTATTTGGGAGGGGAATATTAATAATATGTAATTTATAGAATTCACTCTGTTATACAGAATTGCAACTAAAAAACGAATCGATATACCAATTAAAAAAATTGCCCTTTTTTAATTACACGATTTTTTTAATTTTACTAACTTTTACAAATTTAAAATTATTTCACAATATCTAACACAAATGTTGACTTTTTCTTGAAATTAAATTAACAAGTTTTTCTTAAATCCTCAAATTAATTAATTTTAAAAAATAAATTAATTAAAATTTATTTCACAATATCTAACACAAATGTTGACTATTTTGAGATTCTATTAAGAATTATTTCTTAAATCCCCAATTTAAAATAAATAATTTCAAAAAGTTATTTTCCGTGTTCAGCGCCAGTACGGAACAACTACAAAATCTGAACTCATATCTTATTTATTTCCAAAGTTACAATATTGTTTTGATTAAAAAAAAAAAAAAAAAAAAAAAAAAAAGACGGATAGACTAGAATATAAATGTTTTCAGATATATAAATGTGTTAACAATTCGTATTGTAGGAGCATCCAATGAAGAGGTTTACACATCTTCAATGCATACTCAAACACATAATATAATTAATAAAATATATGTATTGACTTCGTTTCCAGAGTGTAGATATTATTCTAAATCTGAAAAAGGACAAATTTTTTATGGTTACTCAAAGTGTAATAAAAAATGTGTTAATGTGAGTGGAGGAGGAGGGATGCAGCTTACTTTCGGACAAATTTGCACAATAGGAATTACCTGGAAATGGCCGCCACATGAAATGAAAACTTCCATGAACAACAAAACCAATTAAGATGAAAACCTTACCCCAGCAACTCCATACGTCAAACTTACCTGTAACATAAAGGTGACAGTATAAAAAACAGTGCAATAAAAACACAACTATACAGATTGGAATATAAGAAGTAATGTGTCAAATATACATCATGCGCTATCTGCCAGCAGTTGGGTAAACTAACATCAGCCAAAGTCAACTCCATCATCGGAACGTTATACAACGAAACTTTTTACAGGCAATAAACAATATCGTCCTTGGAATGTCGATTATGATTATGTATTTAATATTATAAAACGGGATAGAAATTCGTTAAGTTTCTTTATCCAAAAAAATATACTAAATAGGTAGCCTTAAGTCAGGTTACGATAATTATTTAAATGTAATTTTTATTCCCTTTTTAAGGCATGGGCTAAGAGCACGAAAAGTAATTTAATGAACACATATTTCGGTTTCCCTTTATAGGAATTATAGTGCACACTTACAATTTTGATATGAAACTTGGTAATTTTTCAGGCCATTTTAATTAAAAATCGGTATCAGATATATCTCCAGACGTTATGTAAGTTGTTATGAATGTTACAAATTCGTTGTCTTGGTGCAACGTAAATGGATAAACGCATTGTTTTCATTAAACTCGTCCTTTAGTATTCATTAAAGGGCCTGATTTTTTAATGTGAGCGTCAAAATGTTTGTTTCGTAAAAAGTGTGGTTTTGGGTTAAAACACTCTGTGTGCTCAGGTCAGAAAGCTAAACTAAATTTCTACGATTTTTAATATCTTTTTTTTTAATTTGTCTAGTTGATCACTATGAAGCCAGATTTCTTTCTTTCTCTCTTTTTACGTAGACTACAATGTGATGGAAAGTGCATACAAGTAATTCAGAATTATACATTTTTTTCATTACCACCCGTAAACAATTTAAAACGTGACCGACATAATTAAATCATTGTTCAATCTTTTTAATTGTGCCAAATCTTAGTGAACTTTGCTGAAAACGATTTTCCCTCTAATTTTGTATTACTTAAGGTAGAATAAAAATTTCAAAATTCCCCGCCAGTAATACGTTTACACCCTTGTCTTGTTTCGTTTCAGATCATTCTAAAAACAATCCTGAAACAATTAGTTCGTGCCTGAACGTTATTTTATATCTCCAATTTTTCTACCGTTAATTTCTTCCTCTGGTTGCCTAATATGCATTACGAAACCGAAATTTTCTTTTTACTTTGATTATGCAGTTTTTACGCCATTAATTAATAGTGGTTCTAATTCAACTACATTTTTCGAGTACAGACGATTAAAGCTATATTTATGGGGTTCGACATTTTCTTCTCACTGGTTAGTGTAAACCAAAATTTAAGTTTCAAAATGGCGGCCCTGCAAATTACAATTTTTATGGAACTCAACCAGTCCTTATTGTTTATACAAGATTGCCATTAGTTTATATCTAACTTAAACTAAAATTAAAAGAGCTCATAAGTTATAAACTTTTGAATTTCACCCTTATTTTATGGTTTCTTGCCATGTTAAACCTAACCGGCGGGTTGCCTTTGCGGGGGAGGAAGGCATTTTCACTTGTAAATAAATACTCACAACTGTAGTAACAACATATTTAGAACAATTTACACATGTTAACTCTCGTTATCTATTAAATATTACACAGGAAATAGATAAAGGAGACTTCGTTACAGATAATTGCACGCCTTTATGTTTGTAAGACAAGACAAGCTTGTGTTGAATATTAACCAAATTTGTAATACTACTACCTTTCAATTTTAATTAACCCTAACGTTTAACTTCCTGTGGTTGACTACTACTGTACTTCATTTTTATGAAGTAATAAGATTTCAAAATATTAGAAAAACAAAGTGCGTATCCAACAGATGCAGAAGAAGTGAAACTTTTTACTCATATATACACACTTGCACACGCACACATGCTCACGGATCGTACGCACCTGTCCGGGCAGTACCATAAACTTCCATCATAAATACAAATCTATTATAACAAGTTCTATAACTATTTAGTAGCCTACTTATAAAACACCTTGTGGATAACTCATCGTTGGACATCTTTAATTTACATCTTTTTATTTGGTGGTTTATCATCATCATTTAAACTCACCTGCAATAAAATAAGTAACACATATAATATAGATCTTTAATGTTGGTAGAATATGCAATGATACAAAAAATATGTAAATATGCCAAAAAACATGAACGTAAAAATATATTACTTATTTGTAATAAATTACAAATAAATTATATTCGTAATCTCCACAAGAAATTCACATAATATTTACTTATATATTCTACATCGAAATTGAGAGAGCAGTATTAAAACCAAAAAAAATCAGAGAAATAATCATAGAAAGTACGAGAGTGGCAAACCTAATGTGCCTAGCTGGATCTACACCTTTCTTCATGTAGTCTTGTTTTGGATCGCTCTTTTCATTACCTCTTGACCACTTTTGTTCTTTTCCGACCCTAACGCTATTACAATATTCAAGGTCTAGGAATCTCTATTTAAAGCTCTTTTTTCTTTTTTTAAAAGTATATTTCAACATAGTTATTACGTTTTCTGCAATTACAAGATCACATGAACTGGTAGTATAAATTAAAAACTTGACATATGGATAACAACTTTTTTTTAAAGAAAACTGTCCACACAACGTTCATATAAGTACGTATATATTTTTTAGAACGTACAAACATACATATAGGCTACACTTACACTTGACATGACATATCTCAGTAATAGTTTCAAATAAATTTGTTTGGTCAATACACGGGACAGCTGACTCTCGTAGGAGAAACAATTGAAAATGAGATAAACAAAGAGCAGCTGGCTTGTGTGACGGCTGAATCTGTCATTTTATAGTCTCATATTCCTCTATAAATGTTTTATATCCAAACATCATAAGCAGTATCACTGAAACTAATAAAACAGTATTTAAAAATGTGAAATAAATTGAGGCCTGGCTAAGTTTATAGTTAACAAGGTAATCTTTTGAAAGGAAAACTTGATCGTTAAGCAGAACCATCAAACATTTTCTACATCTATACTTTGAAGGTTGGGGGTTACGTTAACATACTAGCCATCGAAAGAACAAGCTCATAAACAATAAGGTTTATAATCACTAAAACCTACTCTTACAATTGTGACAAACTCTTGACTTACTCAAAATTGGAGGAACAAATAACAATAAATATTTTAGAAAGTTGTTCAATAATCATATATAAGCATTCAATTTTAATGTTAAATGAATTGTTACAAATATGAACAGTACATTAGTACATTGCTTTCAGACATAATTTTTCAATTTAATTATCTAACCTCATATTAAATAAAACTAAAATTCAACGCTACTTTCCCATTAGACTACAACAGACTTTACTATCTAAATAAATAGTGAAAAGTTCATTTGTCTTACAATTCTACAATTGTTACAACATAATGAACTTAGTAGTGAAGCGTCTGGTCTGAACAGGATGACACGAAGGAGAGATGTGTAGTGTGGGAGCGTATCGAATGTTTGGCTAGACCTCCATTATCGAACATTCGCTTCCTTTGATTCGCATCCAAAGACCGCTCCTGAAGCGAATGTCATCGAACCCTCAACATTCGTCTAACAATTTACCTTTCGGCATTCGTGTATCGTGTACCTCACACTCTTTTAGACAATACTCCGAATCCCTAACATCTGATATCAATTGCGAATAATATTAGACCGACTTTAGGAATACACTACAATCATAATTAAGTAGAGTTAAACCTACCGCAATTTGTTAACGATATCCAGATTTGCTTTACAATAGTCTGCAATTTAAAGGTATAAAACTACAATGAAAATATTTCAAATTTATATCCAGAGTTGGATGTTCATAAAAAATTAAAAAACAGATTATTATGATACTAAATTTCATTTCTTAATTCGAGGAAATCAAAGCATGGTGTATTGGTTAATCTTCAGAGCCATAAACAGAGTAATATGTACAGTATCCTCAAGCTAGGAATGTGTTTGGGGTGGAGAGGAAAAGAGAAACCCCCCACACTTTGTTTGTTGCGTTTACTTTCAGCGGTACAACCCCAATAAAAAATATATAGATCTCAAATGCTTCAGTGTAAACGCGTAGACCTACTTTCGTTTCTTTTATCGGTGTAAAAAGACTAAAACGTTTACAAAAATCTGTTACGAAGTTGTAACTTTAGGAATTAAATGTAGCTAAGCAGTAATTTGTGTACCTAGTTTTGTTAGAATGGGTTGTACCGTCAAGTCAGGCCAGCGAAGCAAGTAGAAGGGAGGACACGCCCCTTACACCAGACACAATCTTAGTCTGTGGCTACTGTAGATCGAAAGGATGGAGTAGGCTGTGTTGGATCCTAGTTGCAAAGAACATAAGTACTGCACCCCTCAGGGGCTCACTATAGTGAGTACGGGGTGACAATCCCTAGATCTCTAGCTGGATATATACATCGTTTATGTAATGTTAAGTTAGATCCCTCTCTTTAATCTTACCTAACAGGTAGTGAAGAGATCTTGACTAACACTGGTTTTCCATTCGAGGGCTGGGGTCTCTATTTTTCGTTATTTTCTTCTTGTTTTTTAAGGTGATGACGGCCGAGAGTTTTCGCCATTAAACACCAACAACTACTGATGGAGTTCAAACATACAATACCATATGTTAGTAGCGAGGGGACGAAACATATTGGATCCCAGATCACTTCTCGTAAGTACTAATATAGAGTATCATAATACCAGAGTGAAAGAGTGGAGCGGAATATTAAGTCATCTACGGAACCATTGTTGAGTTTTTCGAAACAAAGTCAACAAAATACACTAAATGTTAAATAAATACCGACGAATCCCTTAATAGTATCTCCAAAGAGAGTTATATCTCTAGACTACTCTACAAAGTTGTAGAATCTAAGTCGAAGTCAAATAGCACTATTGTACGAAATTAGACGGTTCAAAATGTTCGAAAAATCAACAAAGTAATTCATTGCTCTTTGCTCAATTCTTGAAATATATTTCTTAATTCCAATCATTGATTTATGTACGTCTACCCTTTCTGCTATTGATAAAATCCAGAAATGACTAACTCTGACCACTACACCGTGACTTCCTTCCCCCATTTTTCTCTGCGCTGCGAAGAGTCATACCGCACCAATCACCATTATACCAACAAAAGTTTATCGCAAAACTATTATTAAATGCATTAAGGAAATTTATCTGACTTTTTTTATCCAGAGCAATAAAACGCTTCCTAACCCAGAGCCATTATGAGAAGAACAAACAATTGGAACAAACAAAGGCGGCTGACGGTATTATCGTAATTTGCACAAACCAAACCAAATGTATGACAGCTACCAATCGAATGAGAACTCGGCCTAAACATAATGCCATATTAACCAAAGGCATTAAGTGTGGCCAGCTTGAGGGGATATATTGACTTCTTTCATCCACAAGATTAAAAGCAAGCGATAAAGTTTTACGGCACAAGGGGAGCGTGTTGACATTGAGGATAGGGCTGTGGAATCCCTCCGATACTATAGTGTTGTAAGTTTAGAAGTTACTAATGTGCATATAGACTGCTAATGTGTATAGAAACTACAATCAATGATAGTAATAAGGTTTCGTTTTAAAACACTCTTTCCTCGATTTTTTCACAGACGAATTAAAAGCGGAATGTGTTCTAAGAACCTGTAATGTTATGTTAATTATGTACACGTTCCAGTAGAACCACTTTAGGTGTGCGAGTAAGGATACATCGATGAGACAACCCCTAAACCAGGCTCTGAGTGTACGTAACAGTTAAAAACATTAGTCTCTCTTGAAATATCACCGATAATCTCATTAATACTTTACTTTAGAATTCAATTTGAAACATTACGAGCCTTATATTTTCATAAAAGTACGATTTTTACCAGTTAAAATACCCCCCCCCCCCAGCCCCTAGTAGAAATATAAACTCGCATCACCCATATAATTAGCTGTTATAAAACTGTTCTCGTCAGCTTTATAACAGCTAATTATATGGGTTTTAAGTGAAAAAAATAACCAACACTCAAATTGATCAATTATTTAAGTGGCAACTTTTATACCACAATAACATCAAAACAAAGTCAATAAATTATCAAACAATAAGTTTGAGTTATATTTAAATAAAATTCAGGAAAGTAAAATATGTAATGCCTCTTAATTAAAGTACAATAATAGGTCTATGAATTGAAATTCTTGTATTAAGTCTTAACATAACAATACAAGAATCATCTAAGAAATTTTTAAACAGCACACTACATATTGTCTTATACAATATCATCTTAGAAACCTACAAACAGCACACCACATATTATCTTATACATTATCATCTTGGAAACCTCCCAGCAGCACACTATACATTGTATAATACAAATATCGTCTTAGAAACCTACAAACAACAAACTATACATTGTATACTACAAAAATCATCGTAGAAACCTACAAACAGCACACCACATATTATCTTA
Source organism: Aphrophora alni (assembly GCA_963513935.1). Taxonomy (NCBI): domain Eukaryota; kingdom Metazoa; phylum Arthropoda; class Insecta; order Hemiptera; family Aphrophoridae; genus Aphrophora; species Aphrophora alni. Next base: position 115,318,220 of record OY740766.1, on the reverse strand, counting down.
TACAATATCATCTTGTAAACCTCCAAACAGCACACTATACATTGTATAATACAAATATCATCTTAGAAACCTACAAACAGCACACCACATATATTATCTTATACAATATCATCTTGTAAACCTCCAAACAGCACACTATACATTGTATAATACAAATATCATCTTAGAAACCTACAAACAGCACACCACATATTATCTTATACAATATCATCTTGTAAACCTCCAAACAGCACACTATACATTGTATAATACAAATATCATCCTAGAAACCTACAAACAACACACTACATTTTGTCTTATACAATATCGTCTTGTAAACCTTCAAACAGCACAATATACATTGTATAATAGAAATATCATCTTAGAAACCTACAAACAGCACACCACATATATTATCTTATACAATATCATCTTGTAAACCTCCAAACAGCACACTATACATTGTATAATACAAATATCGTCTTAGAAACCTACAAACAACAAACTATACATTGTATACTACAAAAATCATCGTAGAAACCTACAAACAGCACACCACATATTATCTTATACAATATCATCTTGTAAACCTCCAAACAGCACACTATACATTGTATAATACAAATATCATCTTAGAAACCTACAAACAGCACACCACATATATTATCTTATACAATATCATCTTGTAAACCTCCAAACAGCACACTATACATTGTATAATACAAATATCATCTTAGAAACCTACAAACAGCACACCACATATTATCTTATACAATATCATCTTGTAAACCTCCAAACAGCACACTATACATTGTATAATACAAATATCATCCTAGAAACCTACAAACAACACACTACATTTTGTCTTATACAATATCGTCTTGTAAACCTTCAAACAGCACAATATACATTGTATAATAGAAATATCGCCTTAGAAACCTGCAAACAACACACTACATGTATTGTCTTAGGCCTATACATTATCATCTTGGAAACCTTCAAGCACCACACTATGAATAGTCTTATAAAAACCGTCTTAGAAATCTTGAAACCTATACTGCCTTCGATCTTGTTTTATTGTATGTTTCTAACCTATTATATTTTCTACAACGTAGATGTAATGACCACTAACATAAAGTGCATTAGTTAGATTCAACCTATCGTGAAATCAGACGATTACGATCTTAACTTTCTGTAAAGAAACACCATTTTGACTCATCTTCAATAATTTAATCGGATAAAGTCTCCAACTTGCTATGTGTTCAGCTACTTATATAATTGTAAATCCGGAATGTTAACACCAATTCCTCTTGTTTATCCACAAATTAATGAACTATAGCATTTGTAACCTGCTTGACTATTTTAACTTCCTTTGCTTTCTCGTAATTGCGTTTCCTGTTTTTATGGAAAGGTACAATCAAACAGGTTTCCTAACAATTTTCTTCAAGTGCTAATTAATGGTAAGCCTCAACTATTGTTGACTGTTAAAGTGTCTTGCTAGCGTCAAGATTGGATACAATTAACTATCTGATTGGATCGTCTTGTGGAGACAATTGGATAGCTGTGTGGCTTTCCAGGGATAGATATATAATATATTTCTTATAAAAAATTGATTATTGTGTTACCATATTTTTGAGTTTATCCAGTGGTTGATTGCATTACGTATGAAGTTGAGAAATGAAAAATTGACCATCAAACAAATTATGTCTGAGACAAATACGATTGCACTATAGTTGAAAAACTGATTACCAAGGGAAGTGGATAACAGTTAAATGTATGAGAGATAAATCTTACATCTCGAAATGTTTAGTTTCTCGAAATCTACTTGATTTAAAAGATTGGAAAGCTAAACAAAAATCCTCGGGTTCAAATCCCGGTTAGTCCGAATTTTAGTCACTTCTTTAATATTAATTTTAGGCAATGCAAAAGTGTGTCTGTTTAATATACGAGTAGACATATCATTTACACATAGAAAATATATAACTCGATAATCTCCAAACGGATGATAAAACAACGTGTTAAATTTGATTAAATTCGTAAATTATCAATAACTACCTAAAAAGTTGATAGACTTAGTAACAAACCTATAAAAGTCAAACAATTAGAAAAATCAAACGTTTCCCATAATATGTTGTTCCTCTGTATCATCTCTACAGAACTAACGCCTGGACCGATATCATACCGTTCTCACAGCTTCCATTCTCTAGATACATATTTCATTGCCAGATCTTTGAATATTGGTTTTAAACCATAAACATTCTTCAATTTTAAGAAAATATGATAATTGAGTAGTCATCTATATCTACTGGTTCTCCCATAAGAAACGTTGTACTGTGAAAAAAATTGTAGTAAATTAAATAATAGACTACTGTTTTTGTTTCGCCAATTTTGATTAAACTTTATATTTTCATCCATCCTGGACGAATATTTGGCACATAATCTCTAGTTTCTTTTAATTTCTAATTTCAAAAATAGCCACATTAGTAATTTTTGAATTACACTCCTGATTGGTTTACTACTTAAAGAAATTAAATTTGTTTACTACTTGTTCACTCCTGATGCTACTTCTGAAATTGTCACGTTACAACCAACTATCCGCTGAGAGTAATAAAACTAAAGTACAGTATACAAACAAATATTTTTGTTCATTATTAATTTCTAATTTATTCAAGAAATGTTATTGCGTAAAAAGAGAAATAACAATTACTTTCACCAAGGTACATCTGTTGTCCAGAGATTCCGATCTCGACTGGAACCTATCGGATGATCTATATCCGGGAACACATCTCTACAAAACTTCGTATATGGGGGGAAAGGACACTCTATGATCACGAGGTGATAAATCATACAATAATCGATTGTAGACAACGATAGTGTCGCATTGTTTTAGTTAACCATTGTACCATCAAATCGTGAACTTTCGTGAGAAATGGGCCAATACTTTCAAAAAGTGAATAATTAATTATGAGAAGTTTTAATACATACATGACCTTAAGTGTTCCCACAGTAACAATGTATCTTGCCGTTTTGTGTTGTTCCGGCCAACACTTTAATACACATTATCCTTGTTAAAACTCGTTTTGTAGAAGATAAAGTGTTATTTTACAACTAATTATCTCTAACAAAGACAATATTATACATGACAATTTTTCTTTACTTTTCATTCTTACGTTCAGTAAACATGTGTTTGCTTGTAGACCTTTTTAATTAATTACTAAAATGGAAGAATTTTTACCTCATTAAATGAAATTGTATTTACTTTTTACACTTAGTCTAAATTTGGAATAGGACTAAACCTAGCTTTTTCAAAGATAGAAAAATAACTCTTGCAAAGGTTTGAAACAACTAATAAATTTACAACACAAAAAATTAACACAATTTTATTATTTTGACAAATGTTAAGGGTAGAATTTCAGTTTTTTACATTAACAGTAAGTATACATTTTTAAGATTGTTTGTAGATTTTGAAAATATGTTCCTTAGAGTCTTTTAAATGTTTAAAAATATTTTTACAAAATAAGATTTATTTTAAAAACTACATACATCTTTACTATAACTAGAACGGATGAATGTTCATCAAATTCATCAAGCAAAGCCTAAAAAAGAACATTAAAAAAAGTCTCACTGTACAACAAAAATGGACTCTAGGAAATTACCTGGAATGAGATCCCTTTTGACAACGCAACTAACTTACAGTAAATTTATACATTTCATTCTTAATATCTATTCTTATAATGCGGAAAGTCAAAATGTATTACTTTATGGATGCAAGCTAAAACTGAAAACGTCTTTGCTGATTTGGAATAAACAGTACACATTGTGTTCAGTATAATTCTGTATAGGTTTCAGGCTATGGTAAATCATTATCCCAAGTTGAAATTAGAGAAAAATAGGGGGAAATGATACTACTTTGCTAGTCTGTGAATGCGACAAGTGACCTGTAATTTTACGGTTCAAGTTCGTTAGAATTGAAAGTATTTTAAGAAAATTGTCTATCTTTTCTGTGGTTAGGCTTTGCTGAAATTAGTTGAAAGTTTTGCTAGATTTGTTATTCAAAATAACATTTCTTTTACAACTTTTAAAAAAAAATTTCATAAACAAATAGTTATTTTCCGGGTGTATCTTCAAGCAGCTAAACCGATTTTCGTGCATTTTTTAATATTTTATTCCTTAAGGGTTCTTGTTTTTATATACGAACACTAAGAAAATTTTAGAGTATGTTTAAATACAGCTCTATTCCGTATTCTAAGTGTTTTACGCAGGATTAAGTTTAACTGATAAAGGAATAATTATTAATAAAAAAACAGAATCACATTGGAAACAATTTTTATAAAATGAAATTTCAAAACGGTGATAGGAAATTTACCTCGCAATTTTATTAAATCTAATTTAGTTGCCGAGTTCAAAATTTGATATAGATTTTATGTAATTAAACCATGAAATCGCAACAAATTCAAAATAAAACCAATTAAAATTAAATGGCTATGTTAAAAAAACGTATGTAATGTATAACTACGGGAGTTCTGAATTCAAATTTTTCAACCATATTTATCGGTTGAAGCTTCTTTACACATAAACAAATAAACGTTGCATACATTCTCATTCACTCTTATCAATCGAAACTATTCGTCACCAAAAATGTCAGTTCGGTAACTTCTAGCCAAAACATTAAAATGAACAATGGACGCGGGTTCGAAAATAATAATAATAAAGATGGGCTAAACTAATAAAAGATCGTTTGATTTTTTCCCAATTATTTCTCAATCATAATATTTTTTCTTGCGAGTTTTCACTAAGATTTGAACGACATCAGCAGAGGTTATTTGAGAAATTACGGCTTTTATAACACCCCCGTCACGAACCTGAGTTTTTGAAGATATGGAGATCAATATGTTTTGTTTGGGATCATGGAAATTGACTCGAGTAAAATTTTATCAAAATCGTGAAGCTGATTTTGAAAAAATGATAGTTGTGTTTTTTATGGCAGCTATCTAGAAATTTTGAGTTGTGGCCCACATAATAAATTGTATTAAAATCGATAAAAGCGTTGTTGAGGACTGCCCATACGACAGATAGACACCATTACTCGTATGACCATTTTTGGATTCAGGGGACTTTAAAACGAATATATCCGCAAAAAACTAGACAATTTTCCCGTAACTTTCTCTATACTATATATATATATATATATATATATATATATATATATATATGAAAATAAAACTAAAAGTTGTATTTGTGATTTTTTGGCTCTGAAAACATCTGTCTTCATTATTTATTACTATGGCATAAAATACCAAGCCCAAGTGCTAGTGTGTGTTGTTTAGTTCTAATATGAAGGTATGCAATAAATGTTTTAGTTTCTACTGGAAAAGATGGCATTAACATATTGTATCTCCGGCTTGTTCAAATTTTAAGATAACCTTAAACCTAGTATTCGTGACTATCTTGCAGCATCTTAGAGATTGCGTTTTAAACGGCTGTCAACTCTTAATTTACTCACGCATTAAGTCAATTCAGCTTCCTTTATCAAACTTCACACGAACTATTAAAATTATTGTGACAGTGACCATGAAGAAATTTAGTCATTTCGGTCGTGATTGGGCTTAGTATGGATTTGATCATGAACTGTGATGATATCATGTTTTTGTTTATTTTTTGAATGACATGCCATTCTGGTAGATAATGACTTGTCGGATATTACAAACGGAAATCGTGTTATAGTAATAATGAGCAGACAGTTCAAACTAAGTAAAAATAGTCGAAGGAAATATTTCTTAAGCGTGAGAAATTTATGTGCAACGCAAACTGTATACTTTAATAAAAACAACAGAAGTAACTATTGTGGTGAGGCAATATTTATGTCATTGACGAATGCAATATTTTCATATCTTCTTTCGTCAAAGTGTTAAAGATAAGAGAATTTGTCAATGCTGTTGCTTAAAAGTAAAATAATTCAATACTGTTTTTTTTTTTAGTTTCTTGTAAGAAACAAAGTTTTCATTATTAAAATAAACGAATATAGTAAGCCTGTTAAGGTAGTAATCTATTTTATGAAAAATCAGAGATAATAAAGTCATTACTTATGAATCTACGACAATCAAAAAGGATCGTTTTCTTCTTTTTATACTAAGCAAACTCTCTAATATTCTACTTCGTTTGTAACAATACTTTTTTTTAAATTCTGACAGTGGCGCCAAACAATTTTCCATACACACAGAGTTTTCAAACTTCAATAAACATGTGTTAATAGAAAAATGTAAAGACAGGTACGATATGTATTTCTGTCTCTTTTTCATGTCACTTCTATAACCTACATCCCTACAACTCACCAGCTCAATGTCTTTGATTATACGTGAAACCACAGTAGTAGAATTCGGAAATAAAATATTATTTATCCTAGCAACTAGTAAAGCTGTTGTGACCAGGTAATTTTCTAAATAATTGTTATCTGAACTTTAAGGTGAATTTTGAGTCATTGCACAAAATTGTTGTGTAAAACAAATCCTATGAATTACCTGTTAATATATCCTGAGGCTGTAGCATATTAATTGAATTTCTACTGGAATGGGATTTTATTAGGAAATTGATCTATTAGTTACAAACAAATTCTGATAAACAAAATATTTCTTCTTAGAAATTGTATTGAATATAGTAATATATTAGAGTTTATTAATATTATCCATTACTTTACTTAACCGGCTGCAAGTAAATTATCAATTTTCAGGAACACGTACACATATCGGAAAATCCGTGATATAATTTTAAATAACCCCATCTGAAAGATTTTTAATGCTCACATTATTTTTCTTATTATAACATAAATACCACAACATATCACTAAATTGAATTTTTATGGAAATTTTACACCTACAGGTCAATGAACTTCTGAGTGCGACTTATAGCTTACACGCGTGTTACATCAGTCAGCAACGTTTAGTACTTCTATACTAACTCGCCTCTACAAGATATTAGGTGTGAAATGAGAGCTTTTCAGCAATCAGTATTAATTCTATGAATTTTAAATGAACCAAAAACCTTTCTCGATGGGTTTGGACATAGAAGGCCTACTTTAGGCAAGTAAGAGACACTCAATTTTAGGGAGTTGGATCATAATTGTCACTAGATACCAAGATAAGATTCAACATCTCAAACCTGAAAAGAGATCATCACTACCATAGTAGAGAAAGTTGCCACTCAGCTGAAGTCACGGGATATTCACTGTCATATTAAGGGAAGTAACCACTCAGGTGAAGTCACGGGATCGTCACTTCCATTGTAGGGAAAGTTGCCACACAGATAAAGTCACGGGATATTCACTGCCATAGTAGGGGAAGTAACCACTCAGGTGAAGTCACGGGATCGTCACTGCCATTATAGGGAAAGTTGCCACTCAGCTAAAGTCACGGGATATTCACTGCCATAGTAGGGGAAGTAACCACTCAAAGTCATGTGATTGTCACTGCCATTGTAGGGAAAGTTGCCACACAGAAAAAGTCACGGGATATTCACTGCCATAGTAGGGGAAGTAACCACTCAAAGTCATGTGATTGTCACTGCCATTGTAGGGAAAGTTGCCACACAGATAAAGTCACGGGATATTCACTGCCATAGTAGGGGAAGTAACCAATCAGCTGAAGTCACAGGATCGTCACTGCTATTGTAAGGAAAGTTGCCACTCAGCTGAAGTCACGGGATATTCACTGTCATATTAAGGGAAGTAACCACTCAGGTGAAGTCACGGGATCGTCACTTCCATTGTAGGGAAAGTTGCCACACAGAAAAAGTCACGGGATATTCACTGCCATAGTAGGGGAAGTAACCACTCAAAGTCATGTGATTGTCACTGCCATTGTAGGGAAAGTTGCCACACAGATAAAGTCACGGGATATTCACTGCCATAGTAGGGGAAGTAACCAATCAGCTGAAGTCACAGGATCGTCACTGCTATTGTAAGGAAAGTTGCCACTCAGATGAAGTCACGGGATATTCACTGCCATAGTAGGGGAAGTAACCACTCAAAGTCATGTGATTGTCACTGCCATTGTAGGGAAAGTTGCCACACAGATAAAGTCACGGGATATTCACTGCCATAGTAGGGGAAGTAACCAATCAGCTGAAGTCACAGGATCGTCACTGCTATTGTAAGGAAAGTTGCCACTCAGCTGAAGTCACGGGATATTCACTGTCATATTAAGGGAAGTAACCACTCAGGTGAAGTCACGGGATCGTCACTTCCATTGTAGGGAAAGTTGCCACACAGATAAAGTCACGGGATATTCACTGCCATAGTAGGGGAAGTAACCACTCAGGTGAAGTCACGGGATCGTCACTGCCATTATAGGGAAAGTTGCCACTCAGCTAAAGTCACGGGATATTCACTGCCATAGTAGGGGAAGTAACCACTCAAAGTCATGTGATTGTCACTGCCATTGTAGGGAAAGTTGCCACACAGAAAAAGTCACGGGATATTCACTGCCATAGTAGGGGAAGTAACCACTCAAAGTCATGTGATTGTCACTGCCATTGTAGGGAAAGTTGCCACACAGATAAAGTCACGGGATATTCACTGCCATAGTAGGGGAAGTAACCAATCAGCTGAAGTCACAGGATCGTCACTGCTATTGTAAGGAAAGTTGCCACTCAGATGAAGTTACGGGATATTCACTGCCATAGTAGGGGAAGTAACCACTCAAAGTCATGTGATTGTCACTGCCATTGTAGGGAAAGTTGCCACACAGATAAAGTCACGGGATATTCACTGCCATAGTAGGGGAAGTAACCACTCAAAGTCATGTGATTGTCACTGCCATTGTAGGGAAAGTTGCCACTCAGATGAAGTCACGGGATATTCACTGCCATAGTAGGGGAAGTAACCACTCAGGTGAAGTCACGGGATCGTCTCTGCCATTATAGGGAAAGTTGCCACTCAGCTAAAGTCACGGGATATTCACTGCCATAGTAGGGGAAGTAACCACTCAAAGTCATGTGATTGTCACTGCCATTGTAGGGAAAGTTGCCACACAGATAAAGTCACGGGATATTCACTGCCATAGTAGGGGAAGTAACCACTCAAAGTCATGTGATTGTCACTGCCATTGTAGGGAAAGTTGCCACACAGATAAAGTCACGGGATATTCACTGCCAAAGTAGGGGAAGTAACCACTCAAAGTCATGTGATTGTCACTGCCATTGTAGGGAAAGTTGCCACACAGATAAAGTCACGGGATATTCACTGCCATAGTAGGGGAAGTAACCAATCAGCTGAAGTCACAGGATCGTCACTGCTATTGTAAGGAAAGTTGGCACTCAGCTAAAGTCACGGGATATTCACTGTCACTGTGTAATTGATGTAACTCTGCAAACGTCACTGGTCGAAATTTAGTATTTCAGACAATTCATACACTAAATTGGTAAAATAAATTGAAAATGTGAAAAGTTCTAAGGTAAAAAAAAAATGTATAAATAATATCTTATATTCCGTTGTGCGACTTCTTTTTTTAAATTGTTTCAAAACGCGTTTCAACACCGCAATCTCATCTTCAATTAAACATTAAATATTCGCTCGGTAAGTGAATTGACCGCAGAAGTAATTTACAAATCTACCGTCATCTCTACAGCTCTATGGCGGGTCGATTTTCATTCCTTCAATAGTCTAGTACACTATAAAGCCGGATTTTTTTTAATTGGGCACACAAAATGGTGGTCGTATTTCCTAACCTCAACATATAGACTTTTTTTAAAATTAGGGTTTAAAATGCTGGTAAGATCACCAGTTCGCTTACAATTTTAACAAAAAAAATCAAATTTAGAAAATATAATATAGAAATGTCAAATGAAACTCTCCGCCAAAGCTCGACATAACACGTCTAATAGAAAGACATTAACACAATAGCAATTCATAAGTTATTTATCTTTCTATAGACTATCTCTGTGGGAAATTAAACATAACATATCCCAAATCACAATCATTGATTCCGAAAATATACACATGCTGCATACAAACTGAAGGCCACAAGTACATCTCCGGTTATTCACAGGACCTTATCTTTTAATATAACGTTACTCGTAGCAAACAAAGTTAACGAAATATTGTGTCATTGACCTTGATAAAGAAACACCTCTCATTCAACTGGCGGTAAGTTCCCACAACATGCGGTTCCTTCTATATAATTCATTTCAAAGATATAAAGTTACTCGAATATCGATTTCATAGCGGAAACGCATCGGAATTAGTTTGTGGTGAAGTGAGACCAGATCACAGCATTATGTTGGTTATCGTTTGATCAACTTAACTCCACAATCGGCTATTTCTGCTGACTTCCTATTGTTTTGTTTCCTCATTGACAGTGCTTCGTTTATCGTTAATTTAGCAATAGTGGTGTCTTACAAGTAACATATTAAAACTAGTGTCTTTTAATATTTGCTTCGGCCTAAATTCTTTAACTCTGTGTATACTAATTTTAAAAAAATACTTCATAGGATATTAGTTTAAAATCTTTAACAACAATATAAAATCTAATGGTTTTTTTTATAAAATCCCAATAGTTATTATAAGTGTAAACAAAAAATATATAAAAAACAAACAAAATGTCTCTGATAAGTTCATACTTAACTGAATTTTGTAATCACATCACAACAATATTCAAAATTATTTTAAAAGAATGTTAATTTTAAAAGAATAGTAGAATTCCATGTGTATTCCATAAACGACGCCACATTTTTTCAAATTCTTTGTTTTTCCTGTCAGTCAATCAATGAAGGTTTTTAACAAACCAATGACTGACATTCTGCTCGACTACTTCATCATTGACATAAATAATTTATGCCATAATAAAAAATATATAGTTCACTATTTACTCTGTATATACAGAAAATTTCTTTCCTTTTCGACAATCATATCAAATTGTATGTTACCAAAAGTTCTAAACAAGTTAGATTTAAGTCATTTTTGTCACCCCCATCAAATCCAATTATTTGGTTAAATACAAAGAAAACTAACCGTAGCGAACAAATGAATCATTTTAGACATAAATTAAACACTGAAAAGACACGTACATCAGACGTTACTTGGGTGTCTCCTCAGTTCAAAGTATGACGCAAGGCCTCCATTGTTTGCAAATTTATTTGGGTAATCTCTAATTACTGACTTGATCGGAGTATAATGAAATACAATCTTCACTATTGGCTAAGAACTCAGACTGTCTGTGTTTAATATTAAGTCTGACATAACTCTCGAAAGTTTTTGATTACTAAAAAACGTTTCCCAGAAAATATAAAATATATCTGAACATTGTCTTTTCAGTATAATACGTTGAATGTTTGGTCACGAATAACTTGAAAAAGCTTTATTATTTTAAACTGGTATAAGAGTGACTCAATAAGAACTTTGGTTTTGAAGTGTACTCTATATTTATGAAGTGTAACATACTTCAACTTCAATACAAAGGATACATGTTGCCGTTACATATGAAAACATACGTATGAAAAATTGCATCTGGCATATCCATCCTCCATGACTTGCTCTGCATGTTTTAACTCGATCAATGAAATTTGTTATAATCGTCAAACAGGTGGTCACCTCGAGTTGGGCGAAGATATTGCGAATCTCTTCGTTTAATAGCGGTATTGTTCTGGATTATTTTGATAAACTTCTGATTTTAAATACCCCCAAAGGGAAAGTCAGAGGATGTTGTTCACATAATCTGATAGCCGTTGCGTGAAAGGATTCGGGACGGAAATGTATTCCTCAACAAGGCTATCGTAACGTGTGAGATGTGGCAGATGGCGCCATCTTGTTGCAACCATAATTGCTCAATATTCATATTATTAGGGTAAGACCATAAAAATGTTTCAACCATATCCTGTAGCGTTGTCCATTCACTAGCATGACATTTCCATCCTCAACTTCAAAAAAGTAAGGCCCTATGACCCCCACCAGCCCAAAATCCAGCACACAGTAAATCTTGGCGGATATATATTACGCAAGGGATGGATTACGCAAGGATTTTCTGCCCCACAAATGCGACAGTTTTGTTTATTAATCGTAGTCCTTAATGTGCCTCATCAGAGAAAATTATTATCAAGGCAAAATTGTCGTCTGCAAGTTATCTCTCAAAAATCCGTTTATCTCCGTTACAAATGGTTCGTTAGCTTCAGTTGTTGAGTTTATTAAATTTTGTAGGCCTGCGTATGGAGATCCTTTGTGTAAATTCGTTAAAGAGTGCTTTAATAGATACCCAACTGTTATGAACGACTTTTTGGACTCACGGCAATACTGTCGCTCACCACAGATGTTCTAATCAGAACGGCTGAAACGAGAGGGCACTGGTGTTTTGATATATGCATTCGCACCCGTTGTCTCAAATTTGTTCATTAACCTACGAACTGTACACTTATTAGTTGCATTGCTTCCGCAATGTTTCTCCGTAACACTTGCCATATTTGTAATGGGTTTTCACAATTAATATTCGTTGTTTCATTGTAGAGCGTTTCATGATACTAACCTCAAAAAATACTGATAAACAAAATGTTGCCATCCCAACAGTGTAACAGTAGCTTGCAATTTAAAACAGGCGTCTTATTGAATCACCCCATAGAATAAGTCGAACCAATTCAAAAAGTACCTTCATGATTTCCCAGTTAACCTAACCTGCATTACCACGGCGTGCATGGGAAAAAGTAAAATACGATTCTGCATTAAAAAATAGAACCTGTAGATCTTCTCGACAGAATCCCATCCTCTCGACCACTTGACCGGCAGAATATCCTACCGTCTAAGAAGTTTCGTCGCTCTTCCTAATGTGTGATTTTAAAAAGATCTATTCCTTCCGTTCCACGTCGTTTTAAACTAAACTACCTACATTCACTAGAACCTATCACTCTGCCGTGTCGCTGCTTCATACAATTTATACGTCGATTCTTTCCTTGCAAATGTGACTTAACACGGAGTCTTCACTATATTATGATCTGATTCTATCAGTCTTTCAAACATCCACAGTTAGTAAGAACGAATACGGCAAATAAGAAAAGCATTCTGTCCAAATAGAACTTCCTCGCAGCCTACTCCTTTATAGAATAAACTATTGGGATCGGCCGAACGTCCGTTCATAAGAGAAATACGATATAAAATGGAGTCATTTACTTAGTTTAGTTTTTAATTATATTTTACCCAGGGTAAACTAGTGCCCACTTATCACTAACAATAATACAAGACTACATACGAGTATTTATTTTTAATCGAAGGCAATTTATTCTAAAACTTCGTTCTTTCACCAGACTATCATGGTTTTTCACTGGACATTAAATCCATATTCATTGCTCAGTTTTGGATTAAATTAGAATCAACACAAATTCAAATTTGTTGTTGTTTGCATGACCAAAAACTATTAATAAAATGAGATTGTTTATTTTATACATCACATAATTTAAAAGGATAGTCACACATTTTGTAATTATACGGTTATTGTAATGTTGCGCTTTTTAAATTACTTTGAACAACAATTATTAACCACCATATTGAAACTGTTGACATTATTGCGTTGCTTGGAACGTATTTATTGACTTCAATCTGAGGATTGTGTTTATCAAGTATAAGTTATATAAATATACTTAACATATCTGTATATATTACATTTTAAGCTATTATTATTTGTTCTATGACTGACTATTCCGAATGATCATGTTTATTAGCGTTGGTGTGAGTATTTAGAATTGAGGCGGTGTCTCTGACGTCAGAAAGTGGGTGCACAGATCAATACGCTCAAACTACAAATATAATAGATAGTTTCACTTGAAATATTCAACCCTTTATGTTTAGAAATATTATGTTTATTCAACACTTATTCCCATAATATTTTACTATTATTTAGCACACAAAAAGGAAATAAGTATTGGAAATATCATCACAATTTAAAATCTTTTTGGGACGTAGAATTCGACAATTATTCTGGAACGTTCCATTATTAATTTCACAAAGTTAATATTGTAGGCATATTATGTTTGTTGGAATTTAAAATGTACAGATATTAATTAGGTACAAAATTATATTAATTTACTTGTAGGCTGTGGAGCCTACTATAAAGATAATATATCTATAAGAGTGTAGATTATTATAAAAAATTATAAAAGAGAATAAATCAACAAAGTAAAAGTAAAGTATTGTTTTATTTTTTGATTTTACAACTACTAAAACAAAATGTTGATGTTTCTACAATAACCAATACAGAAAACTTTATTTCAAATATTATTTATTTATGTTATCTTGTCATGTTTTACACGGCATAAACATGCAAAATAGAGCAAACTAATAACGTATTTTTTATGTATATATAAAATAATAGTTTTCAAATACTTCAAAGAAGTTTTCGTTTTGACATTGGACTTAAAAAAAATAAGAGAAAAGTAGAACGAGATTAAATAAATTGTATTGTTGAGGTGATAACATACCTTTATGTTTATGTGATATTTAATATACTTATGTACACATTTCATAATTTAAAGTAATGATTTAAATGAGCATGTTTAAAGATATTTTTCCGTTATAAATGCTCTCACTCTCTAGACAAGTGCATTGCCAGAACGATTTCACTTAAAGAGAGTAACACTGCGTATTCCTGGTGGTTATTCAGTCTTACTACTAATCCACCATACAATGTATAGACGAAGTCAAGTATTCACGAAAAAATGAACATTCATATTTTGACTGACATTCATTCATCACGTTTTATGATCTACGTGCGGAATCGAACGAATCGATCTAATGTGTACCATCAGATCGTCGTCTCAAAGTGTACCAAAACCTCAAAAATTACACTTGAGTGTCGGATTGTCAAATAATTATCATAACATATTATCCCTTTATTAATTTAGTATATAAATTACACTAGATTTAAAAATACTAATGTTTAAGACCCTTATACAGTACGAAATGTTTACAGTTTTAAAAAGATTCAACCGTAAAAACTGTCAATTATATGCATCCATATGAAATACTGCTTAACCGCAGACTTGCAGACATGTTTGAATGCTTCTTAGAACTGTATGCATCAAACTCTAAAAACATTACTCTGGTCTGGGTGGTCGCACCAATGTCCTCTATATCCTTTTGTAATGAGAAATATTTTCTTTAATAAGAATATTTTTGTTTTGTAAAAAAATTGTTTAAACGTATATATGTAGTGCGATTCGGGTGTTATTTGATAAGAGACTTCAGCAACTATGTGTGCACATGTGTTATTTTGTTTTGTTTGTGTTGAACTTTTAATAATTCTGAAGGAACAACAACATTGTGGATAAAATTAATATCCAAGCCTTGATGATGATACACTGATACAAGGAAAACATGTGGGCAGCAACAGGCAAACTTGAATGAAAAGACGGAAACTAATTTATCCTATTAAATTTTTAAATATTAGAACCATCCCACATTTCAGTGATTAGACGTAATCGTTAGTTTAATGAATTATAGCCTTATAATGGATTAGGTACTTATAAATGTGGTTTATCCGCCTTATCTATTTAAATAGATGTCGGATAGTACAAGTACATTTGTAAACTTTAAAGTTGAGCCTGGGACGTTTAATATTGAAAGGAGAATGTAAACAAATGTAAACTAGTTAGGAGAGGAGTAAAGAGTAATATTTCTCGAATTCCATGAAAATTAATGTGTAGATTTGGTAATAGAGTTTTACAAAATATCATTACATGAAATTTGTAAACATTCAAAAGGAATTTCAAGAACATATTTTCAAACACCAACAACATATTTATCTTCTATTGATAGTTGTGGCACATACCTACAGTATGTGTAAAAAGCCTGAAACCTGTTGATTATTAGACAAATGGCTGCAGGTATCAAAAATTAACCAATGGGAATCAGTACAGATGTAAAAACTACTTTTTAAGCACTCTTAATTTCCCCCGCCACATTGATTTCCACCATTTTGAATTTAACTTTTTTTTAATAAACGGGAATGGGGAGTACACATCATTGTGTAAATGACAATCAATGAATGTGTAAAATGTCACATCATTTTAATGTGGAATTTCAAGAGGAGATCAATGGATAACTGCAAGTAATACTGTTTGATAGAAGGTCTGAAAGCAGATACGCTGGAGATTTAAGCTGCATCTTTTAGACTTGGCAAATGAGTGGAACGGGTTTTGCAAAATGTGGAACACTATAATGCCCTTGGTGGGATAACAATACAGCTCAAGGTGATGATAGATCACACAACTGGAAGAAAGTGAGCATGCATCATACCGGTTTCTTGTCTGGGATTCATTCCAATCCAATAAAGGGAAATAGATTTAAACACAATGAACTCTGATAAAGAAATACATTTCATATAGGAACCGAACAGAGAGAATACTAACACTAGTCATTTACAGTCATAAGTTAAATATTGATTGACATTTCCTTTTTTAAATATTTTTGAAACCTTCATCATTTCTTGTAAGATATGCTTGCCTTATAAATGTCCATAAATTAATGGACTGGTGTTCATTCTTAACAGTTAACTTTGTTAATAAAGAGGAGTGAAGAAAGTCCTCTTATTCTTGATTTACGAGTACGGTACATCGATTTATAACCTTAAACACTAAACCATTGATCCGAATCTTATCAACTTCATACTACCATGATCATAAATAAAAATATATTATTTATTATTTAATAAATGAGACTAAAACTAGAAAATCAAAAACAATAAGCTAAACTAAAACCCGTTAAAGAAACGAAAAGGAGAGAAACGTGAGACTGGAGAACTAGGCCTACGATTAAAAAACTTAGCTATATAAACATTTGTGATCAGAAACCATACAACAACTAAAACCGTCATAAAAATAACAAATTACATAAAATTTAGCACACTATATAATGTTAGGGCTTTCAAATAAACTACCGAAGAAGAGTGATCTACTAACACGAGTAGTGGAAAACGTGTACTGTTGTTTTGCAAAACATGAAAGCAAATGTTAGATTAAGCAATATTAATATTATAACCTTTTTATCTTCATCCAGCAAATAGAATAAAATATTTCGTTTAAAATGAATAATTTTAGCTTAGTAAATTGGAGTTACATATATATATTGACAATGAAATTACTTAAAACCAATTAAGTTTACACACAAATTGGTGTAAATGGGTGTATTCATTAATCTACCAAGGCCTAGTTCAA
The DNA here is from genome assembly GCA_963513935.1 of Aphrophora alni. Lineage (NCBI taxonomy): Eukaryota > Metazoa > Arthropoda > Insecta > Hemiptera > Aphrophoridae > Aphrophora > Aphrophora alni. The sequence continues at coordinate 115,301,060 of OY740766.1, read as the reverse complement.
TACACAAAATTAAACAAACCGTTGTGAAACAATGCCACACAAATAGCTGTGTTAGCTTATGAAGGTTGTCGACCTATCCATTTCCTCTTTTAAAAGGCGGATTGCAATTTCATAGTCTCACATAAATACCACGCTTGATTACTTGTCTCCTTGAATTGAGAAGATGATTTCCAATCAAATAAACTGCTTGGATCCAAGACGGGTGTCGCCCAAGGAAACATTATTGGCAGTCCTGAGTAGAAAAATGAATGTAACTTCAGTTATTTATATAAAATTTAATCTTTAAATTGTCAAAACAGTCAAGTATTTTTTTATCTATTAAATTTATTAAAATAACTGTTGATTAAAGTGTATTAATGAAATACAAAATATATTATAAACAATTATATATTACAGATATACATATTTTATACCATTTAAAATTCGGGAGAAATATAAGACGAAGTTTGTTAAGTATTTAAGTATCGTTACTTTCGAATTCGTTAAATATTTTCTGTTTTTCGTTATGGTATTGTTAAATCTGACGTTAACCCAACACATGAAATTTTTATCACTAAAAAATTAACGGTACGTTTGTAGTCTAAAACTTCATAGAATAGACCAGTACCTAGTTGATAAAAGTATAAATAAAATTAAATAACATTTATAAATGTATATTTGAGAGTAAAATCAATATTTCCGTGTCATTGAAACTGGGATATTTATATAGCATACAGTATATTAATGTTTATATTTTATAGTTTTTATTCTTCTGTGTATTCTTTCATCTAATTAACTGATTAACATTACATAATATTCTTTCTTATTTTCATCAAAATTTACAGCTATGTAAATAAAACTCCTCTCCAATAAAATCCACTCTAGAATATTCTTACAGCGTTAAATATCATTTTATTTCAACCAGAGATAATACGAAGACAGCAGTAAAGTTCATTCTATCCAATCTCTACTTAAGTTTATTAAATTTCCCCGCTTCAATTCCCATCCACTTTACACGCAAGCGTCGAGAATTTTTAAGAGAGGATTTCATGTTCCGACTAACAGTAAATAATAAGATAGCTCAAATTGCAGTCAGCTCTACTTAGGGCCGGTCCTACAGACTTTATATTTTACTCATGAAATATCAACCATCTTGGCGAGGGAATAAAATTATATTTGATTTTAAAATTATTTAAAATGCAATAATTATAATCAAAACTCCACTGTTATAAACACTTAGTCTTAGAATATCTTCATATATATTTCAATGAAACGTGAATTTACTATCTGATTTTATTACACTGAAATTAAACAAGAAATTCTCATGAAGAGTTTTCACATTTCCCCCCCCCCTTTTTTAACTGAATTTTGATAAATACGAAAACGTGATAAATAAATATTTATATCAGAAAATAAAGAGGATGTCGATTGACAATATAATATTAAGTTATCAAGGCTTTGTGCCATGGTAAACAAGTTAATTTGCCAGTGAAGCAAAAGTCATGTTTTGTTGTGAGGTTGGGCCGCCTTGTGCAATGTACAGGCCGGAGCGTGGGCAAGGGCCAAGGAACTTGCTAAACAGATGATAGGGTCATTCAAGGGTCAAAATACTGGATATTAAAATGTATAGTGGCAGAGATACAATACATTTGTAATGGTAATAAAATCAACACTCCGTACAACACTTCAGCATTGCATAAAATATAACTTGTAAAGGAGCTGTCAAATAAACTTACAAAGTACAAGGTGCAATCAAATGTACAGTCTATCTCATTCAAAATAATCCCAAGTAAATCGCGATTTCTGAAAATTCCAAGTAATTTAGATAAAAGTTGATGAAATATGACATTAATGAATAGTTTAAATCAATGTGTCACACAACGTGTAAAAGAAAATTACACTACTTAAGAAAATTTGAAAAGCCGTCGGTTTCATTTTGTATTTTATTAGTTTAAAAATTGCTGGAGAAAAGTAATTTGTTTGTTTAGGCTTTGAGATCATCTTATTCTAAACAAATAATAAAATTACTACGCACGATTTATTATAGTAGTTTTTACACGATATAGTCAAAAGTATATATATAGTCGTTTAACGACACATCAAAAATATATTGAATACCTATAATTGGTGTTTAAGAGTGGTTGTACCTATTTTCCAACAGCTTATGGAAATAGTTAGTATATCTATGACGTGAAAAATTTCATAAATATTTTAAATAAACATTATAGTATTCTTGGAAAATCTTTATCTATTACTGTTATAAAGCAAGTTTTACAGAAATGTATATCCATTGCATATGTAGGTCTAAAAGCATATTTAAGAAAATCTATAACATATCGATCTTAAGCACAATAAATAACGTGCATTTATCACGCATCGGAATTCAGACGAAAATCGCTAAATTATATGGGTGTAATTTCTTTCCGAAGCCTTCTAAATTGTTAACTAAACATGTGACACACTGGTTACCTATAGAATTCGCAATATCCTGTTTCATGTTGTAATGCCCTTGATAGTTACCAGCTGGGAATTGCATCACAAGGGAGTAACAGAAGCCTCCCATCTGTCGTTCTATAGCAACATAATCTGAAGACTAAACAAATTGGAGAATAAAACATGAAATCCTAATTCAATTAATTATGTATATAACGTGGATCAGCAGCGAGTTTGAAATTTCCTTAGATTTTACACCAGTGAATTTTAACACAAATAGGGTAAATTATTTGATTGTTACTAATTACAAAAAATTACTACAAGATTATCATAATTAATATAAATGTCAAGTCATTTCAAGTGATGGTATTTTACATAAATTTAGGTTTGGGAGCGTACTTGATTAAGACACGTTTAATGGGGGAAAAGGTAAACCCTTTCTTTCTTCGACATTGATGGACCGATAGCCTGAGGAGTTGAATGGGTTTCAATAAATAAAGTATCATTTTACTTGACTACACACCGTTTTATATTGTAAAGGTGATTGATAGAAAAGAAAGGATAGAAGATTGTATTGTGATCCTACATATTTCAGAATTATCATTATAGTCGTTAGACCATTGTATTTTAATCTAACTTTGTTATTGTAAAGTTTGAGGAACAACTTCTATAAAAAGTATTATTATTACTACACATTTAGTTGGCAGTGTGTATATGAAGTGAAGCTGCGCTATTATGCCACTAAAAAACATCGCTTAAAATAAATACAACACGAAAGGAAATCATGTGAAACTAACAAATCGGAAACTTTTATCTTTAAAAGTGAACCAGATTTTGGGTGATGATTCTAATTTTGTATCACTATAATAATGCTATAACCTCTATTTTATTTACACAGTTAATTCATTTCGACCATTACTAACTAAACAATGAGTATAGTTAACCAAATGTATGAAAACACAACCTTCCAGAAAAAATCACGAAAAATATATTTATTTATGAGTATTGTTGTGAGGTAGAGTCTCCGTATAAACACATTTAATTAATCAATCTTAAATCTAAGATGATTAAGAATTCTGTATGACTTTTAAAAAAAAGGAAACACTTTTTTATTTTCATCGATGAAAGTCCTAAAATAAAAAATATATTGAAAAATGTTCCTTCCTTCGATTTTTATAAAACTCGGAGTTTCCAAGATTGTTGAGACTCTATATAAAATATTGGTTTACTAATCTTTTTGTTACATTAAGAAGAAATAATTATTTATTTCCGCTCAAATACCTTTGACTTGTTAACGAATGCCTAAAAATATTTACAGACTTCACAGCATTTTACAAGAAATCTATTTCCTACACATATCAATCAGTTGCAAGTACATAACAAACGCCAGGAGAAAAATACTTTTTAATGAAAAATCACACGTCCTTACTTTCAAATTTCTTTGGACTTTATAAAAAAAGTTATTTCTTATGGCCAAATTGTTTCTGTATATGTATATTTATTATTGAAATCTTTAAATTTTTGTCAATCGGATAATATTGCACCAAGCTATAGTAAAATTAAATATTCGCACAATCTTTGACAAAAACGCCAAATGATTTAGTCCGATATTACTGATAACAAACGCATTAAATATATTGCAAAATAATCCTCTTTAAATCAAATTTTACCAAAATCTGATATCGCTTTCAAAATTTATCGTGTGGAAGAACATATCTATCCTAGAACGAATTATATATTTATATATACAAATATATAACATCGAGGAACAAAATATGTATACATTTATATAAAAGTATATTCAAATTAATGTAAAAGGGTCAGAATCAGTGTACATTTCATGGTCCTAGCTCTGGGTTGCTCAGGTAATACCTATTTCCATAACAAAGGATACTCGTAACAAATACCCACGCGTGTAGGCCTACTATATATTTTTATTTTATGATTAGTTTCAAGTGACTTAAAAGTTCCTAACCAGCCACTGAAAACCTACTCTTCTTCCCATGCAATTATTTCTTCTCATTAATTAATTCTTTACATTTACTCGAGGCACTTTATGTGAAGAGGATGACATTAAGTTAAGTTAAAATTAAAGTTAATTACGGAATACGATAACAAACAGATTCAGGGATTACAACAGTTTCTATTATGTCTGTATTGTTTCAGGACCTTTCCATTCACAGCATTTATAAAACCGGAACAACATGAATGATTGCTGTAATAATGTTCAACAGTTACAAGACTGTTGCACCATTTCGTCAGAGAAAATGGAAAAGCAATACTTTTAGCTTATTCTAGTTTTAATGTTATTTAATAATTATTTATTGTTCATATTATTCGTATAATTTAAGCGAATAAACTCTTATCATCCATGACGATCTCTTATGTGTCGGGATTATAGAAAAAAAGATAGGGTGTGTTGCTAGGAAATAAATAATAAGTACAGCTTTCAATAACCAATAGACAACATCTCGTCAAAACCAAACGTAAAAATAGCAGTCTTGACAAGAAAAATTGCATTAAATTTGAATGTGACAAGCAGTACATTCAGCAGACAACAAGACTTCGAAATATAAGAATTAGTTTACACACACAAAAAACGCTATTAGTTCTAATAAATAAATCGAAAATAGCAGAAAATATTTGATCCGAAAATTATAAATTCAATAGTTGAAAGAAGTAAAGATAAGGGAGGAGAGAACTTATGTAAATTGAACAATAATAATTAGAGCTTCCCTATGAGCCAAACTAGTTTAGAATTAAAACCATTAATATCAACTAAATTAAAAATTGAAAATAAAAATCCTCTACTTGATATAACACTGAAAAAGTCTTCGGTAAAATCTTTACAAGGAGTTGCAATCGGTCTAACGACAAACTTTTCTTTCTTTCTTATTTTCTTTTTGTTCAAAGCCAAAAGATATCTCGGTCGTCATCCCCTTATAAAAAAAGACAATAACTAAAAAACATAAAATAAAGACCACTAGGCCTTGATACTGTAATAGCATCAGGGTCGGGAAAAGAAGAAGAATTTGTCAAGTTACCATTCTATTGGGATGAAACCATAGGTAATTGACCATGAAGGCTCCCGTGTTACATGATATCTGCAATTCCTTGTGTCGTGTGTTCTGTGACTTGTGGGTTTCCCTGATTAGTATTAGTTGTTTTGACAGCTTAGCCTACTTTCAGTCCTGAGTTTCTCCTTTCTTAGTTTACTAGGAAACTAGGCTATATTGCCGTTTTCAAAATTATCTCATATTCCTGGTTTATCGCCTGATAACGGGAATTGACAATTACTCTCGAAACGTCGTGTGTAATGCTGAAAAATGTCCTCTTAAACTATCTGTCTAAATCTCAATCTATCTAGCTGTCTGTGAGAAATGAAGGCGGACATGTCTCATATACGTAACAAATAGACAATTTGTAAATACTTCTCGTTTAGACTTCGTGGCTAACATATTCCACAAAAATCTTTAAACATATATTACAATAAGTTACCATGACGAAGTAAAATACAAATTTCCATAATATATTGACGAGGAGAATTATGGTTAAGTATTTTGTTCATAATAATATGTCACCATATTTTAATACATTAGTTCTACACAGCATAATAATATAAAAATAAATCACACGTACTTCCACATACAAAAACTCCGTATTAAAACAAAGAATATTCATTATGATCTCTCCAAAAATTTCAAGTTGGGATTTAAAGGTAAAAAGATCAAACCATTATAAATGTCTAAAATCTACACACACTGGCTTTGTGAAGAAGTAATTTGAATTGTTCCGATTTGCTATTAAATTTAAAATGACCTAAATGTACTTTTAATACTGGCAGAATTCATTTTACTTTCTGTGTGTTGATTTTATCGGCCACAATTTGACCGATATTACTAGAAGATACTACTCTAATATGTATATATTATATTTCCATCTATGATCGTGCATTTTTTTACTGATAACTAACGAGGAATCAATGTAAGAGAAACAACACTACGGCTCGTATTCCAATTTGATACAATATCAATTGTTTTAGGAATCATTTGACAATTTCTTCAAATGGAAAAAAAGAGTTTGTATTTTTTTTTTTTTAATGGCTGCAATTCAAACCATTAGATAATTTCTCACTCAAGGAAACGCCTGAGGCTAGAAATGTCCATCGATCCTACGGATACGCGTATTCCAACAAAATTTTTGAACCACTATATATAAATGAGTTAATAGACACTCTAGAAGTAGTAACTTCTATTAAAAAATATTCTGACCATAAATAGTAATTTATGGTCAGAATATTTTTTAATGGCGCCGTTTAAAAATAGTCCACAATAGATCCATACGTTTACTTTAGCCCATTTCAATCAGCTAAACTACCTGTGTATATTAATACTAAAGCCGAGATCATTAAACGCAACAAACGGCAGAAGAAATTCGCGTCCTATCACATGTACGAATCAGTTGCGTGTCTGTTACTTATTTGATTTCCTCTTCGATAGTAAAAAGAAATTTGTTAAGAATTGAAACTGGCCAAAGGTTCCTATTATGAGCTTAACAATATAAACAACTAGATTAGCAGAATTATAAACAGTTCGCTAAATGTCGTACCGAAGGAAAAATTGGAGTTTGGACATTTCAAATCCAGTAATAAAACAGTTAGGCATAATTTTGAAACTAAAAAGTAAAATTATTTTAGGTTCTGTTTTGTCGAATTATTTAACTAAAATGTTTCGTTCGTTTGCTATGTTGGGAGATAGGAAAGTATAATATTACATGACAACATTAATTACTGTAATGTGCGTTTTTCATAAGTTTATTAATTTCTTTGAATGGGTTGACCTTCTTTCTTTTCCCTTCTATCTTTAACAGACCTCATAATTAATACAAATAGTTTGTTTTGAAAAATTTAAACCTTTAGTTATTATTATTAATTGGATTTGATATTTAATCGTGAAAATTGTTAAGAGTTAGTTAAATATAAAAAATACGTGAAACTGAATACAGGATCTGCGGATTGTTTAATACTAATTAAGACTATATGAAACCTTCACTAATTTTACTTCTTTTAAAAGATTTAAGTTTACAATCAGAGTATTTGCATTCAACGATGAAAAAATACAAAGTGAACACTTGATTATTTTATAAATTAATACAAAAAGCTTATTTTTTAACAAGAATGATCACATTTCAATTGTTAAGAAAATCTATTGTAATAATTAAATGACAAATATGCAAGTTCTTGCATTGAGCTTTTGTTTATGAAGCAAAATTATTGACCAACTAGAAGTATCAGTTTTCTTTGACATACGATATTATTCATTTTTATGCAGTTGAACTGATTAATTTAAACCCAACTAATTTTAAATAATTTTTTTGTAATATACTCGTATATCTCATTTGAAGGTTATTCTCACTAATAAAGTTGCAAGGTGTAAGGTGATCTAGAACCTTAGCTAACCAATATCACGTATATGTTCTTGCCAGTCAAACTAGGAGTACGAAGTAGCAATTTCAACTTTCTTTAAATGGTTGTTAATGTTTCTATGTGAGATTTTGCACGTGATATAATTATTATGCAACAATCAAGGTAAAATATCTACAAACTAAATATTAAAAATACTCAACTACTTTTCATAATCATTATAATATAAATAAATGTTGAGCTTGACTTGTGAGTTGGTATATTTAATTGGCATTTATTAAATAAACATACTATTTGTAAGAATTTGTGCTCAAGTTTTATTCTATCAATCATTATAATATTGGTAATAAATACTACGAGTTTAGTTATCTAATTATGTGACTTTCTTTCCTAACTGCGCGTTTTAAATTTCTGTTTTAATATCGCTTTTGATTTAATCAAATTTTTAAACACAGCTAATGTCTCAACTTGGATTTGAATAACATATTTTAGATTCCTGGAATTCTGTTATATGGAAAATAAACACTTTAAAGAAACAAATCTCTGAATACCAAAATAGTAAAATAAAATAAACCATACTAGGTGATTGAAATAAGTGTGGCAGCTGGTTTATTCTGAAAAAGGATATACGTAATATCTTTAAAGAGAGTAAGTATCTCCTGGAATTAGTCCTTTTAAATTTTTTAAATTGTCCACCATTTTCAAATATGGGTACTACTTTAGTTTTTTTTTTAACGGTAACCTGTATTTTAATTGATGATTTCGTTAAGGACTTAAATTTAAAACAATTTTAGTCTTAAAATAAAAAAAGTGTAGGCTCAATAATTCTTTTCATATAAGTTCTATATCTGGTATGTGGTTATGGATTTTTTTAAAGTCAATAAATAAAATGTTTTAAAATTTATTTTTTTATTGAAAGTAAAGATAAAAAACAACAATCAAACAAATCTAAAATTGTCAGCCTTATTGAAACACATAACTTAAATATCGACTTTTTAAATAGCTAATAAACTCCAAGAAGATCAATATTTATAATTTCTAAAAGCAAAATATACCTTATTAAATTATACAATGAAGAGTAATGGGAACTTGTATGAATGAAATCGTCTGACTTTATTTAAAAGGTAAAGCTAAGATTCAACACTTGCTGGATGTTGTTACTTATGGCCGACAACTTAACTCCTGATTACTTAATGTGACATTCTCAAATACATCAATTATATTTTCTAATAATACAGCCCATTATAGTTTAACTTATACAAAATTAACATTTCTATACATATGTGGGAACGCAGTGATTTGAACTAGCATCGTCGCTCACATGTGCGTTATTTAACGTCAATTCGACTTTTCTATCAGAATGAGCAATTCAATTGTTACGTAAAAGGTAATTCAACACTATGATTTTAACATATTGGTTTTTTATGGCTGTCATAAAAAATAAAGTTAAAATGTAAATTTACGACATTAACCTTGCACGGAGCTTCAAAGAATACATCTACCGCCGCGTTCACACGCCATAGTGGGTGATAAATCACTTGGTTTCCAATAAACTGTATCTTGTCTGGTAATATATGTAGTAAGGTGTGCAGATGTGTGGTCCCCCTACTGTGACATCTGTGTTGGTGGTTGAAGTTGAAGTGTAGGTAGACAAACCTTGAGACCCACAGCGCAGGCGCCACAACACCCTGTATTTCTATTTAGTATCATTGTCATTGTTAACTCCTTCAATAAGCTTTCAAATAGTTCCTTACTACAATTCCTTCTAATAATTTGAGTCATTTCGCATTTCCATTTGTGGGACTAGCCAAGAAAAGATTAAAATTAAAACAAATAATAAATAATAAGCAAATAAGTTTATTTTATTAAATGTATATAAAACCAGATGTACGGTTGCTTAAGAACTTTAAGACTCTGTAGAGATTGGTATATAGGAGTCAATTCCAACTAATCGCATATAAAAAAAGAGGAAACAATACACAGTTGAAGATTCAATATTGTCCAATAAACCCAAATTAACATACAAAACTACAAAAATCTTAATATAGAGAAATTACTAAAAAATGAATAAAAACAATAAAGATATCCAGGAAAATATCCAAGGATAATAGAAGGAGTGCACACTATATATAACATAGATAAAACGATGCTCCTTAATATACCACATTTGAAAAAATAAATTAGCACTAAAATTATCAGATAAATCTAGTTCCATTTAGTTAAAATTTGTAAAATGATAATTTTATTCAGATCTTGGACTACCAAGAAGACAAATATATTTTTTTAATTGGAATTAATTAAATTTATCTAATAGCTTTTTTCTAGGGCCAAAAATATTCTATAATTTTAACAACTGTTGAAATTTACTATCTCCTAATTGGTATTATTTAAAATACCAAACGTAGAACTATGTGAAAATTTGATTTGATATGTGTTTCGTAATATAAAATATAGGTTTACATTTGAACATTTTGACTTACATCAACTGAGGAGGCTCTTTTGGGTTTACTAAATTGGATAAAAAAGGAAGTCTAATTTAACCAATAGTTGAAACCTAATTCTTGTATTAATTTCTGATTTCTTGCTATTATTCGATTAAAATTGAATTTTCGTACTAGTTATTATTGTTGTGATATTTCAGAAGTTATCGGGTATAATATGTTAGTGAAGATATTTAGCTTGGTGATATATGGTTACACTACCAAACCCCTAGTGTTTCAGAAAGAGGTCTATTGAGAGCCCCCCCCCCCCCCGAGTGGACATTTCGGTGATGACGCGAGAGAGATTACAACAAATTGAATTTTCTTTATTATAAATTCGTCGTCATAAATGGTTAGGATAAATTATTATTCATTCCTGAATTTTTAATTATAATTGGCTGCATTTATAGTACGGCCATTGTCTCCAGGGCTGATCACTAGGTAACTCCAGTTAATATATATAATGTACCAGAACGAGGACAACGTGGCAGAAATATTACGGCAATTACTGAAGACTTGGTTTACTTAAGTCATTGTTTCAATACAACTACTGTAACTGAAGAATTATGCAGTTTGACTTATATACCAGACCGTTTTAATAATCGAGCGTAAGCTTTGAATGCTGCTTGTTTCTAATAAAGCTAAAGAGTAATTAGATATCTTAGAAAATATGATGTTGTATTTTCTGGTATTAGACTAGGATATGTCACAATCTCTCATCTTAGAATAAAGTTGATAGTTTGTGCTACGGTGGCTCTCTCCCTTATAATTAATTAGTACACGGCTAAAACCTTAATGAGCACGAACTGAATTTATAAAATATCTACGGCTGCAGTAGATACGGCAACAGTTAATGAAGGTTAAAAAACTGTGAAATGAGTTCCAAATGTTGGTAAAAGAAAAAATGGTATGACGACATGGCTGAGAACATTCTGGAAGGATTTCTATGTCAGTTTTTTTGTGTCTTGATTGTAATAATTCATTTCTGCCTATTTGTAAATCTTGTAATAAAAAATGTCTGCAAACATTTTAGACAATAAGCATGGGATAAAAAATATAGTAAAGATGAAGGGTCGAATTCCATCGCGGCTATATAAATTCTCTAACGTGATAAATAAACCGTATACAGAACGTATACGTTCTAACTTTTGGACAAAAAAGGCAATTTTTTTAATGGTAATACTTATGACTCAACCCTTCCCTTTGATGTAATATATATTTTTGTATGTATTAATACTTTGGGTTTAAAGAGCTTTATTAAATATATATTATTTTTTACTTTTGCACATGTAGTATAGAGAAAGTTATCTCATAAGTAAAACAAAATTATATTCCGTTTCTTACGAAAATATCCACTTTACAATCCCTTGAGCCCCCAAAAAGTTATTTTTAATTATGTTTGTATTATGTTTGTGACGTGTCTAGTATTCTGAAGCCCAAACGAATACCCATTTTATCTAATTTCGTATTTGGACTTATTTTAAACACGTCTACAAACTTTAAAAATATATATATATATATCAAAATTTGATGTTAGCTGCCATAAGACCAAAACGTATTCCTCACAATCACAAATTCCTCTAAAATGGCGTTATCGGTTAAAAATAATGAAATTAACAAATTTTTGTGAAACAAATATGACAAATTACAAGTAGAGGAAAATTTTTATTCGTAAGTAATTTAGTAAATAGCGAAACTTTAACGGCTGTCGGGTACATTTTGTTGTTGCAAATAATTACACTCGAACTGTAATCTTCTATCACGCGATTTGTTATATTGTGCTGGACCGTAAATATTCTCATTTTACGAAATTGCTTTTGCCAATTTTTTTTATTGGGACTTTTTCGTCAGGATAACCCAAATTTAATTTCCTCTTTTTAATAACATAATACTTCTGAAACGTCATTTTTGGAGTAATGACAACCAATGCGTGTGCATTTTAATAAAATTTGATTAAAACCGTTAAGATTAGGTTTAGGAATATTGGAATTAAAAGTTTTGGTGTATATTCTTTTATTCCAACACAAACAAATGTGACAGTTAACAATTAACAGATTCCATAAAAACGTCGTTTTATTGGTATTACGTTTTGTAAATAGTTGTGTGAGATGTTTTGTGTAATGTTTGTACAAGTTTTTTAAAAATTTGTTCAATGTCATTAGGAGAAACTTTAATTCAAAATTAGAACATTTGCTACCCTCATGAGTAGATGCAGTATACATTTAATTGCGATTACCCTTATCCCCCTAAAATGGAAGATATTAATGTATGAAATATAGAGACAGTCTTCTTATAAACCTATATTTAAAAAAGTTTAATTAAAGTCAATGTTTTTTTTTTTAATTTCCTTTTAGTCATTTTCATCCAGTACCATCGTAACTACTACAGACATATTTGTATTTCTCAATCTTTAGATAATTTACTGTTAAAAGCAAAACCACTAAATATAAAATGTACACAAACATAACGAATAACATTTCTAGCATAAATATAACAGAGCAATTAAGCTTTAATTGAGAGCTTCAAATACTATAGAAGGCGGAATTATTTTTCTGAACTGTGAAGTTTTTTTTTCCTCTTATCAAACGGGATCAATTCATGACTAAATATGAAAAACAAAGAAGAATTTTTTTCAATTATTTTCCATTTACTAGTTGTAGGTTCACTGCCATACAAAATTAATTGACACACAGATACAAGTTAAATGAAAGCTTTAGTCATAGATAACAAACAAAACATTGTAACTGTTATGTAAATAATAATTTATTTTGTATTTTTGTAACCCCTATGAAGGTCGAAAATGTTTTCATTTTGTGGCCGCGATTTACCGAAAAATAAATTTAAATACATTTTACATATTACGTTTCAGCCAAATTGTAAAGTTCTAAATTCCATAACGATTCACAAACAAATAACCAAGAAATACCAGATGGTGTCGTTTCGCTAAGCCAAAAAGAAATTCTAAAATTAAAAAATATATAATTTCTACAGTCACATATTTACCAGTCTAAACTAAGTTCATAACTCGTACTATACCAACTAAATATTTTGACTATAAAAAGAAAGCTGAATAACTCGACTTCTGAGAATAAATTGCCAATGATGTATATCCACAATACATGCTCACTAATTACACACTATCCCAAGTCACACGGGCACATACATATACAGTGAGAGAAACTGAATGTAAACAATACAATAATTAATTGTGTTACAATTAGTTAAAGTCACTTTCTACACAACTGCCGTGCTATGATATATGCGGATTTCACCCACACTGCTTGCCCACGGTTTTATAGGTTAACTCTTAAAGATAGATTCCGCACTTTAGTTTCATGTATAAAATTATTTATTATTTAAACAGCTCCGCAGACTGTCAGATTTATAGCTATTGTTTCTGAGAACTTTGCAACTTTTAGAACATTAACCTCATAAATTCACCGTCTTGTCGACTACTACCGCCCTTCTCTTGAACCTACTGCTAAATACAGCTCGTGCAGAAAATAATAATGTATCAAATCAAAGATAATGGGAGGCATTCAAGAGTGATGACGTAATAGACTCTACCATAATTGTATTTTTTTATAATGGGTAAGCATAAACATATATTTATTTATGTCGCTAAAAAAATTATTGTATATTGATGTTGTGTATATATATAAAATTCGTAAGTGCGTTTGTGCCACCATATTTTGAAGTGGAATATATAACCGTTAAACATAACTTATATATATATATATATATATATATATATATATTTCAGGTTACCAAAAATGTTTAATTCTTTCATTTATTTGATTTTAAATCCTACTTCTTTTCAATATTGATTATTTAAAATTATATTTCTAAAAATAAAATAACAGTTCCAACTCATGAGGTCTGTTTTCTTTTTAATCTTCCCAACTATATCTGTGACAATAATCAACATTGTAATTTTACTTCATATTTTTCATTTCAGAGTTAAAATTGGTTTAGCATAATTCGGTATAATGAAACGCGTTACTTTCTTTTTACAAAAAGCACGCACATTTACGATTAACTTGGGTTGAGTTAACCTATTATTTAATACTTTCGCACTATGACAGAATAACAAAATTGTTATTTCATTGAATGTTTCGCGAAAATATCCTCTTTGGATACACTTCATAAAAGTTTAAGTGTACGCATAAGACAACTTACACAAAGTTAACTTCAATTTTCAGTAAATATGTTGAGCTTCAATTTTCAAACCCGATGTCCGATGTCTAGAGTTTTACAAGCAAATCAGGTCGTATCTAGTTATGTGTTATAAATTGTTAATATATCACGATCTAGTTTTCATTTAATATTTTAGATATTTTCTCAAAAATCCATATAAACCTAGGCTACTATGAAACACATATTAAAAAAAAAATAATAATAATAATAAATGTCAGTTATTGTTTTTAAAGGCTAAAAAATTAAAAATATTTCATTCATTATCGGCTTAAAAACCGAAGAAAATGACAGAAAATATAGTCGCCTTGGTCTGAAATACTCTAATAGCATTAGGATCGGAAAAGAACAAGGGTTGGTCAAGAGAGATTAGATAGTGTGGATAGCTAGGGATAGGGATCGATCGGGCTAGGTTCATCGGGACCGTTACGTCTGTGTTCACTATATTGAGCTCCATGGGCACTGTGAAATACTGAGGCTGACTGAAGGCGCTCTGAGATACTGAGGCAAGTTGTTTGTGTTGTGTTGCCACAGGCGATTAGGAAAACTATGAGACATTATCGAACATACAGCCAAATAAAGGGTGCAAAAACATACACAGATGAACGGTGCTAATGGATTTGGGTTATTAATCTTCACATTTCACTAAAATTTGAATGAAATGTGTAGAGCACATTTTGAGAAATTTAGTATTTTACAACTGCACCATTGCCGATTTTTCAGTTTTTTGCCATTAACGCACCGCCATTAGAGAGTTTTTGGGTTCTAAAAGGCTACACTTGAGGACATTTTATTAAAATCGGTACAACTAATTTTGAAAAAAACGTAATTTGTGTGTTTTGTTTGTTTTTTATTTCTTATAGAAAATATCTCCAAATTTTGAGTTACACACAAAAATTAAATGGAAAAGGTCAAGATTTATGGCCAAAGTAAGTCCACATACGATTTTATTAAACTCGGTTGAGCTACAGAGTACTGCATATACGAAGAGAGACCGACGACAGACTTAATTCCAAAAACCACTTTTTTAGACTCGAGGGATATATCCGAAAAAACTAGACATCGATAATTTACCACATAACTTTCTCTATAATATGAATATGTGAAAAAGTAAAATTGTACACCAAAAACGAGTTTTTCTATTTGAAAATCGGTTGCCATAATGAAATTTACAGGCTGATATTTCTTCTTAACAAACTAAAAACTACTCTTAGAATCCAGCCAACATTCTGAATTTAAGTTAATTTTTTTATTTATCGAAATTGTAACAAACACATTGTTCCAACAATAGTTCACAAATTACTCCTGTGGGTAGGATTGGTTTACGTTCTATAGTCTCTGGTGTCAGCTACTCCACGAGGGAGATTTCATAAGCAATTTTTCTATATTACAAATTCCATAAAAACAACATTAAAAAACCGCAGCTCCATTAAATAAACTATTTTATTAGTGTACAATGTAGTGGTTAATTTTAAAATGTGAATTTTAAGAGGCGAGAAAAGCACATTATAATTTTAAAACCACAATAATTTCAAAATATGTAGAATTATTATTCTATTATCTTATTCTCAATTAAACATTTCAATGGACTGTGACCGTCAGACTACATAGTATATACGTGGTGGCATTTAATAGTAATAATATAATGTTTATTTTAACACACATTTTACAACTATTGTTGTTCTTCTAACCTAACCTACTCTAGACAACTTAATCGAGTAGCGATGACTACAGACGAAAAAAAGAAGAAAAAAAGTTCACAGTCTTTATCTTAAACTAAATTAACAGTTGCTAAAAATTTCCCATACGATCAGTGCGGCATTACTGTGACAGCTGATCTGTGCAAAATTAGAATTACTAACTTATATCACAAAATTTAAAACAAATTGATTACTTTTCAGATATATACTTAAAATTATGTATAAACTTAAATAAATAAAAACAAAACAATAAAACTCACCGTAGCACATACATACTTACATGTATAAACACATTCAAACATTTATATTAAACAATTAGCAATACTGGAAAATAATTTCAAAAGTAAAGTAAAAGATAAACTTACCCTAAATTGACTCTAATTTCGTTCAAATTTATTACACTGGTTATACTTTTACCATATTTGGATAGTTCGTTAACCTGTAAAAGCTTTCGAAATGGCGACTGTTTAAACCTCATAGTTTTATCAATAAATTTGTTAAATTATGACAAAATCTGTAGATCGTTATTCTACACTTAATTATATCAACCACAACAAATTATAAAAGAAACTAAAATCACTTAAATTAAAATTTTGGCCTTTAATAATATGCATTTAAATAATGAATAGTATGCATATTTAAATTGAGTCAAGTGGATATCGCAAAACCGCCAAACTCTAGAGATAAATTGTTTAAACAAAAGTTATTGAAATAGAAACGTTTTATTTTTTTACATTCTTATTCTACGCTAAAAGATAAGAAACTCGTATCTGAAGCTATTTTTAATCAGACTTTAATTTTAAGATAAACTATATTTGTAGACCTCGTGTTTCCCGAAAATTTTAAAAGACAAAAATGAAAAAGGTTATCAGAATATTTTTTCACTTTGAGCATTCATTATTTAATGCAGGAAAACAATTGATAAAATATTTTTAAAATTTTACCAACTTGCCTGCGGCTGAGTGACGACTTTATTTTTCATTTTATGTTAATGTTGTAAATAAGCGAAACAAAAATTTGTGAGAGTTGTTTTAAAAAACGTTTGTGGGTCAAACTAAAAATGTTGGCCCCTTAACATATAATTAACCTTAAACAAAATACATAGCCTATTTAAACACTATATTTGGAAAATAGGATATATTTAAATACATCGTGTGTCCCATGAAGAGGTTTCAATCTTTAATACCAAAGCTATTTGCTAATAGTTGTGGTTAAAAATTTACACTCGCTCGAAAGAACACCAAAAGTATATCAACCAAAAATATCAGCCATTTTTGTTGTAGGGAAACAAAATGGCGCTTTTTTACAACTTAGTATTTACATACATTATCTATCTAAAACCGTCTGTTGTTTTTTGTGTGTACTCTACTATTTTTTGACATAGCAAACTCATACTATCAATTTATAGCTATGAGTGGTTTTCAATTTGAGTAAACATCATTCTCCTGTTTTCTTTCTTTTTTTTTTTAATTTATGTTTCATTAATAAAAATATTTTCATGTTGATCACTCATTACTAAAATGCTGAACCTTATTTCTTAAATAACAGATGTTTTGTTCTAAAATAAATTAGGCTACATAAAATAAATATTGAAACATATAAACAAATAGTGGGTATTTTTATGGTATACTTTTTAGACCTTTGGAGTCCGATCAAATTTACAATCAAATCAAAATTTCAGTTAAATTAAATGTCCATACCAAATTATAGGTAGGGACGTCTACGTGTTACATACTATATATATTTAATGTTGAATTGCATTAATACTTCTGACTACGAAATATAGGGTCATCCTAATTAAATCAAATCACAATAATGTTCGTTCTGTGAGCTACACATATGCGTGTCAGGTTGAAGACCTGTCAGACAAGTAAGTGTGCTCTAGAAATGAGGTCGTACAACTAAATATACATAACCTGTGCATTATGTCCTAATGCAAACTTACTCTTCAGGTTCTAGGGCAAGTTGCAGTTTATGTCTTCTCACGGCTGAGCATGCAATTTAATAAAGTCTTTATGAGTAAGAGATCGGAAGTATTTGTTCTAATTAGACCCGAAGGTAAATAACCTGTATCTGGATTGGGTCGGTAAATCTCGACACTAATTAGGCCTACATTTCAAGGACATCATGAGTAATAGTCACTCATAAATAGTTTGAATGATGCATTCTACTTAATATTACGGTAAAACTAAACGACAACCTCTATTTTTCAAAAATTGTTTGGGGGAGAAATTTATTGCTGAAATTGAATCTTTGTGGTATCAGAAACAGGTGTGATTTCAGTGTTGTACAATGAGCTAACTGAGCATAATTTTTATGTGGTATAAGTCGTAAATTGTTACATCCTTTGAGATTTTCAGAAATAGGTGCGACTTTAAAGCTCCTATACAAAAAAATTAAATATATAATTTGTTCCGTATTAAATTACAAAAAAAATTAGTCTCATTTTTAATCGGCCCAATTGAGCTGTAAACTCAAATTTAAAATTAACGTTTTTCTACATGACTGTAATTATTTACTCATTTTAATTGAAATTTAGTCATCTCTATCGGTAAAAAATCATACAATATTTTATATAGAAACATAACCTAAAAAACATGTTATGCAGTGATATGTAAAACTATTACGTCTTTAAAAAGTACCGCCAAGAAGTTTTAGAGAGTCAAGGGTTGATTTAGATCGTTGGTGTTTGTAGTGGATGAATTTAGCATGATGGTTTTATCTATATTACATACCTTCATACTTAAAATATCGTCAAAATTCGTAATTAATTACTCTGTTGGTAATTGTATAGATATCATTAATTTGAAATTTGAGGACATGAAAGAACTCAAAGACTTGCCACGTCGTGTTCAGGATATTTTGATTTTATTTGATATCCAATAAGGAATAAATTTTGTTTTTTAACGTGCTTTTTAAAAAGTACTGTTTTGTTTTAATAACCGTGTATAAAATGTCCTTTTATATTTCTGTCTAACAAATAATTTCAAAAGGCTTACCTAATCTGTAACTTTATTTACAAAATGCTTAGTGTTATTTGATGGTCAGCGTTTTCATTTCTTGAGGTATCGAAAAACATCTGTTTCGCATCTAATGAAACCTAATAACTGAATTAGGGAATGATTTATAATGTAATCTACAACGAAATACAGCACAAATTATTTAACAAGACCGATGTTTGGTATGCGGGAATATTTTGGAGAACTTGGTGCAGTTTTGTTTGTTTGTTGTTAGTTTCCAAGATACTATAAATTTCTGAATAATCTATATACATAAAAATGAATGGCTAAATGTGTTGCTAAACTCAAAACACGAAAACGGCTGGACAGATTGCTATGAATTTTGCATAGTGATTCAGGTTAACCTCGAAGAGGTTTTAAACCATTAATAATTGAAGTCATAAGATGTTAGGGCTTCGCTCCACTGGTCTTCAAAGTTATCATGT
This sequence comes from Aphrophora alni, assembly GCA_963513935.1. Lineage (NCBI taxonomy): Eukaryota > Metazoa > Arthropoda > Insecta > Hemiptera > Aphrophoridae > Aphrophora > Aphrophora alni. The sequence continues at coordinate 115,281,407 of OY740766.1, read as the reverse complement.
TATTGTTATAAAAGAAAGATTTGTTTTGATTTTATCAGATGACTAATTTCAAATATCAGATGATATTGTAAACTGCTGTTTATTTATTTATGTAAGGATTTGTAAATCAAAATCTTTAAGATATTATTTGTATAAGTGTCAAAACAAATTTACATGGAGGTTATCTTGATACTCAGCACTGCGTGTTATTTGCGTCTTATTCCTCGATTTTATAAAGTTCATCGATTTATGTTTGGTTGGTTGGTTTCTTCTTGTGTGTGTGTGTGTGTGTGTTTACTCATGTCGCCTGTAAGATGCAGGGATTTGGGACAATTTGGGTCGAATAACTTGAAATGCTAGAAACCAAGCTAATTCTCAGTCTAATCGGACTGCACAACAACGTGAAGAGCGAAATGAAATTGAAAGGATTCGAATATCTCAGACCCGTTCAGCGCGTCATTCAGCTAAATTATCTTGCAAGTTTGAAACGACTTGCTTTCAGTTACGATGTTTCAATTGACTGAATACGTTGCTATTGAATCTATGAACACAGTTTACTCACATTCTAATGCATTGAAGTACAAAAATGAAGCCGCTGGATTGTGTTGCCCAAATGGCAAAATGAAATTAGTGCCATCGGTTCCGCCACCAGAGCCATTGTACTCTTTGGTTTCTGGAACAGGAACGGATTCCATACATTTCCTTACGAATATCCAAAAATATAACAACTGCTTCCAAATGACTTCATTTAGGGCAGCAAATGTAGTTTGGGACAATTGCATGCCAACTTTCAAGATACAATTCCAAGTATATCACCGAGCAGGTTCACTTTACTGCTCTTTATAAATGTGTCTCTATAAATTTACTCTAATTGTTGTCAGACGATGACTACAAATTCCTGCAAATTTATATCATGGACAATTCAACACGAGAAATTGATCTGCGTTGTGCACATAACATTTCAGTGAAGATGTCTATTGTAGAAGAATTACAAACTTTATTTCATCAACAAAATCAGTTGATTACATTGTTCAAAACTGCACTGGATCTAGTGCCATATGATAATCACCGAATTGTAATTAGAGCTGATAAAACTCCGGTGGGCCAACATTCAATGCACCAATAATTGATGAAGTTGCCATTGTTATAGTTGGAGAAAATAGTTGATTTGTCCATAGTTACATAATTGTTATTTATCTTTACAATTACACCACCAGACAGAGCCACAGCAACACGTGGCCGGGTACAGCTAGTGATAGGATAAAAACTGAATCCAAAACACTACAATTTGTTACAGATTTAATTCTAAAAGTATAAAACTATTGCTGGTTATCCTCATGTATTTATAACCAAAAACATATCACATAGACAAAAAAAGTAACCATTACCCATGACACTAAATTTTAAGGTAGTTTTAGCTAAATTCCTTTTTTTAAATTCACATCAGAGATATCTAATCTGTACATCCCAAAACTCAACTTCTGCATCGATCCTGACTACTGATATTGAGAATTCGTTTATATATTTTTACTAAGGCTAAGCAACGAAAAACAACTACCCCTGCATCACTCACTAAAAAATCTACAAATATTTGAATACTTCATTTCACAATCTAAAAGAGTATTAGAAACCATGCAAGAAAAAAAATTTCAAATTTTCCGTTTAACAAAATTTAATGTCAACCTATAATCTTTTGCATAGAATAGAGTATAAAATGTCATCAGTATTTTGTTTTTGTTGGCAAATATGCAAAAAAACCTCTCAGTCATCGGTTACCTTATAAAAAAAAAAGAAGAAAAGAGCGTGAAATAAAAACCTTTAGACCTTAACTACTCAAATCGTGTCAAAGTCGGAAATAACAAGAGTTGGCCAAGATAGGAAAAATGAAAGACTATATGCAAAAAAAAAGTTTATACCAGTTATGTTCCCTTGGGATTGCCAACCCCATATTAACTGAAGTGAGTTTCTGGGGCATTCATACTTTAAATCTGCTTTAACGGCTTTTGTAAAATTTATTTAAAGTAAATAGTAATATATTTAACTATTGTGCTAAACCATACGTCTGAAAAATATAAGTTTACAATTCAAAGGGGACTAGGTTAGAACATAAATATAAAATTAAAAATAAAGAATCAATACTCCCCAAAAGTTATCTTTCCTTAAAAATAGTATTTGGCACAAAACTTCTCTTTTCAAGATAAAAATGTGTTTGTTGAAAATATATGAATCTTTTCTTCTGTTCTCTTATATAAATTTACCACCCAAGTACTTACTAATCCCACTTTGAATACAATTTACCATGATTTAGCCATAACTTAATAACAAAACCACTTGTAATTCCATTCTGGAATTAATTACTTAAAACAATTTACTGTGCACGCTTCTTCTTGTGGCATCATAATATCTTGAGACAAAAACACACGACATGTCATTGGTGCAAAATAAATCTGAGCTTTTAGAAAGTACAGTTAATTCCTTCATTAAAAGCGAAATAATTAGAGTAAAGTTGTGTAATTAAACGGCGAATAACTGTGATAAGTTATTTGTAACAACTATCGCATTACGCAAGTCCAGATAATTATTCAAGGAGCTATTATTTCAACGTTACTTGCAATAATAGCATTTCGTGAGTCGATAAATTAAAACTATTACAGCAAAAAGTAAGAAGGGCTAATTATGGTTGAGTTAATAAACAATATATTATGTATGTTAATTATTATACAATACATGACCTTGTATAGAATCCTTGTAGGAAGTGAAATAAATCAAGAAGTTGCTTCCTGGAAACTTATAAAAACATAGATGTATAGATGGATACTAATTATAAAAGTTGTCCAATGGCTCACCCCCCCATCTACAATCTTTCCTACCAGTATAGACCAGGCATGTCCTTTCTCTTCTGATTGTCTTCGTATATTTCTTTGCAGACCAGAAGGTGGTCCTTGTTCATGACAAGGTCGGGGCTTCCAAACAGTGTGCATTTTCACAATTTAATATCTTTATTTTTTTCAGGCAACCAGTCATTACAAGTTGCCATGCGAAAAATAGCTTCAGACGTCTTTCTTTACAGGTCCTTGACTTTTTTATATAAGTTGAATGCATCTATATAAGGTTTAGATGTTCATGTCTTCTTTGACTCTGTTAGTAAATTCAAGGTGTGATGTCTGTTTTAGAGTCTTAATTCTTGCCTTCAATGTTGGGATTCTTTTTGGTTTCTGCACTATATGAGTTCCTTGCTTGGCCAGTTCGTTCGCGATGGGAGCTACCATAGTACTATTTTATACTTATTTTGAATTGATTAAATCAGGAAGCTTGTAGATATGTCGTTATTATTAAAATTTAAAGTTATCGATAATTTACTAATGGAGACAACAAAAATTTATTTATAAAGTATTAGTTAAGTGTATGGATTATAAATTAGCATTTAGACGAGGAAAATACTGACTGTGAAGATTGATTATTAGAAAAGTGGGAGACTTTCCAGGTTGAAACAGATAAAGAATCAAGAAATTTGTTATACTGAGAAGATTGTAATAGCCAGAATAGAGTGGATTGGCGATATGATGAGTATGGAAAATGTTATTTGGTTGTCTAACAAAATCAACAGTGGAGCTTCCAGGGAGACGATGGAGAGATAGACCAGCGAGGACGTGGGATGATGTATGATGGAGTGATGAATAAAAAAGAATTCATCAGGACAAAGGGCTTGGAACAGGAAAATTACATAAGTTTTAGTATCTGGATGGTAATAATTACATTTGAATAGAAATATATTTTGTATCAAACTTAATATAAAAATTGGAAAAACTGGTGTAATTGCAACTGTAATAACTAAACTACTAATGTCTACAACTGCTAAATTTAAAAAAAACTCAGCAATTTATATGACTTATCTGGTTGTATTTAACAGTTCGTAAACAGAATATTTTTAGATTACAAATATTCGCCTTACAACAACCTAATCACTTATTTATTCCTGCTAAAACCACATGGGGAAAAATAGTCCATAGAGGACATCTTATATATATATATATATATATATATATATATATATATATATATATATATATATGCATCTGTATGCACTGTTACATCGTGGGTGTATTTACTCTTCTCAGCTGATCCTTTACTCCGTTTGTTGAGCGTGATTTGTGGCCGATCCCACAGTTACTCTGTCCTTCGATTACCTCCTTTGTCTTTTAGTTCTGATTTTATATATGTATAATGCCGGGTAAGATAATGATAATAGAAAAGCATCACATAATAGGACAAATAATACAGTAATGATCGGACCTTACGACAGTACATTATTGCTTTAAACAATTTTGGCGACAACGTTTTGTAAGTCTCAATTGTAATTGTAAACAAATATTCAATTACTCTACTGGCGATTAATGTCTTTACATAAAAAATATAACTATTAAATCGTGTAAAATAACTAATAATCTGTTTGATATTTACAAAAGTTTTATATAAGATGTCAAAATAGATACTCCGCTATTTCTCATTATGCAAAGGATCACAATACTATTATTATGAAAACTGTTATAATTTTAAACGTACCAACAAATGTCAAAATTTATAATCGGCTATTTCTCATTATGCAAAGGATCACAATACTATTATTATGAAGACTGTTATAGTTTTTAAAATATCAACAAATGTCACAATTTATACTCCGCTATTTCTGATTATGCAAAGGATCACAATACTATTATGAAAACTGTTATAATTTTAAAATATCAACAAATGTTACAATTTATAATCGGCTATTTCTCATTATGCAAAGGATCACAATACTATTATTATGAAGACTGTTATAGTTTTTAAAATATCAAAAAATGTCACAAATTATACTCCGCTATTTCTGATTATGCAAAGGATCACAATACTATTATTATGAAGACTGTTATAAATTTTAAAATATCAACAAATGTCGCAATTAGTTTACTTTTTAACCTTATTCCTACCGATGTTTATTTAATTTAAAACAAAACCTATAATAAGTTATCTTTATTTTTTTCCTGTTATTTACTATTTATATTACCGTCAATAAACATATACATATACTATTTCCGTCGTATATTAAGAAGCAAATAGTATTTTAAGCTTCATCTTTCATTTTGAACTGATGATGGCATTGTGGTCCCGAAACGCGTCTGAAAACATTTGTTAATTAAGGAAGATTATCCAAGTAATATAATATATATTTGCTAATGTTTACCTAATAGAACTTTTTACATTAAAAAGAAATTATTTTTGTATAATATGGGAAACATATTTTTAAGTTTGCTAATAATATAAAACATGCATTAAGTATAAAACATACATTTTAATAATTGTACTTTAAGACGTGGTTTAAATAAATTGATACGTATCCATTAGTAGCCGCTACGACATTTCACAGCAAATACAAATAATCTCGTTATGTTCCGTGCCGGTTTTTACAAATTATAAAGCAGTATTTACAACAAATTTACACCATGGATGCAACTAAACAAGGTTTCGTGAACAATGATATCTGCTGCCGATTAGCTTGCTCCATATAGTTCGCACATTCACTGATAACTGAATGTTGTCGTGACTATTGTTTGGGACAGTATGGTTTGTTGCCTTGCTGTCGTGATATTTTATTGCTACAAATGTGTTTTAAATCCATGTCTAGGCGTGTCGTGGAAACTTTAAATTATAAACCCGACAGACAAATAGATTTAAAGTAAAACCATTATCATTCACGTGCAAAAAGTTTCTTCTATACTTCCGTATCCTGTTTTTTAACCTTTGGCTTTATTGCCTTTTACGTTCAAAACCCAAGCAATATTAACTTATTTCAATAAAACACACAAATATACTAACATAAACCAAAATAAAGGTATGATTTGAAATAGGAAATTAATGTTATTTTACTTACTAATCAAACCAAGAGTACTAGAGATGGAAAATATTGTGTAGTAGAAAATCACATCTAACATTTTTTTACGAATGAAGAAAGTAAAAATTCATTGAGACTCCGCCTACAAATAAGGCAAACTTAATGACGACATGAGGTTAAATTAATAAGGTTAAATATGTTTGGTCAAAATAAATTATAAATATTGAGCTTGACTTGTGAGATAATATTAGATAGAACAAAAACTCGAACACAAGATCTCACAAAAATTATGTTTACTTAATCAAACTCGTTTCAACGACAATGTTGCCATTCTCAGTGATACATGAGCTACAATAAATAACTAACTATCGAGTTATAGTTTAGTTATTGTAGCTCATGTATACCTGAGGATGGCGACTTTGTCGTTGAAACGTGTTTGATTAAGTAAACATATATTTTGTGAGATCTTGTGTTGGAGTTTTTGTTCTATCTAAAATAAATTATACACAAGACGTCAATTTTTTTACACATATTTTTAGTATTTGTTTTTCACAAATTCGCTAATTTTACGCTCCAGCAATTTTAACAATTCTATACAAATTTTCAAATCCATTACTAATAATTGGTAAAGTTTAAGACTGTTATTAAAAGTTAATGCTTGGTGGAAATTAGATAACTTATAAACAGTTTAAAGCAAGAGAGGGTAAAGGTAAAGGCAAAGTAATTTTGCATCATTTAACGATACACGTAGCAATAGGTCGCTAATATTCATACACAGGCACGACGCCACTACACAATAAATCGCATTGTTTAACCTGTTAGATCTTTCAGCTACTTTCTTCTTACTACTCTAGTTCCCGTGAGAAGAAATTTATAAAACAAATGAACGTTGGAAAGTTGATATTCAGTTTATTGTTTATAGATAGTAACCGGTAACAATGTACATGCAATTGATTTGAATACACTTGAAAACATATTGAGTTTAGCCAATAAAATTAGACTACGACGACTCAAACAATAGTTTGAGCAACTTATTTGTATTTTGTACGTTGACACTTAAAAATATTGGACGAAACTTGTAGAAAATTCGCAATAGTTCAATATCCGAAATAAGCTAACACGCAGACAAGATAAAGTTTCAATGACTAAGTCATCACAAGAACAATCACTAAGTTGTACAATCACTAACAAACACATTAAACTAAAAGTATTTATTAAGTATTTGCTTATGTTTTTGTAGCTTTATAATTTGTCGCAATAGATTAGTTTTTTCATATAAAACATTTTAAGAAAATTGATTTTACGTCTACATTTTGGTGCACCATTTAATTTGTAAATGCGTTCTCAAAGTTCTACGATGTAAACTCGTACGTCAGGTTGCTACATCATTTCAAAGATAAAATAATAAATTATTGCAACAGACGTTTCACTTCTGGTTAACGTAGATAAGGTCCAAGCTTTGTAGTTGAACACTGATAAGAGAATTTAGAGCACAGAGTTTGCTAACGTGTTACTCAACAGAAAAACAATATAAACAGTGTTTCTCAAGCAGCAATAGAGTTTCATTAAAACCATAGCATAACAAAATTAATTTCCTGTTATTATTTTCTCTGAAATTAAAATTTTCAGGTCAAAATGTGAAAATGAAACACAAAGACTGGCTTGGAAAGTCAAATAAAAATGTTTGATCAAATTTGGGGTCTTTTCTATTATACGACCGCATGGCTCATATTATTTTCTATACTAATTGTGTGACTATTTTTTCGCTATTTATGCTTGACTCTTACTTATGTGAATTTCTATGGCGGAAACACCATCAAGAAACTGATCTGTTCGATCAAATTAACAAAGATATTGTAGTATTTTGGCCACCAGAAGTGTAAACCCTAACCTAACCTAAACCAGACCTAACCAGAAGTGTAAAAGTCATAAAAACGTTCACATGTAATTAGTTTGTGGTAGTGTTTTTTTCTATTTTATATATTTGTGTGTTTTGTTAAATACAATAAAACAATTTATTTTATAGATGATTTCATCAATAGAGATGAGAGAACCTACTTTATTATCATTCTGTTAGTATAGAAAATAATTTGGAAGAAGAACAAAGCTTAACAACGTAGCTAACAGTTTGTCTTTTTTTTTTTTTGAACGGTTTAAGAGTTATTTTAAAAATAATCAAAACATCCACCGTTCTTATTCAATACTCGATTATACCAATTACTCCCGTTTAAAAATTTTCTTTTACTTACTGTTTAAGCGATCTTGAGAATTTTCAGTGTTGGACTAAAAATTACTGAAAAATTCTGGAATGTAATCAAAATATGACCACAAACAAAAATTAGTATAAGTCGGTCTAAGCGTGTAGACTACAACTAAGTGACAGACCATCGTAAAAACGTCGAAATCCCCAAAAGGTATAATATATCAGAAAATAATTCTAATTCGCACTTTTTCCACCACAATGCTTCCTATTTATCGTATTTATGAAAAAGTCAAACAAAACAAAAAAAAATTACAATGGTGTCTGTCGTCAATCTGTGTACTGTGTCCTAAACGGTTGGACCGATTTTGATACATTTTGATATACGACTGTATTACTGTATTGTTATAACGTTTTGTTTTCACTTTTTGGAAAACTCAAAATTATAAAGTATTTGTCATAACATTGAAACTACAAATTCCAATTTTCTCTATTGATTTTGATAGGTATAACATTGTAGCCTATAAGGAGCCAAAATAATCGTACTGGTCAGATAATGACATCTCCTAAAAAATGCCAGTCAGGAGTTATCTATCAAAAAGGGAAAATGGACGCTCACATAGAAAGAACGAATACTTCAAAATCAGCTATTTGGAGAAAATTGAAAATATTTAGCGATATGGACTCCTAACCCAGTTTCAGTTTCAGTTTGTTTTGTTTTTTAATTACTCATGAAGTAATTTTTTGAGGTAAGAGTAATTTTCTTTTATACTTATTTTGTTTTCAAATCGTAGTATGTGATAAAAAATGGTTCAAATTACCACAATAGGTAGGATCAATGGACATTTCATAGCTTTAAGTATCCACAGAAAATTCGTTAATACGTTTTGTTTGATATAGGTCACTAAATAATTCAAAATCAAAATCCAAACTTAATAAAATATCTTCCTAACATTGGGTTTTACTTTAAAGAGGACACAAGTTGAACAATGATGTAAGAATATTATCCCTCCTATATTGAACCAAATAATAACACAACGTCGGTTTAGCCTTGTTATTTGTAGAACGTCATAAGCTTGAAAAGTTATTCTGTTATTAATTCTAGTTCATGACAAACACTAAACTGTTAAAAGTTAGAAACAGTTTACTAGCAGTAAGCTGCACACCTACATACAAGCACCCAGTGAATAATTTTAATGTAATAACTATTTCCAAGTTACTACTATCATAATATACATAGCCATATAATTTAGTTTACTACTCCATGCATGAAATAGCATCTCGCGTATCGGGTATACAATCATAAACACACCCAGGTCTGTGAAATTTTAACGACCTTGTCTACGAGAGTAAAAGTAAGTGCCTCGACGTTTATCTATGACTCGAGTCCGACGCGTGGGACGGACCTGTGCATTAGTTGATTAAATTGCACGCAGGCCTTCAAAACTTTATTTAAATATTTACGAATATGTGAGAAATACTTGTTCTTGTATGGTTTATAATATATTCAAAATATTAAATCACTCTTCGTGGCTTATTTATTTAAAACGCAAACTGGAGAGCTTCGAGTAATTAATAAAACTAGTTTTTAATGAGTGTCACGCACACTATGCCCGTTCTTGCATAGCAAACAACTTATCGTAAATGACGTAGTCTCTTTCATGGATAATTTTATGGATTTGTTTTAATACTACGAAATACATGGTAATTCAGGAGGAATAGGCCATACTTTGACAACTGATTCTAGAGCTCAAAGTAAGAGAGAAAAACTTAAGATAAACGTAGGTCCAGAAACGCTTTATTTTCGAGTTTACGCTTTATTTTACACCTAACTTAAAAAAGTGAATTTTTTACTACAATTATTGTGTTTTATGTAAATTTTCTCGAAAACTGCTTAAAGTACATTTCTGAGTCCCACTTTATTCAATTGCTAAGTTCTAAAACAACATCAAATTTATCTTTATATTTGGATCCCTGGAATTTCAGTATGTCATAATTTGACTCTTGGAGAAAAATCAAGACGAATCCTTCGCAAACCGTAACCCGGTTTGGACTTTCTGGAATTAAGTTTATCTCAAGTTTTTCTCTCTTATTTTGAGCTCTAGAATCAGTTGTCAATGTATGGCCCTTTCCTCCTGAATTACCCTATATATGTGTTTTTTTTCTGTTTCATCGCAGTTTTGTCTAACTCTTGAAACCAATTCACTTATTTAAAACATACTCCAGTTACATGGTTTATGAATATTACCATTTTTTTCTTGAAATAAATTTTGTTATTGGTCAAATATTTATTACTATCAATGAGTAAAACTTGAAATCACACAGAAAATGAAAAGTAACACACGAATTTCTACAACCCAATTCTTTATTTTGATTAAGATGACTTTTCAGTGGCTAATCATCGGTTCTTTCATATACAGAAAGTTTGTGCAACTGAACTTAAGAATATTAGACCAATGCAGTTAACAGCTTTTCTAATGTATGCACTTTCCCAAGTCCAATGACTACATAATCAAATACAACATTTCGCCAATGCCTTTATAAATTTAACAATAATATATTTTTATACTAAATAAATGATGATCAGTGAAAAATCGTCTTGCTCAAAATGTTCATTGTGGAAATTTGTGGGTTTTCTTTCATTTGGTGATTGATTCCTATTAATTGAAAATGCTGCTTTTTAATAACAACTATTTAATACTTCATGCAAACTTAAACAAATTAAAAACGACAAATATAATAGTTTTTAGTACTAGAATATGTTTCCAGTGCAGCGACCTAATAGCACGCAGGGTGGACAAACTAATTCCATTAAGGACACCCTTACAGTTCAGAGAGCCACACCCACCCCTATAAGCAACACACCCTTGGTTACTTTACAATCAATTACATGTCCAAAGAATGATCCTGATTGATTCTATAATTGTTTTAATGGAGAAAAACAACAGAGCAACGAAGTTTACCTAACAATAACGTGAATCACACAATGTAATTCTTTTACGGAAATTTTTTAATGCGGAAACAACAAGCAAAAAGGGTTGGATAACAAAAACACACAAAGGAGGACGAACAATCATGTTGTTTTCTTTCTTCTCGTTTTTCCTCAATTTGTACTTAATAACACTAAAGGAGTTTCAGAAGACTAGTTTACCATCGACTATCGTCTTTCAAACTGCCAGAATTTAAACTAGTGTTAAATTGCGCAAAAAAGTTATAAAATATTTACATATTTAAAATATATATTTAATAAAAGTAATTGTGTATTTCTAATGGTACTTTATTTTAGTTAGAAATATACAAAATTAGATATTAAATTTGTTGAACCAATATATAAAATTCAAAAGCCATGAGTCTGTATGAAAATTTAGTATTTAGGTGAAAAACAGGTGGGTTTGTCTTCATTTTTGTACTTAATTTTTTTTTGTCTTTCTACCCTTTCTAACTCATATTTAACTTTTTGTGATATTGTTTTGATTACTTCAGACGATTTTTACTCACCGTGTATTCACTTTAAATTGTTTTTTAAAACCTTTTAAGTCTGCATTAGGTGAGAAACATAATAACAACAAAAATACAAACAAAAGTGTAATTACACCCCCTTTTGAATTTATAGTTACAGTGATACAGCTATTTCTAAAAGATACGTCCAATGATATTACCATTTTATTATTACAATAATAGAAAAACAACTATTGATTTATATGGATAATATATACATATCGTATCACATATCTAATTTATTTAAATTCCGAATTATGTAACTGAAACGAAATGACCAATAAAGTTTTTTTTAATTTTGTTCATCTAAGCTTCTCTTTGGTGAGCAGATGGGGTTCTGTATATTACGTTCGGTTTTTAGCAAGATTTCGGAATATTTCACCATGCTATGATGTATGATTTTGGCCTCCCTAGGTTTTGTTGGCAAACGGTCTCTTGAACACCTTGAAAGGTTCTGGGCATTAATGGATAACAAAATGGCATCCAACTACCCTTATCCTGCCATCCCGATTCCACCCTCCCGCTCTTTTCATACCTTCCCCGAGATTATCGCCCTTCACTCCATACAAATACACACATACACACACACTCACTCTCTCTCTCTCTCTCTCACACACACACACACACACACACACACACACACACACACACAAACACATCCACTCACGCACGCACACATGTAGAAGATGAAGTAGTGCAGTATTGATATTTAGATCATGAGTTGTTCAAATTATTTGTACCTATAGTTAATTCGTCCATTTGCCACCATTGTATTTCTATATAAAAATATTTTACGAATTTTTAAGAGTACTGATCAACTCCCTTTATCAAGTGATGAAACCTAGGACATAAAAAACATAAAACTAAAGATCTAAAAACCTAAACCTGAGTTTAAGCCAACAAAGTTAAGGAATCGTCAAACGGCTAATGAACTGGACTGGGTCTGTAGGGTCAAATTAACTAATTTAACAATGACAACATACATACCAGGAAACCACAGTATTGGAGAACTATTTACTGTACAACACAAGAATTGACAAACAACCAAATTAGCTAAGGATCCAGATTTGGCCAATGTAATGGCCTTGGGTCTACTTGGTTGATTGTTATTTCTTGTGTTGATATAACGTGTGTTAGTTTTGCTCGCCTGTAGTTTCTTGATCACGTCTAGATCGTTCAGGTCTATGATTTAGCTTAGACTAATTTTCTTAAAATTTTTGTCTCTGTACCCTTTATAATCTGTAGTTTATCTTTTGTAATAGTTTTAGTCACTTTGACCGTTCAAGCCTACGTTATTAACCATAGGTTGGTTATTATTTGTCGAACAGGCTTTGGACTTTTAAATATAAATTTCATGTTCTGAGATTTCTATACTGTCAAAGGTTATGTAGTGTTTTTATAGACAAATAATGGCAAATATCCCAATCTAATGCCACTAGATGTAATATTATCGAAGAAAGAACTGAAATCTCAGACAAGACCCTACAGATGTCTAAACACTACAGAGCATCGAAACCCATTAGTTCTATTCTCTGACACAATAACTACTGATAAAGTCATCTACTTTTATATCTCACAAAGTAATACACACAGTTCTCACCTCGTCACTAAAACCGCTAATTATCCAAACACCATTAAGTTCTCAGGAGCTCAGGGCTTACCCATCTATAGGGCTGTTGCAATTCTCAACAAAAATTATCAATACCGGTCAACTACCCCAACACACTGTGAATATATGTTAAGCGAAAGTTACCCCAGACTCCTTTAAGTTCGTGCAATATTTTTTGAGTATATCAAAGGAGTCTGGAGAGCCTAAAATGCGAAAAATGTATTTTGTAGAGCTATGATAACCTTCGCTTAACATATAGTCTCAGTGTGTTGGAGTAGGGTCGATCATTTTTGTTGAGAATTGCAACAGCCCTATAGGTGGGAAAGCCCTGAGCTCCTGAGAACCACTAATGTTGTTTGAGTATTAGCCATTTTAGTGACGAGGTGAGAACTGTGTGTATTACTTTGTGTGATATAAAAAGTAGATGACTTTATCAGCCAACACTTTCATCATATTACAAAATTTGCCGAACCAATAAATACATAAAATCTCAGCAGTACGACAACTTAAACCCATAGACATAAATCGTCAGGCAAGCGTCCTGGACAAGTATGTCGACAAGTAGGTCCTCTCTCTAACCGTGCTGTATACCGTCTGACCAAAATCTGCACCTTACTCAACTACATTAAACAATTGACAATAAAGCCACAACTCTAAGATTCATAAACAGTGAGAGATTTCAATTGTTCGGATCTCTGAAACTATAAAGAAGGAACAGACCAAAGCAGAGGCCCAAGTATGCACAGATATGAAGCCTTAAACAAAGAAGTTTGACATCAGTTATAATCCTTTTAATGACTTCGAACCGTCGGTGTATATGATGAAGTTTCATACAGATAGTTCAAAATAAATGGAGCCAAATCACTGCACGAACTTTCTCAAACAACTATTTCACAAAACAAATAAAATCGAACTAAAAATTATCGTCACTAAAAATGTAAGTAGGATAGTTATCAATCGAAAAGGGAAGTTAAACCATAGACGTGGTCTTTGAAACATATTTCTATTTTTAAATAAGGGTCTAAACTTGCTTCGCTTGTACCATAAAAACGTCCTCAGCCTAAGTAGTATTTGATTAAAATCAAGCTTTTGATGACGTCCGTTAACGTTCGTTTTTGTTTTTGTACACGGGTTTGGGCCATTGCACTTCACGTTTTACTAAGTAGATCCGATTTAGAGAATTTTTTTAAAGCAGTCCATGGTCGATTTTTGTTCGTTTGTTTGTACCGGAACTCACGAACCGGTATTTTTGGAGAGATTGTGACCAATACGTTTGATTTGTGTCCTTAGAAGCTACACTTGAGCAAAATTATTGAGAACCAATTTCGATAAAGACTTAATTTTGAGTTTTTATTAAAACAAAATTGATAAAAACTTCATTTTGAGTTTTTATTAAAACAAAATAGTCACTAGTTGTGACAAAAATATTCCACCACTAAATTTGATTAAGATCGATCTACACATTTGAGCTTTAGACCACCACACATACGACATACATCATGTAAAAAACACTTTGGTCACTCAAGAGACCTCAAAACAGATATATTATCGGCAAAAACTCGACATTGATTTTTTAACAAAACACACACACACACACACACACACGTGTATAGTTTGTCATAAAGAACATTTATATTGAGAAAACTTTCATAAAATGTTACTTCGAGATTTAATTTTAATTTTATACTTTATTGTAATCTCATAAACATAACCAAGCAGAATAAAAAGGATTCTATATTTTTCAGTGATCCCAATGTCAACGGATTTTCAGGATTCAGACATAAACACGAGAGAGCTGGCGTGACGAGAGAAGCGAGAAAATATTTCTAAATGTTTGTGCTTTCTTTTTTTACGTTACAATATTCTTGAGAAAATTCAGATTTTCTATTTAATGTTGCGAAAGATATTATAATACCTCTTATCAAGTTGATTAAGCAAAGATACTCTCAGATAGCAGAACTGTTATGCATGCTCATTATACACATAATATAGTTTCACACCTCAACGAAAGAAAGTGTTGTAATTGCATGTAAGTAAGAGAAAGCCCTGAGATCTTCTACAAAACTTGGAGACTCCAGTGTCTAACTCAGTACCATTTAAATACATGTTGCACTTGTAGCGACAACTCATCGCAAGACTTGGCTACAATTTGTCGCGGCGACTCGACTCAGACACACCTACAAATACACAGCAATTCGACAAGGGTATAAAAGTTATGACACGTTCCCGGTTTTATCGATGTTTGATGCTTTATGACTTGTACGAGTGAAGTGAAGGTGGAGACATTGAACATGACATATTTGAAGGGAACTTTGTGTCCCTTGTCTTACCAATGTCCCACATTCATTTTTTTCGTTGACTTCTCGGTATAAGGTGAGTCTATAAGGTAAATGAAGTATTTAAGTTGGAATAGAACTTCTTATGACTTTAAATTTGTAGATACTTGGATTGTTAGTCTTGAATAAGCCAAGCAATTGAAAATTAAGAACTACAAAAACAACTACTGTAATTATCTTTTTATTCTATTTTGTATGACAAATATTGAAATAATATTTCATATTGTCACTGTAAATACTTCAAAAGTAATGTAACTTAAAAGCTAGAAATTTACTTAATTTCTACACAATCTCTGAGTAAATAATGTCACAGACTGATGAGGTAAGCTCCATAATTTCAATCTACAAGACCATGACATTTTTACATCCATTAAATATCGCATTTTATTACCTTTATTTTATAGCAATTATATGAATAATTAAATGTAGTAATAATAGTTTATTATCTTGGTAAAACGTTTATATATGCATTTATTTAACTTCATTACTTTGTAGAAATGGAACATGTTTACCGCATTTAGTACATTCTAGTAGGGTACACATAAAATCAGATTTTACCCTCTCAACTCCATGCATTTTTAAAAGCTTTGTTTTATCCATTAAATATGACTGGTGAAAGAATTGTTTTACGACTGAAAAACTTATGCAGTTTAGTTCAATAAAATGTTTTGATTAAACTTTGTTGGAAAGGAAAATGAGTGAAAATATTGACACCTTAACATAAAGCCAGATCTAAACCTTTATGCATTTGAAAATAAGAAACTATTAACAACTCACGTTCACTAAAACCGATTTAATAATATAATAATATCTAAAATCAAATGCCAAAACGAAATTTGGAAAAATAACACCTCTTGGTTAAAATAACTCTTTACTTTTAATAGTACCACATTAAATTATACTTTCTTTTACACAATGTTCACGAACTTAAATACCTTAAAAATTGAGAATACGTTTACTGTATTTCTTATGCGGAAGACGTTCTAAATGACTTTGGATACAATTGCAAATTTCAGAAAAAAATTAACGCGATTCTTTTATTATTTTTTCCTTGACGGAAATCTCCATACAAAACAAAATTCATAACTACAAACGAAGTAAAATTAATTCTGTTATGAAATTCTCCTACCAGTTGGGTTTATTCCTAGAAGCATTTCCGTTTCAAGTGACTTCCAGATTTATCATGTTTCAAATTTCACCATCATTTCTAAGAACAAAAATAGTACAGCTTCCTTTCAAGAGAAGTGGGAAGGGGGGGAGGTGGCTAAAAATGCTTTGTTCTGGAGGTAAGGCTAAGCACGCCCATAGCTCAGTTTGTTTTGTCTTCAGTCCGACTTTATGAGTCGCTAACCTGGAACTAAGTTTAGCCTTGAGAGTTAATACGTTATTGCGAGCAAAACTTGCTTGAATATTGTGTCAGCTCCAAGACATCGTGGCTTGAACCACAGACAAGAGAGTATACCCCCCCCCCCTACTCTACATATTATATAACCCGTAAAACGTAAGGTTACTAACTCAAAAAAAGTTTACCTCAGTTTTTCTATAATTTATACATCAATTTAATACGGAATGAACTATTAATTATTTATTACAAGTAAATTGTTCTTTTACTACCCGCTACGTTGAAAGAAAACCTGTACAAAAATCTGTTTTTAATAGCATGTGAGTCACTCAAAGTATTTATATATAGTTATTGTCGAATTTATATCTTCAGTTGAAGGAACCGAATGTCTCTTACCACTAAAATCCATCTCCAAAACAACCTAATCTCTCTCCACCCCCTTTCTACCCCATCTTTGAAACTAACTACACCACTCTATCTCAACTGATCTGAGATATAGGGAAGTAGATAGTTGGTAATTACTCTTCCTCTGGTTCTTTACTCATAAAAAGCGAATTCTCTGATGTTCCAACTTTCACTAAACATTTATTATTATTATTATTTATTTTTTTTTTTTTGAAATATTAAGAAACAATTGGGACACAGGCTTTCGGCCATTAGATCACTATTACAATATTTTGAATTTTGCCAAGTTGATTCTACATATTCTGATAATTGTGTGGAACCATTATTTACTTCCATCTGTTGGAGAACTTCCTTATCTGGTCCATACTGCCAACAATATAAATTGAAATGTGCTCAATAAAATAGAAATTATAAAAAACAATTTTGGCAAGATGTAAGGAAACTTTTAACTGTATACTATTTGATTTATTTTAAGTGACGTGTATACAATCAAAAAAGACAATTCCTTTATATTAACAAACAAACTTAGACAAAATATATATTATATATATATATATATATAAATAAATATCAATTCTGTTATAATAAAGAAGAGAGATAAACATTTAGCAAATAATTGTTACTTTTTATAAATAAAACATTTAACAAATACTTTTAATTCGGATTAGGTTATATACGTTATGAAAGTAAAATTTACATGTGATTTTTAGTTCATAGAATCAGCTGATATTTGGTTATAATTAAATCAGTTATTGTTAACGAGTTATTTTGTAACTTGTCAATTTCCATCAACAAACTGCTCAGAATAAGAGAAAATAATTTAGGAATCAAATATTAGCACAGTTAAAAACATAAGAGATTGTATTAAGGCTTTCATCATGATGCAAAATTATTACATACAATACTTTCATTTATTATACATAGAAAAATGACTTAAAATTTGTACTGTACAATGTTCTATATACTGTTTTATAAAATCCTGGTTGACGTTTTAATTGAAAATAAATCGACAATAACAAAATAAATGTTGAACTTATTTCGCAATGACTTAGAGGACCATAACATATCACCGGATATTAATCGAGTCATTATCCTTCACCAAGCCGCATGTTTATGCAAAACGTCACGTGAATATTTGACAAGCTAACTACACACAATGGAGTTCTTTGAACCGATGACCAATTGGACTGACCAAACAAAGATAGTTAAATTGATCAACTACATAAGTCATAAAATTAACCAGTGTAGTAAAATTTATGTTAAGTTTTTATGGCTGAAGAAATAGTTTTCAGTAAAAATGAAATGGATATGATCTTGTATTGTTTTTTATAGTTCATGAATTAATTGATCTAATTGTTTTTTCGCGTAGAGTCCTCATTTGGTTCCGAGAAACAATCATAAAAATAATAGAGAAAATAAAATCAAATAATTCAAAAATTGATACAGTAGTTAGAAGCTAATGACAATTTTAAAAGAACAATTTGAACTGTGACTTTAAATAGAGAGAATCAAAATTTTGTTCTAAATTTAAATTCTCTTTTGAAATCGAAATTTAAAAAATTATTCACAATTTTTAATTGCATACATATCTAGTGATGCATACCTGTGAGGCTCACTTTAATGAATACGAGGGTTTGGCAATCCCGATACACCTAGCTGGATCTACATCTTTATCCATGTATCATTGGGTTAGATCCCACTCTTTCATCTTTTTCCTCCCTTGACCAAACTCTTTCCAACCTCGACGCTATTACAATATTTAAACAAATTTATCATAATTGTTAAGTTTAATTTAGTGAAATTAGTGTAATGAAGTAAAATAATCGTTGATGAGTTTTATATTGAATTTTTTTTAACCAAGTTAAACTGCCCCTGGTTTCCTTCAAATTTCTATTGCAAATCAATGAATTAATCATGTGAATATCCTGTAAACTAAAATAACAATAGACATATAAACCCTCCAAGGTCAGATCGGACTTTATTATTCACATCGTAAAAATGAACTACGTATTTTTTGTTTATCTACTTAGAACCACTTCATGGACATCTGGTAGGCCTAACATAAGAAGCATCTTTGACTTAACTAATGTTGTTAGTTTAGTTATATTTCTTAGTTTTTATGGAAATATGACAGTTTTATATACACAATCCAATATGACGACGTAACATATTTTAGGATCGTCGTCAAGACTGGATGTTTTGGTTTTTGGTTTTTTAAAACTTGCATTTTAATTCATTAAAGAACTAATTGAGACATAAATGTGGGGTTTGCGGGAAACGCAAATACACCAACTAGTTTTGTGGAATCTAAGTAACCCTCACCCCTCGCAACCCTCAACTTCAAATGGAAACCTACCCCCTTGACACAGCTGTAATTAAAGGGCATACAATTTTTTTCGATGAAAAAAATAAACAAATTGAATCATCCGTTCTCGAAATATTGCACAATTTTTAATTTATAGTTGAACATTTTTGCTACTGTTAAGGCGTTTGCACAAGATCTTTATGCTCGCAAAAACGATTTATGGAAGAAGAACAGTCAAGTTTTAACTATCAGTGGTTTAATAACAATGAGTAATAGATGTTTACTCATCTATTTAATTTAACATCATAGAGTAACAATAAAATTAATATTCTTAAATTGTCTAAATATTAAGGAGGTTTAAATGTTCCAAAATATCATCTGCTAATAAGATAAGAATTAATAAAGAAGCAGATAGCATACCAATATTGTACAAAGTGTAACTATAAAATAGGTTTAAACTTGACCCCTTTGTACTCTTCGGGTTTTTATTTAAATTAATTTCTTGCTATTTCCTATACGAGTGCGACTGCTCAATATGGTGTACACGTTACAATAAATAATTGAAATTATTTTTAATTACAGGTCTATGAACTAGAGTGCGATATCAACGTCAAGAATGAAAAGTATCCAACAAGACGTTTCACTCAAACAACTAGTTAATAGATTCAGTGAAACCAGATCGGTGACTAATCAAAAGAGTAGTGGAAATAGAGCTCTTGATGAGTTATCTGAAATTGAGGTTTTGGGTCATTTTACAACGAATCCGTCAAATTCCTTTCACCGCAAGGGTTATCAGTTAGTTTTTTTGCGAAAAGTTACATAGCTGCACAAGTTTCAGCCCAATAAATCAAAACTTTCCATGAATATGATTTTGATAGGAGACTTGAATTTTACGACGAAATGAGTGACATGATGAGAAATAAGAAAATATTACTGATGAACTTTTCAGATGAGTACACAATTTCTTTTTTTAATTGTTATGTAAATAACACAACTGTCGCTATTAGAGTGAAGAAAACACGATGCATTTGTCGAGGGCTGTTCCCAGTGGCCAGAAAAATTAAACGTTTGGGCGGGTATCTTCGGAAACAGTATTGTTGGTCATTCTTTGTTAAGGAAGATTTGGACGGTGACACCTACCTAATCCTATCATGACAGATTTGATTGGAAATCTGTTACTTAACCAGCATTTCAATTTTTGTTTTATTACACAAATAGGCCCAGTCTGTATTGCTAATAATTAATAAAACTTTAAATATTTGAACTAAATTCTTAACCCTAACAACTTGTTTTTACTAACAAAAAGAGCTTCAGCAAACGCCTTCCCAGTAGCAAAAATGTGCAACTATAAATTTAAAATTGTGCAATATTTTGAGAACGGGTAATCCAATTAGTCTTTTTGCATCGAAAATTTTCTTTTTTTATACCCTTTAATCACTGATGTCACAAGGGGGAGGTTGCCATTTAACATTAATTTTTAAGTTGGGGTCTCAAGGAGGTAAGAGGAGTGGGAGGAGAACTTTTAGATTCCACAAAATATAGGAGACTACTAGTTCTTCTTGGGTATATTACCGTTACCCGTTACCCGCAAATTGCTATATCTCTTTAGTTTTCTAATAAATTAAGATGCAAGTTTTGAAAAAATATCCAATCTCTCTCTCTCTCTGTCTGCCTCTCTCTCTCTCTCTCTCTCTCTCTCTCTCTCTCTCTCTCTCTCTCTCTCTCTCTCTCTCTCTCTCTCTCTCTCTCTCTCTCTCTCTCTCTCTCTCTCTCTCTCTCTCTCTCTCTCTCTCTCTCTCTCTCTCTCTCTCTCTCTCTCTGTCTCTCTCTCTCTGTCTCTCTCTCTCTCTGTCTTTCCAAGAGGTAGAGGTATATATAGTAGGTATAGGATAAGCAGATGTATAGGATAGGTGTGTGTGTGTGTGTGTGCGCGGACGCGTGCGTGTGTGTTGCAAAAAATAATTAACCGTTTCTGATGTTATATTTCAAGAGTATCACTGCTAGAAAAATACGTGTTTAGATGAATTTGATGCGATATCACAAAAATTTATTCCATTTCAATTCTAACCCAGCTGAGTATTATAGACTGTCATTACTCAGCAAATTAATAGTCTAATTCTACTTATAGTTTTATTATTACAATTTATCTTCATAGTCCTTAATGTTTACAATCAACAGCCACATACCGAGATAAGGAAGTATTTACAGTGGTACTTGTACTGATAACCACAATAAAGTGAGCGAGACAATACTAATTTCTCAATATCAACAGAGCTATTTATTTACTGTAGATTGATAAACTAATGAGATTATTTATAATCTTCGATTGCAAGATGTTTGATGATATTTCATTTGCAACGTATTACAATTCTTCTTCATGTCTTGGCAACAGAGAAATATGATTATTCACATAAACGGGAACTATAAACATCCTCTGTTTCAAGTTAGAGTTCTGTTGGGTTTTCTCAACCAACACCTTAAGAATTTCAGCTCAGAGCATGAACCTTCATGTTGACTAGAATTTTTTTTCTATCTAATCTGCGAGATTTGGTCTCTTTTTAAACAACATTCTCACTGAACTGTTTTCTCTTGATGTTTCCATAGTACTTTAAAAAAAAATAATAATTTTGAAGTTACATAATTAAATCTACAGACACGACATTATTAATACCCAAACTAAAATATAAATAAATTGTATTTATAAATTACAAAAAGATATTGAAATTTTAAAAAGCTAACTTTCTTCTTAACACAAAAAAGACAATGTTTATAAAAGTAAAATGTTAACATTCCTTGTACCTATTAGTTTGTTTCTGACAGTCAACCAATAAAAATCTCTAACATTATTCTGATCGATATGTTTCTTAAGGAAACCTCTAAAATCTTTATATTACGTTTTACAAGGAAAATGAACACCCAGTCACACTTCATTCACACTGTTTCCCATAGAGTACTAAAAATTGTACTATTTTAACTAAAATTGTGGATAATTTTTGCCACGATTTGAAGAATAGTTGAGATGATCTAAGTAAACTTTTTTTTTCTTTTTTTAGTCAAACTACTATTGAATAGTAAAGCTGAGCTTATTTTTTTCTTTAACGTGTTTACTTTTTACATATATAGACAATTTTGTAATTTGAAAACAAATATATAATAAAGTTTATAAACAAATAAATGAAGTCCCCTTATGCTGTTAATGAAAACAAATATATACTAAAGTTTATAAACAAATGAATGAAGTATCTTTATGCTGTTAATGAAAACAAATATATATTAAAGTTTATAAACAAATGAATGAAGTATCTTTATGCTGTTAATGAAAACAAATATATATTAAAGTTTATAAACAAATGAATGAAGTATCTTTATGCTGTTAATGAAAACAAATATATACTAAAGTTTATAAACAAATGAATGAAGTATCTTTATGCTGTTAATGAAAACAAATATATATTAAAGTTTATAAACAAATGAATGAAGTATCTTTATGCTGTTAATGAAAACAAATATATACTAAAGTTTATAAACAAATGAATGAAGTATCTTTATGCTGTTAATGAAAACAAATATATATTAAAGTTTATAAACAAATAAATAAAGTAGACTACCTTTATGCTGTTAATGAAAACAACTGAACGAGACTTGACAAATCGCAATAACGAATCGCGTTAGAGTAACTGAAGATGTAATGAACTCCAAACCAAAACAATGAAGACAATATTTTTTACTTGTATAGAAAACTCCCGTTATTGCACCATTCTATTGAGAATGAAATTAAACTAATTGGCAATGAGAGGAGCCGCGCCACCCTTTATTTGTCCGGCGGAACGGAAGCTGTCATTATACATAACAACAATAAAGTGAGCGAGACAAGCTCCGAGCAATCATTTCGTTGTCACATAACATAGTACGACAACACAGTTCCAACAGTCAGTCATAGAAACAGTTAGCTGACAATAAAATATTTTTATTCAATGCAGACATCATCTTAGCTTCGGTAGAGATGTTTAGACATTTGGAAATTCGAAAATAAGGCAAAAGTACAGAAAAAAATCATTTAAAACAAGTGAATTACACCCAAGATTTTTTAAAAATTTGAATGAAACGAAATTTTAATACTTCTCATAGTTCACACACAAATTTTTCAATTTATGTTTTCTTTTCTTTTTCTTCTTTTTTTATTGCTCTTTTACAAACTCTGTTTAGGGATTATACCATTTTTTCTCTTCTATTCTTATTTTTTTTTTTGCATTTCGTGTATTTATACTTACTAAAAACTATTGTATTTAATTTAACTTATTTATGTATAAGTTTAATGTATATACAGAAACTGTTTAAAAGAAAAAGAATTTTAATCTTAGTAAACTGAAAATAACTTATTGTATATTATGTTTAAATTTAATTATGAAGTAGCGATTATATATATATATATATATATATATATATATATATATATATATATAAAGACACAGCAAAATAAAGACACAAATGAAGATCTCTTTTTACATTTCACATTAAATTATTAACACATTTCTGTCACGCGATATTATAAAGAAATATTTAAACTATCGTCATATATTCTTCTAAAAAACCAATTTAAAGAAAAGTGAATAATAATAACTCTTTAAACACTTATTACAATGTAAAAAGATATGATTATTTTTTAATTACAAAGATAGTTATGGTTAACCATTATTATTACAAACAGAAGAAACAAGCTGTAAAGAAATAAGACATATCGTTTTATCGTTTCTATCAACATGTACTTAATAAATAAAATAAAACAGCTGCTTTAAACTATAAAATTATTTATGAAATCTATTTAAACTGGCTTAATATTTCTTTCGTTTAAGTGAGATTTCTTGAGACGAGAAGAACTCAAGATACACGAGATGCTGTGCTGTGTCATGTTTGACTTAGCCTTAAACAGCTTAACGAATGGCGTAGATAGATTGTTACTTGATGTTACTCCTTCAGCTTTGCTATATTTCTCATAGACACGTGACGAGTCTGCACCTAAAATTCGACTTGACCAGTAAACCAGTTAGCGAAAATAAAGAATTACTCATAACGCAAGTATCAGACCAGATCAATGGCCATCTGTAGCTACCAGTAACTGATTGTAGAGTAACATATTCACTCGAAGTTCTAACTAGGAAAATACACCCTTATAGTTACAGGCTAATTCGAATTTACAGATATGCAGAGTTAGGGGTTAAAGCTTCTTTTAAGAGACTCCAATTTTTAAAAAAGGTTATTTACAATTACTCTGATTTATCTGAGGTTCCGGTTGTATAACAATTTGTGGTATTTAACTGCAATCCAAATAAATAACTTTTAATTATCAATTTATTAATTGGCGATTATTACAACTGGAAAAAATAAAGAGAAGTGATATTCAATAATATTTAAGTGATAAACTAATTAGATACTAAATATACTTTTATAGCAAATTATTATCTACCTAAACATGTAAAGCAGACAGGGTTTGTCGTAAAACTGCTGATACCGGAAAGCTTACCAAAACATCTGTATTACTTCCTCGCTTTTGGCTGCGGTTTTCAAACATAGCGTTTGAGTAGAGAGAACAAAAAGCTGTAGGTTCAAATACTGGTTTTATGGTTTTATTATATGAACATCACAATTGCTATTTTATGGGACGTGTGAAAACTGTTTGCTCAACTCATTGAATAACGACAATATAAACTAATCCTACCGAGTAATAACATTGGCAACTGCCTACATTGGGTGATGGTATCAGATTATTAAAAAAAAAAAAAAAGAACCAATTAATTAACATTAAGCATTTGTACTTTGAAGAAAAATATAACTGTTTAATATCAGTAACAATTAAATGCAAATGTTTATGACTTTTTTTTTAAATTTGTTGAGTACAAAATTAACTGTTCTTCATTTGAAATGTAAACCAATCACCACAAAAAAAAAATATATATATATACAGTGATATCGACAAAATTGCTATACCGATATTTGTTTCTAAATTTTTAACATAATTATATAATTTATATAATTACGAAAGAACATGAAACTATCTTCCCCTTCGAATATATAGTTTATGACATTAATATATTACACTATGACTTTTATAAACTAAAAAAAATATTGAAAAATTCTTTGGAAAACCTATGCTTGAAGTTTCAAGTTAAATAGGTACAAAGTTCATAGATCCGAGTCTATAAATAACCGAATATTGCAAAACACAGGTAAAATGTCACTATGGTAATACTATATTTTATGCAAAACGTCATTATTGGGATATTGTGATTAATGCGGACGACAGCAAAATTAAAATGTACGGACAATAATGGTCGTTGTTCCAATATGCGGGTCAGAACAAAACAAAAGGAGTTTAATGAACTCAGACCTATATTGCTAAAGAAATTAACTTTGCAGGTGCATTTATGATGCAGAAAATTAGAAGTCAACATATTAAATTCCATTAATAAAATCACTAACAAAATAAACTTTAGGCTATACCTACTTTCTGACACACCCATCCAAAAAATGAAATACTAACAGCAACAAA
Organism: Aphrophora alni; assembly: GCA_963513935.1. Classification (NCBI taxonomy): domain Eukaryota; kingdom Metazoa; phylum Arthropoda; class Insecta; order Hemiptera; family Aphrophoridae; genus Aphrophora; species Aphrophora alni. Next base: position 115,255,314 of record OY740766.1, on the reverse strand, counting down.
TATAGTCATAATATTCCCAAAAATTTACTTAGATCTATTTATAAATAAGACATGAAATGTGTTTCTTCATCGCCGAGTTTGTCTCCACAATTTATTATGAGAATATTATATAAAAAGTGTAGTATAGTATTATGTGAATAGGGTGTAGAAGAGTCCCTACTTCTCAACTTTTGGCCAAATTTAAATACGTACAGTACCCTCAGACTATGAGTGTGTGTGGTGTAATGTACGTGTCCTCCCATCTACTGCTTCCCTAACTTGACGGTACAACCCATTCCAAAAAAACTAGGTACACACATTACTGCTTAGCTACATTTAATTCCTAAAGTTTAAGTACAAGTTATTTCTTAAAAGTTTAATTTTGTAAACGTGTTATTCTTATTTACATGGATAAAAGAAACGAAAGAAGGGTAGGCGTTTACACAGAAGCATTTGAGGTCTATTTTTTTTTATTGGGGTTGTACCGCTGAAAGCAAACGCAACTAACGAAGTGTGGGGCCCCTCTTTTCCTCTCTGCCCCAGACACATTCCCACTATGAGGATACTGTATATGGTTGTACCATAAACTCATCCTAAACTTAAATCGTATTTAATTGAAGTAGAGTTTTTAAAGGCGATCTAGGTTGATTTTTGTTTTTATCAATTAATCTTGAACAGTAATTTTTCTTTAACTTGGATATTTGACATCCTAGTCTAATTATCACAGTTCTCCAAAATCGAAATAGTCGATTTTGATAAATATTGTTTTTCAAAACTAACTGCTTCATAGTTTATAGTGTTTACTGCTTCATAGTTTATAGTTTTTACTGCTTCGTAGTTTATAGTGTTTACTGCTTCATAGTTTGTAGTGTTTACTGCTTCATAGTTTATAGTGTTTACTGCTTCATAGTTTATAGTGTTTTACCGATAACTGCCCTAAATTATTATAGTGTTTTACCCTAAATGACATTTTTCAAGAGATGGCGACCAACATGTTGTTTTATTTAATTTTTTAAGGGATATGATAAGAAATACATTATAAAAACTGTTAAGGCTGTTTTGGGGACATCTTAATTTGTGACAACTACACAATGATTTCATAAAAATAAAACGCGATTTTAGACTGTAGAGAGTATGTATAGCTAGACAAATTTACTTCATTCAAATAGGTATCACTTGTTTTATTCAAAACAGACATTTCCATGAAAAAAAATCAATATAAAATTTGTTAATACAGCTTTGTCCATAGGATGTAGATGTAAAAAGTAAAAGTAAATAAAATACCAAAGTGAACATTTATTAAATCTTGTAAAATTTTATCTGATGTTGATACCACTCACCATAGTAGCTATAAGTAACTCGGAACAACCAAAATACAAGACAAACTTTTATGATGTAAAAATTAAGTCTTACCTTTAAACAGGACCTTTTTTTAATATTTCCTTAAGTTGTTAGACTTCAACCTATCTGACCTATTGGTTTACAATTTGTTTCTGTACATTACTTCCTATGATACTTGATAGGAATTAGTTAATACAAAAATAATGTTTGACGTTTAATTTTTACTTTCTCAACTATATGTAGTAACGTAATGGATGAACAAATCGATGTCGAAGATACATCAGTTTTGAGTAGTTGTTACCAACGTTAGTTTTTGAATGATATCAATCGTCTGTCGAATGTACAGCCAAAACGTGAGGACCGATTTTATTCAAATTAGAATTGTGGGTATATCTCGTTTCGCCATTTATCAGGAACTTTTTTTTATTAAAATTTTTGGCTCAGAATTTGGCGTAGATAAGAAAAAAGACAAAACTACATTTTTTTTTCAGAATAGGCTTTAATGATTTACATAAAATTTAGCTCAGTCCTTAAGAAACCAAACAAAAAGTATGTCTTTTGTCCGATTATGAAAATTTCAGATATTGATATGACTAAAATATTACGCGACATGTACAATTAATTAACCGTTTTTAATAGCATAAACATTAAATCATTAATATTATATTACAAAGAAAATTAACGAGGTTATTTAATCCATCATTGTCCAACAACTACTGCATTCAGAGATGAACTCATTACTTTCAGTGTTATAGAACTCGCTGCAATGAGAGGGATAGATGGGACAGACACAACCACTTTGTTACAGTTTAATTAATTAGCATCACATGACAAGTAGTTTTGTTGGTCACATGTGTAAATAATAATATTGCAATGAACGTCATCCATCCGCTTCTACAATGGTTGTTTTTATTTTGTCTTCCCATGAAACATCATTGTAATCGTACATTTGTATCTTTTATGTATATAAACATAAATGTGGAAATAGGCTCACGTTATTCCAAAGTTTGGCGTATCTAAAAGATAAACAAAAGTTTTTTTCGTCATAATGCTTCAAAAAAAGCTGTTTTCAATACATACATTGAGATGCTAAAGTTGTTACTTTTAGTCCTAGGACCTAAAAACATCAGCTGAGGTCGAGGTCATTAGTTGTTACTTCGTTAATACGAATTAATTAACGATTGTAAAGCATTTATAAAAACAACCGAACTCTTCATTGGAAATAACCGATAAAACAGCTGTTACCATCAATTTGAAGGTAGATAGGTTATAACAGTTTAGTTTTTTTTAATAGTTTTTTTTATATTGTTTGGAGTATAATGAAAAATATAGTTCATCACTTGGACCAAAAGAAGCTTTTCGATCCTCGCTCATTTTCCGGCCTCGGATGTAAAAACTTGAGCTTGTATAGAAAAGCATAACTTTTGGTCCTAGTGATGAAATATACTATTTTATGAGCTGAATTTAAACAAAATTAAGGATCATCTGTTCGTGTGTGGGTAGACGACGATTGACTCATAAGTAAATACTTCGGACCGTGAGGTTTACTATGGCGTGCATTAGAACGAAGTTACCGTCAATACCAGACATCCTTTGTAAATATTAACAAGTACGGAGCCACCCAGAGCAACTATGCAGGAAGGCTCTATTTAAATATTAAACGAAAAGGCCTACTAGGGCTTTGGTCTCTAATTAACAAAATTAATACTAAAGTAAAATAACTAAGGCCAATGGCTGCGGACTAAAATATAGCGAAGCGATTTCGTTCTACTTTCTTACTTATACGTGGTATAAAAAAACGTAATGTTTGAAAAATCGATCTCATGTTTTTTTGCAGTTATATCCGTTTAAAGGACTTCTGAATCCAAAAATGTTTTTTACAATTATGCCCGACTGTCGTCTGTGTAATGATCAAACGCGAGCACCAATTTTAATAAAATTTAGTATGTTACCATATTTTGACCATATTGCGTGAATTTATTCATTTTTTAAAAAAAAATTATAGCTGAATTTACGATTTTATAAAAGTCGGATCTAACAATTTTGAGAAAGTTTTTGCTCAATTAAAGCCTCTCATGACACAAACAAAACTTTTTTTGTAGCTATCTCTTCAAAATTGAGTTAATGTTTTAAAGAAAATCTAAGAAATTTACTTTGAAGTCCTTACAAAAAAAAACGTAATTTCTCAAAATCGACTAAACAGATTTCATTCAAATATTAGCGACATATGAAGATCAGTGACCCAAACACATTTAGAAAATCGCAAGACAATAAAACAAACATAATGGCTCAGGAGTCTGGAGTCCACTATTATTTACTCGTTCTAATAAAATTATGAAGCTGATGATACGTTTTAAAATATTAATTCATATAATAATGTTGTAGTCATTTAAAACCATGTGTTTTAAAAATGGAAACCGTTGATATTACTAAAGAAACCTAACAAGTACAGACGGAACTAATGATGGAATATACTCGCACTATTGGTTCTAAAACCTACTTTTAACTGAAGAGTCAAGTTGGCAACGCCGCAATCTAGAAATCTTAATTATGCCTACGTGAAGACAATGAGAAATAGTAATACGTTTTCACCATTAATTAATCAAATTACATGAACCTGGTGGCGGCCTGGGCAAGCTACAATTATCGAGGTGAAACCGTTCTCTAGGCTTACTTTAATGAAGATTCCTCGTGACAGTCTTTTCCGGTCAGCTGTTCAGGTCACTGCTGGTATAACCTGTCACGTTGAGAGGCAAGAAGAAATGGCGAATGGGGAAAAGTTGGTTAAACACAGCAATGGTTTTAGTATGAGATGTATTACAAGGGTCACTTTAGTTTCTTTTAACGTTTCATGAAACGTATATCGTGTATGTTGGAGCTTGTTTAGGATGCGGACTGAATTTTTGTTTTGTGGGAAAATTTCCTTCACTTGCCAAAATCGTCTTCAATTTACTGCACCTAAAAACCTTATGAAATCCATGCTTATTGGTTCGGCTCGTAAACTATGACATTTCGTCACAATTAATTTAAAAAAAAATCTTTAACAGATCTTGATATATTTCACCTTCTGCAAAAGGTAAATTTTCACTTTTCCTCAGTAACTCCGGAACAGGACTTTTGAGAAGATAATAATTGGTAATATGTTTTGTCTGAAATAAAGGCTCGGTTTTGGAATATTTAAAAATTTGTTTAATTTTTCAAATACACTTACTTAAGTCTTGAAAGGAGAGTAAAATTTCAATATAACATTGTTAATAATTCTCGAAGTTTTAAGTCACTAAGAATATAATTAGAGAAATTTCAGAATTATTTATATTTGCGAAAGTTTTTTTAGCGCAATACAAGCGGTCCGTTAAACTCGAATTTTAATAACTTATTTCAGTGATTAGGTGTTTTACTGAATGGCTTAATTCTTGTGGATCCCCAGTGCTTCAGGGAAAAAAGAGCAGAACAATATGACACACCACGTTACAGAATTCAGTGGATCTTAATGCAGGGAATTTACATCTCTAGATCTTAAAACTAGTCATAGGATAAATATCACGAAAAGTTTTCTAAAAATTTCATTATATAATTCATAAATATCAACAAATAATTATGATGATTGGGTATTTTTAGCTGCTTTAGTGTCCCTTCTATTCATAAAATAATATTGACGATTTAAAATTTGTAAAAAAAAATTACATCTGTTTATCTTTGCATTTTTAAGATTGCAGAGGGCTGTGTTATCAATTTCTAAGTTATACTACTACACCTCTTCTAAGTGATTGGAGTAATGTCTATAATTTGTTTTTGATGAAAATACACATTATCGATATTAAATATAGGTAATAAATTAATACATTACAGAAATCTTTCGAATTGGTTGATTTTTAATAGTCATATTTTTCATTAGTTTACCCAGTTTTCTTATATTTGAGGCTTGGAAAGAACATTAGAACTTAGTTCGAGAGATTTTATCCGATATTTTTTTAACGATTTAAAGACTTTCTACCTACGTAGAAACATAAATTTTGTTGTTGTTGTCTTTCTTTATCGACAAAACATATACATATTTTTTCTTAGATTTATATATTTAGTTTTTCAATTTAAATAAATATTTACGGTATAGTTTCGTAGAATTTCAATATATTGAAAACATTTAAGCTATAATTAATTGTCGTGACAATCAATTGAATTACAATTTACAATAGCTGCTTATCTCACAATATACATTCTCTAAACGCATCAAATTTAATTGAGATCAGACCAGATAACAGCTCAAATCGTTACCAATACTGACACCATTGTTAAAAATCTTTAGAAAAAAATCCTAGTGCTCCCCATCACTTTATTCTCACAGATTAGGACAGAACATTTTTAAAGGGTATTACTTTTTACATTTTCAAAATTACTTGATTATATTGGGTTCGGAGCATTAATTAATGAGGCGGCTCCTTCAGGAATAATTTAACGCTAGGAATGACTGTTTAGGCTGTGAATTTAATTTTAAATATTATGTAGGAGAAATTGTACATAGGGCAACTCGCTTCTCACACAGGACCCTCAAGATCCTTTTTTGCTCGCTTGGCTCGTGTAGGACAAGTTATATAAAAGAATGAAATTTTGTAAAATCATTTCATACCTCTTATTTTAGTTTTACTCTTTTTTAAAATATCCAGGGCTTAGAACATTATTTTGCCACAGATATCCACTTTATAAACAAATTTAATGTCATTAGACACTAGAAAGATTATTAAAAATCAAATGGCGAATGTTGAAACTTGTTTCTCATGCGACAAAGGTTACGGCAACCACAAAGAATGCATTCCCCATTTGGCCATTTCCTGTGTCTCGTATACTCATCAAATCTCTCTACACCGTCTATACAAAAGGCCTTAAAGTTGTTTTTGTTTTGCTGTGAATTTTACATGAAGAAAAAATGTTTTAATAAAAGGGTGCGTTTGCATTAAAAAGAGTTCAGTCATTTCTAAGAACTTTAACAACAATGTAGAATTTGCTCCCAGGCGCTAAGGAAGGCAAGATATAATCCTGTTACATTTGAACCTCGATACTAAGAAGCGGTGCACTATTTTAAGTAAAATAGTTGTTTTGTTTCTTTATCATGAATTAAATCAAAAATAATCTGAGGATTAGTGTAACTCTATCTTGGATACACTCAGGAGGAAACTTTTTTCAGTTAACTCAAAAGTTTATAAAAAAAAAGAGTGTACTTAATGAGTTAACATACAGTTAATGAGGATAACATACAGTTAGAGTCTCAGACTGTCCTAGAGAGGCTAAACACTGTTGGCTTACATTTTTGTGTGCCTAGGCAAAATCAATTCCCGACCCAGTTAGGAAATTTACAGTTAGAGTCTCAGACTGTCCTAGAGAGGCTAAACACTGTTTGTTGTCTTACACTTTTGTGTACCTAGGCAAAATCAATTCCCGACCCAGTTAGGAAATTTACAGTTAGAGTCTCAAACTGTCCTAGAGAGGCTAAACACTGTTGTCTTACACTTTTGTGTACCTAGGCAAAATCAATTCCCGACCCCAGTTAGGAAACTTACAGTTAGAGTCTCAAACTGCCCTAGAGAGGCTAAACACTGTTGTCTTACACTTTTGTGTACCTAGGCAAAATCAATTCCCGACCCAGTTAGGAAATTTACAGTTAGAGTCTCAGACTGTCCTAGAGAGGCTAAACACTGTTTGTTGTCTTACACTTTTTTGTACCTAGGGAAAATAAATTCCCGACCCCCTATAGAAAACTTACAGTTAGAGTCTCAGACTGTCCTAGAGAGGCTAAACACTGTTGTCTTACACTTTTGTGTACCTAGGCAAAATCAATTCCCGACCCCAGTTAGGAAACTTACAGTTAGAGTCTCAAACTGTCCTAGAGAGGCTAAACACTGTTGTCTTACACTTTTGTGTACCTAGGCAAAATCAATTCCCGACCCAGTTAGGAAATTTACAGTTAGAGTCTCAAACTGTCCTAGAGAGGCTAAACACTGTTGTCTTACACTTTTGTGTACCTAGGCAAAATCAATTCCCGACCCCAGTTAGGAAACTTACAGTTAGAGTCTCAAACTGCCCTAGAGAGGCTAAACACTGTTGTCTTACACTTTTGTGTACCTAGGCAAAATCAATTCCCGACCCAGTTAGGAAATTTACAGTTAGAGTCTCAGACTGTCCTAGAGAGGCTAAACACTGTTTGTTGTCTTACACTTTTTTGTACCTAGGGAAAATAAATTCCCGACCCCCTATAGAAAACTTACAGTTAGAGTCTCAGACTGTCCTAGAGAGGCTAAACACTGTTGTCTTACACTTTTGTGTACCTAGGCAAAATCAATTCCCGACCCAGTTAGGAAATTTACAGTTAGAGTCTCAGACTGTCCTAGAGAGGCTAAACACTGTTGTCTTACACTTTTGTGTACCTAGGCAAAATCAATTCCCGACCCAGTTAGGAAATTTACAGTTAGAGTCTCAGACTGTCCTAGAGAGGCTAAACACTGATGTCTTACACTTTTGTGTACCTAGGCAAAATCAATTCCCGACCCCAGTTAGGAAACTTACAGTTAGAGTCTCAGACTGTCCTAGAGAGGCTAAACACTGTTGTCTTACACTTTTGTGTACCTAGGCAAAATCAATTCCCGACCCAGTTAGGAAACTTACAGTTAGAGTCTCAAACTGTCCTAGAGTGGCTAAACACTGTTGTCTTACACTTTTGTGTACCTAGGCAAAATCAATTCCCGACCCCAGTTAGGAAACTTACAGTTAGAGTCTCAGACTGTCCTAGAGAGGCTAAACACTGTTGTCTTACACTTTTGTGTACCTAGGCAAAATCAATTCCCGACCCAGTTAGGAAATTTACAGTTAGAGTCTCAGACTGTCCTAGAGAAGCTAAACACTGTTTGTTGTCTTACACTTTTGTGTACCTAGGCAAAATCAATTCCCAACCCCAGTCAGGAAACTTACAGTTAGAGTCTCAGACTGTCCTAGAGAGGCTAAACACTGTTTGTTGTCTTACACTTTTTTGTACCTAGGGAAAATAAATTCCCGACCCCCTATAGAAAACTTACAGTTAGAGTCTCAGACTGTCCTAGAGAGGCTAAACACTGTTGTCTTACACTTTTGTGTACCTAGGCAAAATCAATTCCCGACCCCAGTTAGGAAACTTACAGTTAGAGTCTCAAACTGTCCTAGAGAGGCTAAACACTGTTGTCTTACACTTTTGTGTACCTAGGCAAAATCAATTCCCGACCCAGTTAGGAAATTTACAGTTAGAGTCTCAAACTGTCCTAGAGAGGCTAAACACTGTTGTCTTACACTTTTGTGTACCTAGGCAAAATCAATTCCCGACCCCAGTTAGGAAACTTACAGTTAGAGTCTCAAACTGCCCTAGAGAGGCTAAACACTGTTGTCTTACACTTTTGTGTACCTAGGCAAAATCAATTCCCGACCCAGTTAGGAAATTTACAGTTAGAGTCTCAGACTGTCCTAGAGAGGCTAAACACTGTTTGTTGTCTTACACTTTTTTGTACCTAGGGAAAATAAATTCCCGACCCCCTATAGAAAACTTACAGTTAGAGTCTCAGACTGTCCTAGAGAGGCTAAACACTGTTGTCTTACACTTTTGTGTACCTAGGCAAAATCAATTCCCGACCCAGTTAGGAAATTTACAGTTAGAGTCTCAGACTGTCCTAGAGAGGCTAAACACTGTTGTCTTACACTTTTGTGTACCTAGGCAAAATCAATTCCCGACCCAGTTAGGAAATTTACAGTTAGAGTCTCAGACTGTCCTAGAGAGGCTAAACACTGATGTCTTACACTTTTGTGTACCTAGGCAAAATCAATTCCCGACCCCAGTTAGGAAACTTACAGTTAGAGTCTCAGACTGTCCTAGAGAGGCTAAACACTGTTGTCTTACACTTTTGTGTACCTAGGCAAAATCAATTCCCGACCCAGTTAGGAAACTTACAGTTAGAGTCTCAAACTGTCCTAGAGTGGCTAAACACTGTTGTCTTACACTTTTGTGTACCTAGGCAAAATCAATTCCCGACCCCAGTTAGGAAACTTACAGTTAGAGTCTCAGACTGTCCTAGAGAGGCTAAACACTGTTGTCTTACACTTTTGTGTACCTAGGCAAAATCAATTCCCGACCCAGTTAGGAAATTTACAGTTAGAGTCTCAGACTGTCCTAGAGAAGCTAAACACTGTTTGTTGTCTTACACTTTTGTGTACCTAGGCAAAATCAATTCCCAACCCCAGTCAGGAAACTTACAGTTAGAGTCTCAGACTGTCCTAGAGAGGCTAAACTCTGTTGTCTTACACTTTTGTGTACCTAGGCAAAATCAATTCCCGACCCAGTTAGGAAATTTACAGTTAGAGTCTCAGACTGTCCTAGAGAAGCTAAACACTGTTGTCTTACACTTTTGTGTACCTAGGCAAAATCAATTCCCGACCCAGTTAGGAAACTTACAGTTAGAGTCTCAAACTGTCCTAGAGTGGCTAAACACTGTTGTCTTACACTTTTGTGTACCTAGGCAAAATCAATTCCCGACCCCAGTTAGGAAACTTACAGTTAGAGTCTCAGACTGTCCTAGAGAGGCTAAACACTGTTGTCTTACACTTTTGTGTACCTAGGCAAAATCAATTCCCGACCCAGTTAGGAAATTTACAGTTAGAGTCTCAGACTGTCCTAGAGAAGCTAAACACTGTTTGTTGTCTTACACTTTTGTGTACCTAGGCAAAATCAATTCCCAACCCCAGTCAGGAAACTTACAGTTAGAGTCTCAGACTGTCCTAGAGAGGCTAAACACTGTTGTCTTACACTTTTGTGTACCTAGGCAAAATCAATTCCCGACCCAGTTAGGAAATTTACAGTTAGAGTCTCAGACTGTCCTAGAGAAGCTAAACACTGTTTGTTGTCTTACACTTTTGTGTACCTAGGCAAAATCAATTCCCGACCCCAGTTAGGAAACTTACAGTTAGAGTCTCAGACTGTCCTAGAGAGGCTAAACACTGTTGTCTTACACTTTTGTGTACCTAGGCAAAATCAATTCCCGACCCAGTTAGGAAATTTACAGTTAGAGTCTCAGACTGTCCTAGAGAAGCTAAACACTGTTTGTTGTCTTACACTTTTGTGTACCTAGGCAAAATCAATTCCCAACCCCAGTCAGGAAACTTACAGTTAGAGTCTCAGACTGTCCTAGAGAGGCTAAACTCTGTTGTCTTACACTTTTGCGTACCTAGGCAAAATTAATTCCCCCCCCCCCCCCCATTTAGGAAACTCGACATTTTGCTTAGGCACTCAACAAACAAACTTTAAACTAATATATAAAGCGTGTTCTCAAATATAAGGATGGATAATGCAAAATTTTTATTATAGCTATAACATATCTAGCATGAACAATCATATAAACTATTTGAAGGACACGTTCGTTGTACTGATGGATGTTATTCATAAAACTGTCATTTCTGTCCCAGGGATCTTATAAAAGGTTTAAACTGCATTTCTCCAAATTTAATTTATTTTGCGCCGGTCAGAGTCTTTGCATCTTCCTCATACTCCCTTTTTTTCAAACTGATTCCCCATGATGACTTTATGACCTCACCGTAATTTGGTTAAACGATTATTATCATTATTTTCCTTTTATTTAATTTAGTATTTTATTTTTAGTTTACATTATCACACATTGTCTAATATGTTTTAAAAATTATAACCAGTTTATACGATATGTTACTTTTATTTGCCATAAAGTTTCACTCCAAAGCCTCGAGCTGTATGTAGACAGCACACAGTCTAGTAAGACCAATGGATAATAAGCCTTAGGTGATGCATTGACAGTTTTACTTAAACAATAAGAGATACTTAATATTAATTAATTCCCTGCAATGACAATGATTAACAAAACCAACTATAAACATCTTTGGAGCAAATCTTTTGTTAGTCAAATTATAAAGTTGTTCCCATCACAAATTATCCTAACTTGACTTATGATGATGTCACTGCCACACATTCTCAAGAGCTTTAAAGATCTGTTCCACTTTTAGACTAAATAACGAAATGTTTATCTTAAGCCTGTATGAGCTCTATCTGTTTGAGCCTTTGATAACGTAGTTCTATTTCTAGAATATTAACAAGATATCCTAGAGCCCCCCCACACACACATATTGCCTTTTCACTGTTGATAGTAAGCTAAGAATAAATAACTTGCTAATTTGAAGTACCGACAATAATGACTCTTCTGTAACTGTTATTTACGACAGCCAATTTCATGCTCATTATAGACTTTTAGAATAAAATAGATTAAAAAAGTTATTGTATTGGAATATTCTAGTTATGAAGATATTTTAACATGGAGTAATTAATTGTCGTAGAAAAATAATAAGTTTCTGGGCGTCATAATGGAATCTACACAGCCATACAAACAAACCCGTATATAATTCTACCCAAATTTTTAATACTTATCCAATAAATAATTAATCGGATCGATTGCTCGGCCCTATCGGGATTTGTAACTACGAATATAAAATTTTCTTCGTAGAGCCAGACCGAAACATTTTTTAAATCATGTAAAATAATGTATTTAGTTATACAATAGATTTCGCTATTACCATTCCAACGTTTAATCATCTCCACATTTTTGAAGTAAAATCAATCTTATACGAGATCTCACTATTAGGTTGATTGTCGTCATAATACTGTATCAAAATGGCGATAGTTGAAACATCGGAAAACACACCAGGAGATGTAAGTAGATCTTTATAGTAATTGTAATTGTGTATAGTTGTAAATAAATATTGAGCTTGACTTTTGAGATAATATTAGATAGAAAAAAAACTCGAACACAAGATCTCACAAAAATTACATTTACTTAATCAAACACGTTTCAACGACAAAGTCGCCATCCTCAGTGATACGTGAGCTACAATAACAAAACTATAACTAAAACTGGCGACTTTGTCATTGAAACGCGTTTGATTAAGTAAACGTACTTTTTGTGAGATCTTTTATTCGAGTTTTTTTCTATCGTGTATAGTTGTGATTAGTACCATAACATGCTATAAGAAGGGTCTGTGTACGTAAGACAAAACCCCTTTCCAATTTCTAACATCATACACACTGACAAATACCCTACTCAAAGCAAAAAGTAAATAATTCTTTAAACATACTTCAAAATAATCAATTTCAGAAAGAACACAAAAGAATTTCATTTGTATTTATTTTTATTATCGACGGGCATTTGTTTTAGTCAATTAATTTGACTAGTTTTAAACCCATTCCTTTAAATAGACAAGACAGTTTTTGAGCAACATTTGGTTCCATCGGATTTATATTTCTTATAATCTTGTTTTGGAGTTCCTGAAACTTGAAAAATATCTTACTCCGGGTGAAACTACCAAAATAAAATAAAGTAGTTGATCCTATGCTCCTAAGTATTTTTTTTCCCGAAGAGGGTGGAAATGCGCACCCGCACCATCAGTGGCCCAGCGAGACCGACTGGTGTGTGAGGGCTCTACCACCTGTACGACCCACTAAAACCCTTCCTCTTTTATCTAAACCTCGTTGAGATTTCCATCCTGGACCCGCGTTAGCATTACTCAAGATGGCTGTTCTTCGCCAGATTGGCGTTTGCTCTGTTCTGCTAATGCTGCTGTTGCTTCACGTGTTTTGGTCGTCGACCAGACCATTCTGTTTCTTCGTCCGTAAAATCGTCTCCACATACTTAGCTACGGCGTCCCAGTTATCCTCCTTCTTCAGCATAAGCTCTACCGTGTTTTGGGGGGTGAATTCTCCAATCTTTTCTCTCAGTACTCCTCATATGTTCCATTGGCTGCATATGAACAATGTGTGTTCTGCATTGTCTACGGCTTGTCGGCAAGTGAGACACATAGGGCTTTCTACTTTTCCTTGTTTGAACAGGTAGGAACGGAAGTAACCGTGTCCAGACAGCAGTTGAGTCAGATAAAAGTTTACCTCCCCATGAATCCTCTCTATCCAACGTTTCACATTTGGTAAAATGCGCGCAGTCCATCTGCCTCAGCGATCCGCGTCAGATCTTTGTTGCCGCCGGTCCATGGTCACAGACATTTCTTCGTCCGCGATCCTGACTCTGCCGATGACTTCACCGGCTCTTTCAGCGTTACGTCTTCTCTCGTAAATAGTCTTTCGTTCCAGTGCTAGCACATCCACTGGGATAGTTCCTGTAATGGCTAGTACTGCCGGTTCTGATACAGAACGGTATACACTGCATACTCTAAGAGCAGCTCTGCGCTGCACCCTGGCTATTCTTTTGCGATGAAACTCTTATGCTCCTAAGTAATGATACTTAAACATTAGGTATCATTAAGTATTTAAAAGAATGAAAACTTTAACCTAATTTAGCTTGTTTTAAATCCAATTACTAATCAATATAAGGGCAAACTATTTAAAATAGCAACATTTAGAAACTAGCATTTCCCTACCTATCAGTTGTTTTTAAAATATGCATACTAGACCCGTACATACCAAATTTTAAGTCTTTCCTATTAATAATGTAATGATCACTATACTAATTCGAATTCAAATACAGTAACATGATTCTTAAATAGAAGTAAAATTTTTAAATCTCTTTTTGTCGATTATTTTAATGTAACAACCCTAAATATTTGGATAATAAACAAAAAAAACACGATTTAAAGTGATGAACATTTTCTGCTAGGTAATAGAAATACATCAGTGTAAAATGTGAATGTGCTTTTATTTTAGTAATAATAAGAACTATAAATAATAGAGAAATGATTCAATATATAGAATGAAGAAGAATTCATTTCAAAGCAGTTTTATACCCTTCATTGAAAACTTTAAATTAGCTTACTTAATTCAATGTTGAAAACAGTTTTCGTTTACAATGTTCTCTCAAACAAGCGGATGCTAAACATTTCAAAAATACAATAAATAAGGGTTACATTGTTTCGACCTTCTTCCGCTATCTCACTCAAAACTACAGCATAAAAAAACACCTTCATCACGAATCACAATTTACATTGATGTCAGCTTGGAAAATCTAATATTTTTTATACTAGCCAACGTGATTGCAAAAAAAATTTGGGCGATTGTGAAGGGTAAAACTCGAAACCAATTTTAATATAAAATTAAATTATGGTTAGCCTATATTCCAAATTGAACGATTTATTGTAAGCCGGCGTCTAACACGTGTTAACAAACATTACATTCAAGGTGTCGTTAAACATAATTGTTTTTTAAATGTTGTGCAAATTAAATTCATAGTCTAAACACTACTGTTAATCAATGTCTAAACAACGAATCGTTAAACCAGTCAACAATGGAATGAAATTGCTTCGTCAAACTGACGTAAGGCGCGCTGCATTCTCACATAACTGTTACAAACTATAGGCATACATTCACTGCAAATTAATTCCAGAAAAGAAAAAAACAAATTGTTTTGTTTATTTAATAAATTAAAAATCTGAAGGAAAATTTTTTACCCATTCTTAAGTATTATGTATTATACTTGGCACTAACAAAATTGCAGTACATCATTTAAATTTGAGGTGCTATATCTTCGGGGCTTAGGGAAACATTGTTGGTTATCCTATAATCTTGCTTTCATGCAGAATTTCGTTGTAGATATTACGGATATGTGACTTCAAAAATTCACCTGGTAACATTAGCAAATAAATTATCTCTATTTCTTTCTCCATTCCATTGTCGGTACCGTAAACATATTTTCATCGCAATTCTTAATGTGACCACACCAAAATCGATACAGTTCAATCATCAACGACATTATCAAAGGCTACCAGAATTATTATCCTTAATTTATTTTAATAATACACTTTTATATTAGTTGAGGAATTCCAAACATGGTTTATTTACCATATACAGCCTAATAACGAATAACCCTCGAAGCTTTGAGCTTGATATATCGGATTTGTCCACAGACATAGAGACGCGAAGGTTTTCCTCAGGACTAAAATATCCGACAGAAACAAATATACCCTATAATCAATGCAACTTAATGGCAATTTATTGATTTTGGTAATTATATAGCAGAGCTGCCTCACTTCAAAATCAATTTTTAAAGGTTTTATTCGTCAAATAAATGTTGGAAAAATATTTTACTATCGAAAAAAAGTGTCGGAAAGATGATTACATAACATAATTTCACAAGATTACACAAGAAAATCTCAGAGTCAAATTCTGCTGCAAATTCTGTAGATGAGGAATTTATTGAATTTAAATGTATTTCACTCGTAATTCGCCATAAATGATGAAAACGAGTATTATACTCATTGTACTTTCTCTTAAACATAAATTCGGCTATATGGCCATGGAAATGTTGTTTTGAATTTCCATATCGCGGCACATTTCCTCGCACCTCCCTCCATTGACGTTCAATTGTCTGCATATGTGCTTCAGTGTACGCATATGTAGGGCTGTATTATTATATGTCACGAAAGGTTTGGCCAGGTTGCTATATATATATATATATATATATATATATATATATATATATAACCACCTGGCCAAACCTTCCGTACGTTTATTGATGTGAATGTCATGAGTATGAAAGATAACACAGAGTTAATTTTTTCACGAAAAAACTACTTGTGTAATTGTATTATTGTATTATGTAATCATCTTTCCGACACTTTTTTTCGATAATAAAATATTTTTCCAACATTTATTTGACGAATAAAACCTTTCAAAATTGATTTTGAAGTGAGGCAGCTCTGCTATATAATTACCTTGATTTTTTTTAAATTTTATCAAAAAATTTGTTAAAGCTTACTTAAAAATGTATTTAATTTATCAGTTTTTATTCTATTTTAATTTTACCGAGATAATTATAACACTAAATTTTTCACCAAGTTAGAAGAAAATCGGTAATAATTGTGTAATAACAAGAGATAGAGTGTAATTTCGGAATCTGACAACTAAACATGAAAAGGAGTATAGTGTATTTGTCTTCATAACCCACAAGAAAACCCTACGCTCAACCTTCAATTTATATGTACATAACATCAACTACTTTTATATACATGTGCAAAAATAAAAATAAACCCGCCTACAACTGCATATCTTTATTATTTTCCATGAAACTATTATTGTAATTTTCATGTTTACCACTGTAGGTGACATGAGTTTGACGAATTAAGTAAGGACGAATTATCACACTCATCTAGTTTTAGTCTATGAAAACAACGCGTAACGAAATAACAATCTAATATGTGAACAAATACTGATAAAATATATATGTCCTCTTAAATAAACTTTAACACCTACAATGATTAAAAAATTATATTATTTATACTATCGACCGAAAGTAGGACTACTTTTTAGAACTCCATCTTAAACTAAACACAAACCCAACATGTTGTAAATTCTACAAAATGTTCTGTTTGTGTTTCATTTAAAAAATAATAGTTTAACTAATCTTGCCTATTCAGCTTATTACTTCACTGACTTGTTTTATTTATTTACTTTTCTTTTTTTCTTTTAAAACTACTTTTTTTTAAAACGGATTATAAAGGGTCAACCTAACTATTAAATGTGTGCTGACTTTGGACTAATCCTAACCTTTATTGGCTTCGCAGTTTTTATTTTTATTTATTTATTTTTTACATAACAAGACCTTGAAATGATTTTTTTTTTTTGAATGTAAACATTTTTAATTGCTCTCCCACCCCCATCGTTTTTAGGTCACCGTGAATTTACCTGATATGCTAAAAAAATAGTTCCTTTAGACACAAACAAATTTCCGTTTTCAATCTTTTCTAGTTAGTTAACTGTTCGAGGATTAGCTACCCAGCATCTCCGTCACCACAATAACTTTAAGAACCACTTGTCCAATTGTGATGAAATTAGGTACTAACACTCTTTAACTAATTGTAGATCCGAGTTCATTAAAACATAAAATAAGAATTTATAGTTTATATTATGTATAACCAAATGTTATATCGAATGTCAAAACACTTGAAAAACGTTTAAACAAAAACAAAAAGTCAAAAAAAGATACACTGTCGGTCAAAGGGGACTTAAACTCTGACTCTACTTGCCTGGCTCAAAGAAGAGGCCGTACCGGGAGTCCTATTATAACTTCATCATGATATAACTGTATTTACAACTGCAGATGTGACCAAAGATTTACACATATAGATAGAATAGAAAGCTTTAATAAATAGTAACGATTATAATGTCGGCCAGTATCAGAATAGTTTAAACTTCCGAGAATGCGTCATGGACAGAGATTAGAGGATAACAAGTTTTGTGCTAACTATGATATTTATTAACCAATTTAAATATCAAATAAAACCCGTTTATCTAGTTAAGAAAACAACATCAATAACCATCTTTAGTTTACGTCAACACTTGAAAAGACCGATAAGATATAAAAATTGCAATCTTAATTTAAGTTGTCTCTAACTAGGCTATATATTTTAGGTTATATTATCTAAAAGTGTCACACAAAAGATTATTTCAAACCTCTTTTTTTTTAAATAACGTCAAGGTAAGAAATGACGCAGAATGATCTTTATTATTTTTTTAAATAACCTGTACTTTATAAACGTAACCAATTATCAATGTTTGTACTGTCAAACTAGCAGCAAAATAAGATTAGATTAATCAACTTACATCGTTTACTCTGTGAGTTAATCCCAATCTGACTTTGGAATACTTTTTCATAAACACACGCCAAATCACGTACGCCATTCTGCATGTACCGACAAATGCACAAAAAACACAACACAATTGTAAATTCACAGCACAAAACCGGGCTACATTTTTCACTGACACACCGCTGGTTTGAATGAATTGTTATCAACTGGTGGTAGGCTTAGTTACACCTGTTATCGCTATAAGCGCGCGCACTCGACTGTGTGCTCTGTCGACTTTGCGACTATGCTGCTGTGAGTGAAACAAAGAGACAGATAACGTGAGTTCAAGTGCAAGAGAGATAGAAACCGCCACACGACTCCCACGCTTCTGATAAACAATTGTTCTCTTCTAACGAACATAATTTCCTTTTTAATTATGAAAATAAACACAATTGGAAAGTAGAAACAGTTCTAAGGAGTATTATTCTAACCAAATTAACAATTAAATATTTAAAACATCTTTGCATTTGTAATATGAAATAGTATTCAAGTATAAAAGTTCGCATAATATATGGGTTTCGTGTGCTGTGGTCCACCTAAATACCTGCTACAGTTAGTTGCACATGTATTATTAAAACACATAAATCAAAAAGTTAGCCACATTCAAAGTTACCGATTTACTCAAATGTATGTAGCCTACCTACCTTGAAGTCGTTTCTATGATTTTTATTTTGGAATTACAGGAAAATGAGGAATGAAAGGAAGACAAATATATTAATAAATAAAGTGTTGTTATAAATGGTATGTCAATAATCGCATTGCAAAGAGTTTGCATTTTATACTTAATATCTGAATTTAATTTAATCTATTTATATACACACGATTTGTATGTGTTAGAAAATGAAGGTCTTTTCAAATATGTTGACCACAATTTCTGTTCATACACGAATTCATAAATTAGGGTTTCTGATAGATAAACCTACAAAGACCTAATAAAAATAAGTATAATTTTATTTTTAAATTTCATTAGTAATTTGTTTTTCAAAAGTACATTAATAAAAATTTCTGAGTGGTTATCTTTGATGTACAGTCTGATTTTTAAGCGTAGAAACGGCTTTATAATGCATAACTGAGAGGTACTTGGAGGCAGAAACAAATGCGGATCTACAGTTTAAGAAATTATACTTTTTTGTACGTTTGAAAAAATTTTCGGCCATCTTAGATCCACCATATTGAATCAAACTTTATTTTTTTAAATAGGAAAGTGGACATGTTATATACATGATTTTCATACAAAATTTGACAAGAAAAGCGTAGGTGAAAGTAGTTTTTCTATGAATGTCTTCGTTTTTGAGTTATAAGCATTCAAAGTCGCAATTACGGAAAAATCGCGTTAGCAATAAAACGGGGTAAAATATGCGGTCGAAACTTTTCTATTATATTTTTCCTATATAATACATTCATAACTAACTTTAAACAGTATAATGATGATATTAATAAACATTAAAAAATAATTAACAACACAACTACAAATTAAATCTCAACTGATATTATTAACTTTAAATATTACAAAATTAAATTTATCAATTTAAATAAATGTTTTCGATCATACACCACTAATTCAATAATTTTTGAAAGCATACCATTCTACAATAAATTTTCAAAGTGCTTTCCCAATGCGCTAACCTCAAGTAATATCCATTTATTACAGTAGGCATAGCTTAAATCAGCTGTTTGCATTACGTTACAAAAATGCAGTTTATTAACTACTCATTTCGCTAGTAAAATTAAATTATAGTGGTTCAAAATTGTTTTCTGGTTCATTTCTGGGTGTATTATGCAGGAAAAACGCAATAGAATAGTTTCGAGGGCGATATTTTATCCCGTTTATTACTTCCGCGATTTTTCGTCATTGCAACTTTGAATGCTTTAACTTAAAACAAAAAGGCAATTATTCAAAACATCTTTCACCTTTTTTTCTTGTAAAAACACAAGAAAATCATGTATCACATGTCCATCTTCCTATTTACAAAATAAAGTTTGATTCAATATGGCGGATCCAAAATGGCGGACAAAAATTTAAAACAAAAAAAAAGTATATTTTTAAACTACGTAGATCCTCCAATTTGTTGCTTCCTCCAAGTATATTAAAACCGTTTCCATACTTAAAAATCTCCCTATAGGCTACTTCTTATGGTTTAATAATATTTCAATAAAAGTTGGTGATGTTTGGAACTATAGTATGAAATAAATGCCTATTAGACTAGCTTTTCCCCCTTTGCGACACAATGTGTCGTGTAAATACTAATATTGTTAAATATTTTTATCTTCCATATTAAAGTCCCATATTAATAACAAAAAATCTCTCGTAATATTTTCAATGATTATCAAATTTCTTTTAAACGTATCACCTAATTATTATGCTGCTTTGTAATTTTCTTTCATTTCAAGGACAATAGCCGTTGAAATAATAATTTCATAAAATCGTAAAATCGAAGATAGATAATTTGAATGTATAATTAATATAAATACAACTTTTATAGTCTCGGTTACTTAGAGATAATTTAAAAATAAAAAAATTAAATTAAATTTAAAAAAAAAAAAGTCAAAACTTTAATCATTCCACTTGACTAATTTTATATTTGACTCAAATGGATTGTGTTATTTTAAAATCAAATACCGATATCTAGCAGAACGTGCAGCTCTAAGTGTTTGCTGTCAACATGGTCTACTGATGTTTCTGTGGATTAATTAACAATCGCAATATGACACTTTATTTCCGCAAAACCAGATGACTCACGTACAAACCATCTCGCACCGATTGCACTTCACCAAATCCAATGGAGAATATCACTTTACAACTCAGAAATAATTGTTAAACCTTTGTTTAAGATTTCAAGGTTATGATTAGTCTCGCTGCCAAAACTATTGTTGGCTTGGGCAATAAACTTGATATATGCGGGAGCCGAACCTCAAGTCCTTGGTAAGCGACCGTTAAATTACATGAGGGGTTCATTTTAAACGTTTTTATTGTTTCATCGTTCTAGTTCCCCAGTGCACAATATTAGAAGTTAAATATTGCATCATCGTCAATTATTTTCGTATTATTTTATATTTATATTATCACGTGATATGGACTATAATTTTTACTTACACGTCAGAATAGGAAAATGTTTGGAAGGCTGAGTGAATTTTTATGAATTTTTTGCTAAAATGGGACTAACGTTCTTATGTAGGTAGTAGGCCTAATCATTATTTATTAATATTATTATTATTATTACTTGTGTTTTAATTATTATTTTGTTATTCAAGGATTGAAATGAAGTATTTAGAAATTTTTAACTTTTGTATTTTTGAACACAATGAATATCATTGCCAAATAAATTTAATTTTTGTTTTATGGTTCAATATAAAATAATGTTGAGATGTTTTTCAGTACTTCAGTTTTTTACCAAGATTTTAGGAACAAAACATAACATAACATGACAAATTACATGTTAACATGACATGAAAAACAACTATATTTAAATCTTCAAACTTTTAAAAGTTTTAGCCTGGGCAAATTGGACTTGTCACTTATATGATAAACTATTTTATGAAAGAGAAATCGGTATGTTATGTTTCTCTCACTTTCCACCCTCATTTTACTACTTTTTTTAATCATTATAATTTAAGTAATATTAATTGAATTTTAGTATCCTTATTAAGTTCGTATTGAATTGAATTGGTTGTAGCGTTCTTTTATTTATTTGATGTATTTGGTTAAGTGTTCGTCCTAAATTCGTCCATTGAATAAAGTCTTTTAACTATCTTACTCTTGTTTCTATCTATTTCAAATAAACAAGCTAAGATGGTGCAAATTTCTAAAATTAGTAACTTCCTAACCAAAATAATAAACAATTATTATTAAAGTAGTATGTTAAAAATTAAATATCTTTTATAAACCAAAAAGAAAGCGATATAATCATCAACCAAAATAAACGGATATTATGATTTGTGCATCAATATTATGATGTTTTATAATCCTCAGATTCCAAATAGGGTTTTTCGAAAGGCCATAACACACACTCTCTCTTGTATGTGACAGTAATATGTTTTTAGTTTTTGTGCTCTGTGTAAGATAGAAAAAGACGAATTGATGTGTCAGTTTTTTAAGTCTTAATCCAAAGTATATTTTGTCTGTATCTACTGAAAACGTTACAGTATCGTGCTTTATCCTCACTTTCTTAAACATAAAATGGATTAAATTAATTTCATACGAGGTCGCATTTGTTAAAGTTTTGATATACAACAACCTATATTATTTTGTGCGAAAATAAAATGAAATTATTCATTACTCCATAAGGAATGCACCCACATTACAGGAAGGAAGCAGCTATCTTGTAAAGAGATGAAAAGAAAACTGTAGTTTCCTGTCTTGTAGATTTGCCATGTTATTTTCTTGTCAATCCCTTCCATACTTCCTCCAACAGAGAACAGATAATGATGTTTACAGATGTCTTTTGATGGAAAGCAAACAACTCTGATGCCTTATCATTAAGGTAAATCTAAACAACACTGGATGTTTTTCCCAGTAATAAGCAAAACTATTTTTATAACATGTTAAAATGAACAAGTTTTGTCCGTTCTGAATATTGTTAAGTGTTGTTTTCTTACTGTAAACGGGGAAGCTTTGACTTCATTTACAAGTTTTATTTCTGTACATCTATTGCAGTTTTTCGTAATGATAAGGTGAAAACTATTTATACAAAGGAAACTCTTTGTAAGGTAATCAAAAGTAATGGTCAACATCGTCTCATTAAATTGGTTGTAATTATAATAAACTAGGTCAAATAGCCATATACAGAAGCGGAATACGTTTCTTAATCAATCTATATGTTCAAAACCTACTTTTAACAGTTCTCTGTTTGAGAGTAGATTATTTAAAATGAATGATATCCTTGACTTGCGAACTTTGTGAGGTGCAAAACCCTATACTTCTTTTCTGTAATTAATATATTTCTTAGCAATAGTTTCTGTCAGAATGTTTTTGCAATAGATTTGTTTGAAAGAAGAAAAACATAGAAATAGCTATTATACCAGACTGGGAAATAGTATATATTAAGATGGTCATATTTCGTGGATACATTTGGTCAACCTAACCTTAAATTGATTGAATGGTAATTTTAAATAATCAAATATTATTGTTTGTTGTGGTAACTTATGTTGAAATGGTTTAAACTTTTAGGAAACAAACATCTAATTTCTAAGTTTCTATAGTCTTATTGCATTTAAAATATTTGGTTAATTGAAACTTTTGAATTTTGTCAATTAAAAATCCGAATTCATCAGACCAACAAAGTGTCTATTTCTAATTATGCACAAAAATTGTCATGATCAGAACAGTGAATGACTTTTCTACATTCAGCGTACATTTCTATTTTAATCTATCTAATAACCTAAATTTATTTTATTTCAATTAATTTTCGTTTTAGATAATTAAAAAGTTATAAAATACTTGCCAGTCTATTAAAACTAAAAGAACTACATAATAATAATAATAAAATAAATAAATAACATACTTCTATTTTGATACTATTTTCTGGACTCCTTTGCTCTCTCTAACAGAATATGTATCGTCCGTAAACATAAATACCTCGAGAGAGAGAGAGAGAGAGAGAGAGAGAGAGAGAGAGAGAGAGAGAGAGAGAGAGAGAGAGAGAGAGAGAGAGAGAGAGAGAGAGAGAGAGAGAGAGAGAGAGAGAGAGAGAGAGAGAGAGAGAGAGAGAGAGAGAGAGAGAGAGAGAGAGAGAGAGAGAGAGACAATATTAATGTAAAATTAATATTTTACAAGTATAATAATGTTACATTAAATAAATTACATAGCCTAATTTGGTTTTAGAGGTAGAAATTATTTTTGTTCTTATGCTTTGTTACAAAATGTGCTGTATTTTTACAATATGGGACATTTTGAAACTTATTTAAGTGGACAAGATTGACAAGTTTTTGAAAATTATTTAGGAGATGAATGGAAGTACAGGTGGAAATTGGTTAATGAATAGAGTTTTAAAATAAAAATTCGTATATTAGAATAAGTATGTTTCTGGTGTATTGTGATGACCTTTTTGAGGACAAAATATCGTTGATTATAAGTCCTAAAAATATTGGTTTTGGTATTGGGATGTATGTATGGATTTTTTAAACTGCCTTTATTTTTTTAGACCATTTTGGCTGTTATTTAAATTTTTAATTATTATTTTAAATTTAGTTTAAATTGTGTAGATGTATGTGTAAAATTTGTGTAGAGACTATCAAACAGACGATTTTGACCATTGGTTAGAGTGTTATGAAAAAATAAAAAATAAAAACAAAACTAATTCTTTTCATTAAGAAACGAAAATTAAATAAGTAAAAAATATTTTGGATTTATTGTGTACTTTGTTGTAATAATAAAGCACTTAATTATTATTACTAATTAATTACTATATTAAAGCAATCTAATATAAATGAAATTATTCCAACAACTTGTTAAGACCTAATGTTGAAATGATTTACATAGAGCGTGATGTCTGGCTTAACACGTGAGAGCAGACAGACAGTCACACTTTGGGCGTACAGACAATTTACCATGTAAATCTTTTTGTTTATATTTATATGCGGCAAAAGTCATATTTAGGGCAGTGAAATGACCTTACCATTGTTAGTTACAATTCGTGGGCGCCATGACGCAACCCTGTGACAATAGACAATATGGTTATACAACTCCGCCTCGTTAGGACCGCTACCCGCGCCGCGGTACCGCTCAACTCTCGCCAATAAAAAACTCATGATTTACTTGAATTTCTAAGCTTATATTATTCACAGAAACTATAAGTAATGATGTACAACTTCTCTTATTATACTTTAAAGACGAATAATTGTAATGAACAACAGCGACAATTTATATAAAAAATGTTAGACTCATTACATCATCGAGAGTTAATGACACCCTTTTCTAAAGTATTTACAAAAATTTAATAAATTCTGCTTTTATTAGTACAGATTTCATTATTTCGTAAATTATTCAATTATAATTTTTACTTTCTCACATGGAAAAAGACACTTGATGAATCAAACAGTAGTTGTCTAGTTTTTCGTATTAAATATACGTTTTGAGAACCATTGCACTACAAAAGTGGTTTTGGAAATGTCTCTATAGCCCAAACGAACGGACTAATCAAGTTTGGTAAGTGAACATATTTCAAAATTTCCTATTCAGGGTAGCTGTCTTAAGAACAACATTCGCATATTGTTTGTGAAATTATATTTTTTTCGCAAATTATTGAACAAATTTTGTTAAAGATAATTTATAAGGACCCAAAAAACTTATTGATACCCATCTAACCAAAAATATCTATTCATTTGCTATCGATTAAAATATGGAATTGAACCATGGATACTGTTGAAAAAGTTCAAATATTTATAAACCGGAGGTCAAATTTTGGTT
The DNA here is from genome assembly GCA_963513935.1 of Aphrophora alni. Taxonomy (NCBI): domain Eukaryota; kingdom Metazoa; phylum Arthropoda; class Insecta; order Hemiptera; family Aphrophoridae; genus Aphrophora; species Aphrophora alni. The sequence continues at coordinate 115,229,942 of OY740766.1, read as the reverse complement.
AAATATGAATAAATAAAAGCCAAACAATTGAGCTAAACGTCAAATAATAAAAATAATATTAAAAAAGTGACTGTTCGTACAAAATTTGGAAAATTCAAAAATAAGTAGTCAGCTGTCGAGCCAATAATAGTTCTCATAATTTTCTTAGCACATTGCTTTGTATATGATTCTTCAATTTTCACTAAAATTTTCCACAAATCGGTTGCACCGATTTAAAGAAAAATGGAACTTTTCATAACGTCCAATCGATAACTCTCGAACTGGTATTTTTTAAGAGATTGCTATCTTTATGATTTGTTTGTACTTTTAGATCTTATATTTTAGTAAAATTTTATGAAAATAGAGACAATGTTTAGAAAATTTTGATTTTTTTTTTTTTTAATAACTTCCTCCATAAGTATGATCTTGATTAATATTTGGTTGGTGTAAATGTGTGTTAGACAGATTGTGCACCGTTTTTTATTTAATGTATTCTAGTTTTAACACGACAGGGATATTCCAGCCATTGTAAGAACTGCCTTTCCTTTAGCATAGCATGTAATGACTCACTCCTAGCAAGACCGTTGAAGGTCAAGATTGCGTAGGTTAAACTCGCCTTCCCTATTCCGACTTAAGTATTGATTAATAACTCCGTTACAAAGATTAAATTGAGCTAAAATTTATGAAAGATATTATTACGTCGTAGTTTGACATGATGTACTGTAATTACTGTTTTAGGTCCTTCAGAACATTTAGGCTATACGTTCAAATATGTGTCTGTCTATAGAGATTCCATATACCCAGTGTGAAACAAGCTACGGGACAGTTCAGTAACTAAAGTTTAAAAGGTAGAAAGTTCAAATTTTAGAAATTTTGGTGTTGCAAAAACACCATATTTTGACATTGTGAGATAAATTCAATCCCACCATAAAATGGGGTTTTTAAAGGGAATTAAAATTTTCGAATATAAATTCCCATCAAGTAGTACCTTCAATTTTTAAAAGTGTTTTAGTAGAAAATAACTGTACAAATTAGAGCTCGCCATTTTACTCCAATTCAAAATAGCAACGGGTCAAATCGTCAAATTTGGTATTAGTTTAAACTAAAATTTTAACTCTGGAAATTAAATGTTCAGTTTAAATTAAAATAATAAAGTAACGCAACTTCCTGGTCAAACTTGAATAAATAACAGTAAATATTTTGCTATTATAATTTGTATCCGTATTATTTTCCTCGTAGATTATGAATCAAATATTGTTTTTGTTATTTGACAGGCACCCATTTGGATTGTAGTCATTTTTTGAATTCTTTTCTATAGCGCTGTACTTTGCGCAGTTAAAAAAGACCTTTAAAATGAATTTTGAGTCGCCCCCACCTTCCAAATCCTATTTCGGGATGGATTGAATTCACCTTATTATAATGCCAAAATATGATGTTTTTACACCGAAAAACATTTAAAGAATTTGAAATTTCAACCTTTTAATGTTTAAAAGTTATTTAAGTTTCCCGGGACTTTTTGACACCTGATATACATATATATAAACACAAACAATATATATACATATATTACTGTAAAACACGAAGACTCCTAAATCTTAGAATTATTGGTAAATATTAAGATTTATCAACATCGGTTGGTAAACATCGGAATTATTTAGTAAACTATTTAAACGTAGACTTTATAAAAACTTGTTATTAATTGACGGAATTAATAAATACATTCTTGTAAAATTAGTTATAAATATGATTTTATTGTATGTATTATTTTAATTACTTATTTTGTTTTGTTTTGCAATTGTGTCTGTATTTCACTGTTACTTTATAGTAATTTTATTAGAGTCTTCATCTCTAACATTAGCCAAGTATTTTAATTTATATAAAATACAGCCTCGCCTAACCTAAAATTGTTCTTGATTTTATCAGCTCGTTTTGTAAAGAATTCCGAGTAAAAACCCGAAGAACAGTTTAATAATTCTGTTTTTACAAAAAAAAATAATTAGAAGTCTTTATTTTAATTCTCTAAGAGAATTAATTGATTGGAACCGAATGTGCCTCCACCCCAAACGATTGATATTTATAATTTTTTTCTCAGTTAAAGGTAAAAAGCTCTCGGTCATCATCGGCTTATAAAAAAATAAAGAAAAAAGCATACAATAAAGAGCTCGAGTCCTGGAATACTCTGATAGTTTTAGAGTCGGCAAAGAACAAGAATTGGTTAACAAAGATCTGATAGTGACTAAATGTAAAAATGATTAGATCCAGCTAGATTCCCTAGCCCGTACTCACTAAAGTGAGCTCCTGAGAGTCCTAAACTATTGAATTGGGTTGTGAGGTAGTCAAATCGACTAAACATAGTCAATGTATTGTTTTCAAAACTGAGAATTATTTTGCTATCTAATGTTATCTTTTAATTTTTACTTCACTGGATCGATTAAAACTCAAGTCTCTACGGCTAACCTTTACAAATACTCTCTAGATGGTACTAAAACTCAAAATGAATCATTCTTAAAGTTTTTGTTTATGACGTTATAAATCCAGAAAAATTGTTGTTATTTTGAAAATTGATAATTAATTACAGAAATATTCAAGTAATTCATAAAAGTATATCGTTATTTTTTATCTAGCTCTATACGTATTTGTTTATGTCCAAACAATCTAATTCATTGTAATAAGATATGGGTCATAATTTTTGTGTACACAAATTCTTAGTAAAAATCCATAGTAATATTAAGATAACCTAAGGAAAGATTTGGTAAAAAGTTAGGTTTGTAACTAATCACATAAAAGCTGTCTAGAATGGAATCAATCACGTCATAGATTGTTCATTTAACTGTTTCATAAAGGTTAAAATGTTCTGATATTTCATTGCAATATAGTTATATGACGAACGAGTATTTCTTCTCCAAATTTCTACTATTTTTACGTTCATATAATAACGTAGCTAAAATCAGCAAAAGAAAACTCAATTGTAAAGCTGTTTTTAAAACAGATTACTTTACACACAATTAGTCTTTAAATGCGTGTAAAGTTTATGGTCAACAATTCTCTGTCTCTCTCACTCTTATCTCAAATTCAGACTTCTAGAATTCAAGGCCTGGTATTCTAATTCTAATCCAAGCGAGCAACTCATCAGCTGTTTTAAGACGTATAAAAAAAGTGCACGAAAAAAGTAAAATGAAAGTGTTTATTGAAAAATTAATTGAATGTTCAGTCATCAAACTTTCTTTTCCTTTTAAAATAAAAATCTTTGTCTAGAACAAAGTATGGCGTCTTTGTTCTAATACCTAATCAACCATCAGTACAAAACCAAGTAAATAAATCAAAGTTACTAGCTACGATCAAATTTGAGACTCCCAATGCTTTTAAAAGTTAATAATTACTTCAATAAATTTTGTTAACCTATTGTGATTTTTTTTTTAATTATGGCTCATGTGAACTTTCTCATTATCATCACTTTGTACTGCTTATATCCGTTTAATCCTGCATTTCATACTAATGTATAAAAATAATAATAATAATATGATTTATTTTGTTACATAGCTATAAAGCTATTGATAATTATTTTTTGTTGCTTTCACAGTTTATAGCCTACTGGTTCCAAGAATACAGCCTACCTAGATATCTTAGAAATTAAAACATAAGAAGAGGTCAAATCTAGCACATGGCATCATACAAAACATAAACTGAAACACCATATAGCCTAATGTATAATTCAAATAACGTAAAAAATTTAGATGTGTGCATTTTGAATAATTAATTTAAAAGACATGTTAGAAAGTGTGACAAAATTTATAATTTTTTTATATCATTAAATTGGTAGAGGAGTTGGCTAAATTTTAGGCTCTCATTTTCAAAATTTTCATTTTTTTTTTTTTTTTTTTTTAATAAAAAATAATAAATTATTTTTGACATAAAATATAATTTTTTTAAATGAATAAATCAATTTAAACAATAATAATAACAAGAAATATTATTATTATTATTATTATTATATAGCCAATATATATATATATATATATATATATATATATATATATAAATTTTTTACGTTATTTGAATTATACATTATATGGTGGTTCAGTTTATGTTTTGTATGATGTCATGTGCTAGATTTGACCTCTTCTTATATATATTGTAAAAATAAATAAAATAATTATAAAATAACTTTGGCAAAATTTGAATAAACTAAGATATAATTTTTAAAAATAAATATTATCACTAAACTATTAAATAAATTTTGATGGATTTGTTATACGTTTAATCACTGTCGTAATAACTCCTTCACTTTGGGGAAAAAAGCAGTATATTGGGTGCAAAATGTGTTTATGTAAACCTTTCTTTAAACAGGTAAGCCTTTGTAAATTTTCTTACAAATCGCATTTGATATTTTAAATCACATTGACATGAAGGCACACCCTTTGTTTAGTTAATCACGACGAGTGAAACACTATTCACAAAGGTCCGTGTCTTCAGTATGTAACATCTCCGGTGCACCCTCAAAATCAATTTGAACTTTCCCTCACCATTAAATCGAATAACTACTTAAATATTCATATTAGTCTCGTGTGTAATCTTCCCTATGCTATGACCGCAGCGAAGCAGTTATTATCAAGTTATCCACGATTCTTTGATAATGTCGCGTAAACATCTAGTGAACGTTCAAGTGGTGTTATTAGCCTAGTTCCCAACAAGTCAAGAGTTGCGCAAAACCTATCATTGCAGGCTTTCATCAACAGATGTCAACTGTTTAAACAAAGTGCTAACTTGTAGGGAAACAAAACGAAACATCCAATTCTAGAAAACATTATTTCGTACAAAATTATTTTTAACGAAACTTGTTTAGGGAGTGTTAGATTTCTTCAAATAAAAAAATAAAAATCTAACTACATTAATTGGAAATCTCTTTCCATTTCCATTTGTTCAAATCGATGATACCTTTTATTCGACCTTAATAATGTAGATTAACAAAATCCAAACGTCTTTTAAAACGCTTAAACGTTTTCAGTGGCCTACCAAATTTTATTAAAAATACGTATGACTTTGGTTTTATCTACAACTTCTTAAGCATTTCGTACAATTTTAAAATAATATTATAATTCCATGCGGACTGAATAATCATATAATTTTAGACTATTTATAAGATTCAAGCTAAGAAGTTTATATCAAAACGATATTAACCATATTTACTAAGTGAATAGTACAGCCGATACAGACATACTACGACTAATTCAATAGACAGTCATTAATTATTGTGTCATGGTACATAATTTTTAAAAACTGATAATAAATAATAGATAAATACATTTTAAAATTATAGACATATATATTATAATATATTTGAAATCAAACCCAAAGTTAACACAAGAAAAGTCGATTCTTCTGTGTTTTTCCAAATGGGCAACGTTTATTTTTGATCCAGCAATAGCTATATTTCGGTAAGTTCTGAATAGCAATTAAAATCACTAGGCATTGAATTTTTACACGCATTGTAAACTAATAAAATACCACAATCTAAGATAAAAGCGCGTTTTACTACAATTTAAAAAAAAAAAAAAACAGAACAATGTTTGTGTTCATGTACAGTGCCTAGAAGATCACGTGCTATGTTCTGAAAACTTTAGGTTTAATACAAATGTATGCAATAGTAAATTTTTAAGAAGAGTTCAATTTTTAATTATTACAATTATAAAATCATTAAGCAGTTTGGCTGTGTTCAGTCACTTCAACTTAAACTAGTGTTTCCCTGCCATTCATATATAAATATCACGAGAGGAGACGAGACGAGACGAGACTAGAATAGGCCTATAGTAAAATTTACATGATATTGCACATCATAAATTTCTGTATACATTGAATTAAATATAAGAACAAAATATTATTATCGTATAAAAAGTTAGCCATGATAGCAATTATATTTGAACGCTATAAGAACAATAATTCACAAATAATTAATTGCTCTACCATCCAGCCAACTATAAATAATCAGTTAAAAATGTCAACACATTCAACTATAAGATGTCTTATAACATCGACTATATAAATCTAAGATTCAGATTAAAGTAATGATAACGCAGTGGTTTTGTTAGCTAAAATAAAGAGAAAGCTTGTTAGCAATGTAACTGATTGCTGAGATATCTCAGTTGATAAAAACAAACAACTACAAATCCCATCATTAGATCTATACATCTAACAATAGAGAACATTGGAAAAGGAAAATATTTTTTTTTGAATGACACATCGTGTTGATTATCCTTAATTAATATATAATACATATTTCAGTATAGACATAATAAATATAAACATGATTGCGGAAACATTAATCTATCTGGTTTTAAAACTTGTTACGGCTCCGACAGGTAACGTGGGATGCCATCAGTGTACACATTAAACTATAACTAGCATCTAGAGACTTCATACTACTTTTAACAAGTTTATTAGTTAATCACGTCTGTTTCAAAATCATTTCAATACTAATTCACGATTTTACTTTATGTTGCAGAAAAAACCAACACGACTGGTTCTTTAACAAACCTAACAAGGGAGTAAGAAAATAATGTTATAAGATCAGAAATGAGGTTAAATTATATAAATGTCACGGCACTATAGATAACTGTGCCGTAAAAACTTGCACAGGTTAGGATATCGGCTTGTGTCTACAATCAAAGGCAACTTGGAAAGGTCAACCAACGCCACAAGTTAAGCATTTGTAGAGCTTCTAGCTGTGAATGGCGGCGGTAATAGTCTTATTAACAACAATTAGAACTTGTTGGAGTTGTGTTTAAAGTAACGTCGAACAACAATAAATTATTATTAGTTACAACAGAGCAATCGTGGCCAAGCCTTCATGGCTGGGTGGCTTTGCGGATTCCAAGGACTTGACAATTAGTCGGCACCATCTAACAGATCTGACGATTTGTTCCAAACTATTGCAATAATATCACAACAGTTGTGGGTCAACATTAACGGGAAGAAGTGTGACCTTCAAAATAATTGGAACTGAATCTGGAGTACAGTTCAGGGGATTTGGGAGGAAGATTATTAAAAAAGATTAAAGGCGACAGTTAAAATTGAGGGTTCGTTGCAATATTAATAAGAATATTATGAAATATATTTAAAAAAATTTAAAGACAGAGTAATTGAAACCGGATTACAAAATCGGAACCAGACAGGAATTATAAAATAATAAGATTCCCTTGAAATTAATAAAATGTATTAGTACTGCAGGCGTTTGAAAAGTAACGTTTTACACTAAAAGCAGAACAGAATGAAATTTTAATGAATCTTGAATAACGCTGAGAGATAAATAAAAATAAAGCAATTATTCAGTATAACAAACACACAGAACACAATTCTCATAAAAAAAATAAAAACTTTAATATATACGCCTAAGTATCAGACGCGTTTCAACGACAAGGTCGTCCTCTTCAGTGATACACGAGCTACACCAATCAAACTATAACTGAACTATAACTGAGTTATAGTTTGATTGGTTGTAGCTCGTGTATCACTGAAGAGGACGACCTTGTCGTTGAAACGCGTCTCATACTTAGGCGTATTTTTTTAATTTTTTTATGAGTATTGTGTTCTGTGTGTTTGTTATACTGTGTAATTTTTCTCATAAGTCAAGCTCAACATTTAATATAAAGCAATCGTTTGTTTAAGTTAGTGTTAACTTGTATTGTTAGGTTTTCCTTAGTTATTCACTCTGTGCACAATTGTAGCATTAACTTTCACATTCATACTTAAAAACAAAATTGAAATTAAACTATTTTTATAATCAAATTTTTATCAAATGTAGCACCTAACAGCCTACACAAAATCAACTACAATCAGTTTAAATTTAGTATTTAGTATTAATGTTGCTTAAATATTACGCATAATCACAAACTCTGGTTGTGGACATTTAAGCAACAAATAAGTGCCTTTAGGTAGTCCACAATATTTTTTAATTAAGCTTCTAATTTCATAAATTTAATATAGTTAGTTATTTCTTATATATGCGTAGAATAATAATATTTATATGATGGATAAAAAAACAGATGTAGTTATTTGGATTTTTAAAATGTTAATATTTTGAATGAAGTCTTCAAGTCGTCTATTATTATTATTATTATTATTATTATTGAATATCGTCTTTGGAGTTCACTTGGTCCAGACGGATAGATCGATTTTAATCAAATTTGTTCTGTAATTTGTTTTATATTGTTCGAAACTTTAAATTGGAGGGTACTTGTTATAAGACCTACATACATCATTTCTCACAATCTGCTTTACCGATTTTCATCAAATTTGTTTTGACATTTTTTATTTTGTTGACAGCTCAAAACTTGAGGGTACTTGTTATAAGACCTACACACATCATTTCTCAGAATCTGTTTTACCGATTTTATCAAATTTGTTTTGACATTTTTTATTTTGTTGACAGCTCAAAACTTGAGGGTACTTGTTATAAGACCTACACACATCATTTCTCAGAATCTGCTTTACCGATTTTCATCAAAATTGTTCTGACATTTTTTAAATATTGTTGACAATTTAAAATTTGAGGATACTTACTATAAGGCCGACACACACCATTTTTCAGAATCTGCTTTACCAATTTTTATCAAATTTTGCACAATTTATTCTCTAAAGATCCAATCAAAACGATTGGTCGTCACTCCCTAAAACACCCGATTAAAGAATTATCAGTCAAAAGTGAAAATGAAACTTTGTAGCCGATTGAAGTTCAAATATCCCATAATTGGCCCAAGCTAATTACATAAAACTTTTGTGAAATGTGCAATTGTATAATTCAAACCAATGTGCCAACGAAACCGCATATAAAATCGAAAAGTAGAAAATGTATAAAATAATAAAATGATGCATGACTGTTATGAGTTGAGTTCACAACAGTTTGGGTCCCGATGTACATTTTAGCAACATTTGTTTTAAATGATTTGATCTAACAAATTTGTTTCATAGTGGACATTTCTGTACATATTTTTCGTTCAAAACAATACAACTCTCTAAATACCAAGTCAATATGTCAAATTAAAAACATATGGTGTATTAGGTTCTTCCCATATACTTACACAAAACCAAGACCTAAGGAAAACAAAAGTATTTATCAATAACTCCCTGATCAATCCCAATAAAACATGGTCAATCAAAGAATGAATGATGGTTAACCATCGATGTAAGTATCGGCACAAGTAATTTATATTTTATTACTGACCGATATTTGAGTATGCTTTTTTCATAGTTTATGCACAGTTTATTTTAAATTCTCTATTACATAAATACCTGTATTTATGTATGCTGCCCGCAGTTCTGTTTTTGTTTCTAAGCTTATTAAATGACGTACGTTTCGCCTATCAATCAGGCATTTTCGAATCCGTCAGAAATTCATAAAATTTTATTAGCATTAATTAGAATAATTCACATCATAATGTCACATTTAGTTCAACACACACACACATCACATTTAAAACTGTTGTTGTAGATACACATAACCCAACGCAATATTCTACTAACCTTTATTGATTCTTTAAATTCGTTTACGTGTACATTGCAGTATTACTGTATTATAATGTTTAAATAAATCCTCTTAAATAATTTATGCAACGAATTTATCTAGATTTTCCCTTGAACGTTCTTCTTGAAGAATAATTAGTGTAAAGTTTTGCATGCCGGTACATTATTTTCCAAAAACCACTTGATCAATCATCCATTAGATATCAGCATAACCTATTTAGGGTTATGAAGTACATAGCCTTAATAACATCTTAGGCAGTTTTCCAGCTTTATGGTACATAAAGTTCAGCAGCCTTGAGAAAGATCTACCACAACAGACACGTACATAGATAGTCAGAAACAAAGCACCAAGCAATGCGTGGAAAGGAACTTATACTGTAGGCAGCTGTGAGTCAACTTCATCAAGACCTGATAATAATAATTCATAAGGTATATTATGTTGATTCTTTTTTTATGTTATTGCGCCAGTATTGTTTCTAAATTCAATTTATAGGAAGAAAATAAAATAGTTGAGAATGATACACCACTGTTACGTCGTTATAATATAGGCTAATATTTCATTTGGTATAATACTTTAATGGCATTTGCAAAACAATAACTTAATAGACTGTATTGTGAAGGCATTGGATTTGGAGATGTGGCTAAACAGCTTACTGCTGTTATATAGAGTACTTCAGTTACACAAAGCATGTTTATCTGTAAACAATTGAAGATGATGACTCAATCAATAGTTGTATTGTTGATAATTAAGTGTTTGTTTTGAAATTGTAGAATTCCTTTCTTTAAGTTAATAAGTTAATGTAAACATTGTTAAATCATTCTCCCATAACCATATCAAATTTATTCGACACCATCTTGCCACAAAGAAAACTCGGAATACGTCCTCCAAGGTCAATATCACGAAGTCCTTTTCCCGATATAATTTTGTTGAAATGTAAACATGAGTCCAACGACGTTCCAAAATTATGGATCATCAATTAATTTCTAAATTTCTAAAATGAACCAAGACCAAAATGATTGTAATTTAAATTTGACTTGATTGTATTTTTAAAATGACTCGTAAATTGTTGTTTTATTTTAAGTGAGGTTTGGAAGAATGGTTTAAGTTATAACCATTCACATTTCACCAAAATATCATCAAAATTACCTGAGCCAAATTTGAAGTATTAAATCATTTATTTTAATCCTTATACTCGATTGAAGTAAAATAGAAAGTATGTCTTATTGTCTTACAATACGGTAGATACATATAAAATCCTAAAAATTAAAAATGTTGCGAAATATGCTTATTAAAACATTTGATAAAATTAGAGCATCTGGTTGAGGAGTAAGTAGACTCTGTACAGATGATCATCTTTAGATCAGACATCAGATCCGGTTTTAAGAATAGCTGTCCCCGAGAGGATCGTAACAAATGCCTTTTCATAACTTGGATCACTCGCAATCATAATTATACAATTTTTCCTGGTGCTTTTTAAGAAGTCCCAAAATCGTTTTAAACTAATGTTGAACAAATTGGTCAAAAAGTTTCTGACGTCGTCTGAAGTATATACACACACAGATATTTTGTACAAAACTTTCTTTTTTCGTTAGGCCTATCTAACGTGTATTTCTGGAAAATCTTCTCATCCATCATTTTTACAATACGTATTTTCATTATTACAATATTTTCTGTATACATCGTACCCCGAAATGTCACGGGACACATTCAGAAAACCAAAATGTTATTTAAATATTCAAATATTATCTTTTTGATGTCGAAAAGAGTATCTCAAAAAAATTCGTCCTAAACGTTCAAAATTTATGTTGTTTCCTTTGGCCGAGAAAGGAGCGTATTAGAAATTCCAATTCAAACTTTAGAAGGTGTTTTGACCGGTTCTCTTGAAGCGATGTGGATTTTGTATAAATACATTACATGCTTTATCTTCCTTTGTGTGAAATATACTTGTTCTTGTTGTTCTAAATTGAAGTGTATCTGGTGACTGTTTATGTGTGTCTTCTTTGTTTCTCTGCTCCGCCTTTCGTGGGGGGGGGGGAATGTAGTGTTTAATAAAGCACGATATATACACTTTTATACGGTGTATGGTGATTGATTATCGGAGACTCAATCAGCATATTACAATAGAAGCTGTCCCGCTACCTAAGTTACATCAGAGTTTTAACGGGTTCGTTGGAGCCAAATTATTCACTGTCCTCGACCGTGATTATTTCACGTATCATCAGATTCCCTTGTCACGAAATTTCAAGCAGATAACTAGTTTCGTATACCTTGAATGTTTTACCACTTTAACCGAGTACCTTTTGAACTATGTACTGGGGCCCAAAAGTGTTAACATGAATCCTCGAATCAGGTTTTTTCTGACATTTAAATTTTAAAATGTTTTTATTTATCTTTGACCTAATCATCTACTCAAAGACTTGGGAAGAGCATCATCAACATTTGCACGAAGTCCTGACTCTTCTACGACGATCTCGCCTCACTGTTAATCCGTATAATATTCCCTTTGCCGTTGAAGAGATAAGATTCCTTGGACTTCTTGTTTCACCTCGTGGCGTACAAATTGACCAAGGTCATTAAAAACTTCCCTCAACCTACAAACTCCAAGGTCATTTCCCGATTTATCAAATTATTGTCTAAATGTATTCCAAATCTGCTTAGACGCAAGGGCCAAAAATTAATTCTCTTGGGGTGCGGAGCAATAGAGAGCTTTTAATCATCTTCGCGAGAAATTACTCAACCATCGGTACTCCGGATGGCCGATTACGCCAAACCTTTTCTTTTTCAAACCAATATTAATCAGTTACCCTGGGAGCAGTTCTAGTCTCAGAAATAGTTGGTTTCCCCAAACAATTGCTTATGCATCCCTTACTTTAACTCCCCCAGAGAGAACAGCTTCCTCTACTTACAAATCAGAAAGTCTAACTGTTGTATTTGAAGTAGAAAAATGTAGGTAATATCTGGAACACCGAGAGTTCTTACTAGAGACAGACAGTCAAGCCCTTCCTTGTGTTCTTTCCCGTCCTCGTAACTAGACAAATTAGACATATGGATAGCCAAGTTGACTACTTTTAAAATTTCAGGTACCGCGCATAAGTGAGACCTAAAATGTCATTGGCAGAAATCCAGTCTACTGTATTCATGAATTTTCCTATACCAGCGTACTCACACATTTCCTTTTATCGTATAGCGACATAGGCACTCATCAAAGGGCAGACCCAGTTTTAAGTCCCATCGTATCAGATCTTGAAGTTGAAAATTCCGCTGAACGATACTGATTAGCAAAGAAGTACTTTGTCTAAAGAATCGCCTTCAGAAGCCTACCGGAATCTACGTCCCCCAGTCATTAGTTGATCTGGTCATCTCTTATTACCACGACACAGTCATAGGTGGTCATTTGGGATTACTAATAATCCAAATTCAATGTGAAAGAATTTCTTCTGACCTTATCATAATGTTACCCGCAAGGTACGGGCATGTTCAACTTGTGCTGTAAACAAACCGGCGCAGACAAAACACAGAATATCGAACAAGGGTATCTCGCTTCTACCGTCTCAAACCGACCTTGGGAAAAGCTTCATATTGACTTCGTAAGCGAACTCCCAAAGACTAAAAAAGGGCAACACCATGATTTTGGTCACAGTAGACAAGTATTCTAAATTCACCTGACTTGTTCCTGTCAGAGAATCAACTTCAAATAACACAATCAAGGCTGTAACCCAAACCATCTTTCAGAACTTCAGGTTATCAAAAACAATAATCTCTGATAATGTTCAATGTTTCGTGTGGCACGTTTTACACAATTTTTGTTTTCCCCGTGGTATTAAACACGCCACTTGTTCCAGTATCATTCACAAACCTCCCTGTTTCTCTGCCCAGGCAAAGTCTCCGTACTCAGCGTTTCGTGGGCGGAGAGCTGTAGCGTTTCATAATGCATGTTATATACACTTTTAGTATTAGTCTTTCAGTAAACCAACATCAGAGCTTCGCTTGCGATTGCTGCAGATAACAAGCGCCACTAGTACATCACGTGATCATTTCGCGTGAGGCGCTGAGAAACAGAAAAGTGCAGATCTAGTCTAAAGTGAACGTAGACATGCCGTTCTCTTAATAGCTCAAGTCTTAACGAAATTCAAAATTTAAAGTATAACTTTGAATATGGTTACATACCTATTTCTCAATTCGTTAAATCAATAAAGTAAAAATAACCAAATGAGCAAATGGTAGTGCGAAAACAAAACATAAATCATCATGGCTTTTATCTAACTTGATTGGTCTTACACGTAAAGATTGGTCTTTACACAGCTCGCACATGTAAAGAATGATTTCAAACTTGTAGTATTTTATACGTTTAAACCAAAAACTTTAATTAAAAAATAAAACTTTTATAATTTACCTTGTGTTCAAACATGTATAGAACTGCGTTTTGTAACAAAAAACTCTCTTAAAACAACATTGTATTTTATTTTCATAAATTTTTAATTTTCAAATATCTTTTAAAGTAATTGTAAATAAAAGATGTGAGTTTAATAGTTTCATGAAAATCTTTACGGGTTAATTTGAACTATTTAGGATTTTGAAAATCCACATTAAATGAAAATTCCATATTTTACTTAATTAAAATATAATTCAATGTTTTCTAAAAATTTCTAGTCTTTCCATTTAACTGTGTCTGAATAACAATCTGGTTTTATTCTTATTTCAGCAACATGTTGAAATAACAATTTAAAACAAGAAATTAATTATTTTGTTTTAACTACAGTGGTCCCAGAATTAGGATTTTCAATCTAAAACCTGTGAAACCGATTGACCGATTCAGTAAACTTTAGTTACAAAAGTTGAAATGGTCAAACATAAGTGCATGTTGGACTCTGATTTGATATATACATATATATATATATATATATATATATATTTATTTATTTATATATATATATATATAACGGAAATACTAATTAAAAATAATGTTTGATGCCGCCTTAAAAGAAATTGTCTCTAAAAGATATTATTCGTAAGAAAGAAAAAAAACTAATATCTTACATTACTGAGTTTTCCTTGTGTAATTCTCATGAGAGAATGGTTGGAAATTAACGTTTTTGTAAATTTTTTCGAATATTTTGAAAGATATTAATATAGCATGTATCGTATTTAGTTTAAATCGACTATTTATAGCGGAGTTCAAGTTTCATTTTCTTTTCTTTTTTTTCAATTATTCTTTAACCACAATTTTTTGCTTACTATTAAGCTCATTGATTTGGGTCATTAAGATTCAAGTTCCATACAAACTACAAACTGGAGTCAGGTGTTCATAAATTAATTGGACGACCTTAGGTTTCTTATTATAACTCTCGAACCAGTATTTTTGTAAAGGTGGCGACCAAAACCACTAAAACTATTAGTTATGGTTCTTAGAAACCCCATTTTAACAAAATTCGATTACAACAGTTATAACCGATTTGATAAAAATTGGAATTGGAGTTTTTGTTTTATGGTGGCTATTTATAAATTTTGACAGTTGACTCAGAGGAGCCCAGAAGCGATATTTTCATGAAAAACTCAATATCTATTTTTTGACGAATCGGATAACTTTCTCTATATACTATATAGGCACTGAGATATAAAGAAACACCTTTATCTTGATTACTAACACTTGCAAATAAAAGTGGAGTTGGACGTGTAGGAAAGTACAGTTATAATTTGTTTGTTGTAGCTAATGCATCATTGACAATGGCAACGTTGTTATTGACATGACATTGACAATGATATCAATAAACGTTATTTTGGTAGAATCTGTGTTATACTTATTACTCTTAGAAGAATACCAACACTTGGTTAAATATTTATGGTCCAAACATTGACAAGACTATGTTTCACTGCAGTTCAACGTTATAAAAACACTCTTCTGGGGATAATATTATTAAATAAAAGAACAATAATGTCCGTCTATGTGACTTTTTTATAAAGTAGTTACTTACTTTATAATTATATGACGCGTTTCGGAACTCGTTCCATCTTCAGAATATCGCTCTGCAGAGGTCGTTAAAACATTAAACTAAATTATTATATTCTATTATTAGTACTAATAATTTAGTTTAATGTTTTAACGACCT
The DNA here is from genome assembly GCA_963513935.1 of Aphrophora alni. Taxonomy (NCBI): domain Eukaryota; kingdom Metazoa; phylum Arthropoda; class Insecta; order Hemiptera; family Aphrophoridae; genus Aphrophora; species Aphrophora alni. Next base: position 115,214,339 of record OY740766.1, on the reverse strand, counting down.
CAGCAGAGCGATATTCTGAAGATGGAACGAGTTCCGAAACGCGTCATATAATTATAAAGTAAGTAACTACTTTATTATTTAAAAAAGTCACATAGACGGACATTATTGTTCTTTTATTATATAAAAAAGAGTGACTTGGATACAAACACAATGAGTTTAAAAAAATATATATAGTTTGAATTCTAAACTATAATATTTTCAAGTCAGCTTTGTCCAATGGGACTGTATTCAACGCATTTAACAGATGTAGTTTTGGCAATAAGAACCTACGCAAGAAGCGACAGGCCGGCCGCTCCTCCAAAACAAAACATCTGTATAGAAACCATAAAAATCTATTATAATATTACAAGACACTATATAATATTTCAATAGCGGTAGACTATGGGCGTCCCTGCGCACATACCTGCGCTTCCATGTTTGGCACAGACTCAAAATCCTCTACCACACACACTGTCGACACGGTGTAAGACCCGGATGATTCATACCATGAATAATGATGTAGTACCATATGGTCTTGGCTTGAGTTTGTGACATTTAGTACATAATTAATGGTCAATGAAAGTAGTGCTTCTAGCATGATGGTACAAACCCAAGAACTGATTCTTACGGTTATTTTACTACTACAATTAATTGTATACGATGTATTAGTAATAATTGTGTTGTTAATACTATTGTCAGTAATATGCGACAAAGAGAAAATAATGTACTTTCTTCTTTATGGAGTTTTTACACAAGTATTTCTTATGCTCATAAGTTGATATAAAAGGATGTAATTTTGTAAATGTAAAATTTTGAAAATATCTACATATTGCTTAAGCTTCGATAGTTTGTGCCATAAATTCGTCTAAGAGTATATTGTATTTCTTTAAAATGGAATTTATAATAATGGCGGCCAAAGTTATTTTTCTATCTACCCTATTTATTTTCTGAACATCAATTTTCGCTTTCTTCCTATATGGGATACTTGTTTGAGCAATTTATCTTCAAATTACGTTAAAATTGAACAGAAATCGTTACGGTTGATCTTCAGAATTCAAGACCTTTTACACAATTATTTAAACCGTTTTTTATTTATTTTTATTTTCTAGAACACTCAAAATGACAGTTCGGGGAAAATGACAGATCAATACGTTTTAAATTTTGTTTGGATTCTTAGGAGATACATTAAAAAAATTTGATCAAATTCATTAAAGCCAGTTTTAAAAATATCGAAGCTTTGTTTTTTGGATCCAAAAATTTTTAGTTTGAGTAAAAAGAATATTTAAAAATACAAAATATATATATATATATATACCACACAACTAATTAAGTCGTTAAATTTGTTTAGGCCGTAGAGCACTTCACAGACAACAGATATATATCTTTCCAAAAACCACTTGTTTCGGACTCGTGGTAAAATAATAATTTAAATCTACAAACCAGCACACGAAAGAACTAGATTTGATATTTAATTAGAAACATTCATAATAACTTAATCAAAATAAATACTAACTAGTTTAACACTAGTCTTTGGCATTTAGCCCTACTGTATCAGGAAATAGCCAAATTACCAAAAACCGGTCGATCAACTAATAATTAGACCTCTCAGGAAAGCCTAGGGACAACACGACGTGTCGGAAAATTAGCCCAAAATTATATTTGTGGCTTACCAACCATTTTTCCAGCTCGTGTGCTTTTGTGGTACATCGCGGGAAACGCCAAGGGACCGATCACCTTCCTCGGGTCCCTGATAAAAGAGGATCACGTCACATCACGTCACAGTAATGCTCTTTTTCTATATTGGTCTAATTCCTATGACATTAAAAATATATATTTGATTCTAACATTCACTAATTATTTAATTTCTACTGAAAATATAAATATTTGCAATTCTTGAATTACTTTACTGTCTTGTTCATTGCAAATTGTTTACATTTTATTATCTAGTTCTCACTGTTATCTCTGTTGTGGAGTCTTAAAACTGTATAACTTTGTCTGGTCTGCAAAACTTCTAATTATTTATTAACTGTTTTAGAGTAAAAGTTGGTTTAGAGACATTAGTTTGGAATTTTAATATATTTGAACACATTTACAAACAAAGAAAAATATAAACGTTTGACAAATTTAAAGATCCCTAGTCTTTTATAGAACTTAAGCAATCGTACTGAAAAAAAAATAATAATAATAAAGTTGCACATAGCAATAGTTTTACAAATTAGGTTCTACACCAAAGCATTGAGATTTCAGAATAATTTTAAATAATTATTAAATGACATCAACTTGGTAGTTTACAATAATTTTAACTTTTAAAATTAAATTATGAGTATTTTTTTTAAGCTTTTACAACTAATTATAATTTCTAGCCCTTTGAATTGTATACAAAATTGTTTTACTGAGTAATTTATTTATGTGATTTTGTTATATAAAGCGTGCATACAAAATACAATGTACAATAACAAACCAATATAATATTGTTGTCTAATAAAACAATAACATCCACTATGTAGATATATTGCTCCTAGCAGTTTGCAACGCTGTGTCTACATGTTATACACAGATGCTTATATATTGCAGTGTAGCAGTTTGAAGGCGTTCACAATGTCCATTGTAAAGACTGTCGTAATATTAATGGTGTGAGTTTGTGTTTTGTGGAATATACCCCCTCTAAATTTTGTTTGTACAATATATATTTCTGGTGGCTTATTTGATGAAACATTGAAGTTAATAGCCTACATTAAAATATAATTCATCACTTATACAGCTAGAGACCTAAATATAATTACAACGAAGGTTTTGGCTTAGGGTGACCTCACTCATATTGCAATCAATCATAATAACCCACGACAGCACTGTTTGCTCTCAATTAAATTAAATAATTGACATTAGGAATAAAATTGAAACAGCTGTTAAATTTGTGAAATTATTTGTTATGGTAAGGTCTTTTAAAATAGTTTAATATTTTCCATACCATTGTGTCTGAAATGTTAATTTACGACCTAAGAACAGGTTCTAAAACAGCTGATTACTTCTCAGCGTGCCAAAAAATATACAGGGTGTCTTGCAACCATATGAACAAACTTTGTCACGTTAGTCAGCATGTCAAGAGAAACAAAAAATGTAATATAACATGTGTCCTATCTCATTCCGTTTTCGGTCTATCCGTCTGTATGTATTTTTTTTTTTTTTTAACATTAATATCTTTGAAACTATTTGAGGGAAAATCATGATACTTGGTATGATTGTTACTGTAGGTAGTTTATAAATGCCAATAAAATTTCGTTTTCATACAACTTTCCGTTTCAAGATGGCGGCAGTTCAAAATATTCAAACTTAAATAATTAATAAACTACAAATTTTATCAAAAAATGTTAAGACACAAAAAAGTTAGACAATTTTAAGACAAATAAAATGATGTATAATTTATTCTTATTGACTGAAGTATAACTAAGAAAATTACATTTTGGTTAACATGGGTTACCATGGTTATTAAAACGTCCATTAGAAAAGAACAAACAATAAAACAGCTGATTACAAGTAAAGTGGTGTCAACGTCTAATAAGTGACTTATTGAACAGAGGGTTATTAGATTTTTTATAATCGTTGCTCAAAATGGCGTGCTCGAACTTCGTTGCAGAGTTGAAAGCGCTTTAAGGATGACTCTCTGACTTTTTCGAAAACATCACTTTCTTGAATGGTTGCAGCAGCTTTAACGATCCTTGCTACAAGATCCAGAGCATCAGTTACAGGAGTTGCATATACCAATTGTTTCATATGTCCCCACAGAAAGAAATCAATAGGTGTGAGATCTGGGGATTGTGGAGGCCATGGATTATGTATGGTGTTGCTGGGGGTAATTCAAGATTAGCTAGTATGTAGATTGTACGCCATTTTAAGCAACGATTATAAAAATCTAATAACCCTCTGTTCAATAAGTCACTTAATAGACGTTGACACCACTTTACTTGTAATCAGCTGTTTTATTGTTTGTTCTTTTCTAATGAACGTTTTAATAACCATGGTAACCCATGTTAACCAAAATGTAATTTTCTTAGTTATACTTCAGTCAATAAGAATAAATTATACACCATTTTATTTGTCTTAAAATTGTCTAACTTTTTTGTGTCTTAACATTTTTTGATAAAATTTGTAGTTTATTAATTATTTAACTTTGAATATTTTGAACTGCCGCCATCTTGAAACGGAAAGTTGTATGAAAATGAAATTTTATTGGCATTTATAAACTACTTACAGTAACAATCATACCAAGTATCATGATTTTCCCTCAAATAGTTTCAAAGATATTAATGTTAAAAAAAATAATAATAATAATAAATATAAAAAAAACACATACAGACGGATAGACCGAAAACGGGATGAGATAGGACACATGTTATATTACATTTTTGTTTCTTTTGGCATGCTGAATAACGTGACAAAGTTTGTTCATATGGTTGCAAAACACCCTGTATATTGCGAGTAAATTAGCATTGATTAAATAAATGTGATTCTTTATCGCAGGTTGAATAAACCAGCTGATTCAGCTTTATTATTGTCACGTCGCTAGCTCCCTGACCAATAAACAGGCTCGGCTAACCTCAAATACATTTATAGGCCTAGCTCAATGTTTGTTGGAACTCGATTTTTCAAATGGAAGAGGACAATTTTGTATACAACTATTGTTCTGTAACATGCCACACTATATTTTGTTTAGCTCTCACATAATTTTAAAATAACAAAAATAATAGGAAATATATTGTATACTGGGGATGTATGAACAATTTTGTTATGTAATTCGAATATAAAGAGTTTGTATCGCTCTCGAGAGATTCTGCGCTTCGCTACGCGTCTCGTGCGATTGCGAACTACTCTTACACTCTTAATACACAAATAACTATTAAGAAACCGTCATTTGATTTTTAAGTTTCTATAGCTTTAGTTCATTTTAAATTTATGGTCAATCAGAACGTTCGACCCATGTCAAAAATAAAAATATTATTGTAGCTTGAATTTAAACTAGAAGTCGAGATCTATGGTCAGAATCGGTGATCTTTGGTTGGTCACGGGTTCATGAAAGAGCCTTCAATATTCTCAATGAAAATTTGTAAAACAAATCTTTAGTACCATGACCTAAATAGATTTTTAGATTCACAATCAACAACATTTTTTATCCTAATTGTTCATGAATAAAGCAATTTCGTTTCACAGACAGTTTGCCAATTTCACAATACATTTTGTCCAGTCATAGATGGGAATACATTAACTAATAATTCAGTTTTAATTGTTCTCATTGCTACACAAGTCAATAATTCCGTTATGAAATCACAATGGTTGTCAACTAAATATGACGAGTTTCCTTTCGTGCAGATAATGGTCCCGTTTATACTCGTGTTCGCTCATGCAATCTTCCTGTTGTGTGTCTTGAAGTCTTGATCGTACACATAATAAAATTAATTGGGTCCTATTTATTGTTTCATTGCCTAGGGCGGGTTCAATATAGCCTTCCAATTGAAACGTCATTAACTGTACTTGTGGCGCCCATTATTAATTACATTTTGATTTATAGTTTTGGGAGACACAAGTCTTTGCCAAACTATTAAATAAGTTATTTTATTATAAAATAGTAGAGGAGTAGCATATACGGTTACAGTGTCATGGTTTCAGCTGAGATGGTGACCGTGCTGTTTACGTCCATCAGTTTCCTTTTCTTTTATCACTAACCTTGCCGACTAAAAGCACCATCTCTGTCCAACAAAATACCATTATAGTACTTACCCTGTGTCAAATAACCATTCAAAAGTTATGGTTATTCCAATACCTATCTCGGTCCAATTCGTCTATGAAATAATCTATGTTCTTGTTGGTCTCCTTGTTCGTGGTATTTCTAAAGGACCTTTTAACTTATAAACATAAACTTGCCTTACGATTTCCAGCAATTATTAATATTATTATTATTATTATTATTATTATTATTATTATATATATATATATATATATATAATAGCAACTTTATTTTTCAGTCAGGAGAGGGAAGAGCTATCAACACAGCTTTGTTCACCTATTCCCCCGACTAATATGATAGGAATTATGATAGAGTATGAGAAAAAATGGAAGGCAATAGAGAGTTTCATTCTTAGAATTATGGGCAAACGAGGAAAACAGCTAAGGTGAGCTGAGATAGAGCTCCAGTTTCGGTGTGTTCGACAATCCCAACCGGTCGATGGGATGGTGGATGACCCTGCGGGGTAGTTAATTCTTCTCTGCGAAGTAATGTCGAAAGATGGTCCCGCAGAGGAGGAAGAAGAGGATGGAAGGTTTTGGTTTTACCGAGGTAGGGAGGCCGCCCACCACCTTCAGTCCCCGGACAAAGTCATAAAGATTTTTCCATTTTTCCTTCCAAAAAAAAACTTTATTTTTCAAAGATGAGAGTTTTCCTTGGAATCATTACGTGAGTAATTATTAAACCAGTTAATTTTACTTAGTTAGAGATTAAACCAGTCGAAAAGTATGAGTAAAGAACTATTTAAAATTATCATTTGAAATTTTCCTAAATTCCAATTAGATTTTACTTAGATATAGAATAGTAACTATTTTCGAGTTCATGATTTTTGATTTATAAACTTGTTATTTTATTTATAGCCGGCAGGGTGCTTAGAGACAGAAGACGATAGTTATAATACTCCTAACGGCATGGCTAAAAAACTGTTATAGAATTCATTAGGTTGTAAGATCCTTTAAAGCAAACAAATAATCTGTCCAAAATGTTTGCCGAACTTTCTCACAAACCTAATCATAACCATAAATATTCGTTACCATCTCACCAAAAATGTTTCTAACGAGAAAAATAAGGATTAAAAAAATAATAACTGTGTTTATTTCCATTCTTATGATGTATAGAAGAATACTGATCAACTTTTTGTTATATTATATAATTTAATATATTGAAAGATATTTTAAAAAGAACCTAAGCTTTTAACATACAGTTGTCCTTTAAATCGTATTTGATTGAAATCGAATTTTTAATGGCAATGTTCATGGTTTATTTACGGTTTTTACCAATGTTTTCCTATTGGAAACCGAAATTTTTTTTACTTGTACGTGTGCACGTTAGTTTAGGTTATTAATGTTTACATTTCACCGAAATCAGTAGGGCCTGTGGCTGTAATAGCCCATGGTTAACAGCCCTGTGGATATTTTTTTTTTTTTTTTTACAGATAACTCGAACTACCATTGTTTGTAATATTTGCGACGAATACGTTTTGTTAACAAAATTTCATAAAAAACTTGAGTGCCAATGTTTTAGAAAATGGAAACTTTTGTCTTATGACAGGTACACAGAGTTCTGAGTTATCGTTAAAACTGCGAGAAACACCTCAAGATATGAACGAAATATGACTACATACCAAAATCGAGCCCTCGTTTGAACTCTACAACACTCCATGGGCAACAGACAACATCTCAAAACACAGTTTTTTCTTGTGGGCTGAGACCTCCGAACATGTAAAAACTCAACATTGATATTTTGCCTTATCACTTAACTTTCTTTTTATTACGTAGGCTATATAAGAGGAAGTAAAAACGGGCGTTAAATTTATCCAATTGTCATAACTTCACTATTTGCAACTTCACTTTTTATTTAACTATACTTTAAATTTTATGTAAGTAAACGCCCCCCGAGCAGCTCTAACTCAACTTAAATAAATAGTTACGCCTATTTGTGGAATTGTAAAAACTATTTTACAGTTACAGTTTTAAGGCAGTAAACGATGTATTAAACTTACAAAATAAACTAGATTTCATTTCAACGAAATCATTTTCTAGATTTTATGTTCTTTCTTCTTTCTATGCTTAGATGATTTTTCTTGATAAAATTAACATCAATCATAATATCTTAACCTGACGATGAAGGGGATGTCTTTTAAAAATTAAAATACGATGTAGCAAGCACACCATGATTGGAACTGGTACGAAGTAGAGATGCATATGTAGAAGTCATTAGACTACGTTCTACAAGTTTTTGTAGTTCTAATTGCGATTTTTTTTTGTCCAACACTATTTATTCACCTAAAACTCAAATATAGTTGTAAATAATAACAGTGATTACCTGTAATTTCAAAGGTAATCCGATAATTACTACTATATTATCATTTGTTGTGTAGAATTTGTTGTTCTAAACTTGTTATAGTCGACTTAATAATATGTTTAGGTATAAGTCAATATTTAAATGGATATAGTTATCAGTAAGCTTTCGACGAGTATAAAATCAGTCCTCAGACAAATCAGAAACCAAAGAAGCCATTTATCGAACTAAAAAAATTACAAAATAATTCAATACTAATGACTAGTTGTGTGTAGCACATAAAAGGTGAGAGCGCCAACTGTTTAAGAAAGCATAGGAGTTTTTTCTGCTGTACACATACAAACAGCTGGTTTTGAATGTAGGCCTACATATGGTTAGAGTTGTAATTACCTGTGTTACAAATAACGTGATTTATTTTACAATTAATTAAATTTACTGCAAAGAGTGAAGCCGCAGAGCTACCAACATTGCAAAGCAAATGTAGAAGCTAATGTCATATCGATTGTACACCTTTTATGGAATAATTTCATTCTGTCAAGGTAAACTTGGTTGATTAACAAAGGAAAGTACGCGTGCATGTTAAGCACGGACAGACTTTGTGTTTCAAACTGACCGACCATGTGATTGTGTTGCATTCAAAGTTAAAACTTGTAAAATAATTTTAGCCCATCTTACTACGATTAAAATATCTAGTTTAAAATATCTACCATTTGGAATTGAAAAGTTTTAAACAATTTCAATTTAGATTTATTTTTACTCTGTAAAATTCAGATAAAATAGTTTTCTATTTAATATATGTTTCTATAATCATATGAAACAATATTTCAAAATAAAAACTAACTCCTAGAAAAAAATTAAAATGTATCAAAAAATTCATGTTACATAAAGTATTTTTCTTTTCGCATAAACTAGATTATAAATTAATCGGAAGTAAACCTGCGTTGACAATTAATTGACATACGGATAACATGAAACGAATTTAATAACTAGTAAAGACTATTAAGGAATCTATTAAATTTGTATAACAAAGTAAAAATACTCCCTCTTTTACGAAGTTTAACTATTCTCCTACATAAAGAGTTTATCACCTTGACTTATTATGACGGTTTGACCATGGACAAGGTTTTATTTTATGACCTTCAGCACAAGAATGTTGTAGCAGTTCAGATTTGTGTTTATATTTTCTACAAATTTTCTTCTAAGAAAAACCCAACAGATTATAAATAGTTCCTCATGCATATATAAATAAAAAAGGAAAGAAAGAATATATAAAATGTTTTCGCTAATATTTCTACTGCTAATATTTTAATACTGCTTTATTAAATATAGTAGTTTTTCTCATAAACTACTGGAGAAACAGTTCTGAAACCCACTTTTTACAGTTTTCAGGTCAAATTGCATGTAAAACCACCAAATTTGACCCATAATTTGCGTCCCAGGCATTTAAGCAAGACTGTATTATACCAGACGATTAAAAATCAGGGTGAAATCTTTCGCTAGCCGTAACTAGCTGTCAAAGCGTTTTAAGACATACGTTTATATAAAGTTTTTTCTTTCTTTTGGCCTGTAGAATGGACTCAGAAAGCACCAATAGTCCGATATTTTACCAATTATTATAATTCACTGTGACGTATTTATTCTTCTTGATACGTGTTACTGTTTGGAGAAGTATTATATTGTTTCCATGTCATTTAATATGTTGTTGGATTCACTCTTACGGGGTTTGTAAAAGACAAATTAAATTTCATCTCCAACTCTATTTATTACTTAATATTTGAAAACCAAAAACAAATTGTATCACAACTATAAACCAGATACAAAGTACAAACCAAATAAATGCTGTCATATTTGACACAACAGTCTACTAGTATACTTTATCCAACAAACATGTGGTCACAATACTGAGACAAAAACATTTTAAATATTGATATTAACTTAACAAGTGCAGTTTTCGCGCGAACATTGTGTTTTAATAGTATATGATATATGTATATACAATATTAAACATAAGTGTATAGCTGGCCATATGATGCTCCCTCTTTCAGGTAAACATGTAGCCAGCTAATATACAAAAAAGAACTATCATATGGGATGTATTATAATGTATAAATAGTTCAAAGGCTAAACAATGATTATATAAGAAAACAGTAAGCAAGGAGATATGACAAACAAAATTCCAACATATATCATAACAGTAAGCCAGGAGATCAACAAACAACATTTTCCTACTAATATATGATAACTATAAGCAAGGAGATATGAGAAACAAAATTTGCAACATATATGATAACAGTAAGCCAGGAGATCAACAAACAACATTTTCCAACATATATGATAACAGTAAGCAAGGAGATATGACAAACAAAATTTCCAACATATATCATAACAGTAAGCCAGGAGATCAACAAACAACATTTTCCAACATATATGATAACAGTCAGCAAGAAGATATGAGAAACAAAATTTCCAACATATATCATAACAGTAAGCCAAACAACATTTCCCAACATAATATATGATAACAGTAAGCAAGGAGCTATGACAAACAAAATTTCCAACATATATATGATAACAGTAAGCCAAACAACATTTCCCAACATAATATATGATAATAGTAAGCAAGGATATATGACAAACAAAATTTCCAACATGTATGATAACAATAGGCGATGAGACAAAGAAAATGTGATAACATATAATTATTTATTGCAGTGTTAACAGGTATTAAAATAGTGGGGGATTTATACTGTATAAAGTTAGTGCACTAGCACATAACATGTTTACAGAATTATTACGTTTAACTCATGGTCGCCTACATAACTTTGTCCTTCAGTCGGTTTTCCTATAAGCTACAAATTATACGAACCTGTTTATCACATAAGGGTTAAACTTACGTAATAGTTTATTGCACAACAATATTACATAAAAATGGAAATTAAATAATTAAAATACCTAGTAACGACGCTTCGAGTTTATTTCAGAAAGATAAAACATGATCAGTATTAAGGAAGTATACAATAGTATTACTGGCATGTCTAGAAATAAGATCGTCAATAGGATTTTAGTTATAATGGTTATAATTTGAGACAAAATTAAGTTCAGAAAATTGGCTTCCTAATCTCTTTGTATGTTTTTACTTAGAAAATAAATTATGCAAGAAATTGAAAAAAACTTTCTCACACACCAATCCGTATAACCAAATACTATAATATTAGTAGCAATCTCCTAAAAAATGTCTAATATTACTTATATGTGAGAAACAAAACTTAATTTTCTAGAATATTGAGTTTTTCTATGTATTTTTATGGAAGGTAAATTAGTATAAAAAGGATACTCATTTGAACTTCTATTTTTGAGAGAGAGAGAGAGAGAGAGAGAGAGAGAGAGAGAGAGAGAGAGAGAGAGAGAGAGAGAGAGAGAGAGAGAGAGAGAGAGAGAGAGAGAGAGAGAGAGAGAGAGAAACTTATACTATATTTAAATAGATTGTATGCTATTTTTCCTTGTGCCATAAACCGTAAATCGTATTTGAATGAAATCGAGTTTTTAATTTCATTTACATTTTTTGTCAGATATATCTGAATCGCAATTTTCTTTTACTTACGATTTTTGCAAGTTGGTTTGAGTAAGTAATCTTCATACTTCACTAAAATTTGAACTATATTATTATTTTTTTTTTTTAAATAAGGTATTTCAATCATCATGCCGAGTTTTTTTAACCATAATTTCCGTACCATTTTGTGTGAGATAGTAAAATGATCCTTAGAGAATACATTTTAACATTTTATCAAATCTTTGAAACCGATTTTAAGAAAAAAATTGATTTTCAGTTTTGGTATTATGAGAGCAACCTCAATTAAGAATAAACGAAAATATTACCACGAGATATATTTAAAATATGCCCATACACCAAACTATTCGTTTTGAAAGTGCTCAATTCGTTAGACTGTGGTTAGACGCATACACGACAAACTACTTACAAATGTCATCACGAAAACCAGCTCAATGAACCTACTTGAAAAAATTGAAATTGAATTTTGTTTTAACTACTGGGAAGGTGGATAAATAAATATAGCACAGTAAGAGAATTAGTACCTTCATTATTGTTGTGAAGTCTTTGCAATTCTTGTTCTTTCTCTATTGGTGTATAGCATTGTTTCGCTGCTTATTGGCAGCTTCTTTAGACCACAGACAAGAGAGTATACTTTGTCTCTGCTTAGATGTAGTACACTTAAATTTTACATGTAAATTTTAGATGTAATAAATAGTTACATTTATTGAATTTAAAAAAATATTCGGCGAACGAGCTCATAGCAGTTACTAATGTGGTCACATAAAGTAATCAGTAAATTTAACGACGAATTCTAATCGGATTTGCTTTTACAATATTCTTATGTGTAATTAAATGACTAATTAATGTTTAAGATTACAAACTATTTAAAAGAAACAAAACATTTATTCACGGAAAACAAATTGGTTTTTTATTTTGTTTGTGTAAAGGATAACTGAGTTATCGAAAAAACTAAAAAAAAATAAAAATTCTTAATAATTGTCACCTAAGATTAAACCTAAACCAAAATATTACGAATTTATCATAATTGTTAATAATAATATTATAATACATTACCCAGAAAGGTCCCAAAATTAAAAAAAAATCCTTTAACAGTATCAAAATGGCGACTGGTGTTTTAATACTAACTTCTTTGGAAAGTTGTGCGACTGCTAATAAATACAAATAAATGTCAGTCGGTCACATAGCTTATACGGAACGTTGCAATTAATATATATGACAAATTATAAAATTATGAGCATGTTTTCCAATAATGTAAATATTTATTTAACATATTTTAATTGGTTATTTTTAATATCATTATTATATTTTTGACAATAATTGATTATGGATATTGACTATAGAAATTGACAAACTAATTTTTTGAATAATAAAATTCTTATAAATTTATTTATCGTCTACTATATATATATTCATTAAGGTTAATTAAACAGCCATCAATGTTCTTTCCAGTATTTATTTATGGTGCAGATTCAAAACTTCATATGCTACTTTACCGAAACTGATAACAAATTATTGTAAGAAATACGACATCCGATAATGAGCTTACTTTCATATTTTGGCGTTCGAACTTAACATCATATTTTGGAATTTTAAAAGTGCATTTAACCATCTCTGATTAAGCTATACAAATAAGAATTGGCTTTTAAAATGGATTAATTGTTTCTTTATGTTATGACATATACGCAATATTGAATTTTTACATATTATATACAGAGTGATTCGGTAATTTTTCGGGAAATGAAAGATTATTTTAATTCTATAGCGAAAAATAAGTTCATATAAACAAATATAGGTGTGTAAAACCTTCGTTGGCGAGTTCTGGCAAGGGAAAGATTTCGCCAGAATTTCTAATCCACCGGTAATATGCGGCATATTGAATTTCACTGGGTATAAATTACGACGAAACTTTGGTGGTCCTACACGTTTTGTGACCTGAAAAATTGTACAAAATAGATCCCAGAACCTATTGTGTGTGGTTTTTGAAACATTATTGTAAACCCCCCCCCCATTGAAATCGAAAAGAAAATGGAAAATTTAATTCTTAGTTAATTTATGTGAATAAAGAAAAAAAACGATGCAAATAAGAATTATTTTTTAAAAAGCCTTATTTGATTCTTAAGACCTAAAATAAAAAAAGATTTGGAGATAAAAATTATCGGAATTCAAAAATATTCTGTTTTTAGTCTATACTTGCGTATTGGTAGACAACTACCAAGAAATTAAATTTTTAGGTTTTTGTGGATAACTTGGTTATCTTTTGAGCTGCAGAAAAAAAAATTTAAAAGGCATTTTGTTTTTCGTTAAAAGTGGAAAACTGTTGATGAACGACATTAAACATTTTAAACGTCCGGCATTTTGAAAATGTAAAATTAAAGTCTTGGTTTTCTGGTATACTGGTGAAAGGTTACATAAACCATGGGAATATCAATATCTTATCAACTTCCGAAGATATTGCGTCTTTTTATAAAAACAAAATTTGTCGTTTCCAGACCTAAGTTTATATGAACTTTTAGCTATACAATCATTTCCCAAGAGATGTCCGTGTAGTTGTGAAACATCCTGTATAAGTGTCATCCATGTTGTACGACCTATTGAGGTGTGAACATAATTATTAAACCACCATTCTCTTCGATCAAGTCCGTTTCCTTCACTCTTCTTCATATCTTAAAACTCTATACATCTAAAAGCCATCTGTGACTTCGCTAGTAGGCTAACAGTGACACGTCCCTATCTGCCTCATAGCTGAACAAATATCAAATTATCTTTAGGGGCTGGAGACTGAAATTTGAATATTGACCAAGAACTTCATTTATTATATCCAAAAGAGTTTCATTACACGTAGAATTTAAATTTTTTACAAAATTTGGATTGTAGTAAGTTAAATTACTTAAAACGTATGGGAAAAACCATTTAAAATTAAGAAAACTATCAAAACAAATTTCAGATCTGTTTGATTATTACCATATACTACGTTTTACAAAAATTCGACACAATGTTGGACTCTTTAAACCTAAATGAAACTTTTCGAAAACATTTTAATCTATTTTTCTTCTTATGATTGTTTAATGTAGAAAGTAAACTGAAGTGCAGAAGTAGAGGTGCCCTCCAAGCCTTTGACCAGTTCAAGGGCAGGCGACATTCCTCCCCCATCTTAGGTGTATTGTTATAAATAATTGATAGGATGAACACCTGCATTGCCTTTAGGCGACTTGTCGGCATCTCAATAAAGAAGCTGTTAATTAAATATATCTACCAGACATTGACCTGCAGAAACTAAAGCAGAGCCTTGAACACAGTGCATTGAAATCGAGCACTTTGCTAAACTTCTACATGCCTCCAGAACAAACACGTTTTGTAAGCATTCTGTTAAGCATTTTACTTAGAAATATGTGGCCATGGCGCTGATTACCAAATTAGTAAATTGTATTTCTAGGCACCACTTAAAGATAGAAAATAGAAAATTTGTGCTAATTCATAGAATATCCATACCATCGAAATAACTGATAAAGAACAAAGTCTAATTCTCCAGCTCCATTTTATTTTCTACACAATACGATTATGGGAAAAAAATACTGCCTTAAAGAAAATAGATCATAAATTATTCATGGAAATATT
The DNA here is from genome assembly GCA_963513935.1 of Aphrophora alni. Lineage (NCBI taxonomy): Eukaryota > Metazoa > Arthropoda > Insecta > Hemiptera > Aphrophoridae > Aphrophora > Aphrophora alni. Next base: position 115,199,097 of record OY740766.1, on the reverse strand, counting down.
AATTTGGGTTCCTCGATTCCGAAAATGTTTTGAGTTTGAACAAAATATTTGTAAAATGTTTGACGTACCATTGATACAAAGTACCGTATATAGTAAGTATTGTAATCATTTAAAAACATTTACAGGCATTTTAAACAAGTCTTTGGTCATAAATTTTGAGTTATAAAACTTATAACACTTTAAATTAAGTACCAGCCTTCATCACATCTCATGAAAGACACGAGAGGTCTTTCTCGTCTCTAAGTCACATGTACATACAACCAAGAAGTTAATTCTAAATTTAAATGTATTTTCCACTAATTTTTTAAGTAAAAACCACGAAGGCTTTAATACTATGTTTATTTTATTACATAAATAGATTAAATAACCAAATCTATTACATCTCTACAATTGAAATTTTTTTCGCATAAAAAAGCGGGATATTAAAAAAATCGTTTTCGCCGTACTGCTTCAAAGTCAGCTGTTTTCAATATATACATTGAGATGATAAAGTTGTTCTTTTTAGTCCTAGGACCTGAAAACATCAACTGAGGTCGAGCTCATCAGCTGTTTCTTCGTTTATACGAATTATTTAACGTTTGTAATGAATCTATCTAAACAACCGATACTCTCGATTGTAAATATCAGATAAAACAGCTGTTACCATCGTTATAGTTAGGGTACCACTAACACAAACTAAACAGCTGTAATAGCTGGAAACTTGTGCAATTTATGTAAACTTTTGAAGGTAAATAGGTTATAACATTTTAGTTTTTGTGAAATTGTTTTCTTATATTGTTTGCAGTATAACTAAAAATATAGTTCATCACTTGGACCAAAAGAAGCTGTTCCTTGCTCATTTACAAGTTAAACTTAACTTGTATCGAAAAGCTTCACTTTTGGTGCTATTGATAAAATATACTATTTTATTGCTTCAAACATTAAAAACATTATGTTGTATTGCAGTTTATGTATTAATTTCATTCCCATAGCAGCCAATATACTAATAACAGCTAATTAGGAACATCGGCTTTAATAATATAATTTAACACATCAATAGATTAGGCTTATACACTTTTAAAATATCGAATTTTATCTCATGAAAATGATTTATATATACACTATTGATAAAAAATAGAATTTGGTCAACTTAAATATATGGTCGTCATTAAATTAGAGACTATTTTTTTAGTTATTATATATTCAAACCTTGACATTAAGGACTAGGTAACGTACAGACCCCATAATTCTTTGTAATGAATGTTTTTTTTCTTATGATAAAGTTCATACTGTGGTTCTGGTATCTAAGAAAAGAAAAACAATAGATATTTTTTTCAAGTGGCACGACAGAAATACTGTACTATGATGATCATCTTTTTGTGAATCTCTTTGATTAATCTACTTTAAATTGTTTTTATTGGACAGAATCGTGATGATCGATCAAATAGTTTTCAAGATACTGGGGTTTGTTACATTTCGATGTCAACATTATGCCAAGGGGATTAAAAGAAAACGACGCTCCAATAAAAGCTAAACAATCGGTTGAAAAGTTTATTGTTTTTCAAAAATGTAAAAATATTTACAGGTCTTGTTACTGATAGCAGCGACTACTTTGCCACTAATGCACATTTACTGTTGTAATTGTTATATGAGACAATTTAAACAACTAAGTGTCGTGATACTGCGTTCTCCTGGTTTAGCTAACTTGAATTCCGCTGTAAATATTTCATTTAACATATTTTATTTGTAAATCAAAATAGTCTGGCCATTTACAAGACTTTGCAATAACTTTGATGCAATAGAACCAATTTAATTCCCCTCTCTAGCTTGAACCCAAATTATATAACGATTTTCTACGTTCCGTCCGATTCAAGTCGATAACTAACTTGCAAATTTTCAGTAATGAGGTCCTTCAGTTTTTGACAATACGTATGTAAACCTAGAAGTTTGAAGTCAATTGGACAAACAGTGGCAGTTCAGTTCAGTTAACAAAGAGTTCTTTTAATTGAGATAATTAGCTTGTATTGTATATTATATGAGTGACGCAGCTAGGTACATTTCGACTCAGTCCCCAGGATTTAACTTTTTTTTTGGGCGTCCTTCAATTTTTTTTTTATATATGTAATTTAAGTAAACTGCTAATTAAAAAATATATATAATCAAATGTTAAAATTTCTTCTTTCAGATAAAAAATTATAAAACTTTTATTTTTTATTTTTTGTTAAAATAAAATTTACTAAAAGTTACTGGTCAATTATTTGTCCATTTTGTCCATCAGAACAGTAATTGGTTTCTCAAGTTTGAGTTCAGCAGTATTTGTTAAAGTCGCATGAAAAATGTTTCTTTCAGACAAATAAGCTTTGTAATTAAAAATTACTTACATTTACAGAGTGTAACAAAATGTAAAATATAACAATGAAATATAGAAATTTACATCATCACAATACTTCATTACGAAGTAAATTAGAAAATAAATTTATATTTATTTTTTCATATTTAATTTAAAAATAGTTTTGAATTTCATCAATTAAAATGTTAAACTATCTCTCCTTTGTGAACAAAAAATCAACTGAGAGCATATACGCAGGTGACCTCGATTCTTCAATGTGTGTCCACTTTCCATTATAACTAATACACTTTTTTTACCAAACATCTAAACGTCCTTTGCTCCTCTAGTGAAATATTCACACACTGTTGACCATTACTTCTGATAATCAGAGGTGACGATTTTAGGTTGTAGAGTAATCCTAATAAGGGGGTAAGGCGGCATGATAAAAATGACAAATATTCGAAAATTATTTATTTACAGAAGCAAAATTAAATCTAAGAATAAGCTTACAAGTAATGACATTTTTCTGATGAAATTTTTTAATTAATATTATTACAATATGTGTGTGTACACAATTTTTTTTTTTTAATTGTCTTTAGTTATATCATTGAAAATAGTTTTTAATTTATTCTTATAATTATATTAGAAATATTAATAGTTAATATTTTGGAAAATTCGAGTAATGGGATGGTGTGGTTGCGATCTGGGACCAGCTCATTTCTGATCACAACCACTATGAGTCAGATCTCGGGATTTGAATGGCTTTGTATTTCGGCAACCTCTTTGTACGACAAATGACTTGAACATCTTATGGGCACCAGAAACTGTCTGTCCTGCAAACGATCCTGCCGTTTAATTTATTAATATAATTTCCTTTTCCAAATTATTAAGGCCGTGTTAAATAGTAGTGAGACCTTTGGAAAGGTCGGTAAAACCATGTTGGTTCCCTATCATTATGTATTGCAATAGGCTGAACCTAATTACGTATTATTAATTATTACTTTATTATTAATTTAGTGTACTGACTCATTAAGAACGGTTTAACTTCGGATAGACAACACGTTTTCGTGGTTAGCCATATTCTGGGTTAACCTATTAATTCCCTCTAGGGATCCATAGTTTTACCCCCAGTAACGACAACCCATTGAAATTATAACATCTTTAAAACTAAAATCTTTTACCATTACGTGATCTATGCTTAATGTAAAATAGTAAATGGTTGAGTGTAGGCAATTTTGTGTTATTGATAAAAGCACGTTCAGTGGTTTATTGAAGTAGTTGCAATAAACACGTATTGTAGGTAACACATTTGCAAGTCCTTTAAAAAAGGTCAAATGTAGAGTTCAATTTTTCACTAACTCAGAGGTTTGAGTCTTTTGAATGCTCTTATAAGACATACATTAATATTTATGGTAATATTTTAGTAGATCTTTTTTGGTACAGATTAGGCAAATTGTAAATAAAACAATCACAAACCTTAATTAAGTCATATCGTCTGTGTCCGGTGGTAACATAATAAGGTGAAAAAAAATCTTGAATATTCAAAGATTAATTCAGATTGGACTTATTAGTGGCTACTGTCGAAAGAAAAAATACACACTCCATTAAAATACTATAATAATTAATGTATAATAGTCTTATGGTATTAATTAGCAACGAGATTTAAAATTAACTTTTTCATTACTTGTAAGTTTAGTAATCTTATTAGTACCTAAATTAAATATTAAATTCCATTACCTGTAAACAACCACCAATAAACGACGGTAGAATGTAAGGCTGAGAAACTAAAATAACGAACCAATATTGACCAACGGCGACACTTAACGTATTGATAGTAAGGGGCGTTGACGAGTAACTACATCCTCACTAGCGTATGTACTCGTCACTCCATATAATATACAAAAACTATTCGTCTATCATACATCGAATATATATGCATATCATATAGTTGCATACATAGATTCATATGATGTAACGATTAAGCCAAAACAAATTTTGATATGCTTCCTACACGTCAACACGAGGTACTGGGTGCCCCACCTAAACTAACTAACTTTTGAATTATAAATATGGTAGATTACTTTGAGTACTTTAAATGTGGAACCTTCCTTTCTTTTCAATGAAGTTTAAAAATACATTTTGTGAAATGTTAAAAATTCCCGTCATTTTCCAAAATGGCGGCCAACTTTAAAATTTGTTATAGAACACCCTGTGTTTTATGGGTTTTTTCAAGTATAAAACAATATTTTATTCTTTTGTTTTTTTTATGTTTAGGGCTAGGAATTACAGACACTTAAAGTTCAGAAAATTAAACGTTTGATAACTCTACAAATAATTGATTCCCACTTAAAATGTTACTATAGTTAACTTTTGAACCGTTGGGGGTATAAATAAGTTTTAATGGGGAACTCACCTTATTCTTGTAAGCTTTAAAATGACATGAAAATTAATTGTGAAAGAAGTACTAAGTTTCATTAAAAATAGGGATTTGATTTTCTTGTAATTAGTTCAAAAACAATAGCATTATTTGACGATCCCGTTGATTATCAATTTCTTTTGTACATTATTTATAGAAGTTTATACTATTTCCTTTTCTATGATAATTAGTTTATTTCATATCGTGTAATAGGGTAACTATGCCTCTGGCGGTACCAAACCTACCGTGATGTGTGAAAAATACATACAACTCTAAATGAACATCCGACGAGTCGTACGTGTGGACTGAAAAGGTCTTATGGCTTTACGTTCAGTCTTTAGTTCTAGTTCAATTACATTAGCGAACAGCAGTTATTTCTTCGTCCAATAAAATTGCAGCCAGTTAGTTTCAATATCTTGCCATTAAGCCATGAATTTTGACCATTCTATCACAGTTATCATAAGTTACTCAACTTTCGACGGTTTTTTATCATAGCAATAAAATTTAAGAAGTTCTTTATAAGTGTGGAAACTATGTCTTTTTGGTACCTTTTTATTTATTTGACTAGATTGTAGAAAGTCATTTTATCTTCTAAACCATTTTCATTGTATCACCTGCAGTAAATTTTTCAATTTTGTTTTGTCAGTCTGCCTACAATATACAAAGTAATATATGATAGATAGTACGGCTACGTTTATGTAAACTTGGTTAGTACTCACAGACCAATGATAAACCTCGTCAGTAGCGACATATATATAATATATAATTCATCAAAAGTACTGTGAAAATCAGTTCGGCTGATCTCCAGCTACTCGGCTGAACCCACCCTGACACTTGACAAATAAAGTAGCTATAAATCTCAGAAAATGAATTTATTTTTTTAGTTATTTAACCCAATTTTACAAAAATTAATACATATGCACAACTAACGGTCTTGTCTTTAGCTCATATGTTGCACACTCTTACAAATATATAAATTATTTAACCAAAATAGTCAACTCAGTGACAGCACAAAATAAAGATGGAGAAATCTCTCACTAGTTATTTTTTATATAACCTAAAATTTAATCAATTAAATAAATATTACAATCCTTAATAAACAGTAAATCCAATATTATTGAATATTAATTATAATATAATTTTAACCTTTCCTTAGCCTATACGTACATTTTTATTTATTTATTTTTTTCATTTGGGATATTAACTTCCTTGTCCACTACATGAAAGTAAGATTAAGTTAAATCATAATTAGCTTAATTTTTATGAATTTGTTACACGCTACTTACTACATTTTAATTATTTAAATCATTTACAAAATTGTATAAACACAGTATACCTTTTTGTTTACGTAGTTCAAATTTTGTACATCATTCAAAAAAGAAATGGGTTAGCGAAACTATAGTTTCTAATCGCGGAAGTAGATTTTCCATCCATCTCTTTTCTGGGAATTAGAGAACAATCTCTTAAATTAGACTTACCAGAAAGTAGAATTAAAGGTTTAAATCAAGGTTGGTAAAATTTTTAAAAACATTGATAAAACGAATAAACAGTTGTTCCTTTATAATGTCTAATATTTTAAACTTTTGGGGCAGTGAACATTATAAGGCAACCGTTAATTATAATGAATCTCTGTGACAATTTCGTTCCAACCCTTCTTCAAAGCGGGACACTCAGATATCTTCAGCCGAAAAGCAAGTAAAGTTCTAGACATTCGATTTTGCATGCAGGTTCTGTAGCACGTGGGACCAGCCTATTTGACAATCAGCCAAATGGGTCAACTAGTCACTTATATATGATACGCTTAACACACTTTCAAGTCTATGAAATAACCAGCTGTTTATTATATATTTTTCTCGTTGCTGCGATTTCCGTAACCACTCAAAGCTGTCATTGTATTACAGGTACGTAGCAGAACCTCATGGTCTTTGTAGTAAATATCAAAAAAGATTGGTTACATTAATCGACCTTAAGACGCTGACATATCACAGAATAAAAAACATACACAAGCAGTTATTGAGACCAGAATGTAAAACGTCACATGTGGTGACTTCTTGACCATCGTTCACAATGATCTTTCTGTTGGTATATTGTAATAATGTGCAATCGAAACTAAACTGTTTGAAGTGCAAAATCTTACATGTAGTTCCCGAAACCAAAATATGATACGTTGCATACAGTGACTTCTTCACCATCATTTACAAAGATCTTTCTGGAGGTTTATTTGACTTGAGGTTCTAGTTGGTCTATTGTAATAATGTGCAATGAAAAAACTTGTAATGACATTTGTAACCGAAGTTATACTGTCTGAAGAGAAAATTTCACATATAGTTCCCAAGACCAGAATGTGATCCAAACATCCGGTGATTTATTTAAACACACCGTTCGGAAATGATATTTATTTAGGTTTATTTTGATTTAAGTATAAAACCTGAAATAGATTCCATACCGAGATACCGAATCAAAAGTCACTTGGTAATAATGGTTTTGATAAAACTCTACTTCATTTCCTTTTATTCTCACTGAACATGATTCCCAAAATAATTTACAGCGGATCCCACGTCTTTTCAAGTTTTACTGGGACTTCCAACATTTAACTCGCAACTATAATTTCTGTTAACAGTTTTCACCGTTCCTTAATTTCTATAGTCAAAGACTGATCAGTTGTTGATAAACCTAATATATATTTCAGTAACACTTTTGTACGTTTTTCTTCTTATTTCTGGAGATATCCGAACCGATTTCTATAGAACTGTACCAAATAATAATCTTTATTGTACAGATACAACAAAATAAATCCGAAATAATATAAAAGATCTAAATAGTCTACGATTTAATTCTATTTACATTAAGCCAAACTAATTAATCTACTAAGGTGGTCACTGAAATATTTCTATGAAATGTATGTTAAAATAGTAGTGGTAACCTATAACGATATGCTATAAATCCCATAGTCACGGAAAGCCTGCATGCCTAACACATAGCCAAAGTAGACCTTCAATATTCTTTCTAGTTAGTAAATCTATCGACCTGGTTAGCAACAGTTAGGCAAATGATCCACTAAAATGTGTAAATTATAGGACAATAAAAACAAGGATTATTGTTGTGACGGAATAAAAACCAAACAAAACTTATGCAAAGCGTTCTTAATTTTTCCCTTTATTCTGATCCCTTTATACCAGTAAAATTAACTCCTTTTTGAATCATGATTTTTCCGACTCTATAATTTTGGCAATCCGGGACCATTATATGAATGAAAAGTAGTGACTTAATTGAACTTATTTTTCATGACGAATAAAATACACTAATAAATCAAAACCCACATAAAAGGTAAAATAGTCAGCTTTCAAAAAAGCGCTTTACAAAAATTTGACTGACCGTTTGCCACTCGTGATTCCTACAGCTCACTTCTAGTTTTTAAAAATAACATAATTTAAAGTTGAATTTCCCCTAAAAATAATGACATATTATAAAATAGAATAAAAGTAGTGTTACGAGTGGTATTTTATTTAAAAACTCAACATCGAATTTTGAGCCATCACAATTGTGTGAATGAAAAAAAGGTTTTAATAAAACATTATTACAAACAATTTAATAATGTCTCCAAGAACAGCCTGACAAGGTCTTTGTTAGAGGAAAGTAAATTTGCCAATATTTTAGGTTCCAATATTGTATAGCATTACCGAAGCTTATATCGATGTACCTGTTGAAAGCGCTAAATATTTCGCGTCTTAATATTTATTATAAACATAAACTACGCTCGTGTTAGTATCTCTGCCCTGTCGGATCTCATAACTAAACGAATGCCACATTTTCTTAAGAAGTCAGGACTAAACATTACATTTTTGACAATAACTTCTCTATTTGTCGTTGAAGGTAGATGGGATTGGTACCATTCTATACAAAATTGAAATTTGAAAATTTGTACTAATTTAGTGAATTATATGTTGAAGAACTAAAATGACCGCTATTTTGACACTTCAATTAGTTTTTTCTGAATTTCAATAGGATTATATATGAACACACTACACCATATTCATGTTCCTATCTTAATATCTGTATCGTGTTTACATAAAGACGCTGATACGAGCGTAGGAAGTGAAGTTCCTTCAGCTTCGAGGGCCGGCTTGGACAAGACACTGACAACAGTTAAGTGTGGAGAATTTATAATATATACACATCTACAAGGCCCAGCCAATGTCAGGAAAGCAGTGGTATACAGAATTACGCGGTTCAGAAAACCTGTGTATACAAACTTATCCTGGTGGATAAGATTCCTTGATGATACCAATACAATTTAATTATACACATCAACTTTCGGGCATTACATTTAGAGGATATCATTGTATTACATTGTATGATGAGTCCTAGGTAAGTACCATAATCAACTTGTTTTAAAGTACAATCCTTCTTAAAATATTTCATCATTTCCAGACATCCTATAATAACTCTATTGTAAAGTATATCCTTCTTTCATTAAAGTATTTCTTTATTTAAAATATAATAGCCTACTTTAATTGTTAAACTTTGTTTCCTAAATTTACAAACTTTACATTCCTTTCTGACATTCCAATCCAGGATTTCCAACCCACGGACATTAGTTTTTAAATCAGTGTACCAGGAAGAATCTGAGGCCAACCGGAATGCTTGAGAGGAAAAATATGCAACCTAACGTCACACTAGTACAAGGTCGACCGGTTTATAAATATATAGGACTCTTGCTATTATCGATTCACTTTCTAGCTAACCGTTTATTAAGTACTGTTATCTATTAAGAGTATATGTAACGAACTGAATAATGGTAAAGAAAACCACAAATTTCAACTTACTTTTAGGTAAATATACATTGTTAAATGGCATAAAGACTTTTAATACAATTTATTACTAGATTAAATAAGTTATGGATCGTAATTTATGCTTCTATTACAATTTTAAACTTTCAACTACTTTTCTCGGGTGCCATTGGAATTTTTGTGGATCAATGTCATTTACAAGTGGGATTAGTGGGAATACCAGCATAATCTTAACATTTCCATCGTAACGACCACAATCATTATTTACAATTTGTTTTTAAAATGATTTAAACTTTCCAACTTCCAATAATCCGAAGCATTTAAAATGTCTTTAAATTTCACATTTAAGACTTCGTGTAACTCAGATTGTAAATAAAATTTGCAATGACTACTTATTAGAAAACAATTCTGCTCATTTTTCTGTGATAAATTTGTCAGTTGTTAACGTTTAAAACATTATTTTAAAAATATTAAATTATTTGTAGCATAGTATTTTTTTTATACATATGTTTATGTACCACTTTACTCGTTTCCCTGGAACATACAAACTTGTTACTGTAAAACCAAATTTCTACATGTATAATTCCTTAAGATACGTGAATTAATAGAAAATTTCGGGCACACTGTTAATGTACAAGGTCGATTGTAATATACTCCAAGATGTATCTAGCTAAGTGTAATACGTTATATTCGTGTAAAGCTATGTAGCTAAAAAATGAATGGGAAATAGAAACTTTGACATATTTTGATTTCCGAGTTTTATTCAGAGGTTAAATTTAGTTTGATGACTTGTTTTAAAACAACATCTTCCAATGAAATCATTGTAAAACTGTTTCAATTCATGGATACCTACTTTCAGATTTTGACCTCACATTGAAAATTAATTTTGTTTGGATTCTAAAAAGAGAACAAAACTAATGAAACCTTATGTTTATATCATGAAATATTTTATAATTGTAGGCTATTTATTTTTTTTTAAATCGTACCTTCATCCTAACCTAACCTTATCTTTATATCATGAAATATTTATAATTGTAAATTATAATTGTAAAAAAAAAGCTTATCTTCTTGTGTTAGAACCCTTCTTTACATCTTTCCTATCAAGTCTCTCTTGACCAACTATTGTTCTTTTCCGACTCTGACGCTATTATAACTATTACAAAGCTAGTCCCTATTTTATACTCTCTCCTTCTTTAAGGCGATGACGGTTTTTTACGCCTTTACACGACAAAAGGAAAACTATTTTTCTCAAAGTACATTCACAAATACGAAGCTCGATATGGCCGAGTCACCGAATGAGCGAAGCGAATGGAATCTGTATTTAAATATACAAATCGACCCTGTCTGGCAGAGACGAAAAGCTGTTACAAACTAAGCGAGTGGATATCATATTTAATTTAAAAATGAAAATATGATTAATTTATCTACCACGAGAGACGAGATCAGACTACTAGTTGGGTTATAATTCTGTATAACTGATAATAACATGTTCAGGTAACATATGCTAGCCTTAGGTCAAGGACTAATACAATTAGGTTGAGCGTGAAAGTGCGCATGACCATATGTGTAGCATAAATTGCCTGTAGGCAAGTGATCGACTTTAGGCTAAAGTGATATAACACATTCCATAATCAAAAATTATGTCATTTGATTGTTCATAGAATGGATTAAACCAACATCCGTTCTAGTATTGCTTTGATCAAACAATTTTTATAAACGGTTTTGTATAACAATAGTAAAAAAAAGAAGAAAAAAAGAAAAAGAAAAAAAGACATGTTGCTATTTCCATCAGACGGAGTAATTTAAATATTAAACAATCAAATGTTTAATTTTGGAAGTAACAACAATTATTGTGTTCTATATTTTGCAACTAATTGTAACTTAGTCATATATTTTATTTTTAATCTTGTTTCTTCCAAAAACAACATTTAAATGTATCTTTAAATTTATATGTGTTTTTAAATGTATGTTGTCAGAACATTTTAAATGTATAAATTGTATTCTTTTCAAGTAACTTGATACGTGTCTATGAGAATCAAATTGTGTTTCTCTTTTGTTTTAATTGATCAAACATATAAATATATAGATTAATAGACAAAAAGATATCCGTAGATTATTGAGAGAGAATATGTATTGTTCATTTCATTGTGTTGTTTTCAATATTTAACTTTCTAATTATACATTTCTACCAGAAAGTATTACAATGATGATAGGTAAGATGATATCAATATGAAGCTGAACAAAACTAGTCCTCATACAGTTATTATATTTTGATGGGTTTATCTAGTGTATATAAGAATGGCGATATTGTCTTTGAAACAGTTTTTAGAACTCCTGTCGAAAGTCCGAGTTTGTATGCGTTTACTCGTAGCCTACATCCATCACTAGTATCTAAAGCTTAATAATAATGCACTTGTAACTTAAAAACTGAAGAATACCTATAGAAGTATGTCTATGTGCACATTGTCTATATATACTTTTGTTGCTATTAATTTTGTCGATGCGGTTTTATTATTTATGTATTTAATGTTTTTTTTTTTATTATTGGTATTGATATAATTCCAGTTCCCTCATATTTGGGAATTTTAATCTTAACTCTGGTGCTAATTTATTAAAATGTATCAGGTATGCCTGTTTTACTGTTCGTTCAATGAACTTTGTTGTTTTATTAGTTTTTTATGAGATTATATTCTTCATTGGTCGTGTTCTGTACAAGTCTTGTTCATTTGTTTTTGGGGAACTATAGTTAGAACTTTTTCTTTTAACATTTTTAAATGTTAACTCAAGTTAATCAATCTTAGCTAACGTATTCTTTTTAAGAATACCTACTCTAATTTCTGGAATTTATTCAGCCACTAAATTTAAATTTACATTACTATTAAATTTCATTTTTATGTTTTCTCTCTCTCTCTCTCTCTCTCTCTCTCTCTCTCTCTCTCTCTCTCTCTCTCTCTCTCTTCTCTCTCTCTCTCTCTCTCTCTCTCTCTCTCTCTCTCTCTCTCTCTCTCTCTCTCTCTCTCTCTCTCTCTCTCTCTCTCTCTCTCTCTCTCTCTTATTTGGGAATGCGATGGGGAGAGATGAGTCAGATAGTAAGTAGAGAAAGTTACTAAGGAACCTTACAGAAAGAAAAAACATACTTGGGTATTTATATACATTTATTTATAAATGATAAGAGGTTGTTTTTTGAAAATAAAAATTGATTTACAAAAGCCATAAAGAAGAAATTCTGTCTAACCATTAGTTGATATGTAGGCCTAATATAAATTCTAGCATCATGAAATCTCTGAAACCTGAGAAATGCTCAGGGACCCTACCTAAGCATAAATATGTTTCATCTGTAATATAGGTCGCAAATTGTGTCACATTTTATTTAAATTTGGATCAAAACCCCGTTTTGTAAGTGTCAAAATGGGTAGCAATTTTCGAATAAAAAAACTTTTCGAGCTTATCTTCTTACCTGAATATTTTATTTAACAAAGACAAGCGTCAACAAAGATCAAGCGACAAATAAAATTGTACATGCAAGTGTATTTTTACTAACAAACGTAATAATAAAAAGCATAACTTCAAAAAATTTAAATATCACCAATAACAGGTGAAATTTTAGTTAAATTTTTCATTAGTTTTGTTTAAAAAAATATGATCAAAACATTTTGAAACGGGGGCAGATTGGAATTATTTTCTGGCCGTTTATATTTATCTACAGGTCCCCATGCACCTATAATCATTGTCACAATGTTGTTGCATTTCCTGCATTCATTAATAACAAGGGTGAGGCCAGCAAGCATGCAAGCCACAGTTCTTTCTGAGGTATTATTTACAAAAATGTGACGCAGTGGAATACTTGGTGCACCATTTATATAAATTGTCTTCAAGTTTTGTTTACGACTATCAGTCAGTTTTAAAAACAAATTGCGCACAAACTGTCTTACACACTCAGGCACCAAACCACATTAAAGAAGACAAACCTAACCTAATCTATCCAAACCTAACCAAACCCTTTTTTTTGGAACAGTAACCAATATTTTTATTTTTTGTTCTTAGCAAAATGGTTAGGGCAAACCTTTATTTAAAAAATGAATGAACACTCCTGAAGATATAATCAAAACAGACCACAGACAACAAAGATACAGCATTACATATATTAATTACTGTATATATTATTCTATGACAAACTTTTGGGTAGAAATATGTTTTAAATGAAGTGCCACGGTATCTACTAGTCTATATTCCAAATTTCGGTTCTATCATTAACCGTTTGGGGGGTTGTACAATATGTGTTTAACTTACACATTCACATCCACAGGTTGGTGACACTATCACAATATGAATTTCAGCACACACAAATTGAATATATGGGTACAAAGCTGGCTCTATTGAAATGGCAAAATTTATCTAGTATACAACTTTGGTTTTCGGAAAGTAAAGATTTACTATACACTCAAAAAAAATTATTTTTTTTACTTTTTAATAATAATAATAATATATATATATATATATATATATATATGGAATAAATATGTTAAAACGTTTTTGATAAATTACACTACTATAAACTACTAAACTGTTTTTGTTGTTGTTGTATGGAAACTATAAACCAAGAAATTAAACTTTTATGTAAAAAATTTTAAATTCTACAATACAAATAACTTTAACCAATACATAAACTCACTTGTAAAAAGCTAACCTAACCTTACCTGATAGCTCTGTCCAGTAGGCAATCCTAATCGTGAAACAACCTTGTAAAATGCACTTTGCAAACTCACTGCACACATCCCGCACAACATGGTACCTATCCCACCCGCACAATATCACAAACAAAAGATAAGCCAAGAGCTACTGACCCAGACCCCACACCCACTCTGCCGTACATGTTAAGGTTTTGTGTCTTACTTGGTCTACATTACAGCACAGTTATGCACATTTCAAGGTAGACCGTGCCAACTAGGCTTGTCTTTCGCATAGTTCACCTTTCAAACGAGACACTGTCATTGCTAATCCAGAGGCGATAGATTCATTAGACCTTATGGAAAATCAACCAATTTATTAAACTGGTGGTGTTTACGTTGACATAATATTCACGATTTCATTTTCTATAATTAACATAACTGTAACTAATTAAAATTCTTTATAAGATTAATTTTGTCTTCTAAGTTTCACTTAAATATACAAGATTTAAATAGAAATTCAGATCAACGTTGTAACGAATAAAATAGAAAACAGAGACAGCCTCTGTTAAAAAAGGGTATTAATTTATTTCAAGAATCTTTTTTAACTTTAGGTCTAAGTTAAACAAAAACAAACGACAATATCTTGCTAGTGTTTACAAAAAACAAAATTCTAATTAGTTGAGTTTTAAAAATATTTTCTTTTTTTTTTTAATATTGGAATTTAGGAGGTTGATATTTTTTTAAATTACGTTGGTGACAAAATCATGTTTAACGTAACAAAAAGAAACGGGAAAACGTAGTTTTATCAAAATCAGTACAAAATAATAAAAAATAATATTATGGCCCCATTTTGTATTTTTAAATTATTAAAAAATGTAGTTCTTGGCTTTTTTTATTGACCCCTGTCAATACATACATTTATCGTATGTTAACTATGTTAAACGAGGAAAATGTAAAGTGTATACCATTTATGCAAAAACTGTAATTAACAAAAATAATTAATTTTTTTAAAAAAAGGGGAATGCAAAATTTTTAATTTGGACTTCATAGTGCACAATTGTTCCAATAAAGGAAGAGATTAATTAAAAAGGCAAAACATTCCTTCAAATATTGGAGATGATCACAGGTTTGTAAAATACTAACATAATACCAGACAATCTATAGATTTTTCGAGTCTAGACATCCTTTTACTTCACTAAATGAATGAAAACACATTTCTCCACAAAATCCACTATATTTTGTAATACAAATAAATGACGACGTTTTAGTGACTAAGTCATTATCCTGAGCTACAAGATGCACGTAAACCCTATTGACACTCGACTGTAATTTTTTGAATTAATTTTTATCTTTCGGCCCCCTGAGTTCAAAAAAGTTTTTTTAATGACTGTCACCCACACAGCCCAAATAAGTGAACTTATTTTTTTCAAATTTGTTATATAGGTACAACGGAAATATCATTGTATGGGAACTGTATTTGACATATTTTTAATAAAATTAGAATACAGTTGAACATACAAGGATTTTGTACAGTAGAAGCAAGCTTTGCTGTTTTGAACGAGTTTGTGGAAGTGGACTGTGATTTCGGTCTGACGTCACGAATGTCACGATTTGCGAACCTGTTGAAACGGCGAGTTTCTGAGTTACGGTAGTCATTTTAAAATAAAAAATCAATATTTGATGAATTTTGAAAATATGAAATAAACGGTTTTAAGAATATGTAAATGTAGTACAAGTTGGTAATTCATATATTGATATTTCATATTAATTATTTATTAATTACTGTTGTAAATAAAGTTAAAGACAAAGTAAGAAAAAGAAAAAATATTCAAAATTGGTCCAAATCCAAAAATTTAGTTTTCCATAAATTATATGAAAATCTAAGAAAGTATTATTCTTGAAAAAATTCGGGAATAATGATTAATTAAAAGTTAGCAGACATGTGCTACTTATAAAAGTAAGACAAAAGAAAAATTAAATAAAGTAATTACGGTATGCACAAAAATAAACAGTAGCCTACTGAAACTGTTATAATTGGTCCATACTTAGTGGAAGACAATAATAGAAATCCTCTTACTGTAAATCAGGACCGGTATAGGGTAATTCTTGATCATTTTATAGGAGACCTCAGGAGATTTTGTCGTGCCCGAAATCTGTCTTTTCGTTCACAATGGTTCCAGCAAGATGGCGCAACCAGCCACAATGCCTTAACCAACATTGCTTTCCTTTAAGAAACTTTTGGCAACCGCCTCATCCCCCTTAGAACAAACTTTGCTTACCCAGTCCACTCCCCCGATTTTACACCACCTCACGCCTACGTCTGGGGAATGTTGAAGGAGAAGATTTTCTGTGAAAACCCACCAGCTACTATTGTCCAAATCCAGGAAAAAATAACCATGTGTATAAGGAGCACGAGACAACCCCTCTTCACCAAAATGGTGCAAAACCTTCAAAAACGGTACGAGTGTTGCCTAAAACTGAACGGAGGTCATATTGAACATGTTATTACCCGAGTCTATTCGATTTTGCTTCCTTTTACTTGTATATGTTGGTAAAACTATGTAAATAAAATCTTACAATTTCAGTACTGTTTATTTTGGCGCATACTGTAATACAAAGATATTAAGATAATATATAAAATCAATAACCAATTGAGTAAAAAATAAATTCCACACCAAAATAAAAAATTAATAGTTTTTACACCTTTTGTGGGAAAATGGAAAGAGATAAAAAATAAAAATTTCAGATTAATAAGTAATAATAATTAAAGAAAAAGGATAGGAAACAGATAAGGAAATCGGACATTTTTTTTCCTTTCGGCTACGAAACTTATAGACGCGTAATTCTACGAAACTACCGAGTGTCAGTGTATTAGGAACAAAGGTGAGAAAAGTAGGATTACGAAATCACGCAAAATTAGTATCAACTATATCAGAAGAATGTTAGCTCTCTATGTTCTTGGTTTAAACAGTTCATTGTTATCACGGGAAACGAGATATATAGTAAAACCATATGGTGTGTGAATTTATTTCCTAGTTATATTCTTGTCGTCGTCATCGTATATATTGTTTAGCAGAGATTCGAAGTCTATATCCCTATATATTATGTAAGGGTTTTCAAAGCTATTGTTATAGTTGCGAAACATAACCATATAGTTTTTATTTTTTATTTTTCAGCTTCGTATTGTCCTGATACTCTCAGAGGTATAATTTTAAATTTGTTATCCTAATCTTAAACGTTAATTCAAAATATATAAGACTTACTGTCGTCAATATTCTGTTTGCGTCGTTCAAACGACGGCCGTGTCGGCTATTCAGCCATTATCAAGTTGTAAAGATGTAATCTGGTTTCCCTTCGTCAATTACAAACACTTATACACATTACACAAGAGCAAAATTACACACGAAACACTTACACGTACATACGATTAAAATTGATTCATGAATCATTGTCTACGTCCTTACTGCACAGTCTCGAATATTACTCATTTCCGTTTATATTATCATACTTTTTTTTTCTCAAACTCTCCAATATCACAAAACTTCATAGGATACTCGAACCCTAGAACGATAGACTACTATCTTCTACATTGTCCGTATACTTGACAACCCGATTAGGATTGTCGGCTGGATTATTTATAGTAGCCTACAGCAAACCGAGTAAATGAAACAGAGATTATCAAAATTTTCTATACTTGCACACGCTTTGTTTAATTTTATTTCCTTGGGTAAATCGATATATGAACTTCCCGATATAGGATTATAT
Organism: Aphrophora alni; assembly: GCA_963513935.1. Classification (NCBI taxonomy): domain Eukaryota; kingdom Metazoa; phylum Arthropoda; class Insecta; order Hemiptera; family Aphrophoridae; genus Aphrophora; species Aphrophora alni. The sequence goes on along the minus strand of OY740766.1, from coordinate 115,181,148 downwards.
ATGTTCAATTTTAATACCAAGCGTTTTCATTATGTAATGACCAACCCGATCCTCGAGATGGTTGATGTTGGGTTTCTTTATTTTTCAAATCTATGAAATTGTTAGATATAAATTCATCGGTGTTGTTATCTATGCATAATTCCGTGGCTTTTGTATTGAAAATCACTACAAAACTGTTCCTGTTCGTCTATTCTGTCTTCTGTAATCATGTTCCGACATCATTTGCACTTTACAAGACTGTTTCTCTTGATTTAACACTTGATTGATAACAGAAATAGAAACTTCTTTTCAAAACGCTCTCAATTTCACTTTCACACTCATTACATTCCTAAACCTAGTATTTATTATGCATAGAAACAGGTTCCCCCCCCCCCCCAGGTACTTCAGCCTATAAGACTTTTTGTGTACTAAACCTAGTAGTAAATCTACCATATATATATATTTTTAATGTATCAAAAGCCCATATTGTAAATAAATGTAATAAAATGAGAGTCTAGTAATAATGCATCTATAAAAGCTAACATATTTAGTGAATATGAATTAGTTACATATTACCCTACTGTGCTCATTACCTTAGTTCAAATTTTGGAGACTTTTGTAATTCATCTTTTAAAATTCCTTTCTGAGAAAAGCGAATATGAGTTACGAGGTTCAGAGTTTTGTTGTCTTCATAAATTAAAAAATAAATAAAATAAAAAATAAAAATTTTAATGGATTAATAAATATAAGTCTTTGAGGTGTAGGCCTAATAAATATTTTGAACTTCTTACACACAAAAATCAGGAATTCTCTAATATATGAGTAAAATAATGACAATTTTTGTTTTAAGTATCCCAATCTGATTCCCTTTTTTGACCCTAAAAATGCCTCTACAATAAGTTCAACATTAATGAACAAGATCTTGGAAGTAAATATAATTGGGACTGTATACACTCACCAAATAAAAGTAATGTCATTTCTAAATTTTGAAAGCATTAATATAAAATTTGTCGGTATCAATGAGAAGGACAAAGTTTACTCCATTAAAATCTGCAATTGAGGGAAAACTATTATCATACATTTATAAGACGGAAAAACAATTATGTGTATGTATCAAATTTCAGCCTTTTAGTTCGAAGTCAACTAGCAAACAAAATAAGTAAAAAAATATAGATTTCAAAAGTTTGAAGATCACAAGATTTTATTCCACAGTTATTAGTAGTAGTAGTGATGTGGGGGTGAAATTCACTGTAACCTCTAGAGATCTACTTCTTCTAAGTCTGGGAACCTTCGTCTATAGAAGCCCCAGCTAGTTTAGGGGGTCAAGGGTAGGTATCTCTACATCAATCTGGTATGGAGGATGGTCAAACAACTCCCATTTGAAACTGTCCAAATGGCCTTGTATCCTTAATTATGAGGTTTTTTTAAATTTTCTCATTTACCTTTTCAACAAGTACATCTGCCACAACAGATGATCATCAACTTATTTCTTTGTTATACGCGTTGTTCATCCACCCGAGAACAAACAACAGCACCATCACTAATAACATTCTTTCCATAGCTGCACAAAGTTCGCAGCTGTGAATGTCTACTATTGTACAGTTATTTCCACACAGGAAACTAAATAACATCACGTTCTATGGAGGAATTGGAGCAATTGGAGAAATTTTAATGGTAACTGCCATTTTGAACAACAGTATTGGCACAAGAACAGCCTGAAAACCTTCCTACAAGAACTGTCTTACTCGTGGTGAGCCAAACTACACAGCTCTGAAAAGATCACACCACTGCTCCTACTCTTCCGCACCCCAGGCAGAAATGAAACTTAGTTTCCGAACAGCCCTTGAATGCATGGTTAATTATAGCTCGTGCATCACTGAAAATGACTTTTTTGCTGAAACGCGTTAGAGTTAATATACACATTATTAGTGACAAATTGTGTTAAAATTTTATTTTTATTTCACTATGACAAAGTATTGTCATACAAGGACAGTCATACAAAGTATTTTCAAGGACAGTGAAACAAATTTAAAGATCATAATGTTTGGAAGGGAGAACACTGCACAAAAATTAATGCAGTAAAAAAATATGTCAAGCAAATGAAAGTATCCGAAGAGGAGGTAAACCACAAATATTATAAAATATGTCATATTTGTATAAAGGATAATTTTCCTAAAACAAATAAAATAGTTCACAATCACGAATATGCTATGAATAAATACTTATTTATTGGTCCTATGCACAATTCGTAAATTTATATCCAATGCAACAATTTATTCCTAATTTGACAGGGGGCGGCTGGTCTAACTATTATAATGTTGCACAACAACCTGTACTTTCTCATTCAAATAAATTTAATTTCTATTATTTAAAAAAATTTCAATTCTAATTACGAATTGTATTTAAAGAATGTATAACGTTTTTTAGAAAGAGTTACATAAAGTTAATAATTCTAACAAGAAAACTAAGTGAAGGCAATATAATAATCAGAACTAGTGCAAAACAGTGATCCGGTAAATGAAGGATGTTGTAAAGCTACAGCAACACGAGCCTCGTGCAGCGGGCGGTTAGAGAAAAGGCTAGAGTTTGTTTTACAGTGGCTGCAGTATAACATGCTACACATTCTTCATCCATAATTCGAAGATGACACATCTAGGTGTAATCTTTATGCTACTAGAATTACTCAGAGAAGCTAACTGTCATTTGTTGTTTTTGTTGCAGCCTACAAGAAATCATTCAACTCTTGTTCGGTGAATAGAGGAGAAAAGATCTGCATGGCACACAAAGAATGCTGAGCCTGTGCTTTCTTCATGCAATTCTTCTTGGCAAGCAGAACAGCCTGACCTTTGGCCAACAGCAAACCATCAATTCGCACTTTTGCTTACGGACTCTGCAATCACCCCAGGGGCTAATGCTAGCGTTAAGGAATACGAAGAAACCTTGGAATCTGCGGTAAGTTTCTGTTTCTAGTCATAGCACTAAGCCAACTTGTGAGCTAGCCTCCCAATTTTGGTTAGTGATTTCAATTTTTATACTGTCCCCACCAGACTCAGACAGGACTTCTTTTTAAGCAAGTCATTTTTACCTCAGACTTGCTCCTTCAGAGCAATGTGAATTTTCGGTGATGAGGTCAATCGTGGCCAGAGTAATCACCCGTTAGAAGTCTTGGCTTCACCAGGCAAACTCCAGAGCAACTTAACTAAGGCTAAGATTTTAGTTAGATCAGCTCACAAGCGAGTCAATTTAACTGAAAAGGCCCCACAGCATCTACGGTAATAGGCAAACCAGTTCAGGCCAAGGGCCCTTTTCAGGGCCAAACTAGATCTTCTAACCTAGTCCAATCAAGCCCTTTAGGCAATCATTTTCCTAAATCAGCCAATGGCCAGTCTAGTCCTTCACGACCATTGACACAAGAAAGTGTAGAAAACACAATAACTTTCTAAATTCCTAGCTTTCAGGCTACGAATCTGACCGTAACAACCACTCTGCTACCGCAAAACTGACTGCTTCACACAAGGAGAGAATCCCTTCCATTCTCTGGGATGCTCTTAAGAACTGGCAGGAAATATCTAAGAAGCTGAGCTAAGCCACCAACGGCAATCTTAAAGTAAGTTGCCAAGGGAAAAATTTCAGAATTTTTTCCAAATCCATTGATGCATTTCGGCGCACACTACTCCAAGAAAAAGTAAACTTCCATACTTTCACACTTATCTCGGAAAATAAAGTGAAGGTTGTACTTAAGGGTATATCCTACACTACACCGACTGAGGACATCAATAATGACCTGGAGATAAGGGATTCTCTCCCACTAACTGCACCTCCATCACTAACGGCAAAAAGATGGCAGTAAATGTCTTTCTTATCAGCCTTAAACAAACATCCAATGTCCATGAAATCTACGACATAGAACACATGTTCTATGTCAAGGTCACTGTGGACAATTACAACCCAAGGAGGTGAACACCCGTCAAACTATAGAGTATCAATAGGATGAAGAGTGCCAAACTACCCAGGCTACCCTGCTTTACACAACATCTTGCAAACCAGGCTCCTCCCCAAAAATCTGAAACGGCCATGCCACCAACTCCCACTTCAGAGAAGGAAGTTTGTGACGATTTTTTTCTTCTTCTCATGATTGCGGTTTCACGTAATAACCGTCACAAATTATTTTTTTCTTTTCAGATTCGCTCTAGCCGGAATGGGATACGTTCCAGGGGTCTGGCAAGATATGGATCGGAAGATATATTTTTGGAAAGGTTCTTGGCTCAGTTTCAGGCCGTTCAGGAGCAAAAGTTCACCATAGTCAAAAAGTCCTTTCCAGAAAGGTTGGGGTGAAAGAGGTTCTAACCTTATAGCTACTAATCGTCCTGATTTCAGATGCAAAATATTTAGAAACTATCCTATCGTAAACGGCCTGCCTATATATGCACCTATGTCAAGAAAAAAGGCTGAATATTCTCCAGCAAAGAAGGAGAAGGCTGAATATTCTCCAGCAGGGAGCGAGAAAGCTGAATTTTCTCCAGCGAGGAGCCTGGAGGTTGAATATTCTCCAGCAGGGAATAAAGAGGCTGAATATTCTCCAGCTAGGAACGTGGAGGCTGAATATTCTCCAGCTAGGAATGAGGAGGCTGAATATTCTCCAGCTAAGAATGGGAAGGCTGAATATTCTCCAGCTAGCAATGGGGAGGCTGAATATCTCCAGCTAGGAACAGGGAGGGCTGAATATTCTCCTGCTAGGAACGGGGAGGGTAAATATTCTCCAGCTAGGAATGGGGAGGCTGAATATTCTCCTGCTAGGAACGTGGAGGCTGAATATTCTCCAGCTAGGAATGAGGAGACTGAATATTCTCCAGCTAGGAATGGGTAGGCTGAATATTCTCCTACTAGGAACGGGGAGGTTGAATATTTTCCAACAGGGAGCGAGGAAGCAGAGTATTCAAATGACAAGCTATCTGAGTTCGAGTATCAATGTTTGAGTAAATCCCGAAATCCTTTTTGGAGCTCTAGGGATACTCTATTTACCTATCCCTGACAATGTAATACTAACATGCACAGTAGTTAAATTTGATCAGTCTGTGTCCAGTGCTTAGAACGTTCACATTTATAGGCCTAAAGTTCATTTCTGTAGTATTTCTCGAGGTCCCTTTGTTTTGTTTTTTTTGTTTTTGTTTTTTTGAAAGTCAGCCTGTTACAAGTTCCAATGGAACTTACTCCTGAAGTCCTAATTTAACTTATCCAAGAAGTTCAGTCTGAAACAACTCCAGCACCAGTATTAGTTGCCGCCAAAACCTATGCAGCCATTGTCACTCCAAGGCTCAGCGGCCAGCCAAAAAATCTCTACCCCTAAAAACCAACAACCCTACATGTTTTAACCCAACATCCCAGCGGTAGTAAAACCCGAGCTAGTGATCCAGGTCACAAAACCTGTACAGGCTGCCCCTGTGAAAAAGGTAGTTGTGAATACGCCTCTCCAACCCACTGAGGAAACTGGATGTGTCCTCTCAATACTAAAAATGTCAAAACAAGTAACCATGTGGTTCCAAGAGATCCTACCCACTGTCATGACAACGACAGACACAAAACAAATCATAATAACCATTCTAACATTGCTAGTAGCTTTATTCATGCAACAAGGACTAGAGGCTTACTGTGCTAGCATGGAACGCCTCAGAAGTTCTCAACCGTAATCCTGAACTCCAACACTTCCTCCAAGACTGAAAAATATCGGTATTGCTCTGATATCAGAAATCCATCTAAAAAACAAAAATTATTTCAACATTTCATGATACACTACTTATCATTCAGATAGCCAAATACTCCCTCACCAATAAAGGTGGGACAACACTGTTGGTGCACAGATGTATCACACACTTTGATTATCATCCCACAAACTCTGATAGAAGACACTATCATCCCAAATTAATTACCAAGGTGAAAATGTACGTATCATTTCCGCAAACATTTCACTTAACTCATCCAAACTTTTAATGGGGGATTTCCAAAGATTGCTCCACTCCAATAATCCGACCATACTCCAAATACCCGCTGTGTAACCATATAGTAACTAACAGGCTAAGTTCCCATAGGACTTTGTACTTCTACCGGTCTAGCTACTAATTCACTATTTTTTGTAGTTTCACTTTCTTTAATTTCACCAGTTCCTACCTACTCTTATTGCTTATATCTTCTTTGATAACACTTCCTTCACCATGAAAATTTGTCCTTTGTGAATCAACATGCCTTGAACTGAAAGGTATTTGTGGGGTTTGGAGGTTTTGAGAGTACTTAGAACATCTTCACTAACTAATTTAAGCTCATCTACATGGCGATCACATTCATAGTTGTCTATTTACTTCTATTGTATAATATAGAGTTCTGTCTTTATTTGTAACTTTACCAATTTGCCATTTTTGATTAGGAGAAGTATAGTTTCGAGATGCAACTTTCTGTCCCATGAAGATATGCCTATCCTGAAATGATGTTAAATTATTCCTAGTATTGTGATAAACATTTTGATTTAAATCTTGTCTGCATATATCCAGCCATGTAAATCCAGTCTGTAAATATCTCTTTTTAGGAAGAATCTTGTAGGACTTTCGCTTGTTGTTAATATTTTAACACGTCTATATGCTAGAAGAAAATAATTTAATTTACTTTTGACTGACACTGAACCATTACTCTTTGAACGTATTGCTTTCTTTACTGTATACACATACTTTTCTGTTTGTCCATTGGATGGTGCATCAAAAGGAGCCCATGTAATATGTTTGATGCCATTGTTCTGTAATAAAAAGCTGAAATTCATAACTTGTAAATGGTGAACCATTGTCACTAACGAGAACCATTGGAACACAATACCTATAAAATATATCGTCCAGTTTATCCACTGTAGCTGTTGTTATATTTGAAGTGATTGGAAACACTTCGAGCCACTTGGAATGAGCATCAACAACAGTAAGAAAAGTATATCTGAAAAAAGGTCCAAGAAAATCTGTATCCATTCGTTGCCAATGGGGAAATAAACTAGTAATTGTACCTTCATCTTCACAATACATAAATAAACTTTTGATACGGTATATCTTTGGAATATATACTCTATTTCCAAAAAATATACACCCATATTGCTAAAACTATCTCCCATCTTTGTCTTTTAAAGATTCCCCTTTACGCAGTGTTTCATATATTTAAAACAAACTGTGGTTTTCCACTGTAGCTTTTGTGAAGTCTTTAGCTTGGAAAGGAACATTTTCTCTTTGAGATAACTGATAAAGATCAAATTTATCTTTTATAAATGTATTTTTATTTGGTAAAGCAAAATGTGATCAAAACTCAGCATTTACATGTGATTCAGTTTATCTGTATATACAGTAGAACCCCTCTAATCCGCCCTCGGGTGGTCCGTTACACCGGTTAATCCGACCGTGCTCGAGCTCGCGATATTGTGCCGACTTACCGATGACTTACGGACCATCTGGCATTCTTTCCGGTTTGGTATCGCTTTCCCGCTTTAGTGCTGTGTCATCCCGCTTCAGTGCTGTGTCATCTCTCGTGTTGTTTCTATTGATTTGCTATAATACAACTTGCAAAGTTTAAATATAGACTTTTAAAAGATTATATATCACTTATTTCACTATAAAAAAATCTCTTTATATAATATGTAATAAATATTGACTTTTTTCGGGTAATCCGACCTTTTTTGCGTTGCGACCATGCCCCCAGTCCCGAAGGTGACGGATTAGATGGGTTCTACTGTAATATCAAATTGGAATCCTTGTAGGAATAATATAATAAATTATGAACAACCTTGTAGCACTAAACACAGGTAATTTCTTTTTATCTCCAAATATGTATGAAAGTGGCTTATGATCAGTGCACAGATTTAAACGTTGACCATATAAAAATTGGAAAAACTTTTGAACTCCCTTATTAAATATCAAGAGCTTTTTTATCTATTTGAGAATACTTTAATTCAGGTTAACTCAATTTATTAAAATCACTAATATAATTGCACACTACAGGCAATGTAACTCCACCTAGAACACAAGGTGCATCTATACCAACGCTCTCTGTTTTTATCCAGCTTCACCACAAACTGTGCAGATATCTTTTGAGTCTCCCTTCAATGAGCTGATATTTTGTACCATAGAAGGATCAATGTCATTAAATTTGTTATTGTCGCATATTTTGTCATTTTCATCAACTGATGACTGAAATGATTCCGAAATTGGCTTTTTTCTTTTGATTTTCTCTGGTTTTGGTGGACCAATTGCAGATACAAAGCTTCGTTTCGCAGCTCTCGCTTTCCCTTTTGTTATCTGCCTAGTCTATTTTAGGCCTAATTTCTTTTCTCATCTATTTCTAGTTCGAATTTAACCGGGGTGCTGGTTAAATTCTCTGAATGCTGCTTTTTTTTCACCCTAAGTGTTTCATTTCTCTTTTAAAATTTTTAGTGTGCTGGATAACTCTGAAAATGAGTTCATTAACCCTTGTGAAGATAGAGGGCACAGGGAGTTTGCTTTTTTTATTCTATTTGGTATCTGTGTTTGTGAATTGCTAAAAAAACCCTTATCTAAAGAGCGAATTAAGATATCAAGTCCAAATTTCGTATCCATGTTTGGATAACACTTTTTAACAAGTCTATAAAGCATTTAAATTTTATAAAATCTTTATAATCGTTACAAAATAGCATCCATTTTAAATATTGGATACTTCAAGAAGAACTTTATAACTTTGTAAATTCATATAAATTTATTCAGACTACTTACAAAAGCTTTATTTTGCACAAAGTCAATCTGCTTGTAACATGGCTTTCAGGCAACCTCCCAGCCTTAATCGACCTGGTACAAAACAACACCTTAATATTCACCATGAAAGCTCCTGGACCTGACACCATTGGAAACCACACCTTGAAAAACTTATCAGAGAAAAGGCTCGGTTTTTTACAAACAAATATAACACTATTCCCCGCACACAATATTTTCCCAAAGTCTGAAAAGAAGCTAAAATCTTAATTTTCCCCTAACCAAGTAAGGACAAATACAACCCTGACTCTTACAGACCTATAAGTTTGTTGAATACCATGAGCAAGGTTTTCAAGGGTACAGTGGTATCATACAAAAACTAATTATTATACAACTTCCTAGACGGGTTATTAAACCTAGAAGACCAAACGTTTAAGGTTAATGTAGACCAAACAACATCTAAACTGAGGACAATACAATGACGTCCAATGTGGCCATATACAAAGACAACATCGCAATACAGTCATGTCAACTACATATGATTCACAGAAAGCTTAAAAACACACTGAACACTTTAGAACCATTAGAGATTGGAGCGTGAAAATGAATGTGTCCAAATACTAGGTACTTTTTCTCTCCAAGCCTTTGAGGCTATTTAATGAAAACTTCATTGGACGGGCCAAGTCAAGTACCTTGGGTTAATCCTGTATAGAAAATTAAGTTGCTCTTCCCATATATCTTGCATCCTAAAAAAAGCGAACAAGATACTATCAAAACTGTATCCACTATACAAAAAAAAAGTTCTCTTGCATTGAGAATGGCCTCCACAAATATATATGTATCACTACTTAGAAGTATCATTACATAAGATTCATCTGTTTGGGAACCCACAGAGATTGCTAATATCTGTGGACTACTACTATTCCAAAACAATGATTTAAGATTAAAGTAACAAGGTGCACAAAGACCTTACATAAAGATATAAATGTGCCATTCATTAAACAACATAATAGTTAGTCGTTAGTCTCTACTAGGAGGCTCTTGTACAGCCTACATAAACATTAATCTCGTCACATAATACATATAGTCACTGTCCCTGACACACTGAAACGGTTTGGGTTTTTCACCAAAATCGTTCCAAAAACAAAATTTTTTGTAAAACATAAAATTTTAGTTAAAACATAATAAATATCAAGAATACATAAATAAATGGTAATATCCATAAATAATTAATAATGTGCACAGAAAAAATTAGTTTAATATGAAGGAAAGTAGAATTATAAAAGTTTTGTCAATTTCATTAATAAATGAAACATCCAAAGCGTAAGGGAAGTGGGGTGAGAGACTAGTGGACGGACAGGATCCTACAGGTTAAAAGATAACAATAGAGTTGTTGGTCAAGTGACATTTCAGGTCCAGACTGGATAAAATAATTTGATTCAACTTGTTACAAAAATTATTCACATGCAATCTCCTATGTTAAATTTCAAATTGTTTAAATTTTGAATATAAAAGCATATTATGATAAAGAATAACTGGTTAGCACAGGAAATACAAGAAAATGTTTATTAATTCGAATAGTTTAATAGTTATTGCAAAAAACATGCATAGACAAAAAACTAAAATTTTGTCTAGATAATAAGTTAAAATTTTTATAATGGAAATAGGTTAAGGATATGTGACATAATATAATGATACCAAAATAAGTACATATATAATTAATTTGGGGGGGGGGTTTGACCATCTAAAAATCGACAAAGTTCAACAATGAATAACTCATCAGAAAATGAAAATAAATGAAAAACGTAAAGAATTCCTTCATTTCTAAGGCAGAGGCTACAAAAACCAAAAAGAAGAATTAAGAAATTCCGAACCGATCAAAAGTTGGTCAAAAAAATCATGAAAAACGAAAAAGGGTACATCTTAGAAAGTTATCATCCTACAACTTAAAATCAAAGTTGTATGGAATCCAGAAGTCAAGAGGAACAAAATGACATTTACAGATTTCCAGAATTCCTGTTAGAACCAGAGATATGGGAATTATCAAGAAAGTTTTTCAAACAATTCGGACATATGTTTATATGAAGTTTTTTCATATGTTTTTATCTAGAATCAATTCACAAAACATGTACCTTTCTTCCTGAACACCCTGTATAGACAGAATTGTTTATGCATCAAACGTATTGTGTTACCAGTTCTCATGGTTTTTTTTTTCAAATAACACATTCAGTATTCTAGAGTTATATACATTGATGGATATAGTATAAAATTTAATACTACTGTGAAATCCTAATGAATGGTAAATCACAATGCAATTGGCAAGTAATCCCTAAAGGATTTAACTTTTACAGTTACCCTGATAGGTATTTTGTTCAAATGTACAGTAGCTGTGATATTATTTATTGTTAGTCGTGGCCTATGAAATTGTTATGTCATATTGCATTCTATACAGTAGCCAGATTGTGTTTACAAAAACAATTACAGACTGTATTCAAATATCGTTGTTTACAGAACTACTAGAATATAAAGAATTCTAATGTCGTATAGCATTCTAGACAGTAGCCAGATTGTGCTTACAATAACAATTACTGACTGTATAAAAATATCGTTGTTTACAGAACTGTTAGAATATAAATAATTGTAATGTCAAATTGCATTCTAGACAGAAGCCAGATTGTGTTTACGATAACAATTACTGACTGTATTCAAATATTGTTGTTTACAGAACTGCTGGAATATAAAGAATTGTAATGTCGTATAGCATTCTAGACAGAAGCCAGATTGTGTTTACGATAACAATTACTGACTGTATTCAAATATTGTTGTTTACAGAACTGCTAGAATATAAAGAATTGTAATGTCGTATAGCATTCTAGACAGAAGCCAGATTGTGTTTACGATAACAATTACTGACTGTATACAAATATTGTTGTTTACAGAACTGCTAGAATATAAAGAATTGTAATGTCGTATAGCATTCTAGACAGAAGCCAGATTGTGTTTACGATAACAATTACTGACTGTATTCAAATATTGATGTTTACAGAACTACTAGGATATAAAGAATTGTAATGTTTCCAAGATCAATATCCTTTCCTAAGTATTTTTTCTGTATCTCTATTACATAATAGAATGCAGCCACTGCCCATTATCACTTAGATAACAAAGTAACTCCTTAATGAATTCTTATATTTGGGAGTTATTTCTTACATTTTTAATCATATTATCATTTTTTCATTAAACCTAACTTATGCATATAACCTGATATATTGTTTAAAAATTAATCTATCAACTAAAACAGGACTTAAACTATTTATTTAATAAAATGAGACATTCTATTCATATATTAAACAACAGTTTTAAATAAAAATTACACTACAAAAAACAACATTTGTTTACAAATTGAGAACATCTGTTTCTATACTCAGGAGTGGAAGATACAACTAATTTGTCATTATCATTAGTAATCCATTGTTTACATATTTCACCCAAGATTAGAACTAAACCATTCCCATTGCAATTTGTCACTATATGTACAAAAATTTGAAAGTACACCTTGAAGAAATTTTTCTCTCACAATAACATACATAAAGAACATTCTAGTATTTTAAAATCATGTTCGTTTGTAAACCAATTACAAAATTACTTCTGAAATAACAGTTATTTATGAATTTAGTAAAGGCCTCTAGAATCCAGCTCAATCTTGCCACCCAAATTTGGATCCAGTTGATTTATTTTAATAAAAAATTTAGTAAAATACCGGTGCATTTTATATAAATTGAAAAAGGTTTTTAGGCAAATAAATTAAAATGGTTTTTATTTGAAATTGTTTAATTTACAAGAAACTGACATGCACTAATGGAAAGTAACTTACTAAACATATTAGTACAAGTCAACTTCATTAAAATATGCAGTATTTGACATATATACAATTTCTCTTATCAATATATAATAGTTCACTGTACATATAGTTCGTTTTAGTTTATTTCTATTTAAAAACTATACAAATTCAGGAATATCCACCATTTTCAAAATGAATAAGACAACATATTTACAGAAATGTAAAGAAAATTAACAATAATTGTTATTATTATAAATTAAAAACTGACAAATAGATACATATAAATAACGATAACATTGACTATGCACTAATTGTACTTACATGTTATAAAAATTAAAAATACAATTTTACGCTTTATTTTAGTGCAAGATAATTACATCTTGGTAATTACATGCATCATATAACACTTGTGATACACAAGCTAACAGCAGGTCTTCATTCAGTCTCTGACAAGGTGGGTATATTCAAGAAATCAAAACGTATTAATTAAAAATTCCTCATTAACCATTATTTGCTAGATGATCAACTGGAAGAATTTAGAGTTATAATTACTAGCATTTTGGCGACATCTTTTGATTTAATACATTTTTTTAAGAATATCTGTGACAAAATGAGTTTTTAAAACACAAAAATTGAAGTCAAAATGTATTCATTTTTTATCTTGATAAACATATTTATGAATGGTTAATATATAATCACAATGTTACTTAACAGATTGGATAAAATGCTAAATAATAATATAGCTTTATATTATGATTACAATTTAGTAATTTTTTATTGTTTTTAACGTTTATATATAAGAAACTAATACACAATGATTTTTTAAGTATGAATTAGTCCTTGTTATCAATTAAATACCAACTACAGTACTACATAAAAACATTAGGATAAATTTGCAACAAAAAAATATATAATTTAAAAATAAAAACACAGGCCAAAAAAACTAGGTCTGAGGATTAAAATTTGAGTCTTTTTATGTATGTAGTAGTTCAATAGATAATGAGACTGGATCCATAATCATAAACGATTAAATAATAGATTTTTATGTGCAAATGTCCATCTATTGAAATTACAACATAGATTAATGATCATCATGTACTGCAATATAATCAATATGTTAAATTAAATATTCAGTCACTAAATAAAAAACCCATATTTCCAAAAGAAAAATCTATTTAAAAATCAAATCAACTAAATAGTCACCTTCGTTCTTCACGAGAAACAAATTTTTAGTACCTATAAAGTTACTCGATTGTTTGTGAAACTATACAATTTATGATCATAATACCCAACTAAATGTTTATGTTGTGGAAAATCATTTTTGTTTAATTTTATTCGTTGTCCTAAAATATTAAAACGAACTAAAAATCCTTTGAAGTTTTAAGAAATTATAATAAGATAATCTCTTCACTATCCCTTTTAATACAGTGAAAACGAAACAGAATTTTTTAGAAACAATATATTTCTATTAATGAGACTGTTTAACTGTTTCTCTGTGTTTCACAAAATAGGAATCAAAATTAATTATCCAAACTTCAAAATTTGGACATAAATATGAACAAAATTACAACTCTCCCTATACAAAACTCTTCCTCCTTGTCAGAGACTTTAATTATATTATATTTTATTGCCTAAGAATGTGATTTGTTGTCGTCGAACACTCCAAACCTGATTCAAAATGAACAATTTAACCTGAAATGAAGTCAAACACATACATTATTATAAATATGCAATAAATAAATTCAATTATTAGAAATATAAGAAACAATACATCACTTTGTAAAATCTACTATAACTGTACGAATTTACTAAGAGTCCTGTATAGATAGCAATTTATTTTGTTTTAGAAGCATCCTATAAAGAATAAAAATCAAAATAGAATATTTTTTTAAGTTGTTTTATCTCATTTCCTTTTATTTGTTTTAACTTAAATCTTGGTTCATACGGATGATTATAGACTTACTACAAGAGAAGTTTCATCAATAATATACAGTTTTGGAAAAGAAACATTACAAATAACTAATTTTAAGTTTAAGGGGAAATCGTGGAACATGGGACAACCATTTAGTACCATTCAGAGTCAATTTATAATGAATTTATAAAACCATTATTAACCAAATAAACCAGATATTAATCTGATATAGTTATGCAGATTTCATATACCATTAGGAATTTTCAGATATCTAATGGTAATTGAATATTTTCAGATATTCTATAATATTGAAATATTCAATACAACCCTGGATATGGCATATAGTTCGGATTGAGCCGATGAGCAACGTGTCTGCACAGCTAACCGGCTCGCCAAGCAGTGGAAATCACTTTTTTTCCTTTTTTTTAATTCAACATTTACCCTAGTAAAAATATCGTAATGCAATTATTTTTAGACAGTTTTAAAGCTAATGTTCCATAGATTCATAATCATACAACCAAAAGTCCATAAAACTGTATAATATAAAATTTGTATATTTCGGCGCTATCAAGTGATGCAACAACTGCTTAATAGTGAAACACAAATTTATGTCATTCTTTATCTTATTTTCACAACTGAATATTTCTGTCTAACAAATCTACAGTAACACTGTTCTAAAAAACGATTTTTCATCTTTCGATCCGTGCTTTCCAAATTTTTCTTAAATCTATAAAAATTAAACAAATCAATAATTTATACCCTAAAAAAAATCACTTTTTTCAATTCAACTTTCAATATTACTGTATTGAAAGTGTTATATATCATTGTAAAGGTAATGTTTCAACCTTTCGTAATCATATAACAGAAATTCTATACAGCAAAAGGTAAAAATTAAAGAATTCTATGTAGTTGGAGTGTTTTGTGCCGCTAGGGCGGAGCACTTCACGTTTCTCTGCAATATAATAAAATATAATCTCATTGATCATATAATTTTTGTAAGTGGTACTTGTCCAAATACTACAAGCTAACAATATTTTATAGTATTTTTCTTTCTCTTTCGAACTACATACTTGAAATTATTGTACCTGTCATAGTTTTTGACATATATACATTCTAAGAAGTTATACCCAACATTACCTGATCAAGTTTTCTTTTCCATACATTTACGAAATGTCAAATATCGATTAGCAATATTTCGATTTTTTTTATGACCTTTTAAATCAAGGATAAAATAAGCACTAAGCTACAGTTTCAAATGTATTTATTAACTTATTTAGCTACAATTGTTTCGCCTTGCGGCATCTACGGGCTAATTATTAGCCCGTAGATGCCGCAAGGCGAAACAATTGTAGCTAAATAAGTTAATAAATACATTTGAAACTGTAGCTTAGTGCTTATTTTATCCTTATTATGGAGTTTCAACAAGTAGTTACTGCTGTTACAGTTAAACCTTTTACATCATTGGAAAGTAGTTGCAGATCTGTTGAATGTTTTATTCCATTCCCCTGTACTACTAATATTTGGACTAGTCTGTACAAGCAAAGACGCCATTACAGTCGTATCTAGTAATCTCCCTGTTAAAGCTACTTAGTGTAGTGTTACCAAAGAAACGGCTGCTGCTGTCTGATACGTTTACTGCGTAGTAAATTATGTTTTAAGTGCTTTTCATTTTGAAATTTATTATAAATTATATATTATGTTTTGTTGATATTTGCCGATACAGATTTATATTCACAAATATATTCTACAACTATTGTAAGTTTTTGAATAGTCTAAAAAATTGTATGCAAGTTTGTTGGTGATTTTAGGTTAACTTTGTTTTGACATAAAGACAACTTTTCTCGTTCTTGATTACTTTGCTCTAAAATGTATCATTGTAGAAAATTTATAAATTCAAAGTTCAATTATACATACATTTCTCTAAGCAATGGTATATAACAAGTTGGATTTTGAATTAAATAAATTTGCTGTGTGCATTTTTTAAAATAGGCTTAACTTTGTAGCTATTGTGAACTTTATTCATAAAAATTTAATTTTACTAATGAAAATTTTCTAAATTGATATATTTTTTTACTCACTTTTATTTACAATTACACTACAAAACTTTTAGCTTTTATAAAAAAAAAAGTTGCAAACTTCTTATTATATGGTAATATAGGCTTTTTTAGTGGCGTTTTAGGTTTGGTTATTGCACTTTTTTTTTTTATTCCTGACATACTAACTCCAAACTTATTACATAATTTTTTTTTCATTACTCAGATAAATTTTGTGCACCTTTCTCAAAAAAATGATATATAACAAGTTGTGTTTTCTATAATATTAATAGTTTTTGTGAATTTTTAAAAATTAGGTTTTTTTTAAACAATTGTTTTTTTCAACATGTAGATTTTATAAATTGATTTATTTTTTACCAACATTTATTCACAACTATATTACAAAACTTTTGGAAATCTTGAAAACAATTTTTTTTTAAATTTGTTACGTAGTATAAATACAATCTTTTTTTGCACATTTTTGATTCCTAACATATTCATTCCAAAACCTTTACAACTAACACTTTTTACATTACATAGATAAATTCTCCTAGCCTTCCTAAGAAAAATGATATATAACAAGTTGTGTTTTTAATATTACATTTTTTTATGAATTTTTAAAAACCAATTAAAAATGTAATCCAAATGCACTGCCACTTCTAGGGCTAACTCGGATAGTAACTTGATAGATTTGATCTGATTTTTTTAAAGTCACAGTAGTATTTACCTGGTTTCAACATTACAGATGATCAAATGTTACTATACAAATAGCACAAAAAGTATCTTTAAATGTTATAGTGGAATTTAACATTATTATTCATTTGCATAAGTATAACGTTTAAAATCTATATCTATAAAATAAGAAGTTCTGACTGACTGATTCATTATAATCAACGTACAGCCAAAACTATGATAGCTAGATTCTTGAAATTTTCAGGGTACCTTCGTAACACTATGTAGAGGTGCACTAAGAAAGGATTCTGCAAAATTTTGAATTTAAGGGTATAAAATTAGTTTTATAATAATATGTATTAGCCTACATGTATAATACCAGTTCTGGGCAAGGTATTTGAGAGGTATCAACATGTTTTTTTATTATGTAGACTACAGAGATCTATTACGCTTTTATTCATAGTTATATTTGTCTAATTATGTTATGCTGTGGGGCAATCATCATTCTGTGCTAAAGCTATTTAAGCTGCAAAAGAAGACAGTTAGAATTATTCTATTTTAAAAATTATTATTTAGTGATGGAATATTTGTATTAATATCATTGTTTGATCGGACATTTGCCATCATTTGTGTATAAGAAACAATAGACGACATTTCGAGAGTATAAATCAACTCCCGTTATCAAGTGCCTAACTTACAAACTAAAACAGTCAGACAGAACACACACCTGTTGGCCTATGTTCAGAAACTATACCTAATGAAAAAACACCCAGGACAAACCCTGAGCGGTCAAAAACTAATAAGAAACTCACATGTATCAGGAAACCACAAGTCAAAACAGATCGTGAACAGAGTACACAGCAGCTGACAAATACCAACCAAAATAGGTTTGTTCACAACCACAGTCACAGAACAACTAACGGTCATGAAACAATCTGCCAACTGGGAAGGGGGAGGAGTTAAGAAACCGGTAGTTAATGCCTACAGCGTCCACTCTTTTTATTTTCCTAGCCTTTGAACGTGTTATAATTCCTTCGCTTTCAACAGTTAAAACTTCAGCCTTTTTATCTTTAAGATTTTGTTTATTTACAATTTTAAGCTCATTTTTTAATAAGAGGTAACCACAAGGGCCTTATTTCTTACTAGTTTGGCCGATTGGGTTATACGTTATTTTTATGTATAAGGCTTCAATTATTTTTCGTTTATATAAATTATTTTCACGGTGTATTATTTTTGCCTTTTCCCTCTTATTTTGTCTCTATTTTTACCTCTGCCTCTTATTTTTGCCTAATAAAGTGAGAATTATGTGTGGGACAATTTTAGAACTTGCTGTAAACATTATTTATCAAACTCAGTATTCTAATAAACTTCTCTCACTATATGTACTTCAGTGTTTACTTTTTGTAAAAAAAACAATTGTTCAAGTTTTAAACTTAAAGTTGAGGTTAATAATTAGCTAATAAAACACTGTAATAACATAAGGTTGGATTTTTTTGGTTATTTTACTACTTTAAACAACTATGAAGCTGTATCTATTAAGGTCTAGAATAGATTACCTCAGCATATTAAAAAAATTAAATATCAAGGGTATAATTAAGAAGAATCTTATTAAGACCAGTATCTACAGTTTAGATGAGTTTGTGAAAATTGTTAATATGTTTGCTTAATAGTTTTTATTGTTTTATTAAGTGTATTTATGATAATATTTCAGAGTATTAGTATTTTTAACTTTATTGTATGTTTATATTGTAATTTGTATTTCAATTAAAGTTAAATAAATAAATTAAACAGATTTTTTTTTTAGTTTGGAATATTAATCATTATTTCTCCTTCATTTTTCTAAGCTATTCTACAGTTTTAACCATCTAAATGACTGCAACTGTGAAATTAGCAGACATCATAAGGATTGTAGTCTGCACTCATTAAGAAAAGAGACAAATAATCGTATAGTCTAACTACATTTCAATTTAATATAAAAAGGAATCAATAATGCTTTAGCATAGGTCATTTTAATTACCTATTTTGTTAAACAGAGATCAAATTTGTTTAGACTTAACAAAAAAAAAATGAAAATTTGAAAGATTCAAGACAGTTTTGTAAAAATAACTGAATATATTATGAATATAATATTTAGAAAATATTTCTGAAAAAAGGTGGGAACAACTTTGATTTTTGATAGTCCATATAAAATTTTTATCAATTATAATTTTATATAAGGTATTCTGTACAGTAAATATTCAAACAGCTTTTGTTATTTATTTATTTATCATATTTATTTAAAATTTACATTATAAATTTAAGCTATAGATTAAGGAAAAAGAAATATTAAAAACCAAAATTTCTGCCACATGGATAAAATTTAGAAAAATGTAAACAACAAGGTTGAAAGGAGAAGGTTGAATTTGTTTCGCATTTATGGTCTATCGGACATGAAATTAAATTGAATACATTCGCAATTAAAGTAACCACATGCTTTGGTTTAAAATCTAAGTACATTTTATTTTCCCTTACTATACTTACTTATTCCAACAAAAATAGCCTTGAAGGAAATATGCCCAACCAAGCTCTAACCAAAACAGTTGTAAAATCTAGGTTTGTGTGTGCCAAATTGGATCCCTCTATCTTCTTCAATGGATAATTAATGAAGGTGTGAAATTTCTTTTGCTATATTTACTTGTACCAACAAAAAATAACCTTGAAGGAACTGTACCTAACCAGCACTCAAGCCAAAACCGTTGTAAAATCAAAGTTTTGTATACTTTAATACTCTTTCAATACTATATTAAAATCTAACACACTACTGGCATAATGGGAGCTTGTAAAACTTTAAAAATCTTACTTTAAAAATAATCCATTGAATTTGATTTCTAGTGTATCACGCTTTGCAATATATGGATATCAGGTTTGGTATTATCTTCTAAGTGGTCTTCGTCCTCTTCATCTTCTTCTTCTTCATCATCAAAACCAAAACAGTTCTGCATATCTGATTGTGTGTCCATCTGACTATGATGAACCTTGCTTTCTAAATCATCTTCATCATCTGCCATTGCTGTAATAAATACAATTATCATACATAAAATATATCATTTTATCATACAATTTTGGGATATATGATTTTACAACATCCAATGCAAATGGATACTAATGCAAAGATTATTTCCTAAAATTATAATAATATATACTTCATCTATATAGTGTGACACTAAATACCATTTGACAAGATTTCATTTTACTTGCCATTTATAGCGACAAAACTACTCAGATTGGCTATCTGAAACTATATCCTTGGGTGTTTATATGATGCAATATAGTTAATAAGAAATTTAATTTTAGCCTCATATATTTGATAAAAATCATTATTTTTGATCTCTCTTTTTTTATTTATTTTTCCATGTTCTTTAAACTGCAACTGTTTCAAGCATTACTAATTATTTGTATACTAGAATTTCCAAGTTTATAATTAATTGTAGATGATAATAAAATTTATATTCACTTTCCGCCAACAATACTGTTATTTAAAGTCTTTTTATTATTTACAAAATTTGTTTCTGACTTTAATATCTGTCCATCATCAGGTCATCATATTACATTACTACACAAATACGAATCTATACAACATAATTACAAACATAAAACACACTGTTTTGAAGGTACTTTCAGTAGCTCTCATAGTTCACCAAAATTATTGAAGGTATAATAATAGTAATTCCTTTTCTAATAAAAAGGTCTTATTAAACATTCATATATAATATTAATAAACAAAAAACTTGACGAGCACAATGAGTTTTATGTGTTCCTAGTATCTTATTTGGAAAGAGTGTCCAGTTTTGAAAAACAAAATTTTTACATGCAAAACAAAACAATAGCCACACATTAGTGCATCAAATTGCAAACATACCACTTTTTTATCTTAAATTTTAAATTTGGATATCTTTATTTTGTTTCTATATGAGATTACTATATTATAAAAGGATTGAAATAATGCTGTATGAATTTCACTTTAAAATTAGTTATTTAAATATTTGTGTGATCTCACTTTGATATTTATTAAAGGGGGAAAATATTAATTTCACTCTCTTGACTCAAGAAGAAATACACAATATACAATGAAACTACAGGTTAACAATATGAATAAATTCAAAACATGTAAAATCAAGAAATCTAAGTTTGAATGAATAGTGCAGAAGTCCTTGCTATTGAATTAAACTTTGTATGAAAATTAAATTGTTTGACCTTAAAATACAATATTACACACAAAGAATTGTTTATTCTAATATCTAAATTTCAATTAACCTATATGGCTACAAACGTATTGATTTTACTAAAGAAATGTTATTTTAATAACCTATTTCAAATATTATTTATTATATATGCATTTACATATTGTTTTTATTGCTTGGTACAAATATTATTTAATTGAATACTTTCTAGTTTGAATTTGACATTTCATCTAGCCTACTTAGAGGTTATTAACCTATTTTCAGTTGTACTCTTCGATTTAGGATTTTAACATATTTATTTTATAATTATGGTTCTAAGGTTACCTTTGTATTGAGTATTATACTTTCACACATTATTTTGATTTTAATTTGGTTAATATATTTATTAAATAAATTTCTTTTATCATTGATTGAGCATTAGTTATGCCTGGTCTTCTCTTAGCATGAAGAGGTTAGCTTTCAAAAATAAATATCTAAGTTTAAAGATTACAGTTTATAGCCTAAACTAAATCAAATCCGAGAGAAAGGGGACTAATGAAATTTAATTACTAGAAACCAAAAATAAATTAAAGAAAAGAGTGCTACCTGTGGATAAAACAGATAATCTAGCATCTAAAAGGTTGTCAATGATTGTTTATAAAATGCGTAAATTATTCAGGGAAACTCAAAATCGAACACAAGTCATGTCATGAAAATGGTCGACTTTATAAATTGTCTTTACGTCTGCATATAAAAGGACATGCCCACAAAGGGATACTAGCGCATGATTGGACGATAAAAATTCCACTGAGATAAAAATAAAACTTCATTGCCTCTGTACATTTTAATATCATGTATCTTAGTAGACAGTATTTTTAAGTTAGAGAAAAGTTAATTTCTGCATTAGTGTTGAGATCCATCCAAATAATAGATTGTATAATAATTCATACTTAATTCAGAAAACAATATTTCTCAAATATAAACTTTCAGCCAATAAAAATATAATTGGGTATAGTTAATGTTTTAAAGTATTTTAAAGACTTATAACTGATTTAATTGAACTGTGAACCATCTTTACATATTAATTCTTACAAACATTCATATCATTCCATTTTAAGTAATATTTTGATTTTTTTTTTGGGGGGGGGGGCTTAGCCCAGACAATTAATTAATTAATTTCATGCTCTTGTTCTTTGTTAATACCTACTTGGGAAGAGCTGGCACCAACCCAACCCGTTCCCTTATCTCCTACAGATTTCCAGAATGAATTGAATACTATCAAACAAATTGCAGTCAATAACATGTACAGTACCAAATTAGTTGATAATATTTTAAATAAAAAATTAAAACGTAAAATATGTGATTCTCTATATAATTCTAAGTACAATGAAAAAGAAAACATCAAATATTGTAAGGTTAATTTCATTGGAAACACTAGTTATAAAGTTGGAAATTTAATATCTAATAGATATCATTATAAACCTGCGTTTTATTGCTCTAGAAATATAGGAAAATTAATTATTAACAATAAGGATAAGAGAGATAGTTTAGAAAATAGTGGTTGTGTATAAAATTTCTTGTAATGATTGCATTTGTGAATACATAGGTCAATCCGGAAGGTCAGTTAAGAATAGAGTTAAAGAACATGTACACAGTTGGAAGTATGGCAAATCTAATTCAAATTTTGCAAATCATTTATTAGACACAGGACATAATTTTGATCCTAAGTTAAACGTTAAACTTCTGCATATGGAACAAAAAAGTAGGAAACTCAATAATCTGGAATGTTTAGAAATCAATAGATCAATTTTAAAAAACCATACTTCCAACTTAAATGAACAAATACATCTTAACTCATCTCCACTATTGAGACCTATTATGTAACCTTTGTTTTCTAAAACACACCCACCTCCATCCCACAGGTTAGATCATTGACCTTTCCTTTGTCATTTCTCAACCCCTTTACTCTACCTTTTCCCTTTTTCTCACATTTTTAGTTTAGACTTGTTTTGTTTTCAATTTAGTTGCTTGAAAATGCGTAACGGTGAAACATATGTCGCAATTAAAGCTGTTTTGTGGAATTAAATAATCATCTCATTATTTCCATTATCATGGAATTCCATCATGTACCGACTGTTGTAACATTAAATTATTTTAATTAATTAAACAAAACTCATTTCTATCTTTGTAATTTGATAGTTTTCAATTTCATTTATTCATTGTAATAAGTTTGCTCATCAATGTGCAATATAAATTTACAAGAGAGAAAAGAGGTATATAGATTGAAAACAAATATTTATAATCAATCATCTCTAATATTCATTCATATAGTAATGTTGTAAATATTGAGGTTTTCAAAAAGCAATCACTAAAAAAAAAAAAAAGTATGATGTAATATCTACAACATTCATGAAAATATTAACCAAAGTGCTCAAAAACAACTGTTCCACAAAATTCCAACATTAGTATACCTTCATGGGACACACTGTATAAACTAGTTTAGTTTTAATTTGATAGACATAGGTTTTGGAAATATTTTAAAATTGTAAACATTTTTTAAATACCCGATATGGTATTTTGTCATATAAGCCCATTTCATATATTCTATATTGAAGAAAATTACTTGGTTAAAGTCTTCTTTACAAAATATAAAAAACTTACGATGATGATCTGGCGTGATATGTTCATTATTTATTATATTATCATTGTTAACCGTGTGAAGAGCAGCTACAGCTTGTTCTATTCCATCTCCTGTCATTACTGCAACAGCTTGTTCTTGCCCATCTCCATCCTTAAAAATAATCAAATACATATTAACAAAACAATGGTGTAGGTGCTTTAACAATAGAAATTAAAATAATATTGTACCTATTAATATTACAGACTAGCAGACAGGACACTTGTATAAATTATGTATTACTCATAGATGCCAAACAAGATTTTATATTTCATTGCTTTCATTACTTTAGTTTAGATTGTGTTCTGTTTTTTGTGTAAAGGTGTCAACTTCTGACTCGGGTTGTTATGTTAAAGCAGTATATTTTAATAGACAAATTTGTTCAGGTAATGTAAATTTTCCCTTTGACCTTGATTATCCATTTTAAGTTATTTATACTTTGTAAAGGGAATAAAAGAGAGAAAGAAAAATACACTCAAACGATGTGGTAGGATTAAATGGTATAAGACATACTATCAGAGTGGTGATGTTTCATCTTGGACCATTTATTTATTTCATGTTCAAGGGTAACCTTTACGAACAATATCGCAGGTTTGTATAGGGAGGAAGGTTGGGTCTCGGTAGTCGACAATGTTTCAAATTACGAAGCATAACGGACAACATTGGAAACAATTGTGTAGTTTGGTGGAATGTAGTGGGGGTAGTCTGAATCAAGTAGGGCTATCGCATAACTGTTGCATGTCAGAAGGCTACATTGTTTGATCCAATGGGAGAGTCTATAAGGTGACCAGAAGGGCAATGGGCATCATCGCCGGGGGGACGCCCCCCCCCCAATATTTGAGATGTAAAAATATTTTTGCTAAAAATGAATGATTTACTTAAAACCTTAAAAGGTAAACATCGGGCATAGTCTTTACTAGGGTTTTTAACATTACATTTGTGTTACAAACACAAATAGAATTAATTTTGAATAGTTGTATGCAATAAAGCCCAGTATGTTGGTAGTTAGTTTGTCGGTGTGGAGTATCGTCGTCTCATCTTGAATCTGATCTGACTCATTGCACAGAAGGTTTGTTTCTCCGCTCGGCTTAAAAAAGTTATAATAATTAGATTTATTGTTTTAGTGTACTTCATTTGCTGACAAAATATTAAAATGAATGCATAAAAAGGATGTTTTGAGAAGTTGAATTTTTAAAAATTTCCATACCACCAGACCCCAGGCATATGTCCCCCCCCCCCAATAATGAAATGGTGATTACGCCCATGAGAAGGGCACAAATAATAAAATTTAGTTGACAAGAAGTGTCAAAATGGGAGAAAGCAGTTTAGTAGGGGGTAAAATCAATGAAAATGTAAAATATTTTAAAGTAATACTATGACATAATTTGTGTTACTTTTAAAAGTTGTTGATGAGACCTAAAAGATAGATATGTTTAACCCTTAAACCGAAATACCTCATTTTAGACCCTCCGCGGAAATAGCAGTCTGTGAGACCCCCAAACTCTGTTTTTTTTACCTGTGTAAAAACGAGAAAATAATAAGACCCTACTTTATAAATGACATAATAGTATTACTGACTATTATTTCCGACTGTTTTTGCTTGTTTTTTTTTTACCTTTTATAAATAAACTCAGGATAATAAAGAGGAACAACACATGTTTTATCAAAGCGTATTGAACATAATATAATATTAAATACTAATTGGCTATAAGAGATAATACAAATAGTACACAGTTATTCTATCTTGCACAGTTTATGCACACTTTGCGGGAGCATTCCAGGCAAATGGCATTCCCACATTCAATACACTTGTATTGAGTTTTTCTTTTCATAAGGACAAATACTACATGTTTTCCTTTTTTGCAGACAGTCGTCCCAGACATCCCCTCGCTCCTCTTCTCCGCCAAGCACACTAATAATTAATTGTCTTCTTTAGGTCGGCTCTAATGTTAGGCATTAGTGGTTAACCGCCTTCTAATATGAGGGTCCACGAGCTCAAAAGCCAGCTCCTTCACGAAGTTGAATCTTGTTGTAACTGGATTTCCCCGATAACAGAAAATAAAATAAATGAGTTTACACTCGCAATATTGACCATATCAAAAAACTGCCATAGGCCAACGACGAGTTTTCCGGTTACTTCCGTGGATGGAAGTCTTCATATCCAGTGTATCCATTCCGCCTTTTGCCTTATTGTAATATGCTACTATTTCTGGTTTGTTCACATCTGTATTATTGGTATCAATCTCGTGGTGCATTGAGGATATGAGAAGGACAGACTTGTTTTTCTTAGGACCTATTGACAATAATGTTGTGTCATTGTGGAATGCATACAATGATAATAAAACACGTCTTTGACATTGGGGTAAGAACTCAGGTGGAATTTCTTTTTTGTTTTTCTTTATAGTTCCAACAAATGTCAGGTCCCTTGTTCTCAAAAGGTCGACAAGCTCGACAGAGGAAAACCAATTATCTGCGGTTACATTACGATTCGACCTTTCAATATCTTTTGTCAATCGTATGGCAATGTACTGTCTGGGTACTTTTTAGCAGTTTTTGTTCCTCTCTGATGAGACCCACCCGTAACAGTTTTTTTTCTGGTATAGATAAAGGTATTACACAGATAGGAGCTGCCTGAATCTGCCATGCAAAAAATCTTTATGCCATACTTAGCTGGCTTTTTGGCATATACTGCTTGAAGGGGCATTTTTCCCTAAAAGGCACTAGCATTTCGTCTACAGTGACATTGGACTTTGGGCAAAACAACTTCTTGCCATTAGATATTAGTTGATTGAACGATTCTGATATTGCTGCTGCCTTGTCTTCTATTTTGCGCTGCTCCCTTGTAGTTTGATTGTCAAATCTTAGACAAGATATTAAAATTTCAAACATTTTACATGACATTGTAACCAAAAATATTGGACGCTCAGTAGGATCCTTACTGAAAAGAGATCACATATCTTCATGGCCAGATTTGAATATTGAGGTGTATAGGAAAAGTCCCAGAAGGGCCCTTACTTCTATTGCATTCAAGGATTGTAATTATACTTTGATGTCTGTGCACTAATTCGTTCTCTTACCTCTGCTAATTTTCTATTAGTTTCCCTTACTATAGTATCAACCATGCTATCGGTAAATGTTAATTTCCATACATCTTTTATGCTGGTCTATCCCCTAATGCTCTGGCCTCAGCAGTAAGACCAGATAGCCCTCTAATAATATTATGCGCTGGTGTGCGCCGATTTCTTGGAGGTTCAACAATGCTCCATTCATAGCCGTCCTTACCGTGTAAAACTTGGGATTGTAAATCTCGATAATTATCTACAGTAGCAATACCTGCATAATCCTCCAAAAGTGTCTCTTCATCATCACTGGAATCATCGCTGATGACCTCTTCATCTGAAGGCACATAATCTGGGTCCTCATCGGAATCATCCACTACCGAACTGTCAGAATCGGACGTATCATCGTCTCATCATGCAATAGTCTCTGGATCCTCTGATCAAAGTCCCTGTCACTTATTCCAAATATTTGGTCACCACTTGTAAATGAAGTGGATGGTTGTTCCATCGTAAATGTAGAAATAAACACTAAAAATTATATTACACTACAATAAAAAAAATTACACTAAGAATTAAATATGTTATAATAAAAAATACACTATTTATAAACAGATATAACAACTACAACCTCATTTTAAGTCTATAACGGAATTTAGGACCATTAAAACATCTAGCACGTAAGAGAAATAGCGATCTCTCTTTTAACTCGCACTATGACTAGCTTGACAGCTGCAGTGAAACTGAGCAGAAAATGTATTGATCGACGGAGGGAAGAGTGGGGGAAAGGTACCGGACATCTGGCGCCTCTAGTGAAAGCAGTTCGGCCAACATTTAAAAACTAAATTTCCCTGACGGTCTGTAGGACCGGTATTTCGGTTTAAGGGTTAAATATATATATATATATATATATATATATATATATATATATATATGAACTAAATGCTCATATATTTATTCTATTTCAATAAACGTAAAAGTTGCTGTTGTAAGTTGTTGTTCTAAGTGAAATAATAACATGGCATCATCTAAGTGAACTCATGGGCATCATCACCAGTTCATTATTGGGGGGGGACATTGTGATACCTAAAAAAGGTTAATCTAATTTGAATAGTAAACATAGCGGGAAATCGTTTAGAAAGAATTTGGGAGGGGGTAAATGAGTCGAAAACGTGACTTATGTTATAATTTAAAATAAAGAAAATTCAATTAACATAGATTTCCAAACACAAATAAATAATAATGTATAGAATTTAAGAAATACTGTATTTACTTATAAGAAATTAAATAGTGTTGTGTGTATTATAAAATTAATCAAAAGGACTTGTTGTCAAGTGAGAAATATGAACTTGGTATGCAATGTGTACGAGACAGTTATCACTGATGTCAGCGAGATCTGAGTAAGAGTCCGTGTGAAAAGATCTGTAAACCCTGGACCAAGACAGGATATAGAAATTCACCATGCATTTCGGCAGTCTTGGTTGAGCAGTTAAGATGGTTAGACGTCGACTGGAGAGTCTAATAAGGAGCTTTGGAAGTGATGATTGTGTTAAGAGAGTTTAGTAAAGGAGTTATAGTGGTCAGAGACGTTCTCATAAGTTTTTGAACAATATCGTCAAATATATAAAACAGTATTAGTTTGAAATAGCGGAAAGAATTAAAAGTTTTGGTATGAATCGCGTGTTGTGAAACAAAGACAATAGACAATCGTATTCACATGCGAGAGACAATTACGCGAGTTGTATTTAGTACAGTAAAATAATGAACAGTGGTGATAAAAATCGCAATACAAACTTTAATCGAGCATAGTTATAAACTCGGAAGTGCGATTAAAATAATGCCGACGGCCGAATTACCACGTGCACGGTATACGACACAATGCCTGGATCACATTTTGGACCATAAATCTCTAAAAGTCTGGTAAAACATGTTATTTAACACGCTATATCTAAATTGTTTGTTATATAAAATTTATTATGTTTGTTTTGTATTAGTATTATAAATTTAATATTTTTTAAACAGTTAAACTTTCAAGTCAGAATCCAAAGAAGGTTTACTGACAATGTAATTGTTTTCTATAATGCATTTTCAAAATATTTCAAAAAACGGATATTTTAATCTGTTTTGTTTCATAAATATTTTTTAGTTGCAACATAAAGTTAAATTCAAGTTTTTAAAAGAAATTAGACCTTCTTCAAAGGCAATTAAAATAATTCAGATAGAATGTTAGCTATAGTTGATTTTCATGATATATTTTTTGTAATAAATGCTAATGTATAAATGTTCTTATTCAATAAATTCATGTAAAGTTTCAGCAAAATTAAGAGTAGTTCATTTAACCAGGTAAATCAATGTGGAGTACCCTTTTAAAAGAACTTATGCCCTGAAATTCAAACAGGTAAATTCATGTTTTTCTAAATTGATGTTAACACATCTGGCGCCCATAAATGATGTGCAAAGTTTTAAATTCAATAAAAAATAAACGTAACTTCTTTTCTTTTATAAAAAAAATAAAATCACATTGTAATAAAAAAAACTTCTGTTTTTATTTATCACAACATATGCCGGGGGTCTGGTGGTATGGAAATTTTTTAAAATTAAACTTCTCAAAACATCCTTTTTATGCATTTATTTTAATATTTTGTCAGCAAATGAAGTACACTAAAACAATAAATCTAATTATTATAATTTTTTTAAGCCGAGCGGAATGAGTCAGATCAGATTCAAGATGAGACGACGATACTCCACACCGACAAACTAACTACCAACATACTGGGCTTTATTGCATACAACTATTCAAAATAATTCTATTTGTTTGTAACCGAAATGTAATGTTAAAAACCCTAGTAAAGACAAAGCCCGATGTTTACCTTTTAAGGTTTTAAGTAAATCATTCGTTTTTAGCAAAAATATTTTTACATCTCAAATATTGGGGGGCGTCCCCCCCGTCCCCCCCGTCCCCCCGGTGATGACGCCCATGGCCCTTCTGGTCACCTTATAGTCACCTAATCCCATGGTGTATTGAAGAAAGTTAACTGACTTTTTCTAAGTGTTTTAATTTCTTTATTATTTGCTGGTTTTAATCATAGTTTTCATTACATTGACATTATAAAAAATACAGTAAGTAAATTATTTATCTCTATTGCAAAATTTTGAGTTAATAGTATTTTCTTACAAGTTCATTTATCTTAAAAAAATATTTATACTACTGTAATAAATGCCTCACAAAGGAGTCGAATGAAGTTTTTTGTTACCTTACACAATGGTTGATATCCTTTAAATTTTAATACACTATGTACTCTTTTATTTTAATACAAATTTTAAAAAAGAATTATTAGCGCAAAAATAAATAAATTTTGAAAATAAAATGTTAATAAAAGTGGATAAATGTAGAGAGCAAAAACTATAAAACAAAAGACTTAAAAACTGAGTTTATTTTTAGTACGTAAAATGCAACCAATTTAGGCTATGCTAAAAATATCGTGTCCTTATCACTTAACTTTAGGTCATTATGTCGAAAGGTAGATATTTCTAATTATCCGTTTATTTTCTTAAACATCATCGGTACGATCCTAAGACTGGTTAATCAAGGTATTTATTTTTAATTTGAGCTACAAAACTAACAAAGATTGCTGACTTTTGTTAGTTGTAATAATTATGTTTGGGTAACTTTAGGGAACAAGTTTTTGTAATGATGTCATTACCCCCTCCTGTCATCATGTGCCTGAGCTAGTCTATTAGTCAGTCCCTATGTGTTCCATGCAGACTCAGAGAGTTATGTTGTTGTAAATTTATTTCACAGTAAAATTTTACAACTGTTGTGTTGATTTCTTCGTAGAAACGATCCTATTCCAGGGAAATAACAGTATATGATCTTGTGCAACATTTTTGTAACACAGGAAGTGTTAATAATAGGCATAGAAATTGCCAACTTTCAGTCAGTACGGTGGAGTTTACAGAGCGAGTTCAACAGAATCTTCAGCGTTCTACTGATTAATCACTTCGGCAGTTATCTCAACAGATGAAATTATCTTATTCAACTTGTCAAAGAGCCACTAAACGTCTGAAGCTGTGGCCATACTGAGTTTAGGAAGTCTAAGAATTACGTCCCTTAGTTGCATAAAAGCGTGTGACCTATTGCGATTTGTTTAAGAAATTGTTTGTAATGTTAAGAATAATCAATTTAACAATACTTTTTTTAGTGATATGGCTAGGTTTTATTTATAGGGATACACTAACAGCCAGAAAACTCACACCTGGGCTGCTGCTAATCCTCATGGCTTGCACGAGGTTCTGCTTCACCTGGCGAGAATTGAAGTTTGGTGTGCCATATCCGTAAAGAGAATTGTAGGACTGATTTTCTTCAACAATACGGTTAATTCCATTGTTTATGCAGAAATCATATAACAATTTATAGCTATGAATTAAGTTCATGAACATTATTGTTGGTTTCAACAATAAAGTGCAAAAGGGCTCAGTATACTGCAATAATCCTAGAACAGTGCATGATTTACAAAACAACATAACTGAAGCTGTAAGAGGCATCCCATCCAATGTAATGAATCATGTATCTGCAAACATATGTCGTCAAGTAGATTTGTGTTGATTACAAAATGAAGGACAACTTCAGGATCTTTTGTAACGATATCATAAAAACTCTAATTTCTAATATATAAAATAAATATTATGTTAAATAACATCAATTTTACAATTTCTATATTGAGGTTCGGTTTTCATTTTAGAGTTCGGAGATATAATCATCACCCTATATTTGTATAAAGGGTACTATTTTTAACCTTGAAATACAGTTGAAATACAGGGTACAGTTGAAATAACGCTCTCCAAACGTAGAAGGAAAATAAAGTTCCGTCAATCTCACAACTCGAGCTACTGAACTAAACGTAATCATAAAACTAACATTTTTTTCACCTTAATAAAATAACATCCACACTAGCATTTGCCTTGCTTTATGCCTAGATAGTATAAAGACCGATAATTTTTATTTGTTAGTGTAATGATTCATGAGTATAGTGTCTTAGTAACAATCAACTTACTATTAACCAACAATTTGTTCTTTAAGAATACTTTTTTATATTTTTCATTTGTACAGTCTACAACTTAAAACAGATTGTTAATGAACCCATTAATTACTAATCAAACTATGAATATAATAAATAATAATAGAACTGTGAAAACAAAATAGTGTTACAGAGTCTATAACCAAACAAACGATAACGCATTAGGCATGAATAAGTTGACTTTGGTAGGTATATTAAACTGTAAACAAAAAGTTGTGACTCTTTCCTTACAATATTTTGAATGTGTGTATTTATTTTGCATGTTTTATTTTAATTTCTTCTATTTTTTTATAGGTAAAGAGTTATGTAGCCTAACAAAGGTAATGTTGATGATTTTGTAAATAATAAATCATATGCAATGACTCTGAATAATATGTCTGAAGTACAAAAAAAATAGAACAAATAATGATGTAATAATAATTTAATATTTCAAATAGTTAAAAATTAATAATTTTTATCTTTTATTTTCTAATAGGTTTTTAGTCCACAGGAAATATCTGTTGACCATTGTACGGTCTATTTTGCAGGAAAGAAATAATACAAAGTTTTCATACTTAACTTGGACTTTGGGCGAAGGTCTTTGTTACCACTTACTTTAGGTTTTCCCTTTCCTTCCAACAGCTTTTAAGTTGTCCACAAATATTATAATTTATATTGGGGAAAAAATTGTTAGTTGATTCAAAATAATTTTGCAAACCAAACCGAGATCAAATTTCTATCGGGATGAGATTCGACGATTTCGAAGCTTCGTCGACCCTTAATACATGCGTGTGAAAGTCTGTGCACTAATTTTTTCATTGTAATTCTAATTTATTTAGCCAGAAACCTTTCCTTATTATCTAATAAACAAACCTGCAATTGAATAACTTCTAAGACTACATATTGTTGTCCGTCAGAACCCTCAACAGCCATCATAGAACCATCTAATCCATCTTCTTCTTCTTCATCCTCTTCTCCTGGCATTACTTCTACTTGTTGCCCATCAATGATCTGAATTTTCTTTTGACGGCCAAGTTTAAGAGCAATTGCCTTTTCGTGGGCAGCTGATTCAGGATCATGCACAGACATGTGTCTGATGAGGTTGCCTTTATGTCGAAAAGCTCTCTGGCATTCTGGACATTCATGTGTTTTTTCTCTAGGTGGTGGCGGTACGTAATTTGGATTATGATACAGATTTTGATGACGTTTTAATAATTGTTTCTGTCGGAATGACTGAAAATATAAAACAAAGATGCTAGCAAATAAAGATTATTGGGTCAAATTAATCATTTTAAGAGGTTTCAAACTACAGTACTGATTAATTACTAACTTTTAGGTATGAATACATGATTATGAAAGAATGCTTTTGGGCTAAAAATTTTTCAAGAGCTAAGTCCAGAAATGACGTGTGAGGAACAAAATTAATACTTTTGTTTCAGATCAAGGAGAAAACATATCTGTAGCAACAAAACTGTAATATAACATTACTATGGCTATTTTCTAGTAAACATTTAATATTTTAATCCGTTACCATTTTAAACTAAACTCTGAGATTATGAATAATCTCTATGTTCCATCACTTGATTTTGCCACAATAGTTTCCCAAAGGTCAACTCTGTAAGAACTCTTGTGCAATAACATTTAATTAAAATTTTTATATTATACTCTATTTCAATCATCAACTTCACTGCTCTACTCTATCATTCTATTTTTATTCGCACGATGGAAAAGGTGTCCAAGACAACTGAGGTACTTTACTTGTAACAGTTTATTTCAATCATAATAACAAACAAATAAAAACATTAAACAAAAATAAAATTACTAGATTGTTCAATTACACCAACATTTTAGATTTCATAAATATTTGCATTTGCAAAATCTAAATTATCATAAAAATGTGTGCCTCTAATTACTGAACACTTAAGTATGATCCTAACACAACCCTATAGTTGCTTCTAACAATAAAATTACTAAATAAGACATTAGACTTATTTATTACTACCTAATTATTTATTGGGCTCTGACTATCCCTTGACACAATTAACTTGCATAAGAACCTACTAAAACATGTTATTATTAAACGTGAGACAACAATAAAAACTTCAAAACATTTATTTACAATTTAATTATTTCTAACTTTTTATCAATAGTGTGTTTTCATTTATCTGTAAACTATGATACATTTCGGAGCATATGTTTCATCTTCAAAATAGAATACTCATAGGAGGTTGTCAAAACACTAAAATAAAATTTACAAATACATTTAGTAAACAGTCACAGTAACAATAACATACAACACCAAAATAATGTCAGTTGACTACAATTGATTTCTTACCTGCACTGTTCATATTTGAAATATAAAACCGGCAGCAAACAATTATTGAGATTACCATGGTTCACAGCCAAAAATGTATGTTTTGTATGTCTGTATGTTTTTATATTACTATGAATAATATTTACAAAATGTACAAGATGAAATATATGGTCCAAAACATTTCATTGCTCATGGAAAAATTTAAAAATCATAAAACGGATAAAAAGTAATAACATTTTATTCATACATCTGACTTGGCTATTAAAACACAATGCATTTTAAACATATGTTTCAAGTTTTAAGACTAATAAGTTTTTGAATATAAATGGCTTTAACCCTTCAAGTGCTACGAGTTGCGATCGTGATCTATTTTGCCGCCGCCACAGTGCTAAAGTCTCGATCGCGAATCTAATTAAACAAGGTTTGCTAAAATCGATATACCAACGGTAATTTTTATCCAAACTACATGTATTTTATATAGTAAGTCTGAGTAAAAGACGCTCTATTCATTTTGCACAATTTTATCGATGGTTATAAGAAAAATCAATGTTAGCAAGCCTGTAAAAGACAATTTGATGTTTACTGTTGATGTTCACTGCTGCGTCCCGCCAGTGAATTGTTGATTAGTGTTTTTGTCTATATTATTTTGGTAAATACAATTTATTTTATGATTATTTAGTGTATCAGTAGTGGTTTTAGTGTAATATTACACATATAATAATGAGTGAACTTGGCAATTCAAGTGATATTCATAACTGTTTGTGTGAAAGTGATACCGCTAGTGATGAAACTCCGATGTAGAAATCAAAATGTTTGTTTCCCTTTTTTCTGTGTGTGTATTAGATATTTATAATAACTAATTTTAGTAAATACATGATATTCAAAGGTTAAATGCCAATACTTTCTAAAGTTACAGTAATTTAGCACACTAATTTGCATAAGTTGGATGTAGGTGTCACACAGTGCGCGAAATTACTGAATTTGAAGTTTGTGTATGTATGAATGTTTACAACGATGTTGACATTATGAAGAAAATAAAATGGTACTTATGTTACATTTCTAGTTTTGTAACACAATTTGCTAAATTTTGTATATATTGGAAATTGGATTATCATTATTTATTTATTACCTACGTTGTCACTAAATGGACAAAAGAATTATTTTATTTATTTTTTTCCAGATATGAGTTGAAGCAGACCTCAGTTTTACAGTGGTAAGTTTAAATTTTATTTCATTTTGTTCTATGGGTTTTCCTGAAAATATTGATGTATAATATGTCATATTTCAGCCAATAAAAGTGTATTATTTCCTGTAATAATAAAAGCCTTGCGCAAAGCGTTGAACTAGCTTAGCACTGAGGACTAAAATAATCAGCACTTGGAGGGTTAATAAAATATATATTCACTTACTTGATCACATTGGTCGCATTGGTAAGGTTTCTGGTCTGTATGAATAAGCATGTGGGATTCTAGATGGCGTTGAGAAACTGAGGCATAAGGGCATAAATCACATCTCCAACATTTTTCACCTTCATGAGATTTATTGTGTACCTATAAAGAAAAAAACATATTATGATGATTAAAATCTTGTGTTCGGTACTTGAAAAAAAAAATAATAATAATGTCAATGGAACAGCATTTTTCTCAATGCCGTTTTGATAATATATATATATATATATATATATATATATATATATATATATATATAGCTACATGCAAATATGTTGTATTATGATACATGCTATTATGATGGTATTATTGACTCACCACCATAATAGAATTTTAACTTGAACACAAATTCTCACAAGTAGTACATTAATTTATTATTCAAACATGTTACAATGACAAAGTCACTTCTTCAGTGATACATGAGCTATAATAACTAGACTATAACAATTTCTTCAGTTATAGTCTAGTTATTGTAGCTTATGCACCACTGAAGATTCATTGTGACTTTGTTGTTGAAAAGTGTTTTAATAAATAAAGATAGTATTTGTGAGAATTTGTGTTCAAATTTTATTCTACTAAGTATACCATCTCACAAGTCAAGCTTAATATTTATTTATTGACTCATGCCTATTATATATTTCAAAATAGTTATCGCAACAATCACTGGATTTTTATTAGTGACTCTCTACCTTTGAACCCTACAACGGCTAAGTGGACAATTTTCAGATGCAGCGACAAATAAAAACATCTTATGTTCTATTCAAAGTTTTATCCACTAAAAATCGTCTTACCGAAATCAATTTGGCATTAATAGAAAGCTGAAGATCTGAAAGTTGCTAAAAGTCTAAAATATCTAATAGTATATTATAGGATTTAATTGGATGAAGTTAGCATTTACATACTGGTGAACTTGATCAGAGTCGGGGAATTGTCATTTTGTCTCAAAGATATTGACTTTTGTTTATTTAACAAGTTCATATTTTTATTTCGTCTACTAAATCTTGGTAATGTCTTATAAATAAATTCTTCCTCTTTCGATCTGTGTTTTTAAAAATCTTGTGGCATCTATGCTTCGGAAGATATAGACAGTGTTCTTTCAAAAGGCAATTTCCAAAGATTTTGCCGAGGTTTTACTACAATACATGAATCAATAATATTCTGATTATTCAATATGTGTATATTTGGAAGATTTTTGACAGTAATATAGTATAGATTCTTCTCTTTCCATCTATATATTATAAGTCTAGGTTTCTTGAGCAAAAAGTCAGTTAATCACCACATGATAATCCACTTCCGAGATCCGATTTCACAATTTGCTATTGTGTTGTTTGTTCTTATTTTGTAAGTGCAATAGTGTGAATATATTTAGTAAATTCAAGTCAATATACAGTGTGAGTCAAAAGTATGGATACACCCTGTTAAATTTTAAATGGATAAAGATAGAAAAATGAAACTCATAACACCTTTCTAGGAAATAAAAGTGAACTTTTTAGTCACTATTACAACTTTGCCCATTTCCCCAAAATGGGATTTTTGGGGGGCAGCTCAAAATTTTTAAATATAAAGACCCATTAAGTGACACCTCATTTTAAAGTCCTTGATTAAAGAAGAAGAACAGTGGAAACTAGAGCTTTCTATCTCAACCCAGTACAAAATGGCAGCTCATTGAAATTAAGTAAAACTTCATTGAGGCACCTGTGAGTAAAAGTATGGATGCACCCTGTTAAATTTTAAATGGATAAAGAGAGAAAAATGAAAGTCAGGACACCTTTCTAGGAAATAAAAGTGAACGTTTTAGTCACTATTACAACTTTTTTCACTTCCCCAAAATGGGATTTTTGGGGGGCAGCTCAAAATTTTTAAATGTAAAGACCCATTAAGTGACACCTCATTTTAAAGTCCTTAATTAAAGAAGAAGGACAGTAGAGACCAGAGCTTTCTATCTCAACCCAGTACAAAATGGCAGCTCATTGGTTGTCTATTGGGGTTATTTACCACCTGAATGTGGATGTTCATATTTTTCCTCAATGAAGTTTTACTTAATTTCAATGAGCTGCCATTTTGTACTGGGTTGAGATAGAAAGCTCTGGTTTCCACTGTTCTTCTTCTTTAATCAAGGACTTTAAAATGAGGTGTCACTTAATGGGTCTTTATATTTAAAAATTTTGAGCTGCCCCCCAAAAATCCCATTTTGGGGAAATGGGCAAAGTTGTAATAGTGACTAAAAAGTTCACTTTTATTTCCTAGAAAGGTGTTATGAGTTTCATTTTTCTATCTTTATCCATTTAAAATTTAACAGGGTGTATCCATACTTTTGACTCACACTGTATATATTTTTGTGAAAATATATAGTAAATTCAATTTATAATGTGTAGTTTATTGTTTCAAGAGAATATTATTTCTCAGTGAAGTTAGTTTGTGCTTTTTTTTTAGGTAAAGCATACTTCATTTTGATTCCTAGGCTAACAGCAAATTTTTTGACTCCCCACATACTAACTCGACAAATTTTACAAAAAAACACTTATTTCATAACTTATTTGCATTCTATAAATCTTTCTAAAAAAAAATGGTATTTTATAAGTTTGATTTGAATAATATTTATATTTTTGGGAAATTTTAAAAAATAATTCGAATGTTTTAGCTATTTTGTAGTTTTTTCATAAAACTGATTTTTACCAATTACAATTTGATAAATTGATATATATATATATTTTTTTTTTTTTTTTTTTTTTTTACAGAATCTTATTGACAACTAATTGATAAAACTTTTATATATCTTGAGAAAAATTACAAAAATGTATTTGTATGATAGGCCTATAGCCTAATATGGCGTTTATGTAGAAATTTTACCTCGGCTAACAGCAACTTTTTAGATTCCAGACATACTAATCCCAATATTTTATACTAACATTTTTTTTATTACATATATAAATTCTACAGACCTTTATCTTAAATATGGATTTTTTTATAAGTTTGATTTGAATAATATTTATATTTTATTTATTTATTTTTTTTTTTTTTTCAAATTAGGCCTACTTTTTAACTATTTTGTAGTTTTTTCATAAAAACTGTTATTGTCTGATAGCAATTCAATAAATTATTATTATCATTTACAGAAGACAACTAAATGTTTAAACTTTTTACATTTATATTAAAAATATTAAAAAATATATTTTAGTTCGCCTAACAGCAACTTTTTGATACATGACATACTGACTCCAACAATTTTACAAAAAACTTGTTTTTTATAACATATATACATTTTTCTGAAAAAAAAATAGTGTTTTATAAGTTGAGTTTCGGATAAGATTATATTTTATGTGAATTTAGAAAGTGTTAAAATTGCATGAACATTTTAATTTAATTAAGTATATTTTTTTGAAATAAAATCTAATACAATTTAACGTAAGCGTCTATACTACAATGCTATCCACGATTTTACTGAAAAATCAAGAAAAACTGGTTTTTTTTCATTTGAATAACTCATTTGTTGCGTCGCTCTGGAAGATTCTGCAAAACTGTTCTGGTTATATGAGAAGATCTCATGATGGCGAGAGAGTTAGGACTACCCTCAAATCAGACTACCCTCGCCGGACGATCATGAGTGAATGTGCTCCCAAGAAGTACTCTATTCGAGCTTGGTTTCAAAATGTTGTTATTGGTGGAATCTTTGAGTCTATTAGGGTGAACCTGACGAGTATATCAGCACACAACACACTACACTGAATTGAATACATACTAATTTTGGTGAAATTATTTTTTCTTAAAATTACTTAATAATTATAAAAATTTACAATATTTATTCATTTAAATCTATTTGTTAAGAATTTAGCAAGATTCAATCATACAACTGAAAAAAATTCAGAAAGTCATATAATAAAAAAATCTATGCGGAATAAATATTTGTGGAATGCCATTCAAACAAGAAGCGACATACACGAGATCTGACGGATTTTAAAAGGTACATCAACAAGTACAAGGTTGTCAAATAAAAATAGAAGAAGTATTAATAGTGCGTGTTCAATATATAGTAGAATTTTTTCCCAATCTTGAAGAGACAATTAAGAAAAACATACTTAAAGCTGAACAAAATTATTGGTGAGATCCAGTAGCGGCCGGTGGTTAAGGGCAATGGGAGGGCTCTGTTTTATTTTTTACACGTAAGGGAGGGCATGTTATCAAAACATACACTACGGTTCAGAAAGCAGGCGTAACACAAGTGTTATTCACTCCATATTAAAAACATGTGGGGTCTACATACTACATAGCGATTAAAAAGCAAAGTTTGTACAGTCTATAGCTAATAAAATACAAATTAAAATAAAATAAATGAACTATTTTGAGTTTTACTTATTACCATGTCAGGCCTAGGGGGTCCTAAATCTTTTAAGGCAATTCTATGTTCTATGTTTTTAATTCCTTGACTAATGATTAAACTTACATCATGTGTCACAACGTTTACCCTTGAGATATTACCGGCAACGGTATCGGCATCTAATTTATGGTGGCTGCACTGACTGTTGTCTGCGCGCGCAGCTTCGGACTCTGCCCTAGAAGCCCATTACACGCTGTGTAAATGACGTCACGGCACCCTCAGCTCTGTCTGCTGCTTGCCTCATATGACTAAATGCAATGAAACTGGGACGCTCTGGCCACCGTCCGAACTCCAGAATACATTCGTCAAATATTTTATATTGTAAAACTTCCGCTACAAATGATGGTGAAATCCATAGCGGCAATTCATAATTCATTTGTCTCCAAAGAATTAAATACATATAGGTATTTACATTATTAAAATAATATTATCATTGGGGGGGGGCGGCGTCCGAGAGTCCTTATGAGTAAGCCACCACTGGTGAGATCCAACCATTATCTTACACTAAATTTATAAAGATTATCCAAAGACAAGTATTAATTTTCACTTACCAAGTGATCAGAATTGATGTGGAGTTGATTAATTACATATAAACATTGTTTAAAATTGATATAGACAATTCAATTTGATCAAAACTCCTCAAATGAAAAATACCTTTTCTTACATACATTTCAATACATATTATGTCCCTTTATAAAGCATTTAATTTAATTTAAATATTTTGGGACTTATTTTAGATTTGTTTCTTATTTTATGTGTATATATTTGTGTTATTTTTCTAAAGATTGGAAAAAGCCGGCACCAACCCCAAACCCTGAGATTAAGAACTCTTAAGAGATGAAAGACTAATTGAATATTGTTTATGCATATATTTATAGATTCTGAGAAAGACAACATTATGTCAATTAAATTTTGAACACATTTTGTTGTTAAATATATAATTAAGATTTTGAAAGTCAGACTGTTTTAAGAACTATTTATTAAATTCTGATTTTGAAGAAAATAATTTTGTAACTGTATTTT
This sequence comes from Aphrophora alni, assembly GCA_963513935.1. Classification (NCBI taxonomy): domain Eukaryota; kingdom Metazoa; phylum Arthropoda; class Insecta; order Hemiptera; family Aphrophoridae; genus Aphrophora; species Aphrophora alni. The sequence continues at coordinate 115,139,821 of OY740766.1, read as the reverse complement.
ATTATTATTAATAAATTTGAGAATTTAAACTTATTTGTTTCATATAATTTCATTCCAGAGTTGTTGTAAATTTAGCAACACAAAGTAAGGCTTTTGTTCCGTTGTAAAATTTGACACCTCAACACGAGGCTTTAATTATTCAATATTTTACTTATCCACTAAATTTAAATATGTGTTTTTACAACTTATTTGTCCACGGTTCTATAACATTAACCAATTTCGGAACACTGTCGATCCATCCATACAAGGGTTTCAAATACGATCATAATCCGATATATGTCATAAGGCTCTTTCGTCATATATCGCTCATCCACATATTGAATCAAATACAAACACAATTTCAAGACCCAAATATCTGAAATGTTACAACTACCATTTTATCATGGATTTAAATGAAAAATCTTTCCCATTTTTACTCCAGTATATTAATAGTAGAATTTGTATATTGTCTACATTTTTATATTGTATAAAAGCAATCTACTACTTTACAATAATTTTCCTTACTAAATCAAATAGTTTATTTAAATATAAATTAAATAATACACCTACTTTATATGTATATCTATCAGGAAATTGCTTGCCACAACGTTTACACTTCAAAGGTTTATCAGATGTGTGTAATTTTTGAACATGGATACGTAAATCAGTCTTACGACCACATCTTGCAGGACATAATTCACAATGAAAAACTGGCTTGTCTCCCGCTGTAACATAATAGAAACAATTAATTTGGTAAGACTTCCAGGTATATAAAAAAAGTTATTATTTTTGCTTATTATATCAATAGATTGGTTTTTACTTATTGAAAAGGAAATATATTAATTTAATTTGTTTTAAACTAATTGTTTTCTATTTAATCAGGCTTCGGAACACATGATATATTAATTCTTGTAATTTCTATTATTTTTACTTACATAACCTACAGTAGAACCTCTGTTAACCGGCCTCGGATCAACCAGACCTCGGATTAACCGGCCTATTTCATAGTGTACTGGTTCGATGAGAGATTCCGAAAATAAATTGTAATTGAAACACCAAAGCGGCGAGTCAAACAACTTTGTCGATAGTGGTATCCCATTGTCGGTGATGTAAAAACACACCATGGCATTGGCACCTGTCGGTTTAGCAGACATACACCGACAAAAAACGTTTGATGAGCCGCTATTTTTCACACAAATCAATTGTACTGTAGTATACATTATGGAAAATATAACATTTCTTTTGAGTTTTCTTCTTGTCTTTGAGTGGTTATGATCTACATACAGTATATACAGTAAATGAAAATGAGCGAGTTACGAAAACGGAAGCGTGTGTTAGTTTCATTTGAGACGCGGTTAAATGTATTAAAAAGACAGAGGCGAATCTGTAAAAAAGCTTTGTGACGAGTTTAACGTGGGAAAAAGTACCATCAACGATTGGCGATGAAATAGACAATCGATTGAAGATATTTGTTCAAAATTGAGTTGGAAAAAGTACTTGCAATTCGGTGCACTAACAAAAAACCAGTTTGTGACATCGACGAAGCTCTTTGGATGTGGTTTGTCCAAGAACGCCGGAGAGGAAGCCCCATTAGTGGTCCAATTTTGAATGAAAAATCACTGGTAATTCACGGTAAAATCGAGAATGCACCAGCATTCTCTGCTAGCCAGGGATGGCTTGATCGTTGGAAAAAGCATCTTGGGATTCGGTTAGCTCACATATGTGGTGAAAAAATGTCAGCAAATGAATCAGGTGATAGTGAATTTAAGGCAACCTTCATGAAAATGATCGACGTTTATGGCCTAGTCCCTGAGCAGGTGTATAACATGTACGAAACTAAGCTTAATTTCAAGATGCTGCAAGACAAAACTTTTACATCAAGTCACGAATCATCATCAGCACCAGCTTTCAAAAAAAATAAAGAATGGATCATCGTTGCTATTTGCTCTAATGCAGCGGGGACCCAAAAAATCTCTCTTTTTGTGATAGGAAAGTCAGCTAAACCGCGAGTATTTAAGAACTTGAATATTTCGTCCCTTCCAGTGCACTATAGGTCCCAAAAATCAGCTTGGATGAATTCCAGTTTGTTTGAAGAATGGTTTAACTCTGAATTCGTCCCGAAAGTAAAGGCACACTTGAAGAGCAAAAATTTACCAATGAAAGCAGTTCTTTTCCTCGACAACGCTCCAACTCACCCCCACTTAGATGACGTGGACGGCATAAAAATAATGTTTTTGCCTCCAAATGTTTCTAGCTTGATACAACCCATGGATCAAGGAATGATAGAAAGTTTAAAGAGGCGGTACCGAGGCAAGTTTCTTTCTGAAATTTTATTTAGGTGCGAGGATGAAAACTTGCCTCTCCTGGAAAACGTGAAGAAGGTAAACATCAAGGATGTCATTTTTATGTTGGCCAGTGCTTTTCAAGAAATGCCCTCTTCCATCTTTGTGAAATCGTGGCGAAAACTTTGGCCTGATATAGAAAATCTGATCGAGAGCAAAGATTCAGGGAATGAAGAAATCGAAAATCTAGCCATTTTACACGATATGCAGTCGTTACTTGGTGGGGACCAAATTCAGTTTGAGAACCTAGAGGAATGGATGACAAAAAGTGACGAAGGGCTTGAAAACGAATTTTTTACGGACGACGAAATAATCGGTATCGCCAGTTAAGATGACTGCGAATGCGAGGAGGATGGCAAAAATTCAGACGTCGTGGAGGATTCGCAAAGTATAGGCCATGAAGAAGCAAAAAAGCTGCAGAAATTTTAATACAATATGTTGAGCAGCAACAACATTCCACAGCATTGGATGTGATGAATATCCAAAAGTGGAGGGATTTGGCTTTTGAAAACTTTTTAAAAACTAAAAAACAAACAAAAATTACCGATTTTTTCAAACAGTGATGTGTGATTGTATTAATGTAAGTTTTACAATCTTTAAAACAGTTTGTAGTGTTTATTTTTTTCATGTTTGATGTATAATATACATAACATAATATATACGATACATTTTATGTACAATAAAATGAGTTGCCATAACATCTTAATTGCATAATTCTTAGCGCTACCTGATTAAATAAACTTTCTTTGAACGAAAACCGATTTTTCATGGGAACCTCGAATTAACCGGCCAAACGGGCAACAGGCCCGGGTGTCAGTCCTGACTAGACCGGTTAAGAGGGTTCTACTGTACAAACATAAAGACCAAATTTGATTATAAGAAATATATCAAAAATAAAATAATTAGCGAGGATTGTGATATTAAGCATCTCAAGGTTTATAGTACCAATCGAGATTTGAAATCATTATAAACAGCCCAAATTTAAAAACCAATGAATTTAATTATTTCAAATGAATATTATTTATTTTTAAATACTTAAAACGGTATGATATATTTATTTCAGTAATTAAACAGTATTGAAAAACTGTAGTGTTACAGAAACATAATTTAAATAAACATACAAACTTTCTTACACACTCATGTACAAAATAGAACCAAACAAGCTCAAAATTTAGGGGAGAAGCTAACAAAGCTAAATATTAAAATTTTAATTTACTCAAAATTAACTCTAAACATTTGTATAAAGCTAAAATTTAGGTCGTAAAGGTCCCAAAAAAATATACTGGTTAATCTACCCTTAAAATTTCAGTTCAGGAGTTGTTGGTTATTAAGAGAAAAGGAAGATGTGTGCTGTCCTAATCATTTAAATATCTCAAAATCAGTGCTAACAATTTTAATCACATTTAGAAATTAAGGTTCATGAATAGTTTGGAAAAATGAACCCTTACCTCTTTAGACTTTATTTGGATTTTGTTTACTATATATTTTGCAAAATTTTATCATAATTGTTAAAGTCAATTTTAGAAAATGTGAATTTTAGTTTTGGTCTATGACAACTAACCGCAACTTATAGTTGATAAAGTGGGGGGGGCCCTCATGATATAGCCAAACTATGGCAGGAAAATATTAGTTCAACTACATCAGCAAACAAAGTTTTACATTAGATTGACTATACTGACTATACATCAAGAATTTGCTGAGACATTTAATGAGAAAAGATTTAGCTTTCATTTACTTGTTTCTCACTTGTTTGGTAAATAAATATATATATACATTGTGATATTTTACCCTAAGTCATAGATAAAGATAAAAACAAATGATTCACTGTTTAGCTGAACTTGAATTTGATTAAATTTGCAGAGTTGTTGCAAAAAAATTATAACAGTATTATATGATTAATAATAAAGATGCAATTTATTAATTCTATATAGCAGCTGTATTTTTTAATACAAATAATAATGTGGATTTTCTCTACTAAAACATACTGTCACTATTTTCTCAAACCAAACTATCTCATCCACCCAGCAGCTACTCACCATTCCAATAATATACAATGGACATATATTTTTGGTGTGTTGTCCTGTATCTACGTGTATGTGATATATAATATTTGTAATTCTCATGCTTTCATTAACCTTAATAAAGATTATTGAAATGGTATTGTTCAACCCAAGTTTACTAATTAAAAATTAAAGCATCCTATACATAATTCTCACAAAATATTATAATGTACAATATTCAGTTTGCTTTACAAAAGAAATTAATAATTTTTCTTTTGCTGTAAGCTTGATATTTACCTACAAATCTATCTGAAATTATACATGCGATTTATGAAAATATATACCTAAATAAAAATTTGACAAATTTAAAAAATTAAAAAATATAAACAGCTATATTTTATATTACAATGACCTCCTTATGCAATTTACTCTGTTATATCACCAGCCTATTATGAAAAAGTGAGCTTTCTTTATAAAAAGCCTTTAGTTTGTATTCGTTTAACAACAAGTGGTACTACTATAGTAAACTTTAAGACTTCTCAAAATAAAATAATGCCTAAAGCAAATAAAACCATGTAACTTCTTCGTGAGTTGGCCTACACTGGTATTTCATAATATAATGTGGTGAATATCATTTACTGTTAGATGTGACAGTGAATGACAAATGTTTGTGAGCCAGAGTAGTAGAATGTCGAGCATGCACAATGTGGCAGTTTGTACACACTATGATCAGTTTAAATCATAATGGCTGCTAGACTTCAAAATATCCTGCACTATGAATAGGCATGTATATGTGATATAAGGAAAGGGGGGAAAAGATATAATAACACTTTATCCAAGTCTAGGATGTAATGTAACCTGAATATAATATTGTTTCATTTCATTGGGGACAAATCTACTGAACCTACACAATGGAATCTAAAAACTGCTGTCATTTGTTGTGCAAGTTCCTTGATATAAATCCAGAAACTTCTGTAGGATTAAAATAAAAACTATATATATAGCAAAAGAAATTTAATTTATGATTTTCAAGAAACTTTGAATCATAAAATTGAACAGAAGAAACTAATCAAATATGTAAAATAAAATTCATAGCAAAATATGTTTTAAAACAATATGATACGTTTCCAGTTTCATAATACTTAATTTATTCTGATAGTGAAATAAATTTAAAGAATATTACACTGATTATGAAGGGGGGGACACACACTTTCTTTTAATAAAACAATTAAGATGGCCAAACAATTAACAAATATTTTATTATTATACATTTTTCGGACATTTGCCATCATTTGTGTGTTAAAAATCAAAACACGACGTTTCGGGAATAAGAATCAATTCCCGTTATCTAGTGACTAAAAACTAAAGAAACATGAAACTAGAAACTAAGCCTATGTAAGAAGTAAAATTAAATAAGAATACCACCAACCTTAATATCTAAGTATGCATCTCAGAGCTAAAACTGAGAAGTCAAAAAACACAATCACGGTAACACACAACTAACGTCAAATACGTGTTGTTGTATCAAAGATATAGCAACAAGTGACGTGGTCCAGAAGGCGTGACAAACTATTAGGGGAGTGGCCTATTGTTAGTCGTATTAAGCTTCCTAGCCCGAGAACGGGTTACAACCCCTTGTAGCGATTTAACCCTTTAGGGACCGTGCGGACGATCTATCGTCCGCACATACGATGCGAAAAAGACCGAGCGGACGATCCATCGCCCGCACGTAAATATGCGAAAAAGACCGAGCGGACGATCTATCATCCGCTTTTGTTTTTATTATTTTAACGTGTTTACAATAATAATAATCAAGAAATTAATTGGTATAAATATATATTTTAAATAATGTTTTTATAAACACCCTAAAGCAGCTAGTCTATTCTAATATTATTACAAGTTAACTTTATATAAAATGACGAAATCAAGGCTGCATTGTAACGTAGTCAAACAGATATGCTGTTTGTTTACATTCTTAGTTGAGACAGTCGTGTTAGCTTTTGAAGTTGTGATTCATCTTGTATTTTCGTGTTGTACTATTTTAAGTTAATTTTATCTGTTAATTAGTTAATTAGTGTAGTTTTATTGTTTATTGTGTATGAGTGACAATGCTGTTTGTTTACATTCTTAGTTGAGACAGTCGTGTTAGCTTTTGCAGTTGTGATTCATCTTGTATTTTCGTGTTGTAGGCCTACTATTTTAAGTTAATTTTATCTGTTAATTATTTAATTAGTGTAGTTTTATTGTTTATTGTGTATGAGTGACAATTGTGACAATGAGTGACGACGAATTGGCTAGGACAAGTGAAATAGATCGTGAACTTGCATTGACAGACTCTGACGATGATATAAATAAATTACCGGATTTTTTCAACAGTGACGATTCTGACTTGGACAAAACATACTATCCTGACGATCAATCAACATCAGCATTACTATTTCCAGAAAATTTGAGTAGTGACAGTTCAGATGAAAGTGAAATTAGTTTTCAGGTTAGGCCTAATACACAAAAAAAAATCCATGACTAGGCCTATTGCTAGAAGGCAGGTTCTAAGTGATAGTGAAAACAGTAATAATGAAGATGCAGATGACAGTGATTGGGAAAATGTAAATGAGGCATGTCCACCCAATTTTGTGCATAAATTTGATTTTCATGATACACCAGGTCCGATACACATCCCTTCTTCAGTCATAACACCATTGGATTTTTTAAAAATATTTTTCACAGAAGCTTTAATCAATCTTTTGGTCACAGAAACTAACAGATATGCAACTCAAATTATTTCTAAAATTACTATGTCACCTCATAGCCGCTTGCGATCATGGATACCAGTAACAAGTTCTGAAATGATGGCTTTTATTATAGTCATTTTTAACATGGGACTAAACAATAAACCTACTATAAAATCTTACTGGACTGTAAATGATTCTCAATCCATCCCATGGTTTAGAAAAAATGTTTTCACGTACAAGATTTGAAAATATTCTTTCCTTCTTTCACATAGTCGACAACAGCAAATTGCCTAATAGTAATGAACCTGGGTATGATCCTTGTCAAAAATTCCAGCCTGTAGTTAATCATTGTAATCAATTATTTAAATATTACTATAAAGCCAACCAACAAATATCCATTGATGAAAGCTTGGTAGGGACAAAGAGTCAAACAAGCCTAATGCAATATTTACCTAATAAACACCATCATCGTTGGGGAATTAAGTTTTGGGTTTTGTGTGATGCCGTATCAAAATATTGTTTGCAACTATTTTGCTATAAAGGAGCTAAATCAACAGAAGACCGGGATAGTTTAAAACAATTTGGTCTAGCCTACACTGTTGTTAAAAAACTTCTATTGGCTTGTAATTATTTAAAAAAAGGGTATCATGTATTCATTGATAACTTTTTCACTAGCATTCCTTTAACGGAATGGCTTTACTCGCAAGAAACATTTGTAACAGGAACTATTCGAAGAAATAAGAAAGGACTTCCAGATGACATTAAAAAGAAGTTCAAAGAAGGTGAAAAAATGTATAAAAAAAAGGGAACTTGGTGCTTATGGCCTACCGAGAGAAAAAAACTCAGAAAAACCCTGTTATGCCACTTTTATCGAAAACTAAATTTTAAAATGTACAAGTTATAAAAAAAAGACGAGGTATGATAACAAGTAAAGAAAAGCCATCTGTAATTTCTGATTACAACAACTACATGGGTGGAGTAGATGCATTCGATATGATGCTTTATTCTTATCTTGATGAGCGAAGGACAGTAAAATACTGGAAAAAAGTTACTTTCAACCTTTTTCATAGGATGCTGCTGAATTCCTACATTTTGTATCAATCTATGTGTATTCAAAAAAATATCAAGCCTTTAGACAGATTTCAATTTATGGTCACAATAGTACAAACAGTTGGGGATTCTTGGATAACAGAACAACAAAGAAATACATGCATAAGTAATCATATTCGAAAACTAGAAAAACTACCAGAAAAAAAAGAAAAAACTTGCTGGATTTGCTCAGAGAAAGGAGGACACTCACAAAAAGAAAGGAAAATAAAGAGATCAAGAACAATTTGTTCCAGATGCAAAGAAGGATGCCACTCTCAGTGTTTTTCTAAACATAAGTGCTCTTAAAATTTTAAATCATTTATAGGTTGTAGGCTATCACGGTTTTTTGTCCCTAAAATGTTCATTTTTCATTATAATTGTTTTAAAATTGGCATTTTTATAGTTCAATGTATAATAAATAAAAAAATTAGGTTTACCACATATAAATTATTATTTTCAGTTTTTGAGATATTCTATGTCAAACATTAAAATCTAAAATAAAAAAAATAATAAAATTATAAAATTTAAAAAATTATCTTTTCATTTGCTTTTAAATAAATATTTTGTGTTTTAGTCTATTAGAGCAATTAAATACTAAAAAAATGACACCAAAATTATTTTAATATCTTGTTTCTAAATGATTCTACGATTTTTTTTCTAAATGTCTACAAAAACGCTATTTTAGGCATGGTCTTTTTTACATAGTATAAATTAGAACCAATATGGCGGAAAACATAATGCTCCTAAAATTCCTAAAAATAAGTCTGGTCCTTAAAGGGTTAACAGGTAAAATTTCAGCTTGTTTTTTAGTTGTAGGGGTATTATAATCAAATTTTAGTTCTTTTTTTTAATAATGGGAGCCATAATGGCCTTACATCTATACTTGATTGGCTGATAGGATTGTCCTTTAGTTTTATATATGAGGCTTCAATTATTTTACGTTTGTATTACAGATACTGAAGATAGGACTTAATATCCCCTTACCCATCAAACAAATTTTGATTGAACTAGGTATTAATTAGTGAGATAATTATATCTTCCCCAAAATATTATTATAAGGTAAAAAAAAAGAAAAAGAGAAAAAAAAAAAAGAAAAAAAAGAGAAGAAAATAGGCAATGAAATTAGATCTAGACAATTTGTCCATTTATAAATAAGAATCTGTGAATTTTGTATATGTTTTGTATAAGAACAGTTACGGAAAACAGTTTTGTTACTGAATCAGATTTCATGAACTATCAACAATTTGTCATATTTCTATGTGATTTTAATTATTGGGTATTTAATAAACTTTAAATAATTTTCAATTTTATTCCATAAAAGAGTTTTATGTTTTGACATTTTGTGAAGTAATTAATTCTCAATTTCTTTCTTTCTAGACATTAAGTGTTTTTTATAATTTTTTATGAAGTATTCTCAATTTTAATTACATGTTTTAATTTGATTACTGAATTGCTAAAATCGTCTATTTGTAAATAAAAGTAATATTATCATTGTAACCAAGAAAGTCTGTTCATCGTTATTATAAGTAAATGTAACTTTATACTATACATTAATAAGAAAGTAATATATTAAATTACAAGTTTTTTGAAGTGAGATGTAAGTGTCTGACTGAAATAAATAAACTGTAAACAGATTCAAGGGTAACTAGTCCTCCTGTCATATCATAGTTTTCTAGGTTTGTTCTTTCAATTTAAATGACAAAATACACACACACAACCACACACACACACACACACACACACACACACACACACACACACACACACACACACACACACACACACACACATTTTATGCTTTATTTAAACATCTTCTTATTCCAATTTGTAAAAACACACAACATTTAATTATTATATTAAAAATTCATAAGAACATATATTTTTCCCTGGATCGAAATATTTATTTATATGTTTGTTACAAAATTTGTCCGGCTGAATTGCTGATAATTGCTTCAAAACTTTGTGGAGACTCTCATACAGCTGTCAGTAATCGCTAATTATTAAAAATAATTGTAATGTTTAATCACATTTTAACTGAATACAATATAATAGTAGTCGTATTTTTAAATAATTTGACATGTTATAATAAATTAATCATTTATTTTAATCCTTGTTCTACAAACATTATGTAATGGTTTAATATAAGTTTGAAAACATTTTATGAGGTCTAATTGTGTTTAACACGTTCGCTACCACAATGTTAAAAAAAAATCGTAAGCACAGACTGCCGCCTCAATTTTGCGGCGGGCGTGTCCTACTCCTAGCCCAACGCCGCAGATCTGCGGCGGCTGGGCTCATTAAAATAGACTGCCGCCGCAGATCTGCGGCATTGGTTTCTTCATAGTAAATGAGAAATTTCTTCGCAACAGTCTATTTTAAAGGTTAGATCGCTTAGGCACGGTCTACAGGATAGTCCGCCACATATATGCGGCGCTTGGTCTGTAGCTAGGACTATCGCTGACGTCACTGGACAGTTGGCAACACTGACATACAGCATTACCTCAGTCTGTGGCGAAGGTCACAACCATTTTGACCCGTCTACAGGGAAGTTCATGAATTTTTTCGTGTGCTGTGGGAGTGACCCGGCCGCCGCATATATGCGTCAGCTGGTAGTGAACGTGTTAATCACTATCACCAATTATTGAAAATAATCATAATCTTTCATGATAGTATGCCGATTACAACTGAGTTAATGTATAAACTATTACATTTATTTTCCTTACTCTATTCCTTAATCTATAAAATGAACACTGAATTGACTTTCCATTAATCATCTATAATCGTAATCAATAATCACTGATTATTAAAAATAATCGTAATCAGTAACTATTGAATCATCTCATCCCTAGTATCCTGTGACTTGAGGTTCTTCTGATTATGTTTACATTAAGTCTTAGTTATTTTAACTCCTCAGGCCTTGTTTTAAGTCTGGGATACTTTCTTGGGTTAATAGTTTTAGTTTAATTTCGAATGTTATGTTATGTTATGTGGGTGTATTTTACTTTTAAGTTAATTTATATTCTATAAATATTGTGTAGTTTTTATTTAAATAAAAGGAAAATTTTCGATTAAACTATTATTAACTAATTAATATTAAGATAAAGGAAAAACATAAAAAAATACTATAATTTAGGGAAATAGATTTCAAACAAATAGCCTATTGAAAAAGTATTTCAAGACGTACTCTTTTGTGAAGTGATTAATACACACAATACATAACAGGCCAAATGAGAGGTCAGATTCCTTCTATTAGACTAATATTTCTCCTGATCAACCACATTCCTAGATTGCACTATCTATAAATATTGTTGACATTTTTGGTTATGTAAATCCATTTATTTTCAACAAATATCAATGAAAACTACTGTTATAAACCAAATACTATAATTATGTATAGAAATGTATATAAATACGTACCACTATGTATTAACTTATGAGCTTTAAGACTATTTGATTGGGTGAACCGTGCATGGCATATATCACACTCATAAGGTTTTTCTCCAGTGTGTATCCTCAAATGTCTTTTCAACTTAAACGTATCAGGACTAGCATATGTACAATGTGGACACTATTAACAACAATATAACAATCATTAATATAATATTTGTTTCATAATTACAATTTGTATAAATAATATTAAATGGCTAAAATTATAATCAATATACCAGGTGTGAATCAAATCCAATTTCTTAAAAATTTTATCTAAAATCTTCAGTTGAAATCTTGAATTTTAATCCCAAGTACTTTGTAATTAATTTACATTGTTTAACTTTAGTGCATTTGAATCACTTGAACAAACCACTAAAACTAGTTCCTACATGTTAAGTATCATAATAGTTTAATTTTTTTAATATATTCAGATTGTTTACTTTCATTTAACAAAATTATCAATAACAAGAAAACTAATTAACTGAAAGACATTATCAAATAATGATTTTGTATTGATAAATTTATTTACATATTTATTCTTTAGAGAATAAAGAATTAAAATTCTTTCAATAGTGTAATTCAAGGATTATTGGTATGATAATTATTTAGTAATACAGTAGAATCCCTCTTAACCGGTCTAGTCGGGACTGACACCCGGGCCGGTTACCCGTTTGGCCGGTTAATCCGAAGTTCCCGAGAAAAATCGGTTTTCGTTCAAAGAAAACTTATTTAATCAGGTAGCACTAAGAATTATGCAATTAAGATGTTATTGCAACTCATTTTATTGTACATAAATGTATCGTATATATTATGTTATGTATATTATACATCAAACATGAAAAAATTAAACACTACAAAGCTTTTTTACAGATTCCCCTCTGTCAAGGAAACCAACACAGGCTTCCGAAAACTGAAAAGAAATGTTATATTTTCCATAATGTATACTAAAATGATTCGTGGAAAAAAAGCGGCTCATCAAACGATTTTGTGGGTGTGTGTCTGCTATACCGACGGGTGCCAATGCTGCGGTGTTTTTATGCCGCCGACAATAGGATACCGCTATCGACAAAATCATTTGACTCGCCGCTGCTTTGGTGCAGCGGTGTTTTTATGCCGCCGACAATGGGATACCACTATCGACAAAGTCGTTTGATATCGCCGCCGCTTTGGTGCAGCGGTGTTTTTACACCGCCGACAATGGGATACCGCTATCGACAAAGTGGTTTGATATCGCCGCCGCTTTGGTGTTTCAATTACAATTTATTTTCGGAAACTCTCATCCAACCAGTACACTACGATATACGCCGGTTAATCCGAGGACCGGTTAATCCGAGGCTGGTTAACAGAGGTTCTACTGTAATTGACATTGTGAATCAAAATTCAAAACTGTAAAAAAATTAATATACACTTTTTAAACTTGGAGGCATTTAATGAATCAATACTTTAAAAGTTTTGTAATCAATTTTGGTGATCAATTAAACATTTCAAATTAAATTAACAGGAATGAATTTAAAAAATGGCTTACTGATCATTTTAAATCATTGCTACGAATAGTAGGCTATTTTAACCTAAAAAGGAGTACAGTATAAGCATATGTAGGATGAAATTTAAAAAAAAAAAAAAAAAAAAAAAAAAAAAAAAAAAAAAAAAAAAAAAAAAAAAAAAAAAAAAAAAAAAAACGCTTAAATATAAATTAAGTGAAATTTAATTTTGAAATGGTAATTGACAGATAAATAATAATAAATTTAACTGGGGGGGGATAGTTAAATTAGGATATAAACAATAGAAATTTGATGCAATGAAAATAGGTATGAGATAGCCCTAAGCCTAAATGTTTGGTTAGGAACTAATACAAATGAATGTGAAGGACTATAATTATAATCATATTAACTATAACACTTCACAATATAAATAAATAACGTAATGATCAACTAAGAAATCAGGTGTCAGATTTACAGTTATTATGTACAGAATAAACTTATAAGATGTGCAGGAGTCAATTAAAAGTAAAGTGAGATACAATATAGCTCAAATATCAACATTACATCAAAAATGATAAGGTAATCTTATATTTTATTTCGGACACTTAATAGATAAAACTATTTAATCAGCTCAAAGTATATTAAAAGCTCAGATTGAGCGTTAAATAAAACATTTCTCACTCAGACAGTTAATTATGAAATTTAAAATATATAGAAGAAAAAATTGTAATTAATTGAAATTAAAGATTATGAATCATTTCAATGTGTATAGAAATGTTTTATACATAATAATTATTTATACATATTCATAATTTTTAATTTAAATGTCTAGTTTTAAGTTGTATAGATTTAAGGAAGTTATAAAAATGGTATTGACCATAAAAATGGTCTCCCTTATCAAACATTAGACCCCCAGAGATAAGAAATAGTTAAATTTGTATCAAGGGTAAATTATAGATATTAATAAAGGTGCATTGGTTATACGGTGTGAGATGTTATAGAGAAAGTTTCAAAGGAATAGATGTAGGTGATGTGTTTTTGTTATGTTTATGTTCTCTTTTGAAAACAATTACCAGCTTGTTAAGAATAAATAATAAATTGTGATGATTTATAATTATGTGTGATTTTATTGAAATTGAATATTTTGAAATTAATGATGATCATTGACAAAATAAAAAGTTGGACAAGTCAGGAAGAATTAACTTCTGTTAAAATACAAATAATATATTAACTTCGAAAATTTTAAATATAAAAAAAATAATAAGAAGAAAAAACTGTATATTGCTTATCAATGGTTTTATGATTTACAATACTATGGATCGACTATATTCATAGTCATAAAAAATAAAAATAATCTAGAAACCATTCTACTGTGATGGATTACTACCAAACCATACAAGCCCATTACATATTGGAAATAAAAATAATCATCTATACAACTACATCATATGCATAATATTATACTTAAATTAATTTTCTATATTCTTACTTGATAGGGTCGTTCGCCTGTATGACATCGCATGTGATTTCTCATTTTACTTAATTCAACGCTAGCATAGTCGCATATTGTGCACTTATGTGGTTTCTCATGTGTGTGTTTGTAACGAACATGTCTAACCAGTTCTCCTATAAAAGCAAACACAATGGATTTACAAACTACACTATACTTATGCAAACACAAACTCTTTCACCAATATTATCCTTACTGTACTTGTAATTAACATATATGTACTTTAAAATTGCACGAAACAATGCTGTATATTAACTTCATCAAGTCAACAAAAATTTTCTTTAACAAAACTCAATATATTCTAGAGACAAGAACATATTGTCAGTTTACCCCAGGACTATAGATTACAATGAATCTGTACAAACTAGTGTAATTAAAAAAAAAAATCTTCCAATAAATGTTTTTTAAAAACAAAACAAAAATGTTTACATTAAAAAACTTCTGGTAAAAAATGAATCCACCATACTGACAACAAACATCTTTTATAATTAAATTCTTTAAAAATGGATTCTGCATGTGATTTCAGTTTGACAAAAATAATTCAAGAAATTATTCAGGATGACTTAACATAGAAAGTAGAAGAAGCACAAATGAATATAAGTTCAATTTATCAACATCATTTAGAAATATGACCAAATAAACAGTTTTATTATAAACAACAACAAAAAATAGACTTATGGAAATAAATATTATTAACTAAATAAAGGTAAAAAAGTTACTATAACACTTTTTTTTATCTACGGTTTCCACATGATATAAGAATATTACAATAATTAAAAGCCTGTTTCATAATATTTAAAAAAATGTATACCTATATAGGAGTTAGTATATATTAAGTAAGTAAAAACATAGGACTGTGGAATGTACTGAAGGACCAGTCCTCTTTGGCGGACGGATCCAGGTAGCCAGAGAATTCAAATATCTAGGAATAAGGTTGGATGATAAGTTGACCTGGAATAACAATATGATAAGTATTATTAATCTTATGCTCGCTAATTTAACTAATGATTATGCAAGCTTTAGGGTGCACTTGGAGGATAAATCCTCAGATGGCGAACTGGATATACACCAGCATTGTTAGACCAATGATGATGTGTAGTTTGCTGACCAAAGATGTAACAGAGTACTGCTGCTAGAAATATGTTTAAAGTGCAGCATGTGACACATGTTATTTGGGGGGGGAGGCTAGGATGGTGGTACGGCCGTATGCATCCACATCATCTTCTATCACCCCATTTGGCGCTATCATCAGGCCAGCAAACATACTGCGATCGACAACATTTGTAGATAAATATTCTTGAAACGGGTCTGGACTGGATGACAAGAATTATTGACCCTAAGTCACCATATCGTGTCAGCTGCGTTGACAGAGAGGAATGTTCTCAAGGTGAACTTAGATATATGAGGAATGCACTGAATAAGGTAAACGGACGGATAAACAAAGTCTCTATCTACTAAATCAAATTTATTTATACTTAAAAGCTACTATCCATATTTACAACCAGTAGTTCTAGTCTATTACTCAATTAATATTATAAATGAATATTCATAAACACTAGTTTTATTTTTATGTGCCGGCCTTCTCCTAAGGCTTCCTATAAAAAGCAACAGGAAAAAATTAAGTTTGTTTTACTTTATGAAATATCTTCCAATTTTGTCCTCTACCTTTAGTTTTACTGTATATTTACATTGTGAGTATGTACATAGTACATATGTTTTGTATTTACTTAAAAATTAATAACAACTACAAAACTAGTTTGTCTGTTCTATTTTATTTGAGACAAAGTGTAAGAACTGTTAAAAAAAACTAACGTTAGAATAAAATATAAAGTGAATCCCGCCTAAAATTCATACACATTGGGAAAAATTCTCACCCCTCAGTCATTTTCTAATCTTATATGTGTATGTTTATGTTTTATTCATTTATGAATTTTAAAAGTAAATTATTACCTGATGTTGTAAATGCACTGTCACAAAACTTGCATCGGTGAGGTTTTGTGCCTGTGTGTGTATTAACATGGTTTTGAAGTGAAGCTAATGTTTTAAATCCTCTTTCACAAACACTACATTTATGAGGTCTTTCTTCCGAATGAGACTTCATATGCCTTGACAGCAAATACCTACAATCAAATATGTTCGATAAAAATTTTATCAATACTAATAACAAAAAGAAATACAATATCTGTTAGCAGTAGTCTTGTAATAATAATATGAAAAAGAAATTAATTATAAAACTGTTAAAGAAGTAAACATATACAACATTTTCTGTATTTTTTTGAGTAAAACATATTATAAGCATGTGCTGGCAACAAGGTCTGCTGATCTTCATAAATTTTGAGTTTAAGTATTGTGACTCAGTCCATGATATCTTTGAACATCTGCATATTTATGCTACTAAACCATTTATCTCTGTGGTTGGCGATAGTGTAGGTTAGAAAATGACCACTACGCTCTTCACTCATCATAAAGTCCCAATGAAAATTAAGCTCTAATTTGATGTAAACAAATTGGCTAAAGTTACCAGAAACTTCTGTAGTGAAGAGTGCTCATTTTAGAAGGGTATGCTTATTTATTAAAAGAGATTGAATTAAGATTGATACATAAATATTGTGTGATAACTCTGTTGATATGTATGGCATGATATTGTGAATAGTAAATCATTCATAAGTTTTATGTGTTTAACTTAAACATCATCTTTGTACCACCAAAATATCATCTCTCTATGAAGTAGCTGAAAATTTGAGAAAATTGATATAAGAAATATTTGATGTTGGCTTGTCATAAGCGTTTGTGGAGTTGATGTTGTATTAAAATTATTAGGAAAGTTTTTATGGTTGTATAGTGTATTAAGCTTAGGTCTTGATCTTGTATAGCACAACAGAGGCCTGAGGTTGTTTGCAGTGGTCTTTAATAATGGTCAAAAATAGAGAACTCAGTTGAACTTGGAGATATTCAAACAACATTCAAGTGATAAAACCATATTTCTATAAAACACATCAATACCATGAAATCTCATAAATTTAGGGCGAGCTTGAGCCTAAGAGGCTGGACTCGGCTCAGTCTTGAGATTCAAAGGCTTTATAATTATCGAGAGACAAAAACAGATTTTTATTATCAGTTGTAGACCAGAGGCACTTATAGAGAGAAAAGAAGTAAGCTATCTAAGTGATACACCACACTTGTTCACTTCAAATATTATGAATTATATCAACATGTAACAATGAAGTATTAGATATATATATATACCTAAATTTCCTACTTTAATAGTTTCTTAAACAACAGCAAAATAACTAAAATACAATATCAATGAAATATTAAATTATTTTGTACTGTATTAAATTTATGACTTACCCAATACACTAAACTTGGTATCGGAATTGGCCGATACCTAGGTATCAGATTCCGATAGCGTCGGAACAAAAAATACTGATACTTAAAACCAATACTTGAGTTCTGGTACCTTCCTTTTCCCAGTGTATACTGATATAATTTGAGTTTGGTTTAATTTCTTTAAATACAATTGAGATTAGTTAGATTTTGTATGGACAGGAGACAGGCTTACCTTGGAAAATGGTCCTTGGTACCATTTTCCTTGTACTAGTAGTACATAGTAAGAAAACACACACAAAAACACTAAAGTTTTGAAATATTTCGTAAACACTGTTCACTTTCTCAATCAGTAGAGTTAAGAAGAAGACTGAAGACTGAGTGTTGAACCACAGATTTTTTTTTTTTTTTTTTTGTAAAGCCTGTTGGGAAAGGGAAAAGGATAAAGGATGATTCATCTAAGGTTAAGATTAGGGGGTTCTCTTGATTTTGTAACCCATTGATGAGACAGTTCCCATCTTCTTAGTTCTGAGGGGTTACATTCTGAAGGGAGGATTTTATGATTTTTGTTGTGAAGCATTCAAAAGTGACAACGTTGTGGATTGCTGCATGTTGTGCAGTTGGTTTCTCCATATCCATGATTTTCACATCATGTCTGTAGCCATTCATCCTGGTGCTTAAATTGACTGTGGTTAGGCCAATATATTGAGATGGGCAAAATCTGCACTGTAGTTGGTAGATAACATTTTTTGTTGTACATGTGTGATGACCTTTAATTTTAAACTCTTTTTTACTGGAAGAATTATTGAAGTTGTTGGACGGGAGATGTATTTTGCATGTTTTGCATCTAGGCCTATTGCATGGAAAAGAACCGTTGGGAAGGTTAGGTTGTTTAGGTGTGGTGGGATCGGGGGAGCTTTGGGTGAACTAACATGCGTTTCAAATTTGTGGGCTGCCTATTTTTTTTTTTTTTGTAAAGCCTGTTGGGAAAGGGAAAAGGATAAAGGATGATTTACCAAGGACCAAGGACCATTTTTCAAGGTAAGCCTGTCTCCTGTCCATACAAAATCTAACTAATCTAATAGGCTATGTGCCCTATTAAATTCTAACTTTAAATACAATTGGATATTCACATAACGAATAAAACTATGAAACTACCGAATTGTAATGTAAACTGGTCTAAGGAAATGACCATCTAAGCCGTTTGTATTCTGATAGTATCGATACAAAAAATTCTTATTTTAAAAACCAATGCTCTAAAGATATAAACCAGCTTTTAGCAAGCTGCAAGGAAACACTAACCTGAATTTCTACAGTCAAAATATCCCTGTAGGAGCTGAGAAAAGTGGTGTCATCTGTATATAGAACTGAGAGGCATGGAATGTTACATTCCAAATCATTTACAAATATTATAAACAGAAACGGCCCCAAGACAGATCCCTGAGGCATGCCTGCAATAACATTCTTATAGATAGATACATAATTGTAGACCATAACCATCTGTTTTCTATTACTCAAGTAAGACTCAATTTAGGTTCTTGGTTTCTAATACTATAGAATTGAAACTTACTGCTAAGTAGAGTGTATGAAACAAAAGTCTTTTTCAGGTTAATAAGACTAGCACCTACAGTAGAACCTCTGTTAACCGGCCTCGGATTAACCGGTCCTCGGATTAACCGGCCTATATCGTAGTGTACTGGTTGGATGAGAGTTTCCGAAAATAAATTGTAATTGAAACACCAAAGCGGCGGCGAGTCAAACGACTTTGTCGATAGCGGTATCCCATTGTCGGTGGCGTAAAAACACTGTGGCACCAAAGCAGCGGCGAGTCAAACGACTTTGTCGATAGCGGTATTGCATTGTCGGCGGCACCAAAGTAGCGGTGAGTCAAACGACTTTGTTGATAGCGGTATCCCATTGTTGGCGGCATCAAAACACCGCGGCATTGACACCCGCCGGTATAGCAGACATACACAGACAAAAACGTTTGATGGGCCGCTTTTTTTCCACGAATCAATTTAGTATAGCATACATTAGGGAAAATATAACATTTCTTTTCAGTTTTCTTGGAAGCGTGTGTTGGTTTCGTTTGAGACGCGGTTAAATGTGTCAAAAGACTTGACAGAGGGGAATCTGTAAAAATCTTTGTAGTGTTTAATTTTTTCATGTTTGATGTATAATATATACATCAAACATAATATATACGATACATTTATGTACAATAAAATGAGTTGCAATAACATCTTTATTGCATAATTCTTAGTGCTACCTAATTAAATAAGCTTTCTTTGAACGAAAACCGATTTTTCACGGGAACCTCGGATTAACCGGTCAAACGGACAACCGGCCCGGGTGTCAGTCCCGACTAGACCGGTTAAGAGGGGTTCTACTGTATAACTAATTTATCTTCAAAACCCCTCAAAATATAATATATTGTGACAATGTGAAAAGTCAGATATTAAAATAGACTCATTTAAAAGACGCGGTTAAGCCAAAGAGATAAGAGATTTAAATAATAATTTAAATTTAGTCACGTCATTTATAAAAGAAAAATGGATTTTCAAGACAACAGTATGAATTATTATGTTTAATTTTAATGTAATTTAGTTTGTTTGTTATAAAATGTAAATTATTTGTATTTTACGGCAGTGCGGTAAAATGTGTGAACAGTAACCGGAAGGAACGCTTTCGGAAGTAAGAATTTGCCTCATGGTAAAGTCAGTCTAAGTCCAGCGTTAGGAGTGACAGGTTGTTTCTAAAAATTCGATGTCCAGCGATTGAAGGGACAAGATGTGTTTTCTAAAAGTTGAGTTTACTGCTTAAAATGGACAGGTTGTGTTTTTCAAGTAATAATCCAGTGTTTGGAGAAATAAGATCGTAGAAAGAGTTTCTAGGTTCTATTAGAACAATGTACATTTGATTTTTTATCTCAAATAGAGATCGAAAGTATCTAAGAATCCATGTTTAGCGTGTTTCAAAGACAATAACGTGGGAACGTAAAAGACAATAGTTTATGTACGCGAGTTATGAATATTCTCAACAACTGGAGAAAACAACTTCTGAACGAGGGAGAATCCTCTACAAGCCGTAGAACTTCAACGTGTAGGACATCAGTTTTCCATTTGGACACAGACAATGTTTTTTTATTTAGATCGGCGTTGTGGTATAGACGCTATATATTACCTGTTTGATTAATAACCTGTATTATGTTTTAAATTAATTTTTTGTAAATGTTTATCTATTTAAAGAAAATTTGTAGATTATTACTAGAAGAGATACTAGTAAAATGAAGTTTTTAAATAATGAAAATAGAATCTTTTCATTTTTCTTTTAGAACTACAAAGTTACTAAAAAATTCATAGATTAAATTCCTGTTGCAACAATTTTATTGGTAGAAGCATTTTTAAAGATAAAATTAATTAATTTGAAAGAAAGAAATAAAGGAAATATAAATTCATAATTTGTTATTGAAACTAAAAAGGATAACTAGTACTTATAATATGATTTTTTTTGTTGTTAATAATAATTTGTAGGATGTTTCTTTGAATGTTTAATAAATGTTTTCTTTGTAACATTTCAGCCAAAGTGTTCTCATTTAAAACCAAAATCCACTGTAAGTACACTGTAAAAAGAACTTACGACCCCAGAGATCTTATAAATAATTAAATTCATTCTTTTTTCTAAATTGGTATGCTAAAGCAAACCTGGCGCCCTATAGTCGAGCAAATTAACAAATTAATAACATTAAAAGTAACATCACCTCATTTATGAATTGTTACAAATGTCGCCGCAACTGTGGGCCTTTTTAGTCGAAAGTACAGTGATTTTGGCAATGAGAACTCTTAAAATCAAGGTAAGGACTCTCTAAATAAAATAAGAAAGATTCTTTTAAAAAAAAAAAAAATTTTTTTTGTGTTAAATATAGTAAGGTAAAAATGGAGACAGAAATTGTAAATGTTAATAATAATGATGAACAGGTAGGGTTAGAAAATCATAATTTTTTAAACAATTTAGAACCAATGGAGTATACAGAGAGTATTTTTGGAAACATAGGGCAACTACCAATAGAAATAACAAAAAGTAATGAAGAATTAGATGAACAATTCGCGCAAGATTTTCTAGATCAAGAAATAAACAGTAATAGTAATAGTAGACGTTCAAGTATGGGTAAAATTAGTAGTTCAGGTTCGGATTTTAATGGGTTTGATAGTGATGGGATTCTAAATAGTAAACAGCAGTGTGAAGATATGAATAAAAAATTAGTAGAAACACTAGGGGTAGAAATTGTAGAAGAAAATTCAGATAGGGAATTAAGAGCTGAAGAGGTTAGGGTAATTGAGCAGGTTAGTGTAACCGAAGAGGTTAGGGTAGGTAAGAGTGGGGAAAATAATGATCAGGATTTAGAGATTAAGAGTATGTTAAAAGTAATGATGGAAAAAATGGAACAAAATAGCTTAGAAACAAAACAAAATAATGTAGTTTTAAACAATAAAATTGATCAAGGTAGTTTAGAATTAAAAGAAATAAGTAACAAGTTTGATCAAAACAAGATAGAAATCAATGCTAAACTGGAGGTTTTTAATATTAGACTTGAACAAAATAATGTTAAACTGGATAAAATAGACAATGATTTAAAACAAAGCAAGTTAGAGTTAAGACAAGATAGTTTAAACTTAAAAGAAGCAATGTGTAAAAAATTTGAAGAAATGAGGGTTGAATTAAAACCAAATTATGTAAAATCAGAACAGAATCTTAAAATGGAAATTAATGTAATGGAAACTAATAATAAAATAGAAATTGAAGTGAGCTATTGTGAAAAAAAAGTAGAATTTGAATGGATAAATAATGTAGAAGGTGTTTTGATAGAAAATATTAATAATTTGGATAACAATTTAGATCAAACAGTAGCTGAAGTAGAAATTAACAGTTTTAATGAAACAAAAGAGATGTCAGATGATTTAATAATAATTGAAGACAATTGTGTGAATGATTGTGTTCAAGAAATTTCTAAAATAATGAATAATGGGTTAGGTAACAAGGTAAATCTAGAAATAACAAGTAATGTTGAAATTAATATGTCTAGTGGGGTTGGAATAGGTATAAGTAATTTGAAAAACAATGTAAAAGTAAATAATCTAATAACGAAGGTATCAGCTGTTTATTTTAAAAAACAAGTGGGTCATAAAAATGTAGAGTTTGAAAATTATGTAATGATAAAATTTAAGAGTATCTTTCAAACCCAAGAACAAGAAATTAAAAGTTTTTGTGAGAAATCTAACTTTAAATATAATCTTGAAAGTAAAAATGTAGAAATAGTAAAAGAAGGCTTTGTACTAGTATATAAGAATGGTGGGGTTAGTATTCCTAAACTAACAGATGTTGAAATTAGGTCATTGGATTCTAAGATGTTTGAGAGAAAGAGAAATGTAGATATGTCTGTAAGGGAGAAAGAGAAAGGTATTTTGTCAATACTTCCAAACAATAACAAAGGGGAATCTTTTGTTAGGAAAGGGTCTGTTGTGATGACTATGGTAGACAAACTGTCCATGTGGACAGAAGTATTTAACGTTGCAATTATGTTAAGAAAGCAGGTTATATTTTACAAAATGTTTCACCAATCGGGGAACCATCGCAAAAAATGTATAATTTATAATTGAGTCATAATAAATTGAAATTTGGAATGAATAAATAAATGTAAGGACATTTTATAAACACACGGACTTGATTTTTAAAATAATTAATAAAAAGTAGTTAAGATTTTGTTAATAAGTAAGTTTAAGTTTGATAATGAATGATTAAGAGTTATGAATATTAATAATTTGTGTGTACTAATGAATTTTGTAAGCTAAGACAAAAATATAGAAAATAATTATTAGCCAAGCGTAAAATATTAAGAGTTTAGTTTTAGAAAACGTTTAGGTATTTGTAAAGTAAAGACGCTGGATTATAACAGTAAACAACTTTATATGTTTATTAAGATCTTAATATTTAGAAAACGTGACGAAAACAGATTAGTTAGATGAGAGGATCATTGGAGCTGCAAGATTGTTAGTAAATAACTCTGTATGTTTATGAAAGGAATAAATATTGATTTTACGTGACATAGATAAGATAGTTAGTTCGAAGCGAGGATTCAGAGTAACGTTGAAGAAATAATATTCAATATTAAGTAGGTGGATTCAATAAAATATTCAATAATGACGAGAGAAATAGAATCTAGTTGGAGCTAAAAGGTTCACTTCTTATCAGTAGACAGATATATTGCTTCATACAGCTAGGGGAGATTGTTTATTCCTTAGTCAGGTATAAATTCCTATGCATGACATTGAGACGAAATATAGGGTGTTACCAAAATGCTGTCTAGGAAAATAAAAAGCTTTTGACGTATAATTCAAAGTTAACTTGCGTTTTCAAATAAAAAACCACTTAAATAAAGGAAAATTGGTTTTAAATAAAGTAAATAAGAACGAAAGTAGATTACTTAAATAACTTTAATAGAATTAAAAGTAAAGTTTCTAAGTAAAAAACTTAGAATAAGTTTTAAAAATAAAATTTCTTTTTGAATTTGAATAATAACATCTAGAAAGGAATACATAAACAAAAAATCGACGATGCTAGTAATAAGATTGGTAAAATAAACATTTTTTCAACTTCGGATGATACAATTTAAATGAAATTTTTTATGAATTTTAAAATTTTCTTCGTGTAGATGCATTTAAGGAGTACATGAACAATTGGGAGGAGGTAGGCGTTTGTGTAGTCAAAATAGAATGTTTTATTCGTAAGAATAAGGCATTCTGAGACTGCATAAGAGGGCGTGTTGTGAAATAGGGATGTGTTTTGGGCTTTATCTTGAATCAAGTAGGGATATTGTATTCAACCACTGCACATTTCAACGTCACAACATGTTACTCTGTGTAAGAGTCTAAAGAGCAATTAGAAGTATGCACGGTATAAAGTAGACGGTTAGAAGAACCTATGTAGGAGAGGTTAGGAAGAAAAATGCATAAGTAAGTGTGACATTATTAAAAAAAAAAAACTTCATGTAATAAATTTTAGACAGATGTTGATTGAAAACAAATTGTAGGATATATATATAGAAGTGATCGATCTGTATATACAAGATTAAACCGGACGTGACAGGAAGGAGAGTTTTTATAAAATAAAACGAAAAGTTTTATAAAACTGTAAAAATGTTAATTAACTGATTAGAGTGGGTAATTAGATGTTAAATTGTAAAACGATAAGTTGTATGTTTTGATGTTTTAAATATTAAGAATTATTTAATAATAAAATGATAAAAAATTGTTAGTTTTAAGTGATTTGTGGTTTGTGAATATGAAGAATAGTTGTTTAAAGTTTGAGAATTTATGTGAGTTTTGCCAAGACAGATAATAATTAAGTTTTTTGATGTTAAAAAAGGAGTAAAGGAGGTTAAGTTTTTGTTTTTTAAAGGAAGGAGTAATAAATAATATAATATGAAGAGATTTTGATGAAATTTATAAATGAAATAAATAATTAACGATTTTTTAATAAATAATGTTTAAATTTAAAACAATAGATGATTGTGAGAAGTTATTTGATAAAGGTGTCTAAAGATTTTGATGAAATACGTTGTTAGCTGGGAAAGCAATGATAATTTTTTTAATTTTTGAAGTTTTTGTATACAAGTAATAGATGATTAAGAAGATTTTAATAAGAAGTAGTTTAAATGAGAGATTTTTGAGTTTTATATGAAGATGATGACTTTACAGAATTGTTGAGTAAAGTGGTATTTAAAATGAAGTTGTTCTGTTAATAAGCTTTTATAAAAAGAGTAGTTAGGTTGCATTAATGGTAAATTTTAGTTTTTAAGAGGTTTTTTGAGTACTGCGATGAAATAAAGGAAATATACGACGACTTTAATGAAATAAAGGAAATATGCGACGATTTTAATGAAACAAGAGGAGATTTAAGGAAGTCTACGAAATACGGCGATTATTATGATTTTTGAAGGAAGCTACGTTGAAATAAGGAGATTATTTATGAAATAATATATGGGTAAATAATAAGGAGTTTTTTTTTTTATTATGAAGACTTTTGTTTGGTGATTGATGCAACTTAGATTATTAAAATATGAAAGATAAGATGGAAATAATTTTAAGATAGGATACTGAGAGATGAAACAATTGTAAAGAGGTAATTTTGAAATAAATAGATGAGCTTTGTAAGTAATTTTATATTTTTTTATAATAATGATGTTATATTTTTAAATTTTAGTTGAAGAAAAGAGTTTTTTGTAATTGTAAAATCAGTAGTTAACATGTTATCCCAGCGAGACAAAGAGTAATTAAGAATTTAAGTAAGAATAAATAGTTATTGGATTTAAACTAAAATAAATAATAAAGTAAGATGATAATTGAAAAGTTTTAAGGTGAATTGAAGCAATGTTGAGTAATAAGTAAATAATTTCGTAAAAATGTTAATTAATAATGAGAAGTTTTAAAATTTTAATTGCGTTTAGTTGGAAAATGATTCAGATGGATAGTAAAAGATAGATGTAGATTTTCAAAGGATGTAGAAATGTCGCCTTGGCAAAGAGGATGAGACGAGAAAAAGTATATAGACGGCTGTCTGGGAGATAAGCTTTGAGTGACGGGATCCTGTCAACAAAAAATGTTGATGGAAAGTTTCAGCCAACGAGGTTGGAAAGGAAACTGATGATGGGTTTTATTGTATAAATAGAGATAAGACTTAGCACTAATTGATTCGTATAATATTTTTTTTTACAATGAGTTAATATAACGCTAACAAATTAAAATAATGAAATAGGATTTTAGCAAATAGATTTTTTAGTTTTTATGTAAAAAGAGAATCTTTCTAAAATTAAGTATACTAGGGATACTTATTTTCTTTCATGAGGTCCTTAGCTTCTGAAATGAAATGTCTTGAACATCCATTAGTATTTTTTTCTCGATTTGAAATATATATATATAAAAGCTTTGTATTCCAATACCTGTATTGAAATACAAACCTTGTGGGGTTTTGTGACAATGTGAAAAGTCAGATATTAAAATAGACTCATTTAAAAGACGCGGTTAAGCCAAAGAGATAAGAGATTTAAATAATAATTTAAATTTAGTCACGTCATTTATAAAAGAAAAATGGATTTTCAAGACAACAGTATGAATTATTATGTTTAATTTTAATGTAATTTAGTTTGTTTGTTATAAAATGTAAATTATTTGTATTTTACGGCAGTGCGGTAAAATGTGTGAACAGTAACCGGAAGGAACGCTTTCGGAAGTAAGAATTTGCCTCATGGTAAAGTCAGTCTAAGTCCAGCGTTAGGAGTGACAGGTTGTTTCTAAAAATTCGATGTCCAGCGATTGAAGGGACAAGATGTGTTTTCTAAAAGTTGAGTTTACTGCTTAAAATGGACAGGTTGTGTTTTTCAAGTAATAATCCAGTGTTTGGAGAAATAAGATCGTAGAAAGAGTTTCTAGGTTCTATTAGAACAATGTACATTTGATTTTTTATCTCAAATAGAGATCGAAAGTATCTAAGAATCCATGTTTAGCGTGTTTCAAAGACAATAACGTGGGAACGTAAAAGACAATAGTTTATGTACGCGAGTTATGAATATTCTCAACAACTGGAGAAAACAACTTCTGAACGAGGGAGAATCCTCTACAAGCCGTAGAACTTCAACGTGTAGGACATCAGTTTTCCATTTGGACACAGACAATGTTTTTTTATTTAGATCGGCGTTGTGGTATAGACGCTATATATTACCTGTTTGATTAATAACCTGTATTATGTTTTAAATTAATTTTTTGTAAATGTTTATCTATTTAAAGAAAATTTGTAGATTATTACTAGAAGAGATACTAGTAAAATGAAGTTTTTAAATAATGAAAATAGAATCTTTTCATTTTTCTTTTAGAACTACAAAGTTACTAAAAAATTCATAGATTAAATTCCTGTTGCAACAATTTTATTGGTAGAAGCATTTTTAAAGATAAAATTAATTAATTTGAAAGAAAGAAATAAAGGAAATATAAATTCATAATTTGTTATTGAAACTAAAAAGGATAACTAGTACTTATAATATGATTTTTTTTGTTGTTAATAATAATTTGTAGGATGTTTCTTTGAATGTTTAATAAATGTTTTCTTTGTAACATTTCAGCCAAAGTGTTCTCATTTAAAACCAAAATCCACTGTAAGTACACTGTAAAAAGAACTTACGACCCCAGAGATCTTATAAATAATTAAATTCATTCTTTTTTCTAAATTGGTATGCTAAAGCAAACCTGGCGCCCTATAGTCGAGCAAATTAACAAATTAATAACATTAAAAGTAACATCACCTCATTTATGAATTGTTACAATATACTAAGAATGTGTTTATGGCAAAAACGAAGCAAGTTTAGAGCCGTAATTAAATATGTAAATATTTTTGTTCAAAGAAGAGGGAGGGTTCATGGTTGATTTTGACTTTTTGATTAACTACTATACCAAATTGACATTTTTTGTGATGAATAGTTTTAGTTGGTTTTAGAGATGAATGTGAGAAAGTTTGTGTAATGTTTTTACACAATTTATTTTTATTGATTTCCTTCAAAATACAGATTGAGGATATATATTAAAACCTCGGTATATATTTGTAATAGAACATTGTTTTTGTTATAGTCTAAGATTTGTTAAAAGAACGATTCACAAGAGTGTGTTGGTATTTATGTTTGAGAAGTCTGGTATTTTGAAGTTATTTGTAACGATTGTGAAAAGGTGTACCTAGGTCAAACAAAGAGAAAAATTGTAACCAGATTTAAAGAACATGTAGCTCATATTAAGTACAATAGGCCAGAGAAATCTAGTACAGCCGAGCACATACTTCAAACGAACCATGAATTGGGAATATAAAATGTGAAAATGGTTAAGAGCGTGATGTCTTATAAGTTGCTTAATAGCTATGAAAGCATTTTCATTGCTAAAACTGATAGTGAATTATTACTTAACTCAGATAAGGGTCCTATTCCTAATTCAAGTTTATGCTCTTTGTTAAAACCTAGGTAAACCTTGAAGTTCATTGTTTGGTGTCCAAGTCACTTTGTATAATATAATGAGTAATAAATTATTTATATTACCTTTATAGTTCCGTCATGTGACTTTGCGTTGGTCTTAATTACAAAGACGCGTTTCGGAGTTTCGCACAACACATTATCGATAACAAGCATTCGTATACAAACTTTGAATCTAACCTGACACCTCTCCACATCATTAAAAAAGGACCAATGATGAATGCCATTGAAGAATATGAAATTTACAATTCATTTAAACAATCACCAAACGATATTCTCAATGAAAAATTATCTTTCCAATCAAACGCATTATTTGAGACGGCAATGAGTTATAAATAAACTGATATGACCAACCCATAGTCAGATAACCTTGGCCTCACCGTGATGCCAGTAGTTCGCGAACCATGAAACCGTGCACATGTGTAAAAAAAAAAAAATGTTAAAATTAACGTATACGTGTATTTATTTATTTGTGTGTATAGTGTTAATATTTTTGTTGTGTTTAATGTTTTAACGACCTCTACGGAGTGAAATAACTGAAGATGGAGCTCCGACTCCGAAACGCGTCTTTGTAATTAAGACAAACGCAAAGTCACATGACGGAACTATAAAGGTAATATAAATAATTTATTACTCATTATAAACCTTGAAGTCATGTTAGGTTTTTTGATCCAATATAGTTTTCGTTTTAATATACATGTTACTTTTTGTTCTTGATGTAGTTTTTTGTTTAATGCCTATTCTATGTTTTTGTTTTAATATACATGTTATTATTTTGTTCTCAATGTAGTTTTATGTTTTAATGCAGATTCTAGATTTTGTATTGAAGTAGTTTTAGGATATATTGTTTTCTGTAAATCTATAAAAAATTTGTTGTTATTATGCACATGTTACGTTTATATTTTAAGGAGTTTAAGATATTATTGTCGTTTGTAAAAAAATTGTTACCACTATTGCCTTATTCAACCTATGGGTTTCTCAAGGACAGGAATGTGTACCGTTAGCAGCTTTCGCCAAGGCCATTGACGAGGTCCTACGCTGATATGCCGAACCACTAGAAGTAGGGTGGAGGGGAGAATATGACATTTTAGCTTTTAAGATTTCATATATTGTTAGTATTATTTCAGATCCCTCCGATGATGGTAACTTGGTTACCGAAATGTACATCAAGGAATTATAATAATATAAGACAAATAAATATTTTATTTTATTTTATTTGTGTTTGTGTTATATTGTACCGAACTTGTGGTAGGGGACTCAGTGTCTTATAGTGTACTCGATGTTAGATAAATTGTGATGTTAATTAGATTGTTTAAATATGTTGCAATATAATCTGTACTCAATTATAACATACATGTTTTACAACATGTATTTGGTTATGTGAAGTCCTAAAAAATACCTTAATATATTGATTGTGTTCTTGAATATTCAAATGTAGGCTGAATAGTAACATCAATCTCACCTCTTTGGACTCGTATAGTTGCAGTAGTTACACATATGCGCCTGTGTAACTGTCTGTGACTTCTTTGGTATTAACTTGATTATTTTAGATTTGTCATCTTCATCACCAGATTCCTAGATAAAAAAAATTATAGTACAAATAAAATTAACAATGTCATCTTATAAATTTATTTACAATTTCATGAGAAGTAAAACTGCAAATAATATAAAGAAGTTGTTTTTTAATAATTTATAACTCATTTAATTTTTTCTTAATAAATAATACAATACAAATAAGTAATAATATAACAGATAAAGAAATTCATTAAATTTGTTTCAACTAATAATATACTACAAATTAAACAAACAAGATACTCCTTCAAATTCATTATTTATTTCTTGAAAAATAAAATTCCAAATAACATATTGAAAATGTCATAACAAACCTAAATTTATTACTATCTGAAAATAATATGTTTAATAATATACTACAAATAACAAAACAAACAAGACATTTCTTGAAATATGTTAATTATTTATTAAGAAAATTTCAAATAACATCCTCAGAGAAAAGTTACAAGTTGAGATACAAACACAGACTAATACTATCAAACATCGCAACAATAAGTAGCAGGCCAACATTATCTACCTAATCTTCGACCACCTTGGAAACAAATTGTTACTTAAAAAAGAACTGGATAATTTTAAAACTCCATTAAGGCTAAATATTTCTTATATATCAGTATACAGTGGCCATTGGAAAAAATAATTGTTTTATTGAAGCCAGAATATAAGTTACATACGAGTTTGTTGAAAACTAACACTGGTTCGACTGTAAATCATTCATAGTAATTTGTTCGTATGGTAATGTAAATTACGATTTTTATACTTACGATTTTACAAATTATGTATAATACATGAGCATACTAGCACAGGTCCAAAGTGAAATAGTGGTAATCATTTACTAAACAAGGACTGCAGCCAAACATATTTAAAATTCATTTTATACATACTTTTGTGTCTGTCAAATGTAGTCCTTGTTTGTATTTCCTTCTATGTGGCTTTGTGACAGACACAAAAGTATGTATAAAATGAAATATATGTAGTTCTAAAGCTGTTCAACAATGAATATTAAAATTCATATTTAAATTTTATAAATTGAGATTCAGGTCAGTTTCAGGTTTTTCAAGTATGTACGGTATGTAATCTCCATTTGTTTCAGTTTGGTTTTTAGACTGTAAACTAAAGTTCAATTCAGTTATAAAAAACGTGGTATAATTTGAGTTCTCACAGACCTATGTCCTATGATTAGCGTAAATGAGGCATTTCTTGACATTGGTACCTATTTCTTGAGAACAAAACATGTTATAATTTTCCCCAGATATATTGTTTTAATTTAGTACTTATTTCTTGAAAAACAATTTTATGCAGAGCAGGAGATTCTTTTTATATATTTACTTATTTCTTAAAAAACAAACATGCATATAATGTGTGTCATGCATAATATTGTGTATAAATCTACAATGTCTTTTTAATCCAATACATATTTATTCAGAAATAAACATTCAAATAATGTAAACCTGATATTCTTTTTCAAATTGTTGCTTATTCCTTTAGAAACAAATGTTCTAATAATGTAAACAAGGTGGTTCATTTTGGTTTTTCAATTATTTCTTGAGAAATAAACTTTCAATTAGTATAAGGAAGATGTTTCTTTTTGGTTTGTGACTAATTTCTTTAGAAACAAATGTTATAATAACATAAACAAAGGGTTTCATTTTGATTT
This sequence comes from Aphrophora alni, assembly GCA_963513935.1. Taxonomy (NCBI): domain Eukaryota; kingdom Metazoa; phylum Arthropoda; class Insecta; order Hemiptera; family Aphrophoridae; genus Aphrophora; species Aphrophora alni. The sequence continues at coordinate 115,107,644 of OY740766.1, read as the reverse complement.
GTTAATTATTTCTTGAGAAATAAACATTCAATTAATATAAGTCAGACATTTCTTTAGAAACAAATAATATAAGATAAACGGATTGTTTTATATTGGTTTATTAATTATTTCTTGAGGAAAAAACATTTAAATTTTATAAGTCATGTGTTTCTTTTTGGTCTGTTAATTATTTCTCTTGAAAAATAAGTATGCAAATCTGGTATTGCTTTTTAATTTCTTACTTATCTCTTCAGAACAAATGTGCAAATAATATTAATCTATTTATTTCTTTCTTATTTCTTGAAAAATTATCGTACAAATTATGTAAACCTTGCATTTCTTTTTAATTCATTACTTCTTTCTTGAGAAAAAAATGTACAAATAATATAAACCAGGTGTTCTATCATTTCATTATTACTTTCTTGAGATAAAAATTGCGAATATTTTTGTTTTATTGAAGATCATATGCAATTGTAGACCATGTGTCTTATTAATTTGTTATTTATTTCTTGAAAAATAAATGGGCAAACTATCTTACTGCTCCACTAATTGCTCCAGTTTCTTCACCATCATCAAAGTCGTAAACTGTTAAGTCCTGATCCTCCCCATCCACTTTATCTTTCTCTTCGTCCGGTTGCTGAACAATCAATACATAACTAACTTCGCCAGGATTTGTTTCTGATGGTACTATGGTCACAGTCTGATAAGTATCACCACCACTTAAGATCATTTGGGCATCATCCCCTATCTAGAAATAAATAATCAGTTAATGTTTGGTATTATGTTAAATAGGCTAACTCCCTTATGTTATATATTAATATTTAATTATGAAAATTATTAAATGGTAAAAAATTATCATAAACCACAACACTGACATGATAGTTAAAACAATATTTTCATAATTAAAGCTGGAGTTAATGTGAACAGGAACATATTTAAGTGTCCTTGTGGTTTTAAATCATTTACAAATTATTACATAAAAATTTTATAGAGAAGTTTTAACATAAAAACAAAACATAGCAAAGAAAAATTCCTAAAGTATTCCTATAAATTAGGCAACCAGGCACTTCTTCAAATTAACAAATTATAATATATTTGAATTGAACAATCAAGAGAACAAATAACGATTTAATTATTTAATATCAAATATTAAATATTCAGCCAACAATCTTTATTTAAAGATTGTTGGCTGACAACACAACTTAACTTCCTAAAAATAATATAACATGATAAATGAACCAAACCTAAATCAAATCAAAGTAGAGTAGAACCTTGAACTTTCTTTCCTGTAGAGTAGAATTGATCTTCATACAATTTTCCTGCAATCATCACTAAAAATATAATGGCCAAGATTGAACTCATATATAATTGATTTACGTTTTTACTACATTTTATTATTATTATTATGAAAGAAACAGGTTTTATCCCCTAGACACTTCAGCATATAAAAAGTTTTGTGTACTTCTTCTTCCTGACTAGCTTATGGTGTTTACCGCATTCATAAGTCCTTGAATTATAATCAACCCAGATCAGGATCAAAAACTCAGGTCCCACAGTAAAATTTCTTGGTTTATTGTTTATTTAATACATTATCTCAGACAATTTATAAATTGTTCTGTTTCAAATATGAATCCTCTGCTAGAATGAACACAAATCAATACTTATGTTAGATAGATCCATTCGCTTCTTACAATTCCAGTGGAACATTATATACTTTTCTTTATGAAAACATATTTTTATTAGTAACACCAATACTTTTTAAAATTTTATAACTAAACACAGTAAAATTGTTGAATTTGATTGTTGCCATTCTAAAGTGGTAAATTTACTTTTTTTTAAGAAGTTTTGTTTATATAAGGAGTTGAACAACAATATGTGTTATTTAACAATTAAATATTATGTTATTACAACAATAATATTTACATAATCATAAATAAGTATATGCAAATGATTTTATATATTGAAGGAAGGAAACTGTTTATATTTACAGTTGTCTGTCAATAACAGCTATCTCTCCTCTCCTTAATACTCCTTTTTATGTGTCATCTTTATTGTGACACCCCTTCCCTCCTCAAATGGTTTAGGAAATTCCTACATTATTTGTTTTCTCAGGTTCATAATTTTGTTCATTGTGTCTCTTCCAAAATGATAGACTGCTGTAATATACTTACTAACTACCTTACACAAGTTCTGGGCTTTCATTTTGTATAATGACACAAATGATGTTATCTTAAAATTAGGATAACAACCTGAGAATAAAATAATATGATCACCAACATTTTCCTGGTTGTCAAGGTAATATTTGAGTGCTTCATGTTACTTACCATTGACATTTTATAATGAAAATATGAAGTACAATGGCTACAGAGGTATGTGATGATATACCTGATATTGACTGTTGTAATTCATCATTTCTTAAGTTTTAATTGTTATTTAATTATTATTATGAAAACTATATCTAAGTTTATAAAAGTCCTATATAAAGCATTATCCCACTATTCTATTTGGTGGTCTACAATCCTTAAAGAATAGTATTGAGATTTAAAACTAAAATAATCATAGCTGTCAATAGGAGTGGTTGCAGCCTTCTTTTGCCTTTTGGTATATTTTATGAAAATTAGTATATTATTGTTTAAAATTGATAACACATTATGGAAATTAAATATTACAGTGGCTTTAATTACCTAATACTTAATAATTAAAACAACAATTTTTTAGTACGAACCACAAATTTATTGAAACTTGCCGACCATGGGTTTGCTAGTTACAGGATTGTCAAGGTATCAAATAAGGTATCTTCATTCTTGTAAGATACCTTGGCAATGCTGTAACTAGTGAAACCATGGTCTGCAAGTTTCAATAAATTTGTGGTTTATACTAAAAAGTTTTTGTTTTTATTATTAAAATGGAATACCACCAAGTATCCACGGTCTTTAGCATAAATACTTATTGTGGAAAGTATAAACTCTAAATAATTATTAGTTAAGGACTAATATCTTACACGGCATATATGTTAATTTTCCAACAGCAACCTGTTCAACTTTGATGAGTGGGTTTAACTTAAAATACCAACTACCTAGTGGTTCTGTGAACAGGAGACCTTCCACCCTGGATGTTTAATAGATTCAATATATCGTTATGTAAACCCAACATGGCTACTGCATTCCACACGCAAAAATTTTCATAGATCAAAAACTAACAGTAAATAATACAACAGCTAGTGTACACTTGATCAAAACACCACACATAAGGAGATGCTTCATGCTTATGGGATGTGATTATGATAATGATTTAATGTTCATTGGAACCAATGTGGTAATAAATATTATGTTGTATCAATCTTCATAAACTTTGGAATTCTGACTGCCGTAACTGGCAGATGACCCAAACCAACTTCTGTTTATATTTTACTCTAATTTACATTAATACATATATACAAGTTTCATGAATGTTATAGAGTTTTAGAGGAAATTTCAGGGAACAACATGGTCCAACCGTAAGTAAATAATAATTTATTTCATATTTTTATAACCATATGAAACTCAAAAAGATTTTGTTTCATAATATGAAAAAAATATAATAAGAAGACTTACATCATTTGAATTATTATCATCAGCTGTAATGGACTCGTGTACATTTTGAGCTTGCATAACAAAAGAAGTTTCACTTCCATCAACCACCTCTGTGTTAGGATCTGCTATACCTACAACAAAGCAGGTGTTTTAAAAATCTTATTATTTTATTTCATTAAGAGTACAGAAGTAGTTCAATTTTTAATAAAAATTATGACTTGTTCCTTCTTAATTAGTATATACATAATAATTTATAAACATTTGTTTTTCTTTTATTGTATAAATAATTGTATTATACTGAATAAGTTAAACTTCATACACTGTGATAATCCATGTTAGAGTCATATGAGTTAGATGAAGTGCCTTGGTTTTTTGAAATAGTTCAATCAATGAAAGAGCAAGAAAATGAGCGGACTGTATTTAACGAATTGTTGTATAACAAATAAATAAATTAATGATAATTTTATTGGGTAAATGCTCAAATACGAACAAACTGTTAAAACATAAATGAACAATTTGTTGGGTTAATTTTAACAGACATTGGATAAACTGTCAATAACAATATTCGCCACATTAACAGCTGTTGATAAAAAAAAAAGGAAAAATGCCAAGCAACAATAAAAAATAACTGACAACAATATATCTTCTGGCTTAATAAAGAGTCAGAACATATAGGTTAAAATACAGCAATAGCAAAAAAATATTTTTGATCAACAAGACATAATATATACACCATTATAAAAATGGTCAATTTAATTATTATGCTCCTAATCAAAACTAAAAATAAATATAAATTTATTAATACGTACCTTATATATATGGTGTAATAAAAATTTAAATGATTATGTTTTTATAAATTTTCTGATTTATATAAAGGACAAACCTGAAACCACTGTCATAACTTGACCACCATCTGCAGAACCTGTTTGATAGTAATAATGTCCTGCTTGGTCCACATAATATGTGCCCTCTTCTGCAACATGGTCTCCTGTTACCACTTCATCCACAGCTATAATGTAAAAATAAAATATATCAATTTTTTGTATTTTTCATCTCCCCATCCCCCTCTATACCTATATCTCTAATTATATTATTTCAACAAAATTGGTACATAGTCAGAAAACAAGAAAAAAAATTTAAGTATAGGACATGCATTTTGCACTATTTTGTAAATTCTAAACTATTTTCACTGCCACTGTATTGAGATTACATAGTTCTTTGGGAGGGGAGAGCCTTTATTTATTTACGCCCATTGAATTAATGAAAAGAGAGAAGTAGCACAACACACAGGAAAATCCATCCTTAATAACGAATTCGAACCTGTGTACTTTGGCGGTACCAAGTCTGAGTTATAAAGAGATAAACCAAATAACAATTTTTTTTTGATTTACCAATGATTTTCTGATACAACTGTTTTAGTTATTCTTAGCTACAGCTACACTCAACTTAAATAAAAACCACATCCTGTTCTTCCTCACTAGAGACAAAATACAAAAATAAAAGAAAGAGTGAGAGAGTTGTATCAAGGAAAACTTAACATAAATACAGTAGAACCTCTGTTAACTGGCCTCGGATCAACCGTTCTTCGGATTAACCGACCTATTTCGTAGTGTACTGGTTCAATGAAAGTTTCAGAAAATAAATTGTAATTGAAACACCAAATAGGCGGCGAGTCAAACATCTTTGTCGATAGCAGTGTCCCATTGTCGGCACCGTAAAAACACTGCGGCACCAAAGCATCAGCGAGTCAAACGACTTTGTCGATAGCAGTATCCCATTGTCGGCGGCGTAAAAACACCGCGGCAATGGCACCCATCGGTATAGCAGACATACAGCGGCAAAAAGTTTGTTGGGCCGCTTTTTTCCCACGGATCAATTTAGTATACATTATGGAAAATATAACATTTCTTTTCAGTTTTCTTCTTGCCTTTGACTGGTTATGATCTACGTACAGTATATACAGTAAATAAAAATGAGCAAGTTACGAAAACTGGAAAACGGAAGCGTGTGTTGGTTTCGTTTGAGACGCGGTTAAATGTGTTAAAAAAAACTGCCGGCCAAACGGGCAACCGGCCCGGGTGTCAGTCCCGACTAGACCGGTTAAGAGGAGTGATACTGTATAGTAATTTTATATTGTATAAATGATTTCTAACACGACATCAACATTTTAAAAAAAAAAATTAGATTTACCAATGTTTTTCTCATATAATTCTTTTGTTTGTGTGCTGTAACAGTAAAAACGACACCGTTACTGGTAAAAAGACCACAAGAAAATGTTAATTTCTTATAAGGTGGATATAGCTCATAACTTCCTTTATTTTTAGAGAAAATAAATGTAACTCAAGATTGTATACATGCTAATTTTCATCAGTCACAGAAACAAACTTACTTGTAACTTGCTGTACTACTGTAGCCTCTCCACCTTGGATTTCCTTGTTAAAAGTTTCCAAATAATTTTGTATATCGGTGATCGTCTCTCCTTTGTACTCTTGATTCTCCTCGATCTTTATTTGTGTTCCTGGCATTTTGACATTCACTGTAAAAAAAAATAATAATAAAATAAATCTCTTTATTATATTACCAAATGTAATGTGATCATTAGAAATTGTAGACATGGTTTTAATCATATATTTATTTTATAAGGAGCTAGTTCTGTGTCAAAGTTAAAAACATTGTCAATGATTTAACCTAACAATTTTTAGCAATTTTTCTAACCATGCTTTGGCAATTTTTAAAAGCCCAGAATGTGTTGTGGCTATTATAAAACAACCATGATAGAAAATTTTAGTCTTAACATTAATTAATCTCTTTTATCCTGCATTAAAAATTCTTGGTTGTGTATCCAATGTACTTTTATTAAAATGGGTGTTTACTCAATTAAATCAATGGTCTTTTATATTTTATAACAGAATGTGTACTTTATTCAGATCGCCTTGACTTTTGATAAATTGTTTCTTCACATTGTTTCTAAATGCACTAGTGAAACCTACTTTTGAAAGTCGCACCAAACCATTACTGATATATTATAGAGAAAAATATGTTCCTGTTGTTTTATTATATTTTTTTAGACTAATCTCTTTTTTCATTGTTGTTTAAAGAAAAAACCTCTTAGTCACTATATACTTAATGAAAAAAGAAAGAGCATAAAATTTTCAACCCCAAGCTTTCAAATACTCTAATAGTGTTAGAATCAGAATAGACCTTAGGGGTTGAGGCAATCTGAATACAATACAGACATTTAATTAAAACAGGAGTACAAATGATTACATGTAGTGAAAAACCCCATTTGAAAGTAAAAAATATACAAGGGCTGTTCGGAAAGTAAGTTGAGTTTCTATCTGCCTTATGGAGGAGTGGAGGCAATTGCATGATCTTTGCACAGCTGTGAAGCCTGGCTCAGATAGTGCCCAGTGGAAAGGTCTTTCTTACGCTAATACTGTGGTTCAAAATGGCCTCGATCATTGAAAATCCTGGCAGTTGCTAAGTATGTGTTATTATTAGTTATCTGTGAACAAAGAAATGTACAGCTGCATGGAAAGAACATTATGAATGACAATGCTGTTAGAAAATGGTGTCGTTTCTTACAGGATGGATGGACTTATGTTATGAAAAAGAACGAAGTAAATGACCATCCATTGACAGATGAACTTGTTGAAAAGTGAATGAGAAAACTGGGATTTCGAAATTATTAAACCTTTCCTCTCAGGTATTATGAATAGACAATCATCGCAAACTTTGTCCAGTGTATGGAAAGAATATTGTGAGTAATAATGCGGTTAAAAATTGGTGTTGTTTGTTACGGGATGGATGAACTAACCTCAATGACAAAGAAAGAAGTGGACGACTATCCGCTGTGACAGATAAACATGTTAAAGATGTGAATGAAAAAACTGAAATTTCAAAATTACTAAATTATCTAATCCTTTCCCTCGGGTATCACAAATAGTTTAAGGTGTACTTCTGGTCAACTTTATGTAACGAGGCACTAACATAAACTCTGCAGTTTACTGCACCACTTTAAGGAAGCTGAGAAAGAGCAATCCTGAGAAAGACCCTTGTGGCATGTTGAGTTCTGGTATTGTTTTTTAACACGACTATGCTCATCCTCATACTACCACATGCACACAAGGCCTACTAGACAGTTTTTCAGATAGGAATTGTTTGACCATCCTCCGTAGAACCCTGATTTGACTTCTAGTGACTATCACTTTTTTCCCAATATGGAATAATGGCTAAGGTCAAAGCAGTTTGAAAGTGAAGAGGAGTGGAAGGACAGTGAATGCATGGATTAATTCACAGGTGGTGGACTTCTACCACGAGTATATTAAAAAACTTGTTCACTAATATAATAAATCCCTTAACATGTAGTAAATTATTTGAAAAATATGTAAGAGTTGTAGCTTTAATTTGTGTGTAATAAAAAAACCTATAATTTTGTATTGATGTCTGTTTTAATAAAAAACTGAACTTACTTACCAGAGAGCTATTGTATAAGTGACAAAACCCAGAATTTTACAGTATAATCAAGAGCATACTGCAATAAAACAAAAGTATCTAGCATCACTAGTAACAAAGTACAAAAAAAAAAAACTACAAATACAGTATACAATTTCCAGCAACAATTAAATTTTCAAAATAGAACAACAATAGTCTAACTAACTGTATGAAACTAAAACTAAATAATTTTGAAATTTGCAATGGTAGCTAATTTTAAAGTATTCTCTCCCCAGTCTTTTGGTTGATAAATTGTACTCTTGAGATTAGTAATTTCCTGAGTGATCAACTATGGTAGTGGCTAATTGTAGAACTTGGCAATTTAAAATTTGAAAGCATTTAAATGTCATACTGGAACTGTAGTTTCCATAGATCGATATGACTTAATTTGAAATTGCCGTTTAAGAAGGCTTGGCTTAGTAAAAACTTTTTTCTTCATTGGGTAAAGTAATAAAGTAAGGATAATATTGAATCTATAGTTGGTATGCTTTATTGGTGGGAAAATTTGTAGGAATCATACAAAGCTCAAGTACAACATACAATGAGCCTTGTGGTTATTGGTTACCAAGTGACTAATGGTTTACATCCATCTGAGAGTGGTAGCTATGTTACTGAAATGTGTATAAGGGTTTATTAAACTCTCTAACGTTAATTATGTTAGCATTTTATTTGTGGTTTGGGTATTACTTCTTTCACATGGTCATTTAAGAATATTAGAAATGTTGTATAGTCAATAATAATCCATGATTGTAGCATAAAAAAAAATAAAAAAAATTTATTAAAAAAAAATAAAAACTATAATTGAATAATGATAGGTGATGAAACGATTACTTCCACACCAAATTTAGGTATCCATTTCTTTTTGGATCCAAAAAGAACTTGTGGGATTTGACTGAAAAGAATCCCCGATTGTTGCTATGTTATCCGAAGTCCTTGTTCCCAGTAAATAAACATATGTAACAGTTTGTCATGACTTGGGTTTTTTAAATAAAAAAAAATGTGTAATTTTTTAATGGTATGAATTAGTATTTAGACCTAATGTCGATTTGTTATAAACTTTTAAGTGTTTATCAATGTGTTATTTGTAAATTGAATGAATCTGTGTTCATGGTGATGATAAATAGCAATAAGAATATCAACTGTCTTATGGGATGAATAAGTAAGTTCTAAGAATTATGATAAAACACTGGTTTACTGTATATAAATATTCCCTATTATTTTAGCTATTCAGCTCTTTAAAATAACAATTATTTCACATGTCTAGCACTTATTATGAACTAAATATTTCCCTTAATCCGTACAAGAGAACTTTAAACCAACCTTTTAGTTCAGCCATAATTATAACAGCATAATACAAAATTATGTATCACCACTCCTGTAACAAACAAAAAATAACAAGTCAACCCAATTACTTTTAGAACTAGTATATTTTTTTAAAAATTTAATATATGTATAAATATTACTTAAAAAAGCATACAGTTCTGGTTAGTAAGTACCATTAGACTGGATATAGGTAGACCTACGAGTGATGTTTTGATAATAACCTATACCCATAATACTAAGGCTGTCTGGAAAGAAGTAACAATCTATCATAAAATAATAACCAACAAAGATTTCTTAACAAAACTTAACTTACCATAAATTAACCATCAAGCTACTTTTCTTCATAGTCACTGTATATATTAAAGATACTTATCATAGCTCTCAAAAAGTTATTATATTCCCGAGGCGTATTACTTTCCACACAAACCTCACATTATGTAAACTCCTGAAAACAATCCCTGAATCTTAACTTCCAAGGTAAATACAAACACTAAAAGATGTTTGAAATTTTAACATTTATGATATTTAACTTTATAACTGAGTTTTGAACTAAATGAAAAATCTTAAAAGGATATTTTTTTTAGTGGAGCAGAAATCTTGCCACACAGTTTCTATGTTCATAAATCTTCTTTCTCGATTTAAAAAAAAATACAGAAATCTCTTTAAAAATGCATAAGTACGAAACCAGAAATCAGAATTGGCAGATAAATAAAATTACTATTAATACAGACCTCTTGAGTTTTATACCAAATGTTTCTATAGAAAATCATAAAGGTTAATTATACCATAATCTTATTTCTATAGCTAAATTATAAGATGACAAATTGCCTTTCTCAGTCGTATGGTAAGAGTGGGAACAAACAAATATACCCCAGAATTAATCCACGTGATATACTGTATTAGGATACTATATTCACGTTTCTTTAATTTACTAAAAAAGACTACTCATTTTATAAATTGATTTTAAAATGTTTTTATGTGCTTTCTATAACTCTACCAGATGGTAGAATCAAACTGCTATCATTCACAAAAATGGCTAACCATCACACATAACTATGTAACAATTGTATTACCAATAATACTTTTTGTATTAACCCTTTTCTTCACAAGCATAGGACAATAATGATAAACAAACATTTTTTTTTTTTAAACTGAACAATAATAAGAAAACTAGAAAAAAAGAAATTCCTCATAACAAAATAAATATTGCTGAGGAGGGATTAATAAAATATAAGACACACAAAAGGAGCTAATTTTGTCTTGTAGTAAGTTCCTTATAGTTTTCACAAAAATGTTTTTTGTGATGAACAAAATAATTAAATTTCATATTCCATCACAATATAGTATTTTAAATTAAACCTTTCTTCTATGATTATTAGATATGAAGGACACAATAAAGAAAAACTAATTTAATATATAAACTATTACGGACACCACATAGTCACTAAAGAAGGAGTAGGATTGTAGATGACGAGTTATAATTTGTATTACTTGCCCAATTCTATAGATACCATCCTAAATGTTTTTTTTTTTTTAGTTTTAAGGCTGTTGAACGTTTTCATTATAAAGTGTAAAGTCTTCGAATTCATTTCTTTAATAGGCATGGTATAGATAATCCTGGACCTAATCTTAGACTATATGAAACATAAAATGGACTAAATTTATAATGATATCAGGTCTACCGAGATTATAAAGAGAAGATTCTCTTAAAATAATCCCACTATAATGTCTAATATATTTAAGATTCTTCTAAATTAACCCCCTCCCCCCCCACCTACTAAATGAAGCACATGGGTAAGTTGGTAGGACAGATATTTTATATTCACGCATATGTGTAATAGAGTCCATTATGTGATTGGTCAAAAACTTGATGTAGAGTTTTTTTAAATATCCGAGAATCCAAATAAAACAAATCGGTCCTATATCTCCAAAAATTGTCAGTTTAGGAGTTAGCTATCTGTTGAAAGAGGGGAAATAACCATTATAAAAAGTTAATATCTTAGTCAGCAAAAGCAATAGAGATCACATTTTTATTGAATATGGAAATTCATCTTAAAACAATGTGTCAAACCACAAATAAATAAAAAATTACAGTAATTTGGAAAATACAGAAATGAAGCCAGACTGCCGCTTATTGACACTACATTCTAAAAACTTGTTGTTGTTGATCACAATGAAAAATAAAACCTATCAACGACCCAAGGTCTATTAGTATTTTTAATTAATGGACTATTTTCTTTGTGGTTGGTCCTCTAATGCATATTTGTCTCAATGTATGTTTTGTCTTCATGGGTTTTCAGTAAAACATAATTTTTATAATAGGCTGAAAAACTCCACACAGGTAAAGTTCAAGGACGGAAAATGGGACGTTCTGTAATATATTGTTGATTGGTTCTTTTAAAAATAAACACAAAACAATATAAAATTAAATTCAACTGTTTAATTTATTATCCGAACAGCTTCAATTCTGACACAGACCAGGTATTTTCCCCCACACCTAAATGCTATTTCATCCTTTACAACCCTGGGGCAATCATTTTGACAAAAATTTGACTTCTTCATGAATTCTGTCTATTGGTGCATACTGGATGATTTTCAACTATTTGTTTTAAATGCTATTTGTTTCTGTTAATAAAACGTGGGATGTGGCATGGCTCATCGGTAGAATAAGCTCTAGTAGTATAGGGAATGGGGCTTCTGGCTCATGGGACCTGAGCCAGAACCTTGGCAGGCTTTGTGCGAACATATTCAGCCAACCCCGAATTGTCAGGTCCCGTGAATGTGTGAGTTGACTCATCCTACTACCTCGCATCATCCTTTTACCTTAACTCAGGTGGTAATGAAAAGTGTGCCGAGGGATTTAAGTAAAATAAAGACAGACTGACTGTTTTGTTGTGTGCCAATGCATCCGGTGACCACCGGCTAACTCCTGTTGTGATTGGTAAATATAAAAAACCTAGAGCTTTAAAGGGAGTAATAAACTTGCCTGTTCATTATGATGCTCAGAGCAATGCATGGATGACAGGGGATTTGTTTAAGAACTGGTTTTTCCACCACCTTGTCCCTGAAGTGAAGGCAAATTTTAAGAAACGGGAAATGTCAGAAGATAGCAGAGCGCTTTTGTTGTTAGATAACTGTAGTGCTCATCCTCCTGCTAACGACTTAATTTTCGGTAATATGTTTGCTGTTTACTTACCACCTAATATCACTGCCTTGATTCAACCAATGGATCAAGGCGTAATTCAAAATTTCAAGTGTCACTATAGAGGTTTTTTTGTACAAGGTCTTTTGAACTCTGACTGTGATATAACAGATTTCTAAAAACAGTTTAATGTCAAAGATGCAATTTTTGCAACTGCCATGGCTTGGAATCAGGTTGCAGAAGTGACTCTGCAGCGCTGTTGGCGCAATCTTTGGCCTATTGATGAAGAACCGGATCAAGATTTAAATATCAACAGTGATGGTCAAAATACTATGCTAAGTTTGGTAGAAGCTGTGCCAAACAATCCTTTCACCGATATACCCCGAGAGGAGATTGTGGACTGGATTGAAATAGACAAAGACGTGGCTGTGATTGAAGAACTAAGTGAAGAACAAATCATACGAAGTGTTTTGTACCCACAAGAAGCTCCGGTTCTAGAGGTGGAATCTGACGAGGAAGAAGGAGCCATCCAAAATGCACTTAAAGTCTTGTGGAAAGAAGCTACTGATGCATTAAATACATTTATAACATTTGCTGAATCCAATAAAAGCTACAACTCCACAGAACTTATAAATTTGTGTTTAATCCGAAACGAGTTTTTGAAGAAGAAATCCGAATCACGAAAGCAACGTGACATCAGAGACTTTTTTAAACACACATGTTTATTTTTGTTCGTAAGACCAGTTTACAGTACATACTGTGTACAACCTTAACTAAACATAATGTACAGTACATACAACCTTGTCATGTCAAATATGTGTTCCGTTCATTTGGGTTTCTTAGGCATTTGAGTTAATTTTCTTAGGTATCCCCTTTAAAAACTAGATATGATCGATTAGCCAGCAAAATCGGTTATCCGGCATGGCCCGGACGTGGCGGTTAAAAGAGTGTCTACTGTAGTAGTTGATTTGATTTTTTGATTTGTTTAGTTGTATAAAGAATGTTTAATTGTATAAGGAATGAAAATAAATCTTTTATTTTTATTTTTTTAATTTTTTTGCTTTTTCTGATCTCACACCTCGTTTCTTCTTTTTACCTCATGCCTTTCTGAAGAGAGCCCAGTTATACACAGGATTAATGCGAATCCAGTTCTACATAAGGAGATGGATAATTCAAACTTTTTCTCAAAACGAATCCTCACAACTCGCATCTTCCTTTTACCTTGTCTCTTCTTGAAAAGAGCCCAGTTCTACACAGGATTAATGCGAATCCAGTTCTACATAAGGAGATGGAAAATTCAGACATTTTATCTCAAAACGAAAACAGCACATCAAATTAGTCCCGATAGGCTAGTTAAACCTCATTTGAAAGTGAATATGCCTATCGTTAATAATGCAAGACCAGAAGTATCTAATAATGAAGTAAACAAGAAAAATGAAAAGAAAAAGAAACAACGTTATTATAGATTTTGCATGAATTATATTCCTATGAAAATGGTGAGGGGTAGACGAAATTGGGATTTGGATTTATCAGAAAAGCATCGGCAGAGAGTTCTACCAACACTTCTTTCTAAATTCAATAATCCTACAAAGAGTCATACAACCATTTAGTTATTATTATCATCATTGCAGGCAAGGAAGATGTAACTTTTGACTACTAAATCGGATTGGAAAGATCATATGAAAACAGAAAAGCATCTACAAAGACCGTAAACTAAAGAACGTTTTTGTGGGTTGTGTAAGGAAACTGTAGATATAACTAATAAATTGGATTGGGAAGCTCATAAAAAATACAAAAAAGCACCGAAAGATAGTCCTACAAAGGCTTTATACTAAACCTAAACATGAAAATGAAAAAGACAACAAGAAATCGATAATCTTTTACAAGAAATAGATGAACTTCCTTCTACACCATTAAGCAATGACAGACAACAAGAAATCAATAATCTTATACAAGTTTTAGATCAACTTCCTTCTATACCATTAAGAAATGCAATCGAACCAAATTATGATCATGAACTAGAAAAATTAAACAATGAAATTGTACCATTTAATAAAAATGAATATGATAAAATACTGCAAGAAATTACAGAACAACACGAAGTAATAGAAAATTATTTACATGAAATTCGAGAAAGAGAATGAATAAATCAATTTCCTCTTGGAATCGGAGTTCTAGAGATTTGTTTAACCCTCCGGAAATTAAAGATAACATCCTAAAAACATTATTCCATTCTATATAAGTACTGAAGATAAGGAACGATACCAGAATGCACTGCACTGTTACATTTGTGAAGGTAAATTCTATGATACCAGTATGGAAAATAAGGAAACTCGTAAAGTGCGAGATTACTGTCATTTGAGTGGAAAATTTTTAGGAGCAGCACATTCTAAATGTAATTTCAATTGACAGCTTCCATATAAAATCCCAGTTTTCTGCCACAACCTCTCGTATATCATCCACATCTGTTTATCAAAGACTTTTTTAAACACGGGGGGGGGGGGGGAATTTACAACAACGGTTCTTGCTACCATGGAAGAAAATTATATAAACATAAAGAAAAATGTAATAGAAGTAAAACCGAGAAAAGTAGATAAGGAGGAGGAGAGCAAATCCTACTACTCTCTCAATTTTATAGATACATTCAGATAATTGAGTATCTATAATAATTTAGAGGTTGACAATTTCAAACTATGTGTGAGTTCACTAGAAACAACATACCTATATCTTGAAGGTGATGAAAACGGTTGTTTGAACTACTTAGAAATAAAGGCGAATTTCCCTATGACTACATTAACAGTCTATCTAAAATGGAAACTGCAATAACCCTTTCGCGAGAGAATTTCTACAATGAATTGAACGATGATCATCTGAACAAGTCAGAATGATTACAAGCATTACATGAAAGTGTGTAATAAGCTCAAAGTTAAAAAGTTAGGATCTTACTCTGATTTGTACAATGCTATAAATGTAATATTGCTCGCAGATGTCTTTGAACAATTTAGGAACATTTGTCTCCGCACATACAAGCTTGATCCAGCACACTATCTAACGACATCTGGTTTATCTTGGAATGCCATGTTAAAACTAACTAGAGTGGAATTTGAACTATACACAGACATGATATGTATATGATGGTAGAAAAGGGAATTAGAGGTGGAATATCAAGTGCATTAAACGATACATGAAAGCTAACAACAAACACGTTGAAGGGTACTGTTCAACAGAAACATATAGTTATTTATGGTATGTTGATGTGAATAATCTGTATGGTACATGAGAAATCTATAGAAAATTGGACGAATAAAATTCTTGCCTATGATTGTGCGGTTGGTTCAGGTTACATCATCGAAGTTGACTTAGAGTATCCAGATTACTTGCACGATGAACATGCAGATCTTCCACTTGCACCAGAACATTACAGTAAAAAAATTATGTGCAACGCTAATGGATAAACACAATTTCGTGGTTCATATCAAGCATCTACAGTTCTATCTACAACTCAGAATTGTGTTGAAAAAAATAAACAGAGGTATCTGATTCTTGCAAAAACCGTTTGTGAAACAGTACATAGATTTGAATACCCAGAAACAGGCTGAAACCGATTGTACTTTTGAGAAAGATTTCTATAAACTGATGAATAATGTCCGAAAAATGCATAATAATAAAAAATGATGAGTAACGTTGTGTTTGATAAGTCTATGGAAAACGTAAGATTGAAAAAAGTTATCAAACTCTGTAATACGAAGAGAGCAGTGAAATATACAAAAAATCCTCGGTTTAACAAATTCACAATGTTCGGTGAAGATTTCTTAGCTTGTCATATAGAGAAAACTAATATAAAATTCGATAAACACATTTACGTAGGATTTGCAGTTTTAGAACTATCATGAGTTCTGAGTTCAATACGATTTCTACTATAGCAAACTGAAAACGTATGATCCGAGGATCAGGCTTTGTTATATGGATATGGATACGGATTCATTCTTTATACAAACATCCTTAGACCCTGCAGCAAAGTTAATTTTTATATTAATGAAAAATAATATGGATGAGTTCGATACAAACAAATTTCTTAAAGATCACGAGTGTTACAGTCGAAAGAATACTAATGTTATTGGAAAATTTAAAGATGACAAGAGTTCTGCGGGTTACACTCTAAATTATACGCTTACACAGATATTTTGTGAAATATAAAGGTGTTAAACGTAGTGTTGTAAATAAATCGATCCATCTCGAGAATTTAAAGACGTGTTTGTTTGAAGGAACAAACGACTATTGCACTCAAAATTTAATCAGAAGCACTAATCATAAAATATATTCAATCAAACAAACTAAACTCAAACTCAATTTAAACAATGATAAACAGTTCATTCTAGAAAACAAAATACTGTAGATACATTGCCTTGGGGACACTACAAGACCTGTAATTATGGATCTGAACCCTTGAAATTCGAAACTCCTGAAATTCAGAACCCCTGAATATCGGAAGTCACAAGACTAACCAGCTCTTCCTTTTACCTCCTCATCCTGAAGAGAGTCCAGTTCTACACACGATGAATGTGAATCAAACCTATCCTAACCTAACAGTTTGCTCAAAACTAATCATCTATATCAACTATTTCCTCTAAATATGGAAAATGCAAAGCTATACAAGAGGAGGATGGAAAGACCAAACACTTCTATGCATCAAGAAGAGAATCCAGGCAAGTATAAGGAGATGGATAACCAAAATAAAAATGATGTTACGTCTGATCAAAGATAATGTGAACTTTCTAATATTATTGTAACTAAACCTAGTTGGGCAAGGCATATTAATACAAAAAGCCATTTGAAATTTGATGATATTACTGTTAAATTGATGTAAGATTTTGTGAAATTTGCAATAAAAATGTAAATAAACGTAATTGGATACAGCATACAAAGACAAAAAGCCATTTCAAATTGGAAGATATTAGGCCTACTCCTGATAGTAAGTTCAAATATTCAGAATAATATTAGATTTTGTGAAACTTGTAATAATTCTGTAATGTAGCTAAACGTAATTGGATACAGAATACAAAGACAAACGAGCATTTGTATCCTAGTATAACCGATAATAAACCTTTGGATAAATAAAGTATCAGAGATCAAGAAATCAAACAAATTTTTGCTAATTGGCGTAAAGTTTTAACAGAACTAATACCAAAAGTTAAGGGAGAAAATTTCGAAACCAAAGAAGTTTACTATCGGTTTTGTTCAACTGTGTTCACCAGATGAAATGGAAACTGTAATTCATAAACAGTGTAATATTTGTAATTACAAATTTTAAGATGACAGAAATGGAAATGCTGATCTCAAATGCTATTGAGTTTGTGATCACATCGCGCTCAGTTTGCAATATATAAGAGAGAGAGAAATCTCTAACAATGTATTTAATCAAAATGGTTGGTAATGAAAAATCTTCACTTTTCAATTTAAGATTAGAGAACCTTATTTATTTAGATACGGCAAAAAATATAGTATTGCACTGGTATGTATTGATATTATCATGTCCCGAAGCAATGGCAGATATGTTGCTTCTAGAAATTCATTGTAATTTAGTTGAAACAACATTTAGTAATCACAAAAACAATCCTCATTCTCATCAAGAAGGTTATAAATCTCAATAATTATTATAATAATATCAAAGCCAAAAATTTAACAAACACATAAAATCTTGGCATATGCACAGTACTTAATGTGGTAATTGTTAACTGTAACAATAACCAGTCTATTTGGTGATTTTTAAAAATCATGTTCTACATACCTTATTGATTAATAATAAAATAAGTTTTCAACACGAAGCTAATTTTTTTACTGAAAAATCACGACTTCAAAACTACAGAATGAGTTGGAATTAATATCTCTTATAATTCAGTATGGAAACTTGATATATATTTGGCCAGGATATATCTAAAATACATGGTAAAAATAATTTTTTTTCGTATCTTTAGATTTGTTTCCACTAATTGTTTTTGTTGAATGTATTACTCTTTGACATTTCCCAGTAATTGTAAAATTTCCTTTTCATCAATCTATCTTTTTCAGGTTATAAATACAGGCACTTTCCCATGCCTCATTTGGGATGAATGCCGAAACAAGCAAAATTTGTAAGAAATATACCGGTAGACTAAATAGCACGTGAACAATAACAAAGGGTAATTATGTTTAACAACTAGGTTTAATATGTTGTTCTATTCTTTCAACAAACTAATTTATAAGTGAAAACTACGAAGGTTATATCAGTAGGCTATAACCTAATTTTTAACCTCACAATCAACAATATTTTTGAAAAAATGTCAACTAAACAAAAGAATCTGATTATGAAAACAAGTAGCCAACTTGTTGGCATAGATATCTATATACCAGAGCCAGAGCCATTTAAAATTAATCATGAGTGTTAAGTTTGTTAGAATAAATCAACATACTATTATCCATCATTCGTTAAACAACTAATGTGAATTTCATTAACAACTAATGCCTTAACCATTAATTGCAATTTTGTCTATCTTTGTATTCACAATAATTGTTACTTAAGTTACACATAGAGGAGAAGTAAATAAATAAATAACAACATAACCTATATTTATGTAAATATGCAGGAAAGTTGTCAGATCGATTTATACGTGTGAAATTAGTCTTCAAAATAGTGTTTTTCCATCAATTTGATACTCCTTTTCAATGCAAATGGTTTTTTATCTCTCACAATTCATTATTTACTTAATAATCTTAGAAATTGACAAATTTCTAACATATTCAATCATATAACCATATTGAAATCATTTGTGGGGTGCATGCACACTTCATTCACTTATACAGGTTGATATTACTTCGATTCTATGATATAAGATTCATGATGACTAGGTCTCTGAGACCCAGACCTAGTAAAAGAACTATAAGTAAAGTAAGGTAAATATGGTATTTGTTTACAAGGAAAGTTACCGATATTTTTGGCAATTTAAAAAAAAATCATATTTTACATGACTTATTTTTTAATAATAAAATAAGTTTTCAACACGGAGCTAACTTTTTCACAGAAAAAAACAACATAATTTTAACTTTTACAGGTAAAGATCCATTAAGTGAATTATGCTTTAAAATAGGTTTGTAAACGAATTTTTACCTTACAAGGTCAAGTTTGGTGGCTATATATAAAATAATGGTGTTATCATAAAAGTATGGTGGGGTTCATCAATTCATATGAAGACAGTAGAGAAATTTTATGGTGTTGGTGGTATCACTGATAGCCTAAAGCCCAAAAGTTTGTTTAACAACTGTTGTAACCTCAAAACTAGTTTTTGCATTGTTGTAGCTGTGTATTTTGTGTTTTCTGGAATGTTCTGTGTGGGGTGTATTATTACGTTCTATAATAAAGAATAAGCAAAGTGTGTATTGTTGCTGTCTAAATTCTGGTCTGTAATTCAGTGCAACATAAATATAGAAAAGATTCACCACATGAAAATAATATATGACATTGTTTTAAACATTTCGAACAAACTGGATCTGTTCAAAAGCAGAAACCATCTGGCAGACCAAGTGTATCAGACGAAAAAGTTGAACTTATTAGACAATCTGCAATCAGAAGTCCTGAGAAGTCAATACCTCGACGAACCCTAGAGTTAGGTATTCTAAAAACAACAGTCCATATAAAACTGAAATTACATGCATATAAAATCCAGCTATTGCACGAATTGAAACCTGATGATTGTGCAAAACGTTATAATTTTGCTGTTGAAATGTTGAACAAGATTGATGAAAACCAATCATTTTTACATGATATAATTTTTTCAGACGAAGCTACATTTCATATCAATGGGTCTGTTAACAGACACAATTCATGCATATGGATATCTGAAAATTCACATACAATTTTTGAGAAAATAAACGACTCGTCTAAAGATAATGTTTGATGTGGTGTGATGAAAAATCGTCTGATAGGGCCTTTCTTCATTGCTGGAAAGACAATTAATGGAATTGTGTATCTCGATATCTTAATCAATTATTGTTTTCCTCAGCTGGATGAACTCGAAAACATTCAACAACTTCATTTCCAACAATATGGCGCACCCCCGTACTTTAGTGCATTTGTCAGACACTTTCAATGAAAAGTTTGGAAATTGATAGATAGGCCAGCAAAGACCTATACGCTGACCTCTAATGAGTCCAGACCTGACACCTTGCGATTTCTTCATGTGGGGGTACATCAAAAACATTGTTTTTCACGAAAAACTTCATGTCCTAAATCGGAACAGGATAAATGAAGCAGTGACAACTGTTAACAAAGACATGTTAACTAACGTTTGGGCAGAACTTGATTATCGATTGGACATTTGCCTAGCGACTAATGGTGCACATATCAAAGTTTATTATTTATATAAAAAAAAAACTGTTTCAGATGCTGATTTAGATAAATAAACAACATTAGCTATAAGTAATTCTGTTTTGATTTAAATCATATATACATATAACATGGTTTTCATTTAACCACCTTACCTAACTTACGCAATGGATTAGTTTTTTAAAAAAGAAATTGTGCAGTTATTTCCCAAGTGGTATCCAAGTATCAAGTAATAACCGCACTCAATTTTGCTTGGCTTTGGTGATCTATAAATGCATTGAATTCTGTAGTTTTTAAATTGTGATTTTTCAGTGAAAAACTTAGCTCCATGTTAAATGCTGATTTTATTATTAAGAAATAAGGTTTGTAGAACATGCTAAAGAAAAAATCGAAAAAATACGGTAACTTTCTTTGTAAACAATCACCGTATATATATATATATATTGGGCCTTCCTTGACCTATATTTTTTTAACTAGGTGTGGTTAGGTATCATTGATACTAAATGATATCTAGTTTGACAGTTCTTAAAACAGAACTATATGGGCGGAATTTAAAAAAATATCGATAGATTTCACTTAAAATTGATGAAATATTTGTCGAAATAATCTAAAATTGTCAAAAAATTTTAAATTGCTGTTTTCGTGACACAATAATGAAATGTGAAACATAAAAAGGGAAGAGCTTCGTTAAGAAGTATCGAAATGATGGATAAAAAACTATTTTGAAGAGTGCAAGATTTCACACTTAAATCGATCAGACAACTCTCCTGCATATTAACCTATATATATATATATACATACGAGATTTGTCGTAACTACAGCTTTATATTGTACAGCTTTATTCTGTAGCCAGAATAAAAACTTTACAAAATTCAGTAGCCTAATTGTTTACTTCAAGGTGGCGCCTTAATTTCCAGATTTTATTTTTTTATCATCTACTACATACCTTACTTCTTAAGATTAAATAATGTTTTCCTTGCACAGATCACTATTTTTCACTGTAAAATCACAATAAAAAACTATCAAATCCTACGTATTTATAGGTTAAAACATAATAGCAAATGGTTTAATGCATGCACATTACATAATGAGACTATGCTAGATCGCTATTTCATATCACAACAGGTTTGTCCAGATTGCCTTTCGTATGTTTATTAAAGTTAATAATTTGCGCATTATTTTTTCTTAAAAAGTAAGGTATGTTAAAAAAAAAATCTGAAAATAAGGCGCCACCTAAAGTAAAGATTTACCCAGTTGATTATTAGGATATATGGGTTTTTGTTTGTAAACTACATAACAGAAAGAATATTCGGTGTCTAACCAGACAGGTTAGGTTAGTATGGTTTTATATTTATAATAAAAATACATTTAGTAAAAATCATTCCACTTGACTTAAAAACTAAGAAATAAAATGAGAGTAGTTTTAGGTCAATGGTGGCCTCTGAATTTCTAACTAATTAAAACTTTAGGAAGTATTGACACAGGTATTTCTAGAATCTTAATAGGCCTAGGAAAAGTGATAAAAAATAGGCCTAGACAAAACACATGTGTTCTCTAATGTTTATACAAATCTTTGATAGGGCATGGGATTAATATTCAACTAGCCTAGTTTTCAGATTTAATCTGAATTTGTTTTGTTTCAGATCAGTAAAATAAGCTGATATAAAAATCTGACCAATATCATTGTTTTAGCATCCTGGTGCTTATATTTATTTCAAAATTGAGTAAGCATAAAGTATTAAAATTTTGAAATACTTAAGGCTTATTTGTATTAAAATTCCTATATAGTTATTATAATTACAAATAAATTCATAATATTTAAATATATTGGGACAAGTTGTAGGCATACAAAAATCTCGTTATGCTTATTGAATTACAGAATATCATATTAAACTAGGTTAAAGCTATAAATAATTGTAGGTTTAGATTAAATAGATTTAGATAAATTTATAAGATTAAATTTTCATTTATAGAGATGTTCGTATGAATAAATTTAGAGAACCAAGGTTTTGCCAAAACTACATTTATTCATATACAAAATTGACTGGTACAGTACCTAGGCCTATTGGATAGGGGAAAAAAACCGAGAACCATTTGCTTTGATCAAATCCCTAGATAAGCCTAATTTTCCCCTTTGATCTACTTTAGATAATTACTTACAAGTACATAGATTGCATTTGCATTTGCATTCTAAATAAATTGCATCGTGAGAAATGAGAAGTGATAGTGAGGAATAGACCTCGCCCTTCAGAAAGGGAATTATTGAATAGGAATAGGAGGTACTTCAGATAAACCATAATGATTTTGTTCCTAAGTCTTCTTGTAATAATATTAAGAATTTCTAATCAGCTCATATCATAAAGTAAATTTAAATAACTTTAGTATACGCAATCTGTCGGAAATAAATACAATTCTTACTTACAATTTCGGAATACAGGGGGCATTAAAGGCAAAAATTTCTTGAAATTGGCACTGTCCGCGCTGTCATCATCATGGCGACTGGCGACAAAATGAGAATGAAGTAACTTGTAGATAATATTCCTTTTAATAGGAGTTAATCACTATACTCATAAACAGTACACACACAAATTAACATACATCACAAATTATTTATTTGATAATTTAAGAGAAGAGTATATTCAGGTATCTAATTGTAACTGAATTTTGCATATTTTGTAGTTTAGATTACCTCTTAACTCTAACACTGTCTATTGAGGGCGTTGGTGTTCAAAGAATTGAAGAAGCCAACATGGCGGCCAGTATGAGTGAACCGTGCTTTCGCCAACCAACCAGGTGAAGCTTGCGCAATGGCGGACGGGAATATTTAACTGGTTCCCACTTTTTGCATGCGTAACAGGAAAGAATTTATTGATATTTTTTATGCACACAAACGTCAACAACTTGAATTACATTACATTTCCTGCAATTATAACGAAATAAGTTAATCAAGAAAAATAAAATAACTCCTAATATTTTTCTATTATTTATAATCGATAGGGCTTGAAAATAGAAAGTTAAAAATCTATTAATCTCGGTCATTCCTCAATTTACATCCGGCATTGTAGGAAGAATTTAAAAGTTGCTATTATTTGTTTTATTGTTTGTATACAAATTACTAAACTCTTGGGTTATTATTTTTTTAATATTAAGTGTTGTATTTAATAATAAATATTCATAAAATATTGGTTTCCCCTAACACAAATGTATAACGGAAACCAATTGATACAAACCAGCCCTGTAAACATTGCTGAAATTTAGAACCGGCACGACTTGAAACATCTTTCCTGTAATATAAAAAGTCCAAGTTGTATTATTTACTGCTTTTAAAAATTTATTTGCTCTTCTGTTTCCGTTGACCTCACTTTCCTGCCTCCGTCAGTATGCTATACATAAATCTGCAAAGTGCAAATAACTTCCCTCGTTTACATACTTCATATTAAAATCTTTTCAATTATTTAGGCATGATTTGCATGAACCAGTTGTACATAACAATCGATGTCAAATTCATACAATTAAAATATGTACCCTACATTCTTCCAAATTTTATTAAAAAGTGTAAAATTTGTTTAATGTTAATACTTTTGAAATCAACTTTAAAGACTGTGCTACCAAACTTTTAGTTTTAAAAATGTAAAACATGCAAGTGAGGGGGGTGAATTGAAGATGTAAAATGGACCTATATGGCCTATACCTCACTTTGCTCATTATATAACTCCATGGCACAGACTCCTAATTATTCATGATCAAATCAAAACAGCATTAGAACCAGGGCCGGATTTCCCAATAGGCCCCGGCCTATGGGCGCAAGCTCCCAGGGGGCACACCCCTGAGAGAAAAAAAAATTTTTTTTTAATCTAGAAATAAAAATAAATAGCCATAACTTAACATATTTTTTGAATTGATTACAAAAAAATCATTCTGATTTTAAGTTCATTGGAACAAATAATTGTTGGTAAAGTTAAACTATTTTTCAACATTACGCATCAACTTCCTTACAACATTGATCTCAAACACGGGAGAACTGGCCCAATTTTGTTAAGCCCAGAACCAAGTAAATTACTCAAAAAACTTGCATTAGTAAAATTGCATCGTGGAGTGGTGTTGCAATTAACATATAGGCCTTATATAATTTTTTAACAAAGGTTTTTGGGGAAGTAACTTTAACCAGACTAGGGGGCGGAAAAAATTATTGGGCCTAGGGCGCCAAAATGCTAAATCCGGCCCTGATTAGAACTATTAGCTACCTACCTTGATTCTATGATATGATGATGCATTCCTATATGGTATCACTATTTATGTTTTACCTGTATTGATAAATTGTAATGTTGAAGCAATCAACTTTATGAAAACACCTAACCATGAAATGTCCATCGATCCTACCCATGAAATTTGATCCAGTTTTATACATAGACTTATACATTAATTCCTGTGTGTGAGTAAGAGAGAGAGAGAGTGTGTGTGTGTGTGTGTGTGTGTTTTAGTATAGAATGAAGTTTTAATTCAATTTGCTCAAATGTAATAAGTAGGCACAGTATTACAAACCAACGGAAAATTTATTACACATAAGAATCATTTGGTTAATTTTAAAATGACGGCCAATTATCAATTTAAAAAATGTTTAACTGTTATTTTATAAAAAAATTTACCCTAAGGTAACATCTTATGGTAGCTCATTTGTACAGTTTTACAATCTGCATTCTGTTATGCAAAACCTGTTTTATGCAATACAAAATAAGAAAGTTATTAAAAAGCAAAATTGGTAATATAACATCAAAATGTTAAAAAAAAAGAAAAAAAAGTTAAATCTCTGATCATAACACATGCAAAATTTCAAAATAATGGCTTTTTAAAAGGTTGTCATAATTTCTTGTTATCTAGCTCAATTACTACTTACTAGATTGATAAAGGAGAGTGTTCTTTAAAGAAGGCAAAGTGCGTCTAGTTTTTTAATTGTCTAAAGCCTTCAATTAATTGTTGTACCAGTCAAAAAGTAATATTATATAAGGTTTTAAGAAATAAAACAAAATAGTTTGACAATATGCACTGTGGTCACCTATAGACTACCAGTACCAATATAAAAAATTTCCATGACTACTATAACAGTCAAATTGAAAAATATTTATCAATCTGTTAAAGAATTTAAAAAAAACATATATAAGAAACTAAGGCTATTAAGATCACCCTTCAATATCTGCATGTATGAATGTGTGACGATTTTTGTATGTTATCTTTTTTGTTTACTTAAAGATATAAACTATTTTCACATAATGATCCCGACTACTTATAACAGCAATATTTATATGTGGGTGGGTGAGAAGCTTCTGCATTCTTAAAGAACCACTTGCTTCTTTCTTGTCGGAAACTAAGGTTCCCAGGTTTCATAGTTGGTATATGAATAGAAACTTTTTTAAACACTTGGAGGATTTATGTACCAAATTTGAACAAAATTGGTCAGACCATTTTAGTCTCCAGAAACTTTTTGTACAGAATAAATAACCAGTTTTCAGTCTTTCATTGATTTCTTCAATCTCTGAATTTATTAGGAGGCTGTAGCCAATAATATTTGAAACATTACAACCCAAATTTAGTTCCACAATTTATATTATTACTAGTTTTAATTTCCTACTACATAAACATAGTAGACTACATCTATATAAAAGCTTTAGGGGGGGGGCTTCAAGATCATTGCTAATAATATCGGATTTGCTAACTAAAAAAAATTTTTTTTTACAAAGGTATCTATAGTTTTTTGCAATTCAGTACACTGAGCAGTTCTGAATGTCGGGCCAAAATTCTATAAATGTTTATCATATCTACAGTAATTTATATTTTGGTTAGCTGTCATAGACCAAAACTAAAAAATCAAAGGAAATGATTTTGATAACATTTCACTACAAAATTACTCAAGCAAAACTCACCAAAAAAAACAGTCATTATTTCACCAAAAACTCCAGTTCGGGAGTTATTGGTCAAAAACTGAAAATGAGCTATTGATGTCATTCTAAAACATTCGAATAGCTCAAAAATCTATACAAGCAATTTCAAAACCCCACCTAAAAAGAAAAAAATTATACGGCGGCCCTGGTTAATTTTTGAATTGAAAAACAATTTTCCCTTTTGTTGTTGTTTCCAATGGCTTCCAGGTTGATTCACATCATTCCTGATCTCGCTTCCCAGTAAAGTTCATTGTAGTTCCTTCTTTCCTGTTTACAATATTGTATTCAGGACATTGCACTTTAATTTCTGTATTCTTCCATTACTTACTTGGTTACATTCATAAATGATCTTAACTCAGCAATTCCAGAGTAACACTGTTCCAGAGACACCCCAGATTGTCTTCCATGCTTTTAAAATCACTTCTTAACTCTGTTATTAAATTAACATAAGTTAAATGTTGTTGTTTCCAATGGCAGACTATGTGAGAATCAACCCATGAGTCTCCTGGCATCCCAGTACAATTTAGGAAAATTCTTCGAAATCTGATGCTCAGAACCAAGCCTGGGGCACTCAAAAGATGTTTCCTGTTCATTGGCTCCCCTGTTTGTCGGCACACCACACAAAGATCGGAGTCCAGGACATGGATCCTCTTCAAGTGGGCCGCCAAACAATCATGTCCTGTGCCAAGGCGTAGATATGCAACAGCCTCTTTCCTAGGCTTGTTCTTGTTGTGTTGCTGTTCGTTCTCTATGCACTTCCACCTCCTCTCACTTCCCAAGGCTCTCCTTCAGAAATTCCTCTTGTGTTCCATTGCTGATTAGTCTTCTAGCTGAATCGTTCAAGGATTTGTTCCAATGAAGCAGATTAGATCCCTTCCTAGCAAGGACATTCGCCATCTCATTCCCCATTACTCCAACGTGAGAAGGCACCCACTGGAAATGGATTGTCTTTCCCAGTCTTTCCATCTGTCTGATGGCAGCTCTTGCTTCCCTGACAGTTCGAACGAAAGATAACTTGTTAGAGACTACAGCCTGGATGGTTGCCTTTGAGTCTGCCAGGAAGACTATCTTACATAGTTTGGTGTGTCTACATAGTAATAGTTTCAGGGCTGTTGATATTGCCTCTACTTTAGCATCAAAACTTGTTTTATGTTTTCCAACAGACACATGATATAAAAAGAGTGTTGAATATATTCCTGCACCTGCCCCTTGATTACGGTCTATCAAGGACCCATATAAGTTAAAATGTATAAGTTGATTTATAAGTTAAATGTAACTGTATGCAATTTCAGAACTGTTGTTATCAAAAGAGTTTAGAGCTATTAATTAACAGTTGAAATTTCACCTTAAAAATTCAAAATTTTGACAAAAAAGTCACCCTTTTGGTTATACACTATATAGATTTTAATTAAATACGAAAATATCTAAATGGTCTTCTTACAAATTTCAACTCCTGTTTTTCATAAAGTTTTGATTCAGCACAATTTATGCATGTTAGTAACCTCCAAATCAACCATATAATGGTTGTTCAAATTCCGTTTATATGTAGCTTATATTATATTTTTATTATATGAGGATTATAATGTTTTTTTCATCATAGTCCTTCAAAAACAGCTGTTTTCAATACATGAATTGAGATGCTAAAGTTGTTCTTTTTAGTCCTAGGACCTAAAAACATCAGCTGAGGTAAGGTCATCAGCTGTTAGTTTGTTTATACGATTTAATGATTGTAAAGCATTTATAAAACAACCAATACTCTCGATTGTAAATAACCGTTAAATCAGCTGTTACCATTGATTTAAAGGTAAATAGGTATATAAAGAGGTTTTAGTTTTTTACATTTTTTTTTTTTTATTGTTTGCAGTGTAATGAAAAATATAGTTCATCACTTGGACTAAAAGAAGCTTTTCAATCCTCGCTCTTTTCCGGCCTCGGCCGTTAAACTTGAGCTTGTATCGAAAAGCTTCACTTTTGGTCCTAGTAATGAAATATACAATTTTCTACTTATGTATATTATTATAACAATACTATTGTATAATGTTAAAGACAACAGTTTGATAAAACTACATCAGTTGTAAAGTATATACCTACTTTTATATTTTTTTAGCAATTAATTTATATTTCCCAAGACTTGAAGTGAGAAAAAACTTTTTGGAAAAAAACACTATATAAGTATATATTTTCCTATTGATACCATTTAATGAGTTTTAGAACTTCTCAAACTGATTAATGGTAGACAAAATATTGGAAACAAACAAAACAATAAATCACAAATTTATTGCTAAATTAATATTTTGTATCCTATTTAATTTCGTTAAATAATGTAAAACTCATATTGAGACTGTTACTAAGTCACAATATATATAATAAATATATTTTCAGTGCTCACATCAGACTTGCAATTTCGTTCTTTTTTATTTTATACGTTTTAAAGGCTATGTTCCATTATCAGATATTTCACTTGTAAGGGATCATTGTACATTATGATAAATACAATATTTGATCATTAGTAGAGTCTGAGAAAAAAGAGAATGCATTGCTCAGACACCAATCCGAATGGCTTGCACATGTCGAGCGTGCTAATACCTTTTTTAAAATATTGATCCTCCCACTTCCAAGTTTGTATAGAAATAGTCACGGTTCTATGACTGGCTGACATGAGTTTTGCTTGGTGTTGTTCTGTTGTGTTGCATTAATTTTGCCGTTTATTTTATTAATTTATTAAATTATTTATTATAATTTTTTTTAAATTTAAATAACAATAAGTTCTTTTTAGAACTACAAAGTGGACTATTGTTTTGTCTGTTATAATCTGTGATGGCACCTCCAAAATCAAAACTTGTCAGTAGTAGACCTTTCCTCTTAGAATAGTCAAGCTCAGGAGATTGTGTTCAACGTGTACAATTATATAAAAAATGAAAAACTGTGTGGTGATTGTGATAGTGGAAATTTATATCAACACTTTTCAGACCCAACTGGTGTAGGCAAGAAGGACAGTTTTTAATATTTTTAAAGAGTCCAAAAAAATACAATCAGGTAAGAAAGATTCTTTTTCATCTCCAGGCAAAAAAAGACCAAAAAAGTATGGACAAATGTCAATTAGAATATTTTGACAAATGTGTAGTTCATGTGTAGTAAAGTGTGGCAGAATGAGACTTTTACAGCTCCTATGCCAACTGTCTTACCTAAACAAAACTAAAAGTTGATATTGTTAGAATAAATAACATTTTTAATAAATAAAATTTACAAAGTTGAGTGTTTTTTGGAGAACTGAATTTAAATCCACCATGTCAACTTCCAGCCGTACCAACAAACTTTTGTTTAAGATGAACTTTACTCTCCTTTCACCTTAAATACATTTTGGAAAGAACTAAATTGAACCAAAAAAATCTTGTATTCTCAGTAAGATACAACCTTAGTACCCATTTTCATAAGAAAGCAAAGACCTTTGGGTACCACAACATTTACTGATATATTTTTGAAGGCCAAGTTCAAATTTTATATTGTTTTGTACCTGGTGTCTGTGTACCCAAATAAATCCAAATGTTTAATATTATTAAACACAATTTTATTACTGTGTTAAAACTGTGCAAAATGAAATGTCAATTGTAATACACAGGGTTATAAAATAATTAACATAAACATATAAGGTATGGCTAAAAAAAAAAAAAAAAAAAACAGATTTTTGCTGTAACATTTTTTTCTTAAAAACTTTCACGTTATCCTCTTCAATATACTCCCCTCCATTAGAATTTTCCATTGTTCAAAACAGTGTTTCAGGTCATTTTCTGAAATCATTTTCATGTTCTCCATCGTTTTTCTTTCCCAGCTTCAACTGTGTTAATCCTAGTTCCTTTCAATGCTTCCTTTACATCATCTTTGATTTCCTTGACTTTCTTTGAACCGTTTATGCCACTCAAAAACCCATGCACACAACATACTCATTACCGTACACTTGTTGTTACAGAGAATAGGTCTCTGTTGGGAACTTCCTGTGTTTCACTAAAAAGTTCACGTTAACATTTTCTTCTATTAAGACACCTACCATATGGTGTTTGACCTTGAGACTCGCACTGTTTATCTTACACAAAATCAGTCCCGTTATTTTCTAGCCACACCTCGTATGTGTGTCCGCGGAGCAAAACTGGGCATGTTAAGTAATTATGTTCATGTCATTACCCTTGTGTCTGTCAGCTGGCCCCTGCAGATCTCATCATACGTATTTAAATCAAAAAATTTTTAGAACCAAGGTATCAATTTTAAATGAAAGTGAGCAACAATTTTTGAGAAATAACTGCTGACAGATATTAATACATTTTGTAAAATAACAATTTTTTTTTTTTTAATTCAGAGGAACCCAAAACAGACAAAGCCATTATATAGGATTAAATAAAGCAATATTTTTTTTGAAACTTTAGTTTTATTTAATCCTATAATATGGAGTTTCAACAAGAAATATCTGTTGTTACATTAAAAAAAAAAAAAAGAAAAAAAAGTCATTATAAATATGGAATAGTTTATTTTATTTTAAAACAATCATACACTATCATCCGGTATAATATTAAACTTATACCATGAAAACCAACATGCATTTTTTCCCCTTGGATCAACTTTTTCTTTCTTCATACAGAAAGAGAAATTAATAAGTAAATATATACAATATTCATAACATTTCATACAAATATTTTTGTATTAGATAAAATGTTGCTTTTATGTTAGATAAAAGTAGTTGAAATATATCCTACTTTTTACTGTATATTAAACAGTCTCAATACCACAAAAAAAGTGTTTAAAGAGATTTTAAAACATCAACAATTTGGTTCCTCTGATGTCTAAAAACAAAATAACTATACTGTATAATTTTTTTTTTAAATAAGGATTGCAAATAGGTACACAAATAGCATCATAACTATTGGTTTTAATTTTTATTTTTTACAAAAATGTACAAAAATAAATAATGTTATCTTATAACAAATAACAGCATAAAGATAATTTGGTAATAAACATGACTGTTATTTTTTCTCTCTACAAAACTAATCTCTCTGAACATACTCAAACTTTGTTTTCTGCAAAAGTTGTTGACAAAAAAAACAAAACAATAATTTGGTTAAAAATTCCCTTAACCATAAACTTAGGAAAACTCAAATAACTAAACACCAAACACAAATGGATAATTTTTTGTTTAGTCCCATAATTTCCTGATGTACATTTAAATAATAAAGTTATCATGATCAGAGGGTACTCCCAAACTAAATACATGAGAAAATTAAGGGAATAAATAAATAATTATTCATTTGTGTTTGGTGTTTAGTTATTGCATTTTTGTTTCTAAGTTTGTGGTTAAGGGAATTTTCAACCAAAATATTGTGAATTTCACCAATGCTCTCAGAATATTTGAAATAAAAAGAGATAAGGAAATGTTATTTTCATCAAGATGGTGCACCACCCTTAAGAGTACTAATGCATGAGACGATTTCAATGATAAGTTTCCCAGCTACCAAGAAGTCCTAATCTTAACCTTTTAAGTACTTTTTATTCTGGAGTTATGTTAAGAACATTGTCTAGATCGAGAAAACCTGTGATGTAAACATTTAAGAGAAAATCACTGCCATCACAGCGACAGTTCTTATTGGTATGATTTAGCGTACCTGACCGGACATCACTTTTGATCATATTAAAACTTACTAAATAGTATAATAAATAACATACTTACTAAATAACATAACTTCATTAATTCTGTATCTAAAGGTATAAATATAAAAATTTGTTGTTTCATCTCGAAATCACTGACAAATTTTTAATAACCTTGTATAATCTTATAAATTTTGTCTGTGGTAAATAAAATAAATAATAATTCTTGACTTTTTATAAACATAAACTGTGTTGAAATGAAAAGCAGATGGTGGATTGAATAAGGAAGTGAAAATATCAAGAATGTTGTGTACACAACCATCTGTAGATATAATAGATTAATGATGATTCAGCAATACAATTATTTACATTTATTTCTGACATTCTCTTACAATAATCCACTATAAAAAAAAAAGTTATTATTTTATTAAAATGTGTGTACAAACTCAATTTTTAACAAGAGAGAAACTGTATTAGCAATTAACTTTGATATCCTAGCAATTCCGTCCTCTCCCTCTAAATTCTTAAGTAGTAACTACAAAAATGACATTTGTTTATATTATCTTTATATAACTTTTTGGTATTTAAGGCAATTGTGGTCACCCTTTCATCCAAATCACCTCAAAAATTTGAAATTGTATTAAATATTCTTCTTTTTTTTTCAAGAGAATAACTAGTAAAAAAGGGGTTATATTGCTCTTATGTAAAATGGTAACAGATTTAAATTTAAAACATTATGCACCTCAATTTTTTACTAATGTTTAGTAAGAGTTTACTTTTAATTTATATATTTAAAGTTAAAAACAATCATTAACAACCTTATCAACAAAACTCTGTTGAGGCTCATTGCCCATGGTGATGGTGTTCAATGGAATTTAAGAAAATATGTTATGTTGCACCTCACTGAAAATGTCTATTGATTTAGAAAACATTAATTCAATCTCCGTTAATGGCGCCTCATAATATTAACCTTATTTCCTAACAATAATTTTATATTATGAGCCGTGATTGTGAGTTGGAAAGACTTAACAAAAATTGTGTTTTAAATTATTGTTGCATGTTGTAGAAGTTAATGGAACACATTTTTTAAGGCCTCTATCAACTAACCATCTTACATGAAATACTTGAATGGCACTATACAGTTGTTTCGAAAGTGTAGACAGCTTATAGTATCACTGCTCCCAAAGAAGCATGTTACGATCAACCTACAGCGATGAGGTAAGTAACTAATGTGGTACTTCACTGTGTTCTTGTTTTCAGTACAATAGTGAAATGAAATCTATGCAATGGGGTACATAGGTCAGTCAAACAGGATGTGTAAAAATGAATTTATGAAATAGAAATTTCTTCAGTATTACAAGACATGAGTAGCAATGTGAATAGAAATTAAGAGATGAAGAAAAACGAATGGAAGGTACTGGTAATGCTGTCCTACAAAAGGGTTCAACAAACGTAAGGCTTAAGACATTCTGCAATTTTGACATCATTTTCACCATGAGCACATGGTTTAAAAAAGAATTGTTGAACTTTTCTTTTCTGTTATCAGATAGATCCAAAATCTTCTTTTCCTATTTTTGTAACAAGTTATAAGTGTGTGAACATTACTATTTCTTTGATGTTTATATTTTTAATTAGAATAATATCTATCAGAACTAGTTTGTCACTACTAGAAGTCATAAGTAAAGGGGTTAAAAAAAGAGAATGGCACAATTTGAGTGGTGACATGCACAAAACCTTGTCTGACAGAGCCCAAAAGATCATTTGAGATCTCTCGAAACATTATTTCATTATGATCAATTAACCCCAACAGGGTTTTGCTTGTGAAAACTTGCATTGTTAATGACTATTGCCCAATTTAGTTGTCTAAATTCATATTAAACTAAAGTAAAAAGTATATTGCACCACTTCAAATATTATATTAATAGACTGTCATTATTTGATGGAGCAACATAGTGAACCCCAGTTTATCTGGTTTTTTTTTTTTTTTAGTCCTTAGTTCCTTAAAATCACTAAATAGGGGTTAATTCTAGATTTAAGGTCATACAAAACAAGTGCAGAAAAATTGCATGTACAGGTAATGAAATATAACTAAATAACATTAAGATTTAAACTTCACTATTAAAGGTAATTTAAAATGAATTCACAAATTCTTGCAAGAGAAACAGATATGAAGCCTAGTTTTATTCAACTTTAAAATGGTAATGTCAAATATCCAATGGGTTCATGTTCTGCTCTTCCAACAAACTATTGAAGATGAACAGGTCTTCTAACTCCTTCTGTAAACATGTAATACAGTTAATATTGATTAGATAGTAATTGGTGTTAATACCAAATAATATGCAAAAAGAAATTAATAAACTGTAATAGTTTAGAAGTTATGGTTCAAAAAACATCAAGTCAAAAATCTAAAAAGCTTGATTAGTTGAACATAGTAAATTTTTTAATGGTAATAGGTTAAGTCAATGTAATGTATATTTAAAAAAAAAAGAAGTAGATATATATAAATTAATTCAACACTTAGGCAACAAGAATCCTAAAGAAAAAGGAAATTTTTTAAACGGATCAAAAGATTATCAAAAGTAAAATATGAAAACTTTAAAAAAGGAATAATTTAGAAAGTTATTAGGTACCCTAGAACTTTAATTCAAGTTTCCGTGGAATCTATAACTAGGCAAAACAAAAATGAAAAAGCACTTATAATTTCACAAAAAAACAATTTATTGCTACAGCTGTTTCGCCGTTAGGCATCGTCAGACAACTAAGAACTAAAAACTAAAATACAGGTCAACTTAACACTAACATCTAGGAATGAAGGTGGGGATGAAAGCAGAGGTTGGGCAATGACCTGGTTTTATTTGAAAGGGACATGGATAAGAGAAAGTATTTAAACAATAGGTTTTAACAAAGGGGATGGGTTATTGACTTATCCCCTTTGTTAAAACCTATTGTTTAAATACTTTCTCTTATCCATGTCCCTTTCAAATAAAACCAGGTCATTGCCCAACCTCTGCTTTCATCCCCACCTTCATTCCTAGATGTTAGTGTTAAGTTGACCTGTATTTTAGTTTTTAGTTCTTAGTTGTCTGACGATGCCTAACGGCGAAACAGCTGTAGCAATAAATTGTTTTTTTGTGAAATTATAAGTGCTTTTTCATTTTTGTTTTGCCTTATTATGGAATTTCACCGAGTACCGACTGTAGTCACACTCAATATGAATCTATAACTCATTAGAAAAGGAGGGTACTTTCACATTTCCGAAATCTTGAGCCAATCAAAAGATATGAAAATTTAAAGAAATTAAGTAGTAAAATTAACATAAGACAGGTAGAACTACCCCTCTACTACATAGGAAGGTTCTATACCAGGAAGAGGACGGGGAGGAGTCAAATGCAAGGTTAAATCTGCATTACTTCAGAATGGAAAATATTAATTAATGAAAAATTAGTTATCACCAAACAAAAGAAGATAAGAAATTAAAAATGTCAAATGGTTAATACAATAATTGTCAAAAGGAAAACTTATTTTATGTATAAAATGAAACCCATAATCAAACAAAAGGATTCATATTATCTTTCTCTCTCAAAAAAAAAAAACATTTTAGGAGCTCTGCTTCAAAAAGTAAAAATGAATTGAAGACACATGTCACGGAAGATTGAATATCTCATACATAATAAGCCCTAGTGATATCATTTTAATTTTGAAAAACTGAAGACTTACAGTATTCAGGGTTTCATTTTTTATAGTTTATTACCAAACCATAATTTTGTTTAAATGCAGTTTGGTACACTAGCTTAAGGAATAACCTCTCATGATCGCTTGCTTCCTCTACTACTGAAAAGTGACTGGCAATTTATTTGTTGGACAGGCCGAGTGCCAACACTTAACAAATGAGCTCTAGCTACAGAGGGAGATTAACCAACATGAGCAAAGTAAGCGAGTCGACTTCGTGTGCTTAGTTAAAAAATACAGTAAAACAATATTTACATTAGTATGTGTAACAGGGCTAGACAGAT
The DNA here is from genome assembly GCA_963513935.1 of Aphrophora alni. Classification (NCBI taxonomy): domain Eukaryota; kingdom Metazoa; phylum Arthropoda; class Insecta; order Hemiptera; family Aphrophoridae; genus Aphrophora; species Aphrophora alni. The sequence goes on along the minus strand of OY740766.1, from coordinate 115,071,195 downwards.
GCCACGATAGTACCCATCAACTTTAGTTCTCTTGAATATACTAATGAGAATATACAAAGGTTGTTCAGAAATTAACTTCTGATCTGCCGGCAAATTCAAGTTGTTTGTCATAGCAACACTCATAGTTTATTGTTACAGACTATTTACACAATAATTTTCAATCCATTTGGTTAGTTGTCATGATAGTAGTGAGCAATAGAACTAAAGCCTTCTATTGCAACCTTCAGTTCTGAGGTTCATTAAGTGGTTCGATTTCTGGAAGCGAAAGGACAGAATGCTGCTGATATTCATCGCCATCTGTGTCGAGTTTATGGCAATAATACAAATGACAGTACTGTGAGAGATTGGTGCAGGAAATTCAAGGATAGGTGTACAAATGTGTGTGACAAAGAAGGAAAAGGATGTCATGCAATTGTGACTGATAAACTGGTTCAAAAGTTTGAACAAATTGTACATAAAAAATGCCATTTCACTATTTCTATGATTTCACAATATTTTCTTCATATTTCTTAACAACTCTATACGGAATTTTTACTGCCAAATTGGATTTTTGTAAATACTGTAAAAAGTGGCGCAGTATCATCACAAAATAAAAGCAGTTGACTGATCATCACAACACAAAAGAAAGCATGTGTGTGGCTTTGACTTTTCTTGATCTCTATGATGAAAATCGAGATAACTTCCTGGACAGAATTGTAATTGGAGATGAGATATGGGTTATATTTGTAAATGCTGAAACCAGGTAACAACCCAAACAATTAATCCCCAGTCCCCAAACAAACCAAGAAAATTTAAACAAATGCTGTCTAATTGGAAAATGATGGCTACAGTGTTTGGGACTGTAAGGAAGTTTTGCTGAATGAAGTTATGTAAACAGGCACAACAATTATGGCAGATGCTTATTGTGAAATCTTGAAAAACTTCGGAAGTCGATTAAAAACAAGTGGCACAGAATACACACACAGGCAGTTGACAATACTCACCCCATACTACAGTGCTTCGCTTGAACAGTTCGAGAGGGCTATTTTTTACCACCCTTCACATAGCCTTGACTTGGCACTAAATTGTTACATCTCTTTATTATGATGAAACTCTGACTTGTGTTTTAATTAAATGAAAATCTGATGAATGGAGTTAATTTCTGACCAAATTCTTTTGGGCAAAGTTTTTTGATGAGGGAATATAAAAGCTGGGATCACAGTATGATAAATGTTTAAATGTAAGATGTGGCCATGTCGAAAAATAATACAGATATGTATAAAACTTTTTTACATCATAAAAATTACTAGCCAGAAGGAAGTTAATTTCTGACTGCCATCGTAATTGGATAAAACTTTGCCACAAGTTAGAATTTACCCATTTGTTTGTTTGTACTTTTTGTTTACTGTACGTTTTGATTGTTGGTTTATTCGCGTTATTTGAATTCATAGTTAATATTTTTCTTTTCCCCGCATATGTTTTCTTCACTACTGGTGTTTTAGTTCCAATTATACATGGCAAAAATACACTGCTGACATCAACATCTTTACCATACATAGTGTGTGTAATATGATTAGAAACTTTCAATAAGAATGTAGTTGTCGGTATATCCAATTTCCTGAGTAGCAATCAAACAACCATCCATAGACTTCCCTGTAAAACAATAATTATTTTTTCATACTGTTTTTAACAATTTTTTTATCATTTGACAAGGGGAAACCCATCTAACAAAGAAAATACTTGAAGGCAGACCAAAAGGAACAAGAAGGCAGGGTACATCTAAACTAAAATGGATGGAGTGTCCAATAAAGCTAAACAAATAGATGCTTGGAACTGGAGATCTTTAGCACAGGATCGAGAAAGATGGAGGCAAATTTTTAAGGAGGCCAAGATTCAGTCAGGGTTGTAATTGACTTATCAAAATATATGGTTTTTTTGGAGGCCTTGGGGTTTTAATTTTAGTGTAAAAAATTTAATTTTTTATTGATTTAGTAATAAAAAGTAATCCAACTATTTTTCATCACATCTCGCTTTGTTTTAATCGAAATGACTTTTAACAGGGCTCATTTCAAACCCTTTAAAAAAGGTTATATGAGTTTTTATATCGAAAAAGATTTCCATTTTCCATTATTTGACAATAAATACATCGAGTATAGTACCCCAAAAATAAAAAGTCATCTTTAACCAATTATAAACCGCTTAGTATTGTACTTAGAAAACTCAATAAAAAACCAATCTCTTTGTTTTTTTATAAGCTTTATTTTGGATTATTACACTTTTTTTAATAAAACGCTTAGTTTTTTAATTATTCGTAAGAAATCTTTTTTTTTTAACGAAAAGTATAGGTACTTTTTCAAGTGTGAATAACTCAAAAAGTATTGATCTACCAAAAAATATTTACGACATTTTTTGTTTAAAATTTGATTCTCTATCAATTCTCGGGGTTATTTTGAGTGCAAAAATTTCAACCCCTGAGATAGGGTGTCAACCACCCCAGGGGTGGAAGCACACATCGGCACCATATAACTTTATGTTTTTTGAGTAATTTCCTATCAACTGTAAGACTTTCAGACAAATCGGTGCAGTTATAAAAAATTTAGAGGGAAAATGCCACAGTAACTGGACTATAGCTTCAGGAAAGGAAAGTTTCTCTTTAGTAAAGAATTCTAAAATTGCCTTCTCAACTTTATATTTTGGGAATTTCTGTGAACTGCAGCAGGATGGCCACTGTCAGAATTTCCACATTTTGCCTACATATTACACCCTTCGCTTTTATGGCCTTTAATGCCACACTGTCCACACACTTCCTCTTTAGAACAAGTGTTGCTAACATTTTGAAATCCTTGGCATCGGAAACAATGCCTTGGATTTGGAATGTAAGGTTAAAACAATTAGACTGTAGTAACCAGCATACACTTGCTCCGGAAGATTTGGAGTTCCAAAAGTTAGAATAATAGAACCAGTAGGTTTTTTCTCAACATTCTCGGTTCTATAAATATGTTTGATGTTAATAACATGTCTATATAATATAACTATCAATATTTCCTCCATGCTCTCATTCAAGAGGTCACGGCAGGAAATAACACCTTTACATGAATTTAAACATGTGTGAGCTTCAACAGACATGTTAACTACATCGAAAAGGGATTTCATTTTCAACAGAGAGTGACTTTGTTTATCAGTCAGTCTGTGTCAATAAAGAACCATTTCGGAGTTTTCGAATTGAACGAAGATTACCTGCAGCACCAGTGACAGCTTTATTAATCACAAAGGTGGAGATCTTTCATAGATCTGATCCCTTGAACTGTTTCGAACAATAAGAAATCTGAGAGAAGGTCCCTAAATCCATAAGTCCAAATTTCTTTTCTTGACGTCGAAAACAGACTCTTTAGACAATGCCGATAGTTGTCTCTTATCACAACCCAGGTTGACATTATTTTTAGTAGAGGCTAAGCATGAGTTAACAACCGCATCATGGTAGGCGGTTGCAGATGAGACTCTGGGAACGGGTACACCCTTGTATTACTTTTGATCATTTTCAAATCCCAGAACTCTGGGGCCCAGAGTATCTTCTTTAAACAGATTGGATGGGTATCAGTCCAGACTCACAACTGAAGAGGGAGGGTCTGAAACCTCCCCCATCACGAACACTTCCTGACCAAGAACCGAAGTGGCTGGCTATTGAACAGAAACCGAGCATACGTCTTCCAAAGCAAGCTCACATCAGCGTACCAGATTTAAAAGTTGTCACACTTTGTTCTGGTAAATACTCCTAGACACGCTATGGCTCTGCACTGTTAAAAAAACTAATCCCTATAAATGGATGTAGAGTGTTTATGTATCCCCCGTGAATCAAGTTGTGTTACAGCCTCTACAAAATATAAAAATATATGAGTATTGTATGTGTGTATGTTTGGAGAAGATTTGTTATTTTCCCACCCCTGTATAGCTCAAGTTTTGCGAGGGACGCTAAACCCCTTTCAACATTTGGAGATAGTCCCTGTGATAAAACCCTAAATAAAGGTGAAAATAAGAAAATGTATAAAAGTGAACTGGGTAAATGTCTATATGGATGATAGTCTATGATAGTCTATATGTGAGTGTTTGACTGGGGAAAGAGAAGGACACAAACTCCCAGCTATTCTGCACCCCCCCACCAGCGGGTAAAATTTGTACCATAACATGTTAGCATCACTATATATCACTTAGATCTGAAAATTTAATCTGTCAATATTTATTGCTATTACACATAGTTGAGAGAACTGCAAAGATCTTATTTTGCAACAATGTGCTGATATGTTCAATTCACAGTTATTATTAACTGCTATCCAGGGGGACAAACTATAATTGATCAGCTTCATTCCTTAAATCTTGCGTGTAAGGTTTGCAATGAAGAGGAAGATTCCATCCAGTACACCCTCTAAAATTATAGTGGTCAGTACAAAGAAAGACAACATCTTCAAAAACTAGTAAGGGACCGTAGAGGTGGAGCATTATAATTGGATGTGATTGTATTGAGTCCTTCACTTTAGGATTTAGCACATACAGTCTACGACAGATTGGCACCTTATTGTTGAAAGACTGTTAAAAAAGAGAGAATATTTATTGTATTTCTTATTTGAAGCTGTTTGTTTATTGAGTAAGAGAAATGAAAATATTACTTTTATAAATTATAAATATATACATATTACATTTTTGTTTAAACAATAATTTTATAACTGAAGTGAATAACGATGTAATTATTTAAACATGTTATTATTGAATATTCTTATTCTCTATTCTTTTGTTTCTAACAAATACAATTTGCATAATGAGGGTCAATAACACAATTACAATCAAGATACCTCACTCACAACTCACACCTGAAACAAACACTCCCACAACACAAGTCACTCTACCAATTTACATCAAAAGCTAATATTACAATATAAATACTGCCAGCTTCAAAGAAACAAACAATACTCACATCATAAACACCTTCCAAACTGCAGAATAACTACAACAGTATTTATCTCATAGTCTTCTTAGTTATTTCTATTTCCCCAGTCGTGTTTGAGAAACTCCTCCACCGAATAAAAAGATCTAGAAGTAATAATTTCCTCAGGCTGTTTGTAAATGGGATTGTATGGTAAAGCAAAGTTGAACTTGGAACTGTTCTCTAGTAAAACATAGATAGTAAATTGGGAAATGTGTGATATGTAATTAGTTGTATACTAATTATGAAAAAGATTAAAACTAGGAGGACCAGGTCGATTAGAGAATTGACCATATAACTAAAATTACATGTAATAAAAACATATGAAAAAATTAGTTTGTCATGTTTAGTGATATTAATGGTAGTTTTTACAGTACCTTTAAAATGGCGGGTGTCTAGGGTCCAGTCACATTGTATTTTGACAACATCACCTGACTGAAAAGCTGTCTATTAACAAGTCTATGCCTTTTACAGGCTCTTTGCCAAAATTTCTTTTTTATGAGTATAAAACCACTTGTGTAAAATTTAATATAAAAATTGATCCAGGCTACAAAATCCTAATATATGAAAAAGTACAATTAATACTTTTTTAATTGATTTAGAATTTGAAATTTTACCGAGAGGGTGAGTTTAAAAACCCCATTTAACACAAATAATTATGACAGAGTTTTATACTCTACTATGAATCTTATGAGTCATAATTATTCTGAGTTTAAAAAACCCTATCTAATACAAATAATAATGATAGAGTTTTATACTCTACTATGAGTGATAATTATCCTGAGTTTAAAGAAGCCCATCTAACACAAATAATTATGATAGAGTTTTATACTCTACTATGAATCTTATGAGTCATAATTGTTCTGAGTTTAAAAAACCCTATCTAATACAAATAATAATGATAGAGTTTTATACTCTACTATGAGTGATAATTATCGTGAGTTTAAAGAAGCCCATCTAACACAAATAATTATGATAGAGTTTTATACTCTACTATTAGTATTATAAGTCATAATTATGAGTCTTCTTTTTATATATTGATTTGAAAAAGCAAAGTCAAGTGAGAAGTGTACGCCCTGTATTGGGAAGCGACTAGGATAGCTCAGTGGCTAGAGCATTGGAACGTAAAGGTGCTGGATTCGATTCCCAGTCTAGGTCGTATATTTTTCACTTGAGATATTATTTATATTTCTTTTTATACTCCACTGATTGAGAAAGTATACAGTGTTTACTTTTTATAAACTGATGTATTTCAGAACTTTAGTGTTTTTGTGTGTGTTCTCTTACTTGTTAGTGTAACTATTAGGTAATATCAAGGGTCACTTTCCAAGTTAAGCCTGCGTCTCCTATCCATACAAAATCTAATCACAAATAATAATGATATACTCATAATAGTTGATAATTATTTAAAATATCCCTTTGCTTTTCTTTGTTCTGACATAACTACTACACAATTCAATTATACATTTCAAAAATACTTCAAAGGTTAATCAAACTTAATCATTCATTTTCTGATCGAAAATCTTTTTGATGTGACAAAATTTCAAAACATTTGTCTATTCAAGAGACATTGCTATTAACCACTTTAAATAATATTATCATGCCAAATATCATATAATGTGCATAGTTTTGCTAATGTAATAAATCTATAAACAGCTTTACTTAAGTGATTTACATAAATGAAAATAAAATCAGCAATTATAAGATTTTCAATTATAAGAATATGAATTTGTGTTTTATACTTACTTAAAATTAATGCCAAAACTATCTTTGGGAATTAGGATGTGTATCAAATAATTCAAGCATTTTAAATACCAAGCTAATTGACAGAGTCCTTCCAGGTTTCAGAGTCTTCTCTAGGTGTCATATTTTTGATATCCATTTATCTAAGTTTTCTATTTGGCTATATTTGCCATCCGACAGAGAAATCAGCTCTTACAATTCTGCCTTTGCCACAGTATTGTAATGTGTTAATTTTCCCCTTCACATTGTTAATGGATCTGTTCCTCATGGATCGTGCAATCTTATCCACATCAGTATCACCATATTTACAGAGAGCTTTGTACAAACTATTCTTTTCATTCTATGTCCATTTTTCTCCAGTAATGTTTACCTTCTTTTTGAGACGATTAGCTTTTATTTTTACATCCTGAAATAAAAATAAACAGTGTACAAACATTCTTCTAACACAAAGAAAGAAATTGGAGAAAATCAAATCAGCTTGAAACAAAAAATAAAGAGAAAAGCAACAATTACAGATGTAACCATATCGTATCAACCAATACATACACAAAAATAGCTGCCTAAAAGAGTCTACTAACCATAAACATAAAGAGTCTACCATAAACATAAACAATAATAATGAATATATATATATATATTTAGGGGCCACCGAAACCTAAAATTAGTGCAGATTTTAAATTCACCTAATGTTATGATATCCAAAATTCATTGTCCACATTCACTTCACATCACAACTCATTTCTCCCGTATATTCATTTCCTGATCAAGCCAAGCCACCTATAACTTCCTTTCTTGACTGCTATACATTTTTCAACAAATTATTACCCCATGTCCCCAGAAGTTCCAGGTGGGTCGTCTTTCATTGGTTCTCGGCTTCCAACACACCCGATTTGTTAAATATGTCCGCATGGACAAAGTCTATTGACTAGTGTTCAATCTAGTCCGTTCGTCGTAGTTTTACACTAATTCAACATTCTTTAACTAACTGTTAACTTACAGCAAAGTAATTTTAAGAAGCCAGAATTAAATTAAATTCCTAACTATTTTAAATTTTCTTTTGTTATCTTTTAAATACCTATATTATAACACTCTTTGGTTAAAAAGAAAACAATTACATGTGCTTTTTTAAGGAGCTCTCTGAGATTACTGTTATAAAATGGCGCCCAACGTTACTTTATTTCTCGAAAACCATGCTTCTTGAGGTCTACATGTGAAGCTGGATTTGGTGTTCTTTTATGTAAATTAAATAATTTGGTATAGTTGAATTTTTATAAGAAATAATGTGTTTAATAAAAAGATAAATAATATGATAGAAATGAATAATTTTACATCTCACTTAAATCTTTTTTTTTTTTTTTTTTTTTTTTTTTTAAATGATAAGTTATAAGAATAGTTTAAGGCTAGTTTGATTTTCTTTTGATAATTTATTTACTTAATATAAGAATATAATTTTTATAAAGATAAAATGGATATAAATGATGAAATAAAGATAGAAGATTCATCTTTTAACATGGATGAATCTGGGTTAGGAATACGTTTAACTAAAAGTGACATGCCTATGTTAGACCAAAGTAAAGAGCAAGGAACTCAGATGGAGATGATTGTCAGCTTAGGTCATGTAATGAAGAGGCAAAACCTTTTAGTTTGTCTGATATATATAAATCTTTTTGATCAAATGATTTAAAATTTAGAAAGTAAATTTGAAGAAACCAAATAAAAATTTGATAAATTAAGTGAGGACAATGTTAAATTAAAAGATAGTTTTGATAATAAATTTAAACAAAATAAAATTTTTTATAATTTGAACGAGAATTTTGAAAAAAAATATTTATAAGTTTTGAAACACATAAACAAGTGCAGAAATTAATGTTTGAGGAAATGTATGATAAATTTAAGACGTTACTAGATAATAATTATACATTTCAAACAAATTTTAAAAAAGGAAAATTTAGAATTTAGGGAAAAATTGATGTCGGAAACTATATAAAATTTGTCTGACATCAAGGAACAACTCACTTTGGAATTTAATGATGTTAAATTAAATAATGATAAGAAAGTAACACACTTAGAAACTTTAATTGATGAACAAAGGGTTGGCATTGTGATGATTAGGGAGAAGACTTCTTATTTGGAGAGTATTAGAGTTTGGTCCAGTTGAAGGATAGATTGGCTCATGACATTAGAGATTGTGATTGGAAAAGGTTTAAGAAAAAATGTTCAAATATTTTTAAGAGAGAATTTAATTGAATATCTAGAAAGTGTACCAATAATTTTATTTTGATGGCAAGGAATTTTTTGAAAAATTAAGGCTAGGGCTAAATTACATGACAAAACCGTAAAACCAATAAAATATGAAATAAATTATTCAGTTTTGGTAAAAAATCATTATTTATCTTCTTGTATTAAGATTGATATTAATTTTTTTTTCTTAATTACATAGAGATTCTTATAAAGTTATAGATAGTTAATTAAACATAAGTGGACAGTGTGGGCAGGCTAGCCACAAAGGAGATATTACATCTTTTGCTCATATTTAGTGACTATGGGGAAGCAGTTGGATTTAAACTTTTCTTGAGTTAGATCCCTCTCTTTTATCCCTTCCCTCCCTTGACCAACTCTTGTATTTGTATCTTGTTCTATTTCCTTATTCAGACATAAATCTATTTCATTTAACCTAACTTCTACAGTATCACCATTATCAGAATGCTTGTGTCTAAAACTAGACTCTGACTAACTGATTGTTATAAACACTATCAATTTCCTCCATTTCTTAGTTATTATGTTTTTGGTCTAGAATACTGTTTCTTACTAAAAATTATAATCAGATTGGGTACGGTAAATGTTTACTTAAAGGTAACGCCTTATTTTCCGGGTTTTTTTAAATCGTCTACTACATACCTTACTTTTAAGAATAAATAATGTTTTCCTTGCTCAGATCACCATTTTTTACTGAAAAATCACAATCTAAAAACGATGAAATCCAACGTATTAAAGGTTAAAACATAATGGCATATAGCGTATAGCATATGATTTGACGTATACGCATTACAATTTACACAGACTAACAGAACAGCTGATTAATCAACAATTTACTTTATACTTTGTTGCCATAGCGTCCTCAAGATACTTTTAAATACTACATATTATGTATTTAGAGGTCAATACTTATTTCCTGTGATAGTGCTGAATTAAATTTGAATTGTCAACAGAAATGTATCCATATTTACAAGAAATATGGCTAAAACATTGTTTCATAAAATAAAAATGTCAATATTAATAATTTTAGCCTGTCAGTTAGTTACCATGAATACGAATCCAATCAGTGCTTCTACTTTGACACAAATATTGAAAATATTAGTAAAAATCGCCATGTAGAGAACTAAAATGGTCCAATACTCTTAAAAGTCCCTTCAGTACTTTAATGGTTGCCAGTTGCCAAGGCAGTCTTGTTTATATGAGTCTCTAAAATTTATGGACCTTTGAAGTATCATTCCATTCCTGAAAGGGTTAATAGTACCATTAAATATTGTGTAATAGTTTGATTTAATTTATAGAATCGTATAGTGCTTTAAAACTTAAAACGACCACATAATGGCTAAAAACACACTGCACTTTATTACGATTAAATTTTTTTTTTCTAAGAGCCCTCAAAGCTTGACTAAGGTACACCCCCAGATCCCTTGTATAATATCCCGACATTTTAAAATTGCCCCTATTTAACTCAAGGGAAATATGACAACCCCAACCTTACTCGTATCCTCAGATTGTCTGGCATCAAAATTACATTTTGTTGCATTAAGTTATTTCTCTATAACCAGGTCTCTGAAAACTAGCTAATATATTTAAAATATAACTTTCCTTTTTCCATTTTACATTATTCTCCAGTTATAATCATACCTGCTCTGTATTATTTATTAGTGAAACAGTTTAATTTATGTTAATAAATAATAATATTGCATAAATGACCAAAAACAAATAATAATAATAAATTTTTCAAAAAACATGTTTTATTTATTTTAGTATTATTCCTAATACTTTACACTTAATTTGATAACACTTAATTTGAATACTAAATATTTCTATTTAAATTTTTTTATTGATTTGTAATTGCATGTAATTGTTTGTACATTCCATCACTTTATCAGTGTTATCACAAACGACCATACGTAATAGGAACATTAATTTTGATCAATACTAATTATATAAATAAGATATTGTCCTTGTATGAAATTTATGAAATATGAAAGGGGCAAAAATTTCGGAAATCACGTGTAGTTAAAGAAATTTTTTGTTATTATTGTTTGCTATTTCCATTACGTTACACAATTTGTTACATTTTAGATTTATACATTTGTAGCAATTTTGACAATTAGGCTAATATTCTCAAAAGAAATTTGACTATAAATTACAATACAGACTACAGAGTACAGCACAGGGGGTTTGCATTTTACTTTCTCTTTTCACTGTTTGTGCCGATGAGCGATGGAGATGGAGAGTTGAATACTCTTTGATCAATTGTGTTAATGAGTTTTAGGTTATGTTGTGTCTAATTTTGTGAATTTGAAACTTAAACATGTCAAATATAATGATTAAAAGTGTTGCATGTTCCTTGTGTTTACTGAACACTCTAAGTAGTGTGTCTCCAAATGTCTTGAAAAATCCAAGGCCTAACTCATTGAGGTTAGAAAATTTTTATAAAAGCTCTTGTACGATTATACAATTTTTTAATCTCAAATAATTTTTAAGGTTACTGTATTCAGACGTAAATAACAATAATAGTTTTAAAATGTAGTAAATCTTGACATAGGTCTACAATTCCCATTGATTTTTCATTACATTAAGACTGATTCATTTAGGTAGGTAGGGTAAATGTTCAGTTGATAGTGCATTGCGATTTAATATAGAAATTTCATGAAATCGTGTTTTAAATACCTCATTATTAAACAATTGTATCATCCTTAAGCTGGGAAGGCCCTTTTCTAGATCAAAATCCATTATTTCTGTCAAAAATAAGCGATTTAAAAGTTTGCATTCCATGTTCAGAATACACAATGAGCTTATTCCTGTAGGTTTCATAGCTAATAAAATAGCGTGTCTTTAGATATAAGAGCATTAACAGTCTTCTACCAATAGGTTTCTTGTGCCTCCAACCAAAAGGCAAATTCCATCATTTGTATTGGTCGTTCACTAAAAAACATGTTATTGTTAGAGTTATGATTATAACATTTACCGACTGTACATGTCTACTTTCGATGTGTATTTCATCATTATAATTATATTGAATTTAAAGTTGGATTTCCTGCCAATCCATAACAATTTTCTTTAATTCATTTAGGCTATTAGGTCTAGATGCTAATAATGCTAATTTTAAACCTTCAGAAATTAAAACATCATTAAATCTTACACCCAATACCAGCGAAGGGTCATCCAAACAATCTTTATTACTTCCTACTTTCCCTAATTCTCTAAAAACACGTGTTTTATTAAAAAATTTCTTTCTTTTTTTTTTTTTTTCATTTTTGTGTGAATAATGGAATCTAAAATGTTTAGCCTACCTTGGAACTTGATGAGGAACTCAAAGATTTAGTTCGAAATAATCCAGTTATTTATGATCTAAACAATAAAAGTTACAAAGATCACATGGTGAAGCACAATGTATTACAGAGGCACTTGTCCGAGATGCTAAGTTTGTAATTAATTAGTTTCATACAAATATCTTCATCAATGTACATGTAAGAATAGTTTGGAATAATTCTGTACTGACTGTGAAATATTCACCAAACTTTGCCTCTCTGTCCATCAAGTATCTCGAAATTAATATCCTGAAACAACCCTCATCTTGCATTTTTTAAAACATATATGCGGATCTTCTCTCATAAAACCTAACGAAACCTTCCAGTAGCAAGGCAATTGTAACAATATCCATTTTGGTTACTGACAACAATGATATTAAAATAACGCACATGTAGAAAACCAGGAAATCAGGTGTCCTTGCAAACCACCCTCACGCTAAGCTTGAACGGACCACAAACTCTCGCCAATGAATATCACGCTGGACAGTTTATGCTGGCATGATCTTCGAATCCCTAGCTTTAGAGGCTGGCCTGTCTCTATATTACTGGAGCAATGTCCACAATACAAACTGCGACAGATAGTGAACATAATGCTAGGACTTCCACCCATTGATTTATTTATCATGGAGAATGGTACACGAAAATTAACCTTCACCACACAGTCTCCCAATGCTGTCTACTCAGGGTGGTACGCTCAGTTTGATGGGTGATCAAGCTGAGGGCGCAAGCCGAGGATTCACTCCAGACAGATGGCAGGAAATCCTATGTCCAGTGTGTTCACTCAACCTTGGAAACTACGCTCTAATTAAAGCATGGTTTCAAATTCAACTTGATTACGTCATCACGTTTATCCGCTCATGCTGTCCATTGGAAACCCTATCTTAAGCCTTGGTCAGAGTAGTTTTGGCCCCCCTTTGGTTGATTTTAACCAACCAAACCATGACTCAGTAGCTCATCATAGGTTGTAGAATCCCAGTGTAGATGTATCTGATCATAGCTGGTCTTAGTCCCATGTTTTTCCTATCACTGCCATTAACGATTTATTGGCTTTTTTCATAATGTTCCTCAACCTTGTTCGCTGTTGGAAGTGTCTTCAAGTTTTATATCATGTCATCTTACTAGAGTTTACTCTTAGGTTTTACTTTCAACACCAGGCCTCAACTAGTGATAGAGCTCTTTTGATGAGATCCATCACTGTGTTTTCTTATCTTCTCTGCACCACCACATCATCTGCATATCCCTCCGATGAGAGTTCCAGAAGTGTGTCAGCCACTAGGCACCACAAAAGAGGTGATAGATCTCCCCCTCCCTGCGGACAGTCCCTGGTGACCACAACCTTCAGCTCCTCTTCCAGGATTTTGGCCACGATAGAGTGTGAACCATCGAATCATGGGAGGTATTGTCAAAACTCCCTCAATGTCAAGAAACATATGGAGAGCATATTCCCTGTTAGCAAGAGTCTCTTCTAGTCTCTGTCCCACTGTGTACTGTACTCTCGCACCCTCTGCTTGACTGGTAAACATGATGACTTACATGCAGTGGGTTATTGACCTGCAGACATGTTTTTCTACCATTTTCTCCAGTGCCTTTAAAATGAAAGAGGTCAAAATGATCAGTCAATGAAATCTTCCTTAGCATATGATATGTGGCCTACCTTCGGAATAAAAACTACTCGAGTTGCCTTTAATGCTTTAGAAACTGATTGTAACTCTTCTTTTAACTTTTTCCAAAATTAAAAAGTTTAATCAAAAAATTCAATTATTTATTCTACTAGATAAAGTCAGTATAATTATAAACATTGTGCGAATATTTATTTATGTTATCAAAGTTTGTGCATCATATATTTATGATGTAGAAATCATTCATTTTGCTTATTTTTTTATTCTGTTCTTGAAATTATTCATTAGAATTTGTTAATCTAAGTATTTTGTGAAGTGGTTATTTATTACACAACTATTATTTGTACCTAGTTGTAGTATTTGTAATAATAACTATATCCTATAGTATAATGTTTTTTCTTCTTTTGTTTTAGAAATGTTATGAAAGCAATTCGGATAAATGAATTTGGAGGTCCATCTGTGTTACAACTTGAAACAATACCAATTCCTACACCATTAGAGCGCCAGGTACAAAGTATTCCAAAGTAATAAATTTCCAATTCAAATATAAATGATACTCAAACATTTCACTAACTAAAAGTGTTAATCACTGCCATCTCAAATTTCAATTTTATAAAAACTGAGTCAATTGGAGGTTCTAAGAACCCAAACATAATGAGTTTTAATTTTGAAACAAATTTTCCTTAAAGACAAACTTTAATCCAAACACTTTGGTAACTACATCCCAAAAAATGTCATTAAAATGTCAACCAATTTATTTGATTTTTTTTAAAAAATGTGAAGTTTAATGATTAATAACTAGTATGAAATCTCAAATAAAAGATAATTACATCATCAAGTAAAGGAAAACTAAAATTTCAATAACAGACCATTTACTGTATTTTGTACCTATAATTTAATGACTTTGTCATCATATTCATTTGTTTGCGTAGGAACTATACATAGTTAAGTGAAGATGATGTCATGTTTTCATTGGAATGTCATGTTGTTTCAGTTCATATAATGTGTTTGTTTTAGAAATTAGTGTTGCTCTCTTTCATTTGTTGATTGAATTTGCTGCAAGTTTTATTGGAGCATGTTAGTGGCTTCAGAACATACATAACACCAGAAATTTTGCGTTATAAAAAAAATTAAGGAAAAAAGTCCCGTGGTATGGGGTTGAAATGTGACCACATACCAAATTTGATTAAATTCGGTCCATCTATTTGGGGTGCTGCACATACGACAGGCAGACATCATTCTAAAAATCGCTTTTTTGAACTGGACCTCAAAACAGATATATCCACAAAACAATCAACATTAGTTTTTTGACCCATCACATACCTTTACATACTATGTATATATGACAAAGTAAAAATTTGTCATCAAAGAAAGATGTTAACAGTTTTTTAATCCATTTTCAATTATTGATAAATATTCTTTATTACAAAGATTGAAGTTTTTCACTTAAGATCGGATATAACAAAATAAAATGATTGGCTGCTTGAAAACATAAATTAATTTGGATTGGACAGTACATTAAAAACAATCACAAGAGCATTAAAATTTCTTATAACTATTCAAGTTTGTGTCAAAGGAGTTTGTTTTCAAGTACCCCCAGATAAAGAATATGGAGTGTTCCACTCCGAGAGTTCCGGGGACAAGCAAATTCAAGAAGGTAACAGTTCTCCAATGTGTTACAAAAAGCAATATTGTCACTATTATAGCATTATCATTATATAGTCTTCAAAGAAATAGATCCCAATTACTCCAAAGAAATCTCACACCAGTCCGTCATTTTTATACTGCAGAGATACTTTTGTTTGAGTGTTTTAGGAATAATAGAAATTTTCATTATTGATGAAGTGTGAAAGGTGAAATTGTGCTTCATTACTAATCAAAAGATTGTTTAAAAGTTTATTTTTTTGATTCATCATATGCATAACTGATGACAAAAATTGATTAATTTTGTGTAATCTCCATCATTTAACTCATGTTCTGTAAACTCCGGCATACTGACCGAAAGCTGGCAGTTTCTAGGCCTCTCATTAACACTTCCTGTGTCATGAAAACATTGCACAAGAATAGGAGCATCAGGGAATTTTTCAATGAACAACTCAACTTAACAAATGTAAGCTTTTATCATAAAGTAAATTTTCAATAAGACGACCCTCTGAATCTGTGTGAGACTCATTACGGACTGATTAACTAACAGACTAGCACAGTTGCAAGGCAACAGGAGGGTTTATGATGTCATCACAAAAACTTGTTTCTCAAGGATACCCAACATATTACATCCAACAAAAGCACCAATCTTTGTTAGTTTTGTAGATAACATTAAAAAGAAATACAGTCCGGGGACAAAATAATCATACTGTACTAAGATCTTCTTTTATTGTAGATTTAATGTTAACTATAAATTATTTTTATTTTTTTAAAATTTTTCATTTTGAGCTAGCAGCCATGCAATCGAAATAACAATTGGGTCATAACAACACTCAAACTGAGTTAGTGATGTTATATAATTCTAATAAACATAATTTACCAAGGTTATTTGTCTTACAGAAAAAAAAAAAATCATAGAGAGTCATGTAATGACACTTTTAAGTGTTTAAATGTCTTAACCCTCTGTTTTTCATTTAAGAAACTATCAACTATCTACTTTAGTAGTTATATGTTATTGTTTGGAGATTTGCTACATATAAGTGTCAATAGCCATAGGATAATAAATGAAATTAGGGCCTACAGGATTTAATATAAAATCAATTTTAGGATGATTTTATTCTTGGTACTCTTGGTAAAAATATCCAACTATATCTAAGTAGTGAAATCTTCATATTAACTAAATAACTTGTGAAACTATACAATATAGTACATACGAGGGTCGTTCAATAAGTCCTTTAAAAAAAAAAAATTTTTTTTTGGGTAATTTATTTTTTCATTTTTCAACATAATCAATCTCCTTTCAACTCTATACATTTGTCTAAGAGTTTTTCCAATTTTTTTTAAGCCGTCTAAAAAGTAGAATTTTGGAAGCTCCTCAAAATAGGCATTTGTTTGGGCGATTACTTCCTCGTTAGACGTAAACCTTTGTCCGCCAAGCCATTTCTTCAATCTGGAAATAAGAAATAGTTACTGGGGGCCAAATCTGGTGAATACGGTGGATGTTGTAATAATTGGAACTTTATTTCCATAATTTTAGCCATCGTAGGTGTGCAGCCGTGCATTGTCTTGATGAAACATGATCTTTTTCTTTTTCAGATGATGACGTTTTCCCTTGATTTTTTTTGCGCAGCTGTTCTAATAATGACGCATAATATTCTCCTGTTATCGTTGTTCCCCTTTTCAAGTGATCAATGTAGATGATTCCGCGAGCATCCCAAAAGACCGTAGCCATAACCTTACCTGCCGACTTGACCGTCTTCGCCTTCTTCCGAGCCTGTTCGCTTACAAAAATCCACTATTTTGACTGTTATTTTGTCTCTGGAGTCTAGTGATTTATCCATGTTTCATCAACAGTTATATATCGATGCAGAAACTCATCAGGATTGCGACGGAAAAGTGCCAAAACAGCCTCAGAGTTGACCACACGATTGCGTTTATTCTCCACCGTGAGCAAACGCGGCACCCATCTTGCCAAGATTTTTTTCACACCCAATTTTTCGTGCAAAATTGAAGCTACTGTACCTTGCGATAAGCCTGTGGCCTCAACTATTTTGCGCACTTGGATTTGTCGATCATATACAATTATATCGTGGATTTTGTCAATCATTTCGGGGGTAGACACTTCCACAGGGCGTCCGGATCTGCATTCATAATTTGTGGATGTATGACCATGTTTAAACTCATTCACCCAATTGTAAACAGTTGCAAACAAAGGAGCAGATGTGCCATGAACTTCGTCCAACTCAGCTTTGATTTCTTTCGGCGTCAACCATTTCAAATACAAGTGTTTAATCACTGCTCGAAACTCACTTTTATCCATTTTTATAGACAAATTGAAGTTGTTTACTTCAATTGATAACAACAATTAAACTATGTGATGGATACAGCTGATTACATTGATTTAACTTTAACAGCTGACTAGTTAGGAGTACTACTTAACGGCAAAAATTTATTTTCGATACTACGATTGCCATTGCTTGGATTTTCTAAGAACTTATTGAACGACCCTCGTATTCTGGTTGTACTAGAGGTTGATCAAGGTCTAGTTATGTTTACAATACTTAATAATTGTAATTAATGTAGTAATTTAATAGAATATTGTATTGTTTAGGTTTTAGTAAAAATCAAGGCTGCTGGTATTAATCCAATTGATGTTTATATTCGAGAGAAAGCTTTTGGTTACATTCCTCCTTTACCATTTATCATAGGAAAGGAAGCAGCTGGTGTTATAGTGGATATAGGTTCTGGTGTAAAAACATTTAAGGTTAGTTTGACAGAAAAGTTTTTTTAAGCTGTTGTGTTACAAATTTAGATGAAATTTAGTTGTGAAAATAATAAATTCCATAAAGCAAATATAAACTTTATACTTTATATTATATTATAATATCAATATGTTAACTCTGTCAGGCAAAGTATTTAAAATATTAAATATCCCAGGTGGTATTAAAGTACAGTATCAACTTTGACTAATATTTGAGTTTCCTGAATTAACATATTTGTATTCAAGCTCTATTCTCTCTGCATTAATGCATCTCTGTAGATGGTGTTTGCCACTGAGGGAGGCAAACTGTTTCTCATAATGTTTAATCTACTTTATCTTTTCATAACAACTCTGAACTAAATTTCTATAACCAGCATTTTTAAGAGTGTTTTATTTCCTTCAAGATATGTGTGATACCGACTTGTTAAGAACTTTTTATTTTTTGCTACGGCAATGTAGGTTTGATAATCTACTCATCTGTTGAGGAGGAACCAATATTTCAAATTAAAAACCCAAAATTACTGCCCACACGTAGTTTTTAAGATTGATAATTAACAAAATAAATCAGAACCTTCACATTCTATTTTTGCTATTTTTCACACAGCTTTGGGTCACTACTCTTCACCGAACACAAGTCTATGTAACATACTGTTATAAACCGCTGTTTTTTGAGATGTGGGATGGTGCGATGTGAAATGCATTGTATTGTCTGTAGTTGTGGGTTTCCTGTAAATTTTAAATTGGAATTTGTCTTTTTGTTTTATTACTGTTAGGTCTAGAAAATTAAGTTTTGCATCCATTTCTGTTTCACATGTGAACTTCATTTAAGTATTAATGGTGTTCATATAGTTTTTAGATTTTCTATCTGTCTGATAGTGCCATTGATAATAATTATGAATGTGTCGTCCACATATCTTCTATAATATATGATCCGGTTGTGCATTTTATTTAAACCTGATAGGAGGTACATGTCCTCAAAGTAGTTCAGATAGATGTATGCCATTAAACCCGAGAGTGGCGAACCAATGGCTAAACCTTCTTTTTGGATATAATATTTGTTGTCGAAGGTGAAATAGTTTTGGTTGAGTATCACCGATACAATGTAATTATTTCTGTATCTAAAACATTGTCTAGTAAACGTCACCGTGTGATTATATAACCTTGAAACGGCAGTTGTCCTTGCACCACCATACAGGATGCATCCCATGCTACAAAATTAATATGTTTTCAGTGTTTGTGTTTTATTAAATGTTTGACGAGCTCGTAAGAGTGTTATTGATTCTGATGATGGAGTAAATCTCTGAAATGCTTCAAAGTAGTAAAAGGAAATCACATGACGAACACATAATAAAGTAAGTAAACTTTTATTCTCTTTTTGTGCCGCGGTTTCAGATGATATCACTCATCCATCATCAGGTGTTGAAAAAATCACTCACATAAGCCTCGAAGATATCAGATGATTTTGCAAGGGAGGGAGGAATGTCATCCTTATCTGCAGTTCTGACTCGACTCTTGTACTGAAAACCACGTGAACAAACTAATTAAATTCAATGTATATGTAGTTTGTATAGTTTGTGTCTTGTGTTCGTGTTGTAATGTTTATGTGTTGTAACAATATTTAATATTCTGACGACCTCATGTGAATGATTTTTTCAATACCTGATGATGGATGAGTGATATCATATGAAATCGCGGTAGTGTTTAGCACGAAAAGAGGATCACTAGACAGACATATAATATTTTATTTACCTATTTTATGAATTCAGTGATTTGAAGACCTTTCTACAATGAAAACAGGTTTTCAATTTCTAATTTAATTTTTAAGTTGTTTAATTTATTAGTTTGTAAGTTATTATAAGCTATTATAAGTTTCTTCTCTTTAAGGTTAACTAATTCTGTTATACCACTAGAAAATTACTTTAAATTCAGTAAGATATAAAAGAAAAACTAGTTTATCATGAATAGCTTTCAAATGATGATTTACATTCTCTCAAATTCAAAAGAATTTTTGTATTTTCTTCCTTAATTCAAGTTTTTTTAGCAGATTCAATAGCTTTATAAGCCAATGGAAAATTACACTCCACTTTTAAGGTTTCATATTTAGACGTTCAATTGTACTTCAAACACTCACTATTGACTCAGAGATGTTGATTTGTTAGACATAGTTAGTTTCAATGTTTTATACAGGACTGTTTAACTAGCAACATTTACTTATTTAATACAATTTAAATTAATCAGTACTTGGCAAAACTCCATTATCAGGAAATGAATGAACCACAAAGTTTAGCAATATTTTATTTCATTCTTACAATTGTTTCATGTTAAGCATCTTTAAACAACTAATTAAAAATAAACAATCTAACATTTATAAGAATTATACAACAAGAAGAAGAAAGAACTGAGGGAGGGAGGATGAAAGGTGTTAAGGAAGGGGCAGTAATCTAGACCAGGTGAAGAAAGGACAATACCTAGAAAGGATGTGTGTCGAACAATATGCTTAAACAAGGGGGAAAAATCCTTATTTATTTTTCTGAAACTGAACATAGTAATTTATTAAAAGTATTCATACACACACATATATTAATAGTATATATACATTAGTATATTGCTTGAAATTATATCACGTCAGAAATTTGAAATTGTTTTGTCTTGAAGAGAGTAAAATTCTTTATAATGATTCTATTTCAAAATTAGTTGCAACTTTTACTCATTTTTTATAAGCATCTTTGTCCTCACATAAAAAAATTAGAAATTTTCTATTGAAGTGTTAGTTTAAATATTTTAAAAATTACTTATAACATTAAGATTACTTATTTAAACAAATTTTAACATATTTAATATTTCATCATTAGTCCTTTTTTACACAAAAGATAAAGTAAGAATATCTATAATTTATGTTACCACATTGTAGCAATCTCCAGGGTGAATGTCCTTTATGGCATGCAGTCCTTGTTCTTGAGGTTGAGGTCCATTATCAAATACGTAATCTTTCAGTTGATGATCTTGATTTTGACTTTACGAATTCATAGTTCTCACACATTTCATCTCTATCACAGAAATAAAGTTTATATTTCGATATTTGACGTCTTTCAGATTGAAAATACCGGTTAAACTGTCTATGCAATGAACAAATTCAAGTCACACCATGTGCTCTACGCACATTCACAAAAGATTTACTATTTCCCCATATTTATGTGTCCGTCTATTTCCTACACATCCTCTACATTCTCTACGATCAATTGATTCTAAACCGTTTGCGATTTACATTGTCTATATTACAAAAGAATCACTTTAACATAAGTTACATTGTCTACAAATATTTCCTATCAAAAATACGTCTGACCAAGTCAGACGCCGACTTACAACTCTACTCATTCCTAGCATCTAAAACTAAGCGTCTCTTTTTCGATCTACCAACTCAGCATACTTCCATTACATTCACATTTCTGGTCCCACCGACACTGTCCAAATCATTTTGCTTGACAACAAGCATTGTCTATTTTCACAAAACAATATCCTACTTCAATATTTATTCTATCTTAAAAGTAAACATTATTTACTTTTAATTTATATTTTGGAAATCTATTTTAATTTTTCTTCCCCTTGTTTTAATATTATTTACAGACATTAATTTGACTTATGTCGTCTTTTTTTTTTAAACCAATCATAAAATTCCTTTTTTTCCTCGCTTTTCAGCGAATGTTTTAATCTCAAAGCAAAATTCAAAAATTGAGTAACACAAAGTATGTCAGGAATCAAAAAATGTGAAAAAAATTAAGTGAAAATCTCACAGAAAAGCTTATATGTCTTACTATTTTTTTAAAAATTTTTTTCAAGATGTACAAATGTTTTGTAATGTAGTTGTGAACAGAACTTGGTAAAAAGAAAAAACAATTTTTTAAAATTTGTATTAGGAAAAAAATTATTTACATAAAAAATCTAAAATAGCTGAAAAGCTAGGCCTATTTTTAAAAAAATCACTAAAATATATTACATTATCCAAATCACAACTACTTAATATCATTTTTCTCAGAAATGTATGTAGATTTTATGTGTGTAATTCCAAAAATTTTAGATGTGAAAAGTTTGGAATTATTATGTCAGGAATCAAAAAACCACGCAATAACCTAGGCGAAAATTCCACATGAAAGCGTATATTTACAGTACAACAATAAAAAAAATTTTTTTTTCAAGAAACAAAAGTTTTGTAATATAGATGTGGATAATATTTGGTAAAAAGAAAATCAATTTATATAATTTTTATTAGACAGAATGGAAATTTCCGAAGAAATCAAGGCCCAACTTGACTTAACCTAGAACTTTGTACTAGATAAACCTGAAACAGATCACTGAAAAACTTAAAATTAACTCAAATAAATAAACTCTAGAAACAAACACATACATATTATAACTTGTATAAACTAATTGTAGTAAATAAATCATTCTTACATAACAAATAAGTTCACATAAAGAGAAATAAATCAAGCCACACTTGAAACAGGCCTAATACACACTGAATACATTCAATTTGACACTTGAGACAAGACGCAAAACTTGTCAATGCAGCCAGATTACCAGTTATATAAACTTGTCTAAAAATAGACCTATAACATATTGCTTTGTATTATTTATGTAGAAATCAATGTCGTCTTTTCAATGAAATAAAACAGCTGACCAAAATATGAAAGTATGTCTTCGTTTTTCACAATTCGCTAAAGATAGAATATCACAAACTGTTCTAGTTAATTTTGGTCATGACTTCGTAGAATGTATATATCTCAAAAACTATCACAGATATAAGAATTTAGAATATGTAGTTCAAAAGTGGATAAAAAAATCTATGAAATGTTTGAACTTTGAAATGTTAAAAAAAAATATATACAGTAGACGCCCTCTAGTTCGGCTTTGGTTGGATCGGCTGCCGGATGGTTCGGCCGGTCCTAGGAGGGTGAGTCATATCCGTCACGTAGCCTTGAATGTCACGTCACGTTTATCTTGAATGTTTAGTCCACCTCGGCCGTAGAAGTACTGCACAGTAAACTATTTACTGTATGTCAGTTTAGTTTACGGGCGAGCTTGTAATTGGTCGGTCACACTTAACCTGTGACAAACGGTTTGGTTATATGTAGTACGTACTGTAAGTGAGATTGGTTGATCTGTTATTTCGTGTGTGAATGTTTTTTGTTGTTTAGTATGTAGGACTGTTTTCGGGAGTGAACATTGTGAGTACTGTAAGTGTAAGTTGTACATGTGCGAGTTAGCTTTGAGAAAAATGTTTTCTAAAATGAGTAAAAAACGTAAACATACGTTTGTGACAATGGAACAAAAACTCAGTATGCTAGAGCAGCTAGATAAAGGTGAATCGGTCCAAAGTATTTGTAGAGAATTTAATGTCGGTAAAAGTACTGTAAATGACTGGCGTCGGAACCGGAAATCTATTGAGACTTTTTTATAGATTATGAGACAAGTAATACTTGTTGTACAGTAATTTCCTCAAATACATTTCTGGTTTGTTTTTACAGTACGAACTGTAATGTGT
This sequence comes from Aphrophora alni, assembly GCA_963513935.1. Lineage (NCBI taxonomy): Eukaryota > Metazoa > Arthropoda > Insecta > Hemiptera > Aphrophoridae > Aphrophora > Aphrophora alni. The sequence goes on along the minus strand of OY740766.1, from coordinate 115,047,362 downwards.
TTTTCTGTTCAGTTTTATCCTTAGTACTGGATCGGTATTTACTTTTTAATATGTGTTGCAAAAACGTATCTATGAGTGGCACAACATGACAATTCGACCAAGAGACGTCAAAATCTTTTCTTTGGTAAGTACATAATGTTGTAAAAATGTTTAAACAACGTCTTTTGTTGATTCTTAAGCATAGGTAATGTATTTAATAGGGATATTTTAAATTTTGATAGTACATCCGGATAGTCCGGCCATTTTGAAATCCGACCGGTGGTCCATTCCCGAGGTGGCCGAACTAGAGGGAGTCTACTGTAATGATATTTCCTCATATAATAAGTTGCCGAGTGTGGCTCTCCCTAATGGGAAAATAGAGCAACTTCATCAAATTTTTATAATTTTTAGGTTTATTACGATAGATAGCATGATAGCATAGGCTAAACGTTAAATTTAAAAAAAAGTGATATTTTAGATGAATAAAGCGTACAAAATTCTTGGTTTGGTTTTAATTTCATAGATACAAAACTATAACAGTTAGAATAATTTGGATGACACAGTTAGAAAGAAGAAAAAAAAAAGTATAAAATAGTATTACTCTAAAGTTGTTAGACAGTTATATTGACTTGTGAAAATTAGACGAATGGATTCCAAAATTTGAATTTCATTTAGCCGTGAAACTTGATTGCGTGTAGCACACTAATTTTACCAATTTATTAAATATAATTGTTAACTTTCATGAACTTTTTGTTGTATGTGTATGAATCTATGGAACATTAGCTTTAAAACGGTATAAAAATAATTGCGATACGATAATTTTTAATAGGGTAAATGTTGAATTGAAAAAAAAGAAATTTTCAGTCACTTACCACGAGTTCATCTGCTCGCTGCAAGCAGCAAACCAGTTGCAGTGGATACACTATGGTCTCATCAAATATTCAGTATGCTCCTCACTACACATCGGTTATTCATGTCATCTAGTACACATTGGATGTTCCACTATCTTCTAGTTACATTATTTTGTGGCTATATGCAATTGTCAGACAAGTACACATTTAACTATTTATTTAGAGAATAATGAATGAGAGTGTACCATGTAATGTTAAATACTAATTTTATTTAATAGACTGATAATTAATCATTTTGTTGCTGAGATTAAGCGACTAATTTGACAACAAACAGAGATTTGTGTATTTCTAATGTTAATACTAACCAGAAATAGCTACAGCAGATAGTGTTTGCTTCAGTACTTATTGTATTACATTTCATAAGAAAGTGTGAATTGATAATTTGCAGGAAGGGGATCGTGTAATTTGCTGTTTACCATATGATGGTGGATATGCAGAATATTTAACATGTAATGCAAGTAATTTGATACCTCTCTCTGACAAACTAACATATTCACAAGGTGCTGCTATTTATGTAGCTTATTTTACAGCATATAGAAGTCTTATTTCAAAGTAAGTTAATTTACATTTACTATTTTCTTTTATATAAAAGTAAATAATTATGTTGTAATTTTTGCTGGAGCTGTAATTTCGAATTTTATTAGAAAAAAAAATCTTATTTAAAAAAAAGTTAGTCTTAAATTTATTCTGGTTTTAAAAGCATTTGATAATGATGGATTGTTTCTATTAATACAGTACAACCTCGTTTATCCGGACTAATTGGGACCGGAAGTGATCCGGTTAATCAAAAATCTGGATAATCCGAAATTATAGAAAGATAAATAAAACAAAATATAAAATGATAACTTACCATTTATAATTTCCTTTTGGTCATGAAAAAACACAATATTTACACAGGCATTCAATTTACACAATACACGAAATTACACAATGTACTGTATCTCACGAAAAACATTTTATTTACACACCTGAAATATTTACATATGCTTTTAATTTACACAGGGTTTAATTGTTATTTACAAAAAAAAGTCATTTATCTTCCTTTGTTTTAATTTGGTGTGACGTTTCAATGCGGCCCTGTCTATACGATTCAATGTGTCTAACTTTTGGGCCATTGTAAGCACATTAAGTTTTCGTTTCATCGCCATTTCCACGCACAAACGCTAACAAACGAATATAATACTATTAACCGTATCCGATCAAAAATGTAAAGAAGCTAAACACTGCACAGCACGATATGGTAATGATGTATTCCGGTCTCTAGCACGTGACAGACTACCCGCCGGCGTAGACAATAGACAAGGTCACTGTCGTGCTGGGTCGGGGTAGGGGGATGGTGACGCAGAGGTCGTTGCTCCTCAACTTTCTCTTCCCAGCACATCAACAACCCGCCCTAATAATACCTCAAGGCGACACTGTAGTGTTGAGGAAATCATGTTTTTATCAACATTAATATATTAGTAGATATTTCTTGTTGAAACTCCATATTCAAGGATAAAATAAAGCAAAAGCTTAAAGTTTCAAAATATTATAAATATTATTAAAAATATTATTCAAAATAATTATTAAAATATTTTGAAACTTTAAACTTTTGCTTTATTTTATCCTTGATTAAATTTTTTATTTTTTGTTCCGGATCGATCCGGATAATCCGGACATCTGGTTGAACGAGGTTCGGATAAACAAGGTAGTACTGTAATGTGGTTTAATGTTACATTTGCCATGAATTGTGCATTTAAAAACTACTACATGACATTTCGAGAGTAAAAATCGACACTCTTGATCTCTTGACCTAGAGCATAAAAAAAGAGAAAAACACCTTGGGTCCTAGGGCTATGTTGGAAACTATAGCAAAAACTATAACCTAAGAAAGAAACCCAGCCTAAAGCGATATATAAGCAGTCAAAACTAAGACTAAACATTAACGCGATCAGAAAAACCACCAGACTGCATTACACAAAGAACGGCAAACAACAGTTGTGGAGTTGTTTGTCTCATGCAGTCCTGTGTTATTTGGTGATTAACAGTTGGAGGGAAAACCACAACTTAATAATGGAAGTATGGTTTTAAGTATGATAGGCTTAACGAAGGAAAACATACTTGTCCTTACCCTATGAGATTGTTAAATCGCTTATCTCCGACTGATCAAACACCACTCGAATGTGAATGTCAAACAACAAGTCTTAATAATAATTAATTAATTTGGAGGACAATATAATTATAAAACTCTTTGCAAACAACACTAACGGTAATATGGGTGGTAAAGGGAGTATGACTATTTCCAACCCACCCATTTAAATATATAGTGGTCCGACTGTATCCCAGGGTTTTCAGAGAATCTCAAGAATGCCATTATTCAAAACGTTGCCTCCCATTGTGAATTTGGAAAACTTGAACAAATAAAATTAAATGGGATAATATTACACAAGTCCTATCCAGCTGTCGCACACTGCACTTCTCTCTGGTTTCCTTCCTTATTTGTCTGTTTACCAATCATCCACAGGTTCACTGCCACTATAATCCCAATTCTTTCACCAACACAACCAGATTGCAAGCAAGATTCTGGTTCCTAACCAGTCACATCGTCATAGTTACAAGACTCTAGGCTACTAGGCTATGTTGGTATTTTTTACTTTTTTTATGCTTTAGGTTTATTAGACACTTGAAAACTGAGGATGGTTTTTTTGTTCAAATAAATCATATACAGTGTTGTGTTAATCTGACTTTATTTGCTCGAGCTGTTCAGATTATCAAGGGAACATTTAAAAACAAATAAATAGAGCAAAAACTTAAATTTATTACATCAAATATAGATTCAGAAACAAAATTCAAATACCAAATAGCTCTAAAGTCCTACAGTGTCCAGTACATAAATCCATTAGATTAAACTTGTTTGGCTATACAGCTATATATATATATATATATATATATATATATATATATATATATATATATATATATTAAGCATTCAACTTCTTGTTGATACAGAATTTTTATCATCCAAAGAAACGTAGATCAGTATTGTATTATATTTAGCATATTTTTATACATCATTAACGTATAAACACAATTTTCTAATGATTTTATTAAAATAAAAGTTTCATTATATTTGTTTTACTGTTATAATTGAAAGATAAAAATGATAAAACCCATAATGTTAACAAATTTATGATTTAGATATGGTTTGACTTTAAACTAAAATCATTTTGTTTCAGATGTAACATAAAAAAAGGACAATTGGCTCTGATTCATGGAGGCAGTGGTGCTGTAGGAGTAGCAGGAATTCAAATAGCGAAATCTCGAGGTAATATTAATACTATACAGATAAAATTTAATTGTTAAGGGACACAGCAGGTACATAGGTTATGAATGCTGTGTTGCAACTGTAACAAAACAAATTGATTCAACTCCTCCAGTTTTGTTTTTTTAATGTTTTGTTTCGTTTAAGCACCTAATATTTTCATTTTATTACAAATGTTAGAACCTAGATTTGGTAAAAACATTTTTTGTGTTGTTATTATTTCTAAATATGTTACATATTTTGAGAAATTTTAAACAAAACTTGTTAATTGTATGGAAAATACACAGAAAATTTCAGATAATACTCGTATATATTTTAAATAGTTTAAATGAGTGTATGTTTTAGATCTACTCTATGTTTTTGGGTCATTGTTCATATAGTGACATATAGGATTTAATATGCTGACATAAGATACAAATTTCATTTGGATTTTTTCTCAACACAGTTTTGTTAATTTTTGATGTTTTGCCAACGTATATGAGTTGCTCATCTTGTTTTACACTACAAACTGAAATGGTCCCTGGGTTTTACAAGCATCTCCGGCCCACTGTATTCTGTCTTCCTTAAAGTGAATGTTCGTCATCCTCATATCTTCAACTACTACATCTTTCCTGTCTCTAATCACCCACTAAACAACGTGCCGCTAAAAATCCTTGCTACTTGTCAATCGTCATCCACATGCTGCACGTAGCCATGCCATTTCATCCTTTGTAACTTTATGTAGGTGGATAATGGGTTTCATCAAAGAGTCAATATGGTTCCTGGTTCTTCACAGTCCTGGTCACTACACTTCATTTTCTTCTTTGACTGGATCAGCTATCCTTCTCAGGAGCTTCTTTCAAATTTGTTCAGTTGTTCACAGGTTTTCTTTCTTGGGGTCCATGTTACACTCCCGTACGATACAATAAGCCTGCATTTTATATTTTATAAAGCAATAATTTGGTTTCCTACTGACCTGGTGACTCCTTATTAGTTTTTTAAAGTACGTACTTTTACCAGGTGATATTCTGCTCATTATCTCCTCTGTTTCATCTGATGTACTATTTACAATAGATCCCAAGTATTTAAATCAGGAGACTCTCTCAAACTTGACCACCAAATAAAAAGTAGTCAGGATAAATACTCTCTCTTCACCGCCATCATTTTTATCTTCTGCTCATGGACATTTAATCTTACCAATAATAATATATAGCCTTTTTAAGAAGTTTTTTAATGATCAATGGTGATGTGTTTTCGTAATGAATTGAATAGTTTCAGAAATTTATTCTTACTCACATACAAACTCAAACTTTTTCTTTTTATAATATTACTATAGATATACAAATTTACTTTAGTGAAATTTTGTTCCATTTCTATATATGACAACTGTGATTCGATTCTTGTGGTTGTTTCTAATTTATCTTAACTTATTCTAAACGAACTTGACATTTACAACTTAATCATATTTATTCGTATAACTGGATGCCCTTCAGTAACAAATATCATTTTAAAAATAAGATTCTTTAAAACTCTAAGGTGAAAAAGAATGACTTAAAAATTATACCTTCAAATCTGCTTGGTCATGCTAAATAACATATCAATTTTAGTTATATTCTTTTCTCAAGGTCCTAGTTGAATTTGGAATTTTTAGCTAAAAACAAGCCTCCAGAATAAAAAAAAATGTATATATAAAATCATTTCCTTTCAAGTTTTCATAAGCATGCCTTTAAGATTTTCAAATGTTTTCCAAAAAATAGTCCTTTTAAGTCTGAGTACAAGTCATGTTCAGAAAGGTTTGGTATTTAATATAATTATTTATTTATTTTTTTCCTTCTTTCAATGAGTGTTCAGTTTTAAGTGACTCCGATTACTTGATAATATTATTAAGCTGCCACCACCAGCGTCCAGAAGCATTTCTCCATCAAAATCATGTGAAGATCTGTGTCATGCCCAATTTTTGTTTGCAGAGCCTCCCTTGCCAGGTTCTGTGAAGTGCATCTTAATAGAATATGTTCTATAGTTTCTTCCTCTATCAAGCATCTACTCATGTTACAGTGTCCCTCAGATTGAATCAGAACAGGTAGCCACCAGTTATAATATGGACGATCCTTGCTCTTGCTGTGGATTTTGCAACACTTCAGTACCAGTACCATTGTTCTTGTGCTCTTCCACACATGCTGAAACTTCTTTTTCTCCTTCCTCCTACATCTTGTCGAGAATATTTGGAGCATTTTGTTGGAGCCATTGCATGTGGCTATTTCATCTGTTCTTTCATTACCTGCTACCCTGCTGTTGGCTGGGATCCACTGCAAAACTATCTGATTCTTCCTGCTTATCAACATTCTTAACAAGGTACTCCGTTTGACGATGTAGAAGTGGTAATCACTTAGCTCCAATTTTGCCAAAACTTTGAAGGCAGATTTTGAGTTTGTGAGTATACATATTATAACGAAATCAATACTTGCAGTTTGTATAAACTACATGAAAAGTTAAAATGCTTAGTTTAGAACAGAATTGACGAGGCTTGATGAGGGTGCAAGTAACATGTTTTTATTTTATTTGCAAGTACCGTAAGATGAGTCACTCACAGTGATAGAAAAAAAGAGAAGATTTAGAAAGGTCACATAACAGATAACAAATTAAAAAAAACAGTGTACCCAAGCCTGGTTTCTTAATGTTCATAACGGACGAATTTTTGAAATTAAGAACATATGATTGGCTACCGCCAATTGACACTGTATCTGATTGGTAGAGCAAAAGAGCCATAGGTGGCGTAAAAATTATAAACTTAAGAATGTTGGGGAGAAACGGCAGAGTCCTATATAGCAAAGTCGTGTCTGGCCAGCCTTTCGTCATTTGAAACTCATTTTTATTGTTAAAGTTATTCTTTTAGACTCACTGAGTAGTAAAGTACACCTGTAGAGTAAGTCATCTATTATTTAATTATTATAATTAAAGTTAAGTCAATTTTCTACCAGTATTAATTAATTGAATCAATAAGGGATAAGAAGTAATTGTTATGGGGAACTGGATTGCAATGTAATGTTACAACTTGAGTTATATTTTATCATTTTTAGAAAAAAATTCGTTTTTTTTTCTTCATTTAACTCCCAACTTAGTCACTTCCATTTAATTTGAATGTTCAAATTCATTCAGTTCTGTAAAACTACAATCTGTTCACTTCCATTCATTGATCTTAAGCTTTACATGAAAATTATTAATGTAATACTTCGTCATGTTTCTATTCATCACAAAATTATATCATATAAAGTTTGCCCTTGAGAAGTACAGAACTTTCTTTCGATGACCTTATTTACCTTCTTACATATTAAAACTTAAAAAATTTTAAACTTATTTTCGTGAAAACACTTTTTAAAATTTAGTATTTTGTAGTCGTTTTAAACTCCACCATTCTCTCTCCTACCTTTGACACGTCTTGCCAACTTTCTTATTGTATTCTTCTGATTGTACATCTATAGACACTTACGTGAAAGTAATGCATTATAGCCTTCAGACATGAGATGGTTAACGTGATATTTCTACTCAGTTCAAAATAAAACCCAAAACACGACTTACAACATAACACACCTTTCATGCTGTCTAAACATGCTTTATTCCTTGTAATAAAGCATGTTTACTCGACTACTGGTACCCTGCCTAACCTCCCTTATCTTGTATTACATAACTCCATTACCAATGAATAAACAATAAAACAAAATAAAAATTATAAAAAATTCATAAAAATCATCTAAGTTGATTTTGAAACATTTCGTTTTGTTCAGACTGTAGCTTTTCTACATTGATTGTAATTTTTCCAGACATCCTTCTATACCACATGTGCCTTATCTCTTATTTATCTCACATAATCTAAATATTGACTGACTATTAAATACAAGGTTTAGATACAGCGCATTTGCAGCCTCTCCTTTCCTTAAGATTTTATTCAATTCGATATATCACTAGAATTATTATTTCATAAAAAATTTATTTTCTTCATTAAACCTTACTAAAAACTTGCTTCTAATTAACCATCACATCTGTATTTGCATTTTGCTTAGTTTTAAATTATATGTGAAAGGAGATTAAACTCTTTCTGAAATACAACTATTCAGAAATTGTCTCATTTAGTTTTGTCACAACAGTATTTAGCCAGACTCTTCTGTCTTGAAATAACTGTACACGCTAGACAATATGGAATGAGGCATATCCTTATCTTATGTAATCCAAACATTTCTTCCTTCAATAGTCTCCAATATAACTTGCACCTGTTTATCAAATAATTATATTCAAAGCCTATCTCTTAAGTAAATATTTTATCCTATTTATTCTACAGTCCATTTATCTTAAATCTAATAATCAAAAAACATTTATCTATTATTAATTCCTTACTCATATCCGTTTGACTTCAAAACTTTTTACATTATTACAATTCTTTCCTAAATTTGTTATTCATTACGACTTAAATACAGATGGATTATTTCTTTCTGTGATTACCCATTAGTCCATGCATTTTTGTATACATTTGCTTCTTTTTCAAATTAACTCTTAACCTAGCAACTTTTGCAAGCATAAACTTTCTCTTACAACTTTGTTTTGAGTTAGACATCATCCTAACACTAAATTTCTTTTTGAAATTGTCCCTAAGTACTAACATGTTATTAATTAGCAGTTTGTTTTGGTAATTTCCTCCTCTCACAAACATTCTTTCAACTAATGACCTACTTTTATAATCTGACCCTTCTACCTCCCTAACTTCATCGAAAGTCTTTACAATTTCAAAGAACATCTTTACAGATAACTTTTCATGCTCATTTTCAAAATTATCTTTTTCATAGAAACTCTTAATTACCTGGTCTTGTCTCCTAAACTCATTTCTAACCTTATTCATCAAAATTTCTTCATAACTCATTACTCTAGCATGGCTTTGTTTCTTTAACTTAAAAACCGATAGTACTTTTGCCTTATCTAACATTTTGTTTACTAAATTATTTATTTTAGTTACGTTTTCATTCACACAATCACTCTTATTTATTTGTTCTTTGTTTACAAGATTAGTAACCTCACTTACACTGTCACTAACTCCATCATTACATATTTAACTGTTCCTCGTTTACAATATTATCAACCTTGCTTACATCATCATTCACTCCACCAAATCTGTTAATTTCAGTTCCCCCTCCCACTTGATCTAAGCTGTTTACCTCATTATTATTGTTTATCTCATTACCAATTTCTATCAAACTATCTTCTACTCTATCAAATTGTTCAAATTCTAATTTCTCCTCAATATTACATAACTCATTGTCTACATTATCATTAGTTTCCATAACACAATCATCCACACACACAACTTATTATTTTATCTTGTTTTTCATCAAACTTAGCAAATATATTTTCTTGAATTTGACCTAACTTTTCTGATATGCTAATTCCCATTTGTTTAATTTCCCGTTTCAAACTCTGTTCTAACCTTATATAATCTTCTTTTATTTCTATCCTATTCTCCTCAAGTTTTCTATTCATCTCTTCTTTTAAATCTAAATTATCCTGTCTTAATTCTAACTTACTTTGTTTTAACTCTGTATCTATATTATCTAACTTTACATTATTCTGTTCAAATTTAGCATTCATATCTACATTATTTTGTTTTATTTCCTTTAACTCTAGGTTATTTTGATCAAATTTATGATTGAAATCTTCAAATTTTGCATTACTGTAATCTCTAAACTATTTTGATCAAACTTATTACTCAATTCTACACTATTTTGTCTTAAATCTTGTTTTAAATCTAGTCTATTTTGGTCAAATTTTGCATTTATGTCTAGACTATTTTGTTCTAATTTTGCATCAAAATTTTCAAATTTATTATTCATACTTTCAAATTTTGCATTAGTGTCTAAACTATTTTGATCAAACTTATTATTTATTTTAAAATTATCTTGTTTCATATTTATCATCATTAATTCTGACATTCTCATTACACTATCATTTTTACCTTCCTTATTATTATTTATTGTACCTTTCATTTTGAATATTATTTAGACTTTAAATTTTGAATTAATTATTTCAACTTATTTGTTTACTTATCATTTACTTATTTTAAAATTTTTTAGAGAGAATCATTCTTATTTTATGTTAACATGAATATTCTTACCTTTTTTAAAGACTTCCAATTTACCTAAAACCACTTGCTTTTCGACTTATTTGCTTGTATTATGAAATATAAACAAATAGCCCCTAAGTTGGTGCGACACTTGTAAAATATAAAAATGCTGGGGACACTACTTTTGCTAACCAATAAAAAAATAAGAATTGAAATAAATTGCTCAGCTTTATGGGCGCCAGGTGGAATTAACTCACCCATTTTAAAAAAGTAAAACAAATTTAATTATTATTTGTTAATAAAAATTCTCAGGGTCATGATTCTTTTTTAAGTGTACTTTGCAGTGGTTTAACAGTAAATAAGAAGTCCTTGTTTATTTTTCTGAAACTGAACATTTTTTATTAAACACATATTATTATTGAACAAGTACATAAATTTATCATTAGATATTATATCCTATTGACTCTAATAATAATTTGTCTTAAAGAGACTTAAAAGTTTTAATGAATGACTCTACTTTAAAATAGTTGCAACTTTAATCAAATTAATTATTATATGAGCATCTTTTGTCTCATATTTTTAAATTATTATGAAATATTTTATTTAAGTTAAATTTTTCTCTTAAAACTTTAAATTAAATTAAACATCCTTTATCAAAAAATAACATTTAAATTCATTTATACTAAATCATAGAAAAATATCTGAATTACCAAACTTAAACAGTTTATATTGTTTAAATGCAAAAGAAACAATATTCATTTTAAACTATTTACAAACTTTCATTAACATTGTCTTTATGGGTGTTGCATATTACCACATCACTTTACATTGTTCTCAAGAATAATTTTCCTACAAACGAAAATATGCCTGTCTGTCCTGACGACTGATTCTAGACTGATTGTTTATTCACTTTTGTTTTTTAAACTATTAGTTATCTACATTATTTTTTACTATAAAAGACATTTTAATACAAATTTCATTGTTCTCAAGAATCACTTTCCTACAAACAAAAATATGTCCGTCCACTACGGACACTATCTCCCGACTCTCTGATATTAAGTTACATTGTTCACATATTCAAAAAAATAAAAATAAAAATCACTCTAATACAAATTTCATTGTCCTCCAAATACTTCCTTCACAAATCAAAAACATGTCTGACCATTTCAGATGCCACCTCTAGATTAAAAACCTTGAGTTTGTACCCTTGATTCTAACACAGGGTGATGGTAGCACAGGGTTCACATTTCTAGTTCCACGGACATTGCCCAAGTCATTTTTGCTTGGTAACACACTCTCACTTTTACATACATAAATTTTCATTGAATTGCCAAGTCTATATTAAAACTAAACATTATTTATTTTAAATACATATTTTTGGAAATCTATTTTAATTTCTCTTTCCCTTATTTCAAATGTTATTTACAGACATCAACTTGACTTACGTTGTCTTTCTTTCAACCAATCATATAAAACTTCCTTTTTAGCAGATTTATTAGTACCAAATCAAAATTCAAAAATTGAGTATCACAAATTTCATAAAAATCTATGGAATTAGAGCTAAATAATCAAGTGGTGCCTGAGGTTCATAAAAATTAAAATAAAATCAGCGATATTTGGAATTTATACCATAGTAATTAAACGGGAAGCTAATAAATTTAATGAAAAAGCGATTAATAATAAAAGTAATGGCGTCACTATAATTAAATCAAGGAGAAAAATTACAATTATGTGCACTTTTAAATAATTACAAAGATGTATTCAGTGATAAGCCGGAACGTATCACTATGTATGACCATAGATTCAAATTTACAGACCAAACACCGCATTGTAAAAAGAGTTGGCCTATTGCGATTAAGTATCAGGATAGTGTAAATGCAGAAATTGCGAGAATGGTTTCTTGTGACATAATAGAGCTATTAGTCCATTTTTCAATTCTATAGTACATGTAGTAAAGAAAGATGGTACTGTAAGAATCTGTTTAGATGCTAGAACAATAAATAGCCACACTTTACCTGAGTACAAAGGAAGTTTACCGATTCAAAAATTACTAACCAAATGTGTAGAGTATAAAATCATTAGTAGTTTGGATTTTAACCAACAGTTTTTAGCAAATATCTCTGACCAAAGAATGTAGAGATTATACTGCATTTTTGCATAAAGGATTATGTTATAGATTTAAAACTGTACGGTTTAGCTTAAATACCAGTTTGGCAAGTTAGATTCCATTTTGACACTGGAAGCTAAAAAGTTATTAATTACTTACGTGGTTGATTGCTAGTGTCTGTCAACAAATTTGTCAGAACATTTACAACACTTAGAACTGTGTAACTAGCTTGCCTCGCCGTTACAAAAACATAAAAAAAAAATGTTGAAAATTTATTATTTATTAATTTAAGTTATAAAATTAAAATAATTTTACTTCTGAACTTGTTGATTATTTTCACTGAGATTTTGAACACTTTACATTTGAATTTTACTACTATTTTTTTATTTAATTGATTGATTTTTAGGCTTTAATCTCAGGGTCGTGTATTCTGTGGTATTTGTAGTACTAGAGGAAACAGGAGTCAATAAAGAAATCAAAACATTATGGCGACTTAACTCTATATTTCTACTCACTCATATCTGTTAATGACCAGAATTGCTTGATTATAATTTGTACAAAAAAAAATTATCTTAGCCAACATGAAATCATTTATGTGTTAGGTTATACATATTATTACTATAATAAGAATAAAAGCTTTACAAATTTTCACGTGAAACCCACATACCAAAAGTCTGACCCACTGTCCAAACACAAACACTTGGTTACTCTCCAATGTACATACATAACAACAATTTTTACTCACATTTCTATGTCCAAATATACCAGCCGATAACACACCTTTTTAACAACATTTGTTGCGTGAAACTTTCAAGTACTCACACCCTTCAAATCGCACCATAATTGTTTTTGACAAACAGCGTTCAGAGAAAGCGTCCTCCATCTTAGCACGCTAAAGACGAAGTAAGTCAGTTGTGTAGCCGAAACGGAATCCCCACTGCTTTGCATGGCGAGCATTGGGCAAATTCCTAGAATTGGTTCGTTTTCCGTTTGAACTAGCTTCATAGTTTTAAGTTGTGGAGCAACCCGTTGGTATTTCAATTTTACCCTAGAGGGTGTTACATTGTATTGGTGTGTTGCGCTTAATTTAAACTTATTGATTTTAATTATTTGTTTTAAATGTTTTTTAAATTAAAGTTTTTATGTTTGTTATTAATTGTTTTGATTTTTTTTATGTGAGATTCCTAATTATTACTATTATTTATCTAATTGCTTAAATACTTAAATTATTATTATTAATTTATTTTTTATTTGGTTGGATATGTCCCATGCTTACAGAAACCCCCTCCTTCGAGATTCGCATTACGCAGTAATAAGAATCTCGAAGAAAAAAATATGGAAGCTGGGACATTCCAACTCCTTGCCACCTTTTACGGAGAACAAGAGTATTTCTAATAACAATGTCGAGAAAAAAAAAAAATTTATTATAATTTAACAATTTCAAAAATGCAAAATATTAAAAAACTATAACATAATAAATTTTGCCAAGTATTACATCGAATTCAAAAACATCACAACTTTTTGTAGTGTTACAAATTTTCAAAAGTAACATAATAATTTTTTGTAGTGTTACAAATTTTTCAAAAATAACAATCAATTTTGTAGTGTTACATATTTTTCAAAAATAACATCATCATCACATAGATGTCTTTTACATAGTTTCAAAAAAAATAGAGAGAGAAAAAAAAATATATCATTAATTCCAAAAATGATACATAGAACATAGGCAGAAATCATATCTCAACATGGTTTCAACACAACATAATATCATTTGTAAAACAAACATATACCATAATCAAATTTTCAAGTATTAAATCATATTACAAGACATGTAGCACAAATCATTTTCAAATTGTAACATGGTCATAACAGACAATATTAGAATATAATATGTGTGAACAAAAATAATAATCATCATTTTTTTAAAAAATTTACCATTATTTAATTACTTATTATTATTTTTTATTATGTAAAATCTTATTTATGGTTTCTATTGTTCACTATCTCTTCCAAACAATTTTTTACTATATTACTACATTTTTCTTCATGTACAACCACAAAACAAGGCAATCGCTGGACAGAATTTAAACCACAACAAAAGTTTACAAAATATGTTAAAACTATACACTAAATCACATTCATACCAATTATTCAATGTAAAAATGAACGTCGCCAAAGTTAAAATAAAACAAACAACAATGAAAAGTTAAATTGAGTGCAATTAACATTTGCAGTTAAACACAAGAATTGTAATTACAATATCACAAAATAAACAAGACTCTTCACAAATCTGAGATATTAAATCAAATTACACAATTAGAAAAAAATAGTTGTAACTAAATCACAGTTACAATGAAATACAGGGTTCAATTAGGTCTCACATCATTTAAAAGTAAAATCAAATTCTTAAATCACATATCATTTCCAAAATTATAATCAAGTGTCATCAATCAAATTCAAATATCTGAGTCATGTGAAATTAAATCAATCTAAAATAAGTCATAATCCATACATACCATATTCGTTATATCTATGGATGATCCATCTTTCATCGATACATTTAAATCAGAATTCAAATCAATATCAAAATCTGACAGCTATACCTTCCCAACCTAACATCTCATACCACAAATTAGATTGAAACTGACTGCCATGATCGCTAAGAACGACCTTTGGTTTTCCCACTTCTGTTAAATAATTTTGAGTTATTTTTTCAGCTAAGACTTTAGTGATTGCCCGTTTAATTGGAAATAGTTTAACAAATTTTGAAAAGACATCCAACACTACAAAAATATATTTTACGCCCCCCCTCCCTACGGGCAATTCTCCAAACAAATCCACCGCGATCAAATCTAAACTATTATCTGGTATTATACTTATCATTCTACCTTCCTGCTTTGTAGTCCCAATTTTACTTTTTTGACAAAGTTCACAACCCCTTAATTTTAATTTAATAATTTTCTCAAGTTTCGGAAAAGCAAAAGTTTCTCTTAAGATACGGTAACATTTGCTGCTGCCTATGTGACCATATCTTTCATGACAATCATCTATTGTATCATTTAACATGTTTTTTGGTAAATTTATCTTATAACTGTCTAATTCATTGTATCTTTGAAATAACACATCTTTATGAATTATAAAAAATTTCTTTAATCTGCTGTAATTTAAATCTTTATCATTTAACTGGTCTATTATCTTTTTACATCTCAAATCTTTCTGTTGTTCAAAAATTAAATTTCTAAATGTGTTTCTTATTGTTTTATCTTTAAATTTCCATTCTTT
Organism: Aphrophora alni; assembly: GCA_963513935.1. Taxonomy (NCBI): domain Eukaryota; kingdom Metazoa; phylum Arthropoda; class Insecta; order Hemiptera; family Aphrophoridae; genus Aphrophora; species Aphrophora alni. The sequence continues at coordinate 115,031,700 of OY740766.1, read as the reverse complement.
ACTTAACTTATTATTGTAAATTTTTAGCACACCCTCTTCATTTTTCCTAATTACCTCTTTATGACTAATTCTAGACAATGTATCAGCTGCTACGTTCTCTTTGCCAGGGCAATACTCTATAGTTAAATTATACTCTTGTAGATAAAGCATCCATCTTAGTAATCTCCCATGAGTCAGTTTACAATTCTTCAAAAACATCAAGGCCCTATGATCTGATCTTACTATCGTTCTATTCCCCAAAATGTATCCTCTGAATTTCCTACATCCAAATATAATACTCAACAGTTCCTTTTCCGTAATTGTGTATCTTAATTCAAATTCTTGTAGACTCCTACTCGCGAATGCAACTACCATTTTGTCACCATTTTCATCTAATTGGTATAGCACTACTCCCAAAGCAATATCTGACGCATCTGTGCTCATGTAGAACTCTTTACTAAAATTAGGATGTCGTAACATAACACTTTTCAGAAATTCTGATTTGATTGTAGAGAAAACATGTCTTTCTCTTTCACCCCAAACCCATTGTTTTGTGTTTTTACCATTGTTTCCTAACAAATGTCGAAATTGTGCCGTCAACTCTGCATAGCTTTGCCTAAATTTTCTATAATAGTTACATAGTCCCAAAAAACTTTGAAGTTGTTTCAAGTTTTTTGGTTCCGGAAATGATTTTATTATTTTAATTTTGTCTTCATCTGCCCTTATCCCCAAATTTGAAATATTGTACCCCAAAAAATTAATCTCCCTTTTACAAAAACTTGATTTACTGAGTTTAATTGTCACATTGAACTTTTTTAAGCGGTCAAAAAGTTTAGTTAAGTGTTCAATGTGCTCATTAAAAGTCCTGGACGCTATGCAAATGTCGTCGACATAGATGATCGCAAATGACTGTACCTCTACTCCCATGACATGACTAAGTCCCTTCTTGAACACCGATGTACTTATATTTAGACCAAATGGTAATCTTTTAAATTGTAAATTTCGCCCATTAAAAGTAAATGCAACATATTTTCTAGACTCCCTGTCTAGCTCTATTTGCCAAAACCCACTAACTAAATCAATGCTACTAATGTAATTAACCCCCTCAAACCTTTGTAATAAGTCATCAATGTTCTCAGGAGCTTCTCTGTCAGGTATTATTAATTTATTTACTTGTCTTGCGTCGAGACATAACCTTACAGAACCGTCCTTTTTTATGACGCAAACTAAAGGATTAGAAAAAGGACTACTAGAATTTTCAATGATGTCATTTGCAATCATCCGCTCAATTTCTTGATGTACCGCATCTCGTTTCGAATGTGGCACTGCATAAGATCTATTAATAAATTGCTCATTTTGTTTTATGTTTAATTTAGCTTTAAAATTTATTATTTTCCCCGGTTTATCTGAAAAAATTTCCCTGTAATCATCTAATAAGCCTCCCAATCTATTTTTATATTCTTGATTTTCTAAATTTGTACCCTCAATTACTTCCTTCAATTTCGTTTCCCATTCTGGCTCAAGGTTATCATTTAAATTTTCAAAATCATCATTTACATGCAGTGTCTCATTATAAAAAGAGTAAACCGTATCATCCATCTGCGCTTCCACATTGTTAAACACATCACTTTGTTCAAAAACAGTGTTATCATTTTCTTTACATAATTTTAAACTACACATATACATACTTTTCTTTTTATTTATAAATTTTGTCGTTATTTCCGAATCTTCAATTTTAAATTTTATTAGTTTATTTTCAAAGTCCAATTTAGCTTTGTTTTCTTCCAAAAAATCACACCCTATAATAAAGTCCAAATTTAACCCACTGACTACTAAAAAATTTACTAACAGCTGTTTTCCCTCTATTTCTATTTCAATATAAGCCTGTTTTGAAATTCTTTTACTTCTCGTACCTGTAACCCCCATGACTAATAAATTTGATACTGGCAACTCCATAATTTTATTATTACTTAAATCTAACAATTCTTGATAAATATTTTCATTTACCACAGTTATTTCAGAACCTGAATCAACAATACATTTGTATTTTTTCTTAAAGACATCTATTTCAATTTCTATTATTTCACCCTTTATTGGTTTTGATTTTATTTCTGTGAAATTATTTTCATCTAATAACATACTATTATCATTTAAAACTAGGTTGCCAATATCATTTTTATCATCAGTAGTAAGTATATGTGCTTTTAAAATATTATTATCTAATTCTAACTCCGGCCTAACCTGTTCAGGCATTACAACACCAGCCGACCGTATTATTGGCTGCGTTCGTTTCCCTTATTCTGTTCATCAGATGTTCGTTTATCCTGATTATTGCCAATCCTGTCTCTATTATTGTTATGATTAAGTGGTTGTCTATCTCGTCGTTCATTTTGTCTATGAAATTGAGGACCATTTTGTGCATTATCATACCTATTGTTATTATTATGTTGGTTAAATGGTGGTCTGTTATGATTAAATGTAGGCCTATTGTCATTAAAAGGCTGCCTATTTTGCTGGAACTGTGGCCTATCTTGATGAAACTGTTGCCTATTCTGATTAAATGATGGCCTATCTTGTTGAAACTGTTGCGTGTTGTTATAAAAAGGTGGCCTATTCTGATTTGAGTCCCTATTAAATTTATTTCCTTCAAAGTGTCTACTATCGCCCATGTATTTCTGGCTTTCTTGCCAATCCATAATCACTTTTTCTAATTTACACAAATTATCAGGCATTGCTGCCAAAAGTACTAATCGTAAGTCATTCGGTAGTTGTTTCACTACGTGCCTAGTAAAGGTTTCCATTGGCATAGGCGGATCTAAAAATTGATTTTGATGAAAAAGCCTAATCACGTAGTTGTGTATTTCTCTGATATGTCCTACATATGGTTTGCCTAACATAACTCTAACCCTTAAATTTTCCTGCTTGTCTTGAGACCAGAATCTATTCAAAAAAGCTGCTTTAAATTCTATAAAATTATTCCACTCTGTATTGTGAACTTCAAACCAGATTGCTGACTCATCCTTAAAATGTCTACGCATTAAAGCTAACTTTAACTCCCATTTGTCTGTCCTATACTGATTAAAAACTTCTAATGCATTTACAAAAGTTTTAGGGTGAGGTTCCCTTTTTTCATTAAAAAAGTCTGGTACAACTGTTTCATTTCTATTATCATTAGATATTATAACCTGTTTTGCATCTAACCTAACCTCAAAATCATTTTTAAATTCTTCAAAAGTTTGTTTTACACTGATTAATTCTGAATTTACTTTACCATGTATTGTATCATTAATTTTATTTACACTGCTGTTCAATTGTGTGATTTCAACATCAATTTTCTCATTTACAAGAGTTAGATTGCTTTTCATTTCAATATTGATGTTACTTATGTCTTGATTGACTTGTTCAAATCTATTTGTCATTTCATCTGATATTTCTAATACCTTGTTTTCTACTTCCATTTTGGAATCCTCTAATTTTTTACTTGAAATGGCAATCTCCTCTCTAAAATGATCAAACTTTATATCAAAATCTTTAAATTTATCTTCCATCTCTCTGTTCAAATCTATTTTAAAATTATCAAAACTTAGTTTATTTTCTTGCTTAATTTCTTCTTTAAAAGTCTTTAAATTTTCTCTAAATTTATCAAAATTTTGTTTATTTTCAATTTTGTTTTCATTAAAATTTTGGTTAATTTTGTCAAATTGTTTCTTGTTTTCATTAAAATTTTCATTGATTTCGTCAAATTTACCATTAAAGTTTTCAAAATTTTCATTAATCTTACTAAACTCTTTATCAAATTTGTTAGTCAGAAAACTCATCATTATTGCTAATTCACTTTGTCCATTAACATTTGAATCAACCTTATTTGTCACTATAACTTTGTTTTTATCTAGGCCTACATCTAAGTCACTTTCATACACCTTAATGCTAGGCTTAACTATTTCCTCAAAAGTCTCGTCCATGTCTACATAGGTTGACTGGCTTAATTCTAACCCCGAGTCATTTAGCATTTCTTTGCTTTCAGCCATGTTTCAGAATAATACCTTTCAAAAATATTAGAACAAACGAGTCTGTCGCCACAATGCTTCACTTCAAACAATTTATCCTGTTCTCTCATATTCGTACAAACACCACGAAAAAGGGCGCCATTTTGTAACTAGCTTGCCTCGCCGTTACAAAAACATAAAAAAAAAATGTTGAAAATTTATTATTTATTAATTTAAGTTATAAAATTAAAATAATTTTACTTCTGAACTTGTTGATTATTTTCACTGAGATTTTGAACACTTTACATTTGAATTTTACTACTATTTTTTTATTTAATTGATTGATTTTTAGGCTTTAATCTCAGGGTCGTGTATTCTGTGGTATTTGTAGTACTAGAGGAAACAGGAGTCAATAAAGAAATCAAAACATTATGGCGACTTAACTCTATATTTCTACTCACTCATATCTGTTAATGACCAGAATTGCTTGATTATAATTTGTACAAAAAAAAATTATCTTAGCCAACATGAAATCATTTATGTGTTAGGTTATACATATTATTACTATAATAAGAATAAAAGCTTTACAAATTTTCACGTGAAACCCACATACCAAAAGTCTGACCCACTGTCCAAACACAAACACTTGGTTACTCTCCAATGTACATACATAACAACAATTTTTACTCACATTTCTATGTCCAAATATACCAGCCGATAACACACCTTTTTAACAACATTTGTTGCGTGAAACTTTCAAGTACTCACACCCTTCAAATCGCACCATAATTGTTTTTGACAAACAGCGTTCAGAGAAAGCGTCCTCCATCTTAGCACGCTAAAGACGAAGTAAGTCAGTTGTGTAGCCGAAACGGAATCCCCACTGCTTTGCATGGCGAGCATTGGGCAAATTCCTAGAATTGGTTCGTTTTCCGTTTGAACTAGCTTCATAGTTTTAAGTTGTGGAGCAACCCGTTGGTATTTCAATTTTACCCTAGAGGGTGTTACATTGTATTGGTGTGTTGCGCTTAATTTAAACTTATTGATTTTAATTATTTGTTTTAAATGTTTTTTAAATTAAAGTTTTTATGTTTGTTATTAATTGTTTTGATTTTTTTTATGTGAGATTCCTAATTATTACTATTATTTATCTAATTGCTTAAATACTTAAATTATTATTATTAATTTATTTTTTATTTGGTTGGATATGTCCCATGCTTACAACTGATTTTAAAACTGTATAGAATCATCTTACTATCAATTTTGAAAAATTACACTTTTTCAGGGAAGAAATTGATTATTTAGGACATATTTTATCAACAAATGGAGTCGAACTTCAACCAAACAAAGTTAATGCTATTAGGAGTTTTCCACGACCACGAAATGTCAAACAACATTAATTAAAGAGATTTTTGGGGCTAGTTAACTTTTATAATAGATTTTTAGACAAACATGCCGAAATTGTTTCTCCATGACAAGAGTTGTAAAAGAACGATAAAAAATTTATGTGGAATAGCGAAGTAGGCAGCTTTCAATGAATTAAAGATCAATTTTTAAAAGAAATCATATTGAGTCATCCAATTCCAAATCAACGATACCATCTCCAATGTGATGCTATTAATAAAGCGCTAGGTGGGCATTTATATCAATATGAAAGTCAGCAGGAGATAGGTGTAATCGCATTTACTAGTTGCACATTTAAGGGACCTGATATATCATACAGTACAGCAGAACGAGAGTTATTAAGCATTTTTCACTGCCTAAAGAAGTTTGTTGTTTTATTCTAGGAAATCCAATCACTGTAATAACTGATAATAAGGCTATAACTTATCTAAATAATTGTAAATTACTAAACACTAGAATGACTAGGTGGGTGTTATTAATTCAGGAGTACAATATCAATTTTCAGCACTGTAAGGGAACTGAAAATATTATAGCCGATCTGCTAAGTAAGAACCTGTAAGATAATCATACTTACAGGAAACAGAAAGGGAAACGCTAATCCGAATCTCGATAATCCAACGGTAATTTAATGATCAGGCATTAGACTAAAACTGTATCAAGGTCAAGATGTGATGATACATGCCATAATTGATGAAATTAAAGGGCAACTTGAAAATAATTGTTAATCATAAATTAATCGACGAGACGCTCTACCGGAAGGACAAGGGTCTATGGAAATTGTATATACCTGAATTGAATATAGTTAAGTATTTAGTGTTAGTGATAAATGAGTTTTATGGGCATTTGGTGTAGGGAAATGTTATAAGATGTTTAAGGAAGATTTCACTATTGATCAATTAATAAAAATTATGAAGCAATTAAATTAAATAATGCATTACCTGTCAGCGATGCAAATATGATCAAGTACATAGGAACACAGAAATGTGCCGTATAGTACCTAAAGAGAAGGGGGAGTTAATTTCTGTGAATTTGTATGGTCTATTATCTAGGAGTACAGGAGGTGTGTGATACATTCTTATGGTAATTGATTGTTTCACCAAATATGTGAAATTATATAAACTTAAGAACACAACTACTACGGTTACGTTGAATAGGTTAAAAACATATTTTGTGGAATAGGGAAAACCAAAAACTATGATTAGCGATAATGGTGCACAATTTACACCAAAGAAATGGAAGGAAGGATTAAAATAGTTGGATGTAATGGCTAGATTAATAGCAATCCAAAATCCACAAGCAATCGAGCAGAAAAAAACAATGCGGCAGTTAAGCCAATTTTTCAGATTATTATTAACTGATCAACATTACAAATGTAGTGCTATATTAACAGAAATTGAAACAATTATAAATGAGACGTATCAGGACACTATAGAACTGATGCTTTTCGAATCACAATTTCATAAAAAACCTTATCGTATATGGCATAACTTAAGAAATAATCAATCTCCGACCAAATTGCACCACAAAATTTAGCCGAAATACACAGTAAATATTTAAGAAAAGGAAACGAACAGTCCATGAGTATAATAAACGTAATCCAGCAACTGTTTATGAATTAGGAGAATTAATCCTAATATAAACGTTAAATGTATCGAATTCAATTGAACAAAAAGTAGCTACGTTTTATTGTTTATATACGGGACCTTATTTGATTTCTAAAAAATTCAGCAACACCAGCTATGAATTGACCAAATCAGAGGAATCTTTAATTGTAGACTATTAAAAAGGCATTATAAGGAATAGAAATAAGTTAACTATAGAAGAAGTTTAAAAATGCATCATTAATTAGTAAAGGATCAATAGCTAGAAAGTGATCTAGAAATTGGTGTACATTTGAATTAAGTAGGATGTATTGAAGAAACTGGTTGTGTTGATCTCTGGAAGGCTAAAGAAGAACCTACAGAAAGCACCATAATAAAAGAAACAGCTGATGGGCATTGGGGCGGTTCTTGTTTATGGCTTTTGTAGTAAATACTATAGTATAGTAGAAGGGTTGTTTATTTTTTAACTCACCAATTTTAATGGTGCACTAGCTTAATTAAAATGATTTTCTAATTATATCATGTTAGCATAAGTTATTTTGTATTAATAGTATAGAATAATTAGTTTAGTTTTGTGTATATCAGACATTTTCGGGGCCCAGCATGGCCACTGTTTCCTATAACCTAAACGGTATGTCACAATTTCATGAAGAACACTTCTTGAACTTTTAGGAAACTCATTTTCTCCTCCACTTTCCTTACTAAATCTTTGTTGTTGACAGAAGGCCACCCACTCCTCACCTTGACATGGACATTCATTCGTCTTTCATTGAACTGCCTTATCTACTATGTCAGCATGTCATCATTCATTGCAGTTTCACCATATAATTCACAAATCTACTAATGAAATTCTGCAGGTCTAACGTATCTTTAAAAAACGCATGTTTTAAAAACTGATAATGGACCCTATTTCATAATCAGCAGGATTTTTAATCACATTTCTTTAAACATTTTACTTGATCAAAACAAACTGAAATCACATTCCATTCTAGCTGCAATGGCATCTATGAAAAGCAATGAACCAGAAAAAGTAGCACAGATGCACAGAGCGGCGATAGCAGTACTGCGATGGCTGTGCAGCAAAACAGTATTTACTTTCTGGACACACCACTTTTCACATACTGAAGTATTTGATTGTTATATGGTGTATATAAATTGATTTGTGATTGTCAAACCTTGAGGCCACTTATTCTGTTCCTTTCGATAATAATCTTTATCTCCAATGAAAACTGTAAAAGTTGAGTGAGTTTAAGGGGAAATTTGTATAGTGAAATTTGCATTTAAGTCTGACGACGTTTCTAGTTTTACAGCCAGAAAATCAATCTCAATAGCAATAAACCTTGATTCTTCTAGAAACTGGATTAAAACTATTCAGCAAATCATAATGTTTATTATTTTTAATGTCTTCTGTTGTGGGTTGCAGCAAGAAATATTTATAAATTAAAATTATAATTGTTTAATTATTTTTAAGAATAAGAAAACCCAAGATTCTTTGTGTATTTGCTTTTATAACATGATCATTTTGGTAGGTTTGAAAGTAGTGGCCACAGCTGGAACTCCTGCTGGAATGGAAATGGTGAAAAAAATTGGAGCAGATGTTGCAGTTAACCATAGGTGAATATTGTTTTACTGAACTTTTTAAATCAGGGAACTGAAATTTAATGATATTCCTTAATATGTAAAATTGAGGGTGTGATGAACTAGAAGCTCAATTCAATTATGTTTTCTTCTTTTTTTAAAGAGAAACTAATTTCTACAGGTTTTTAAACTACAAAATAGTGACTTTGCACAAGGTCTTTCTGTTTGCTTGTTGTTAACAGAGCTTAAATAATTTTTTTCAATATTGCAAGCCTTAGCAGCTCTAATGGCCTTAGAAATTTAAGAATAATTTTTTTAATAAATTTCAAATGCCTCATCTGATGTGGTTTTGTTAATTTCTGAATAAAATTTTAGCTTGTACCTTGAAATTAAAAAACCCTTAGTGATCCAGTTATAACGAGTTCCCCGCTTTTTACCATTCTGTTTAACCAAGAGGCATGCAACATTCATATATTATGATGTATTAGTGTCAACATAAAATCAAAGAAAAAGCTATTAATAGTATCTTGTTTCATTGTGAACCATACCAAGACTCATAATGCCTCATAATTATAATGTTTTCTGTGGAAGTTATTCTTATAATCAAAAAAATTGTTGGGTATGACACTGGTTTGAGGTCATGTACACAAATTGTATAGTGATCAGAAATCATGGACTGAGTAATTGAAACTGTAATTTGGTCCAAAGAAATGTTTGTAACTACATTGTTGATTGCAGTCGCAGAGCCACCAAATACTCGAGTGGGAAAATCCACCAACCAACACAGACCATATGATCCAAAAACATCTCCAGCCTGTTTTACAAAGGGGCAACTTTTGTATAAGGCATTAATATTAAAGTCACCAAACAATATAAATTTATGTTTTCTGTTCATGCTCTTCAGAAAAATATGGTGGTTTCCTTTGGGAGAACAATAACTTCCCAATGTTTTTCCCCCTGTTTATTTTTATTAATTTTTAACCCTGAGGCTTCAAAAAAAATTTCTGCAACATTTTCAATGTGTATTTTAGATACCTTATTATATCCTTGGCAAAAACTTCCACAGTCCCAAGTTTAAATTCAGATCTACAAAATGAATTTACTAAGTTATATTTATTAATTTGGAATAGTTGGATATTGTGATTTTTAAAACCATGCTCAGTTAGAACAAGACAGTCAGGGTCAAGTTTATTACATAAAATCTCAATGGTCCTGTTTATTAGTGGCCCATTATTGTTGTTTATTATTGAGTATTCTGGTTAAAAAACTAAGTCTTTTGAAACAATCAGATATCATAGGCTGTATGTGCAAATAGTTATACCCATTTTGTGATTGTGGTGGTGGACCGCAATGTCAATTTCTCATTACTGAGAAAGTTTGAAGTCTCTCTCTTAATAAACTCATTCTATCTATAAAAAATATTTTTCAAAACAAAATTTGGAGAGCGAAATCCCAAGAATGGAGATTCTGTTATAGTGCATGGTGAATTTACAGAGAAGCTGCCAAGATGATGTAGGCTACTTGCAATGTTATTCAATAATCCATCTACTTCTGTTTGGGGTGTAGATGAAGTATGTTCTGTTGGAGAGAGAATACTACCAAAAGTTTCATCAATAGTTAAGAAGCTATTTTCATCCGGGTTAGATAAAAATTGAGTAACCTGTTCTTGATAGTTTATTAACCGTTAAGCGGGCGCGTCTTCAAGAATCACGATTCCAGGCGCGATGCGCCACTCTATACCGCGAGTAGTAATTTGTAATTCCTTATAAATAATGAGTTATTTCAATTTATATTTTTATTTTTTTAAATATTTTTTTATTTAAAAATAGTTTATTTAAAGTTATATGTACAAAAAACACATAAAATATTGTTTTATTTAAATGTATAATCACTTTTACAAAAAAATCTTTTTAAATATTTTATCAAGTTAAATTATTAAGATAAAGAATACACATGTTGTAAAAAGAAGAAATAATAGTAAGTCTTTAGTTTTAATTGTGATATAATAAAATTAATGGAATTAAATTATAATTTAAAAACTTTTTTTCTTCTTGAACTATCATTACTTTCTTGAATGCAGTCAAAACACTGTACTTTTCGTTCACTGTGTGTCTTACAAACAAACTGATTACAAGAAAAACAACGTACTCTCGTTTTGTTGTTTTTATGTTTACCACAAGCTTGACATGGCCCACTTTTTGCTGAACTATTTGATACTTCCTCTGAGTACTGAGTTTGATCAACATTCATTTTCTGATAAAGGCTTATATCTTTAGGTAATGTTTGAATTTTAGCTCTTTCTTTCAAGTGATCCGCCATAAGTTCTCTTGCTAAATCTTTTAGAAATATAATATAATACATAATAATAAATAATATATAAAATAAAACTTAAGTAGACATAAAAAGATAGACATTATAAACACAGTTTCTTTACTTACATTTCTGGGCGCGTAGCGGTACTGTATGCTGGTTAACATAGTGCTCTCACTTAAAGGCAGATATTAACCGAAATAGAAGAAGGAAACAAAAACACTTCCTAGGGTGCGTTCTAAATTGAACAATGAAGGAATACTGAAGGTCACCGACCAATCCATAGCAGGGGGATGGAATTGTGACATAAATAAAAAAAATGCGGCATAGAATACCGCAGCGCGCCTGCTTAACGGTTAAACAATATTGGTAAATTAAACACTTAGATATATAGCTTCTTTTCTCTTTGTAGTTCTCATATGAAATCCATGATTTGTAAAATGACTTCGTTTAAGTTCAGGATTTACATCTAGATATATTGTCATCTCTCATAATTTTTACAGTTTTTTTCCAAAATCTTGTTGGCCAGTTGACAACATTTACATTAGAGTGACTAGGTAATTGTTTACAAAGAAAGTCACTGCTTTTTTTGCAATTTTTTTAAAACATGTTCTACATACCTTATTTCTTAATATTAAAATAAGTTTTCAACGCGGAACTAATTTTTTCACAGAAAAAAACAACATAATTTCAACTTTTTTAGGTTAAGGTCCATTAAGTGAGTTGCGCATTAAAATTTGTATGTACGTGAATTTTTACCTTACAAGGATAAGTAAGGTGGCTATATATATATTAACTATAACTAAATAATCATTTACAGACAAATCTTGAGAAAACTGATGTGCACTTTTTATAATTTCTTTATGTAGAGCATTAGGTTTAAATATGGCTGATATAAAGTGGACTCCACTAAGTTCTTAGGAATAGTCATTGACAGTGGTTTGTCCTGGGAAGAACACGTGGATAAGAAATGCAAGAATTTAGCCTCTGGTATATTTATTTATCTTACATTATCTTTAAAAAACCGTGTTCAATAGAGATCTTATAGATGTTTTATTATGGCTTATTTTTCCCGCACTTGGCCTATGGTATTGTGTGGGGAGGCTGTGCTAATACTAACTTCAGAAGAGTCTTTACTTAGCAAAAAAAGAACCATTAGACTCATTTGTGGAATGAGGAAAGAAGAGTTCTGCCGAGTTCCATTCATGGATTTTGGATTTCATACACTACCTTGTCTCTTCATTATGGAAACTATTTTTTTCTGAAACAAAGCAGAACTTAATTAGAAACATTCAAATATGGTACTCATCATAAAAATGACACATGAATAAGGATCATTTAACAGTGTTAAGAAAATGTTCCACATAGTCTGTTATCAGATTTCTTGATCAACTCCTTGAGTTTTTGGAAAAAATTACAGAATTTTCCATATTAAAAACTATTTTCCGTCACTATTTGGTGTCTGCTGCCTATTAATCATTGCAGGAGTTCACTGCTTCTCAGGCAGTGTAAGGTTGATTGGTTGTTGGACTGTGGTTTTTGGTTTTTATTGATTTTTTCTCTCTCATTTGTAAGTGTAATGTATGCATTATTGAAAAGTGTTATTGTAATTTATGTTTATATATATTCTGCATTGACTTGTCATATACAATGACTGTATTATCTAAAAGACAGCATAAATGAAATTAAATAAATGGAGTTTCACTTCTTATGATTGCATACAGATTTAATCTAAATTTTAAAATGTATGAGAACTAGCCATACATTAAAAAAAAAAAAAAAATCTACTTATAAATTTAGATTTTATTAATTTTGAGTATTTAAGCATTTTTGAAATGGAGTCATTCAAAAATGGAAACCAATAGTGAAAAGGCTGTTAGTAATAATATAATTTATAAAAAAAGCTGTGTTCACTTTTTTTTGTAAGTCATATTTACGTCCATATAAATTTTACTTTATTGGAAAAACGTGTAAATTGTCTTTTATACAGCAGGACACAATATTTATTAAACTATTTTCACAAGATATTGTAAAAAAAATTTATTGATTTTTTTCTCTTAATATGATTCACCACTTATTCCTAATTGATTTTCATATCTTTACCATATAAAACATTTTTTTTTAAAGTTATTTAACAATGATGGATTATTCAATATGGTTTAATCAGACATTTGGAGGAGTTGTTATAATGGTTAGTATATTTGTTTCTATTAAGGATTATATAATTAGATGAGTATGATTTGCATTCATTCTTTGGTTGATTTCTTAATTGCTCTAGTTTACATGTTTCAGAATATCTTCATTTTTTAAATCTGATTAGAAGTGCAAATAACTATTAATAATGGTAATATGAATTTTAGTAGAACTGTCAGAATACTTTGCTTGTTTTTGAAATTGGGGTTATTCCCAAAAGTATTAACTAATGAAATTTAAAAGACAAAGATAGGAATGGGTGAAAATTGTACTCAAATTTAAAAGTATTTGTAATAAATAAATGGTGTTCACTTTCTCACTTATAAACCATAACTATAGTTTTCTTGTATAATATAAATAAAGATTATCATGACTGTGTTCAAGGTTCTTTTTTCCACCCAGTTACTTTTGAACATTTTCCCTTGCTTGGAATTTATTATGTAGGTTTGAGTAATAATGTAGATTTTAATAATATTTAAATTTCATCAAAATAAAATGAATATAATTTTTGGTAAAATCGGGCCTTTGATGGCGATGCTTTAGTTTCATTTTAGTTTTTTACTGATAACTCTCACTTGCACTTCGCCTGTCTTTATCGTTTATTTGTAATGCAACTTTGATTTTATAAATATGAGTTCTTACCTCTACTTGTATACTTGTATTATTTAATACCTTAAGGTCTACATTTGAAGAAAATTTAATAAAAAATCTTTACTAATTGTAGAAAAAAATATAAATTTGAGTTCCTTTCTAATGGAAGAGACCTGAAAATTTTGAGTAAAAACAATTGTTTTAAGTTCATTATATCAACCTAATTATCTTAAACATATAAATGGCTAAATTGTAATTATTGGTGTAAAATATCTTCTTCTTTTTTTATTATAGCATCACATTTTTAGTGGTAGCAGTAAAGTAAATTTTAATATTTTGCAAATTACTCCCAAGCAGTAATGTCCTGTTATTTGCAGGTTAATACATTGCTTTACAGTTCTTCAAATTTTACCCAAATTCGGCAGATTTAAAAAAATCATTTAAAAATTATAAAAAAATATTGGAGAAATGACCTTCACAACTTATTTGGGTCTTTAATGCCTAACTTTAAAATGTTCAGTTAAAAACTGTTCTGACCTTCAACTTTATACTCATTTCACAACATTCAAAACTAAGGAGAAATTTTAAAGTATTTTTCCCATATGTAGTGGGGTTCTACATATGCCAAATTAAAAAATTCTTGGTGAAATTGTTTATTGGTTTCTGAGTGTTAGAGGCAATAGAAACGATTTGTTGTTTAAAGGTGCAAAACTTTGTGAAAAAAAGGAAGAAAAAATCTAAAATAGAGGTCCCTAGTCTGTCACATTTGTCTCAAATTAAAAATAAACCTTGACCACTGTCATAAAACAATTGGTATCTTACAAAAACAGTTAATTGTTTTTGGATGATGCTTTGTATAGCAATATACTTCCATACTATATTCCCCATTTTCAAAGTTTATAGTCGTTATTTAACATTTTGAAAAATGTATCTTTTTGACAACTAAGAAAAAAAATCCTTTTTTAAAAAAGGAAGGTATCAGAATGTCCAGATAATCTCTACAGTCCAAACATACCAATTTTCATTATTTTTTTACTTTTTACTATATTTTCTTCGAGTAGTTTAACCTTTTGAATCCCAGGTATAGCAGAGCCAGGCATTCCCCCCAGCCCGGGTTTTTTGCTAATTTTGCAGACTATTTTTTAAAAATTTGTACAAAATCTAAAATGAAGTAAACATAATAATAAATATGTATGTATTTTGTTCAAAAAGAACAGAAGAAGCTGAAAATAGTATAAAAAAACATATAAATTTTTTTTTTCTAATAAAATCTAAAAAAGCAAAAAAAATACAAAATTTTTACCAGAAATTTCAAAAGCAAAGTTGCAGTAAAATTAACCAAAACTTTTTTTTGAAAATCCCTACAATCTAATATTCAATTCCCTACATAGAAATGTTTATAAAATAAAAAAAATCTTATCACCTACATGAATTATGTCTAAAAATAAAGTACGCTGTAAAAATAATTTATTGGAATTATCAAACTCAAACAGCTGAGGGGAAAAATATTTATTATGAACCCAAGGAAAAGTTAGGTTAGGTTTTTTCTTCCCCCTTTTACTAGGCCTACTATCATTATTTTCATCAAAAATAATATTGAGGGCATCACCACTAGGCCCAGAAAGTACAATTGATGTTGGTTCATTGTCTGGAGGATCAGTAGTTTCAGTAGTGGTACTCACCGGCGAATCTGCTCGAGACGAAACAAATACGTCCTGCACCGATACGCCTTCCTCATCACTAAACCTCAAATCTTCTACACCAATGTCATAGTCCACTCCCGACACATCACTTAGATTATCAATGTCTAAATATTCAGTTATTTCATTGTCACGAAGGGTTCGCGACGGACCCGCACACGTTGCCATAGTAAACAAACATCCAATACTACGCAACAGGTGATCTGTAAATAATACGACAACAACAGCTGAAGTTTATCGATCGCTGCAGGGATGCCGTTCCGCTATCACAAAACAAAATATACCAATCGAAAAGACAGATTTTCCCGAACAGAACGGTAACAAACACGGCATATTTCTTCTTCTTACATCAATTTAGAAAGTGCGGCAAATTCAAACTGTACTACGGATGCGGCGCCACATCGCTGGGCTGGTAGCAGGGCTAGTGAACGGCCGCCTCGATGGGATTCAACAGGTTAATTGTCTTGTTTTTTATAGTAATGATTATGTTTATAACATATTTTCTTCACGTAGATATATGGCACGTGCCACGTATGAAAGAGGAAAAGTTTGTGTTATAATTATTGAAAATATTAACATTTGAAATGTTTTAGGTATTGTGTCTAATTTTAAATGATCATTTCAGAGAAGAAGGACATTTACAGAGGGCATTGGCAGAAGCTGAAAGCAAAGGTTTTGATGTAATATTAGAGAACAGAGCCTGTACCAACTTGTTTGATGATATCCTTTCACTTCGAGATGGAGGAAGGATCGCTGTAAGGTGCTTTATCAGTATAATTTGTACACTAATGCTGAATAATCCAGCACATATATCATAAGACAATTATAGTGACCTTCATCTTGACAATAACATGGTGTAATAATTAAAAAATGTTAGGTTTTTATTTATTAAGTTAATTTTTTGAAAAGAATGAAGTTATTATTTATTTAAGTTAACAATTTGCTCGACAATTATGGGTGCCAGGAAGCTTTCGCTTACCAATTAATTTAGAAAAACATGAATTTACTTATTTAAATCTCAGGGTGTAAGTTCTTTTAAAAATGTACTTACAGTGAATTTTCTGGTTAAATGAATAATCCTTATTTTGCTGAAACTTGACATGAATTTATTAATAGAACATTTATACATTTACATTTATCATCACAAAGAAATTATGTATGTCCACTATGATTAACATCCTAGCTGAATTTATTTTAAATGCCTTTGAAGAAGGTCTATTTTTTAATCTTGAATTTATCTTTACGTTGCAACCAAAAAAAAAAAATTTATGAAACAAAACAGATTAAAATATCTGTTTTCTAATATTGGATTTACTTTATTTTTAAGAAAAAGAAGTATGTCAGTAGACATTTATTGTTTATTCATAAAAAAAAATTACATAATTACTTAAAAATTAAATTACAAAAAAGTAAAACATGAAACATATTAAATTTTATACAATAAAGATATTACATATTTTGCGTGTTAAATAACACGTTTTTTACCAGTTCTTTTCTGAAGTAAAGTTCACTTATAGTCCTTTGTATCGTCGACTTCGATGAGAACTCTGGCATTCTTTGCACGTGCTTATTTACCCGTATGAATCATCTCAACCGTATTGCGAGTGTTCACTAAATTCGATTAAAGTTTATGTTTAGAATGTTCATTAGTTTTATTGTTCATTAAACACTCCGAAATTGTTCACCATTTTCTCATTTACTTTCACACGCGTAATTGTCTATTATGTGAAATGCGAAAATTGTTCTTTAACGCACGATTCACGCCGGCTTGTTACTCAGACTCTTTAACACTTTAAATACAATTCTCCTCTTCAAACACTAACTGAGACTCTTAACAAGACTGACAATTAAATTCTTTACATTTTTTATAGTTCTATATATCAAATTAGTACATCCCACTATGCCAACTCTTTCCACAAGGCTCATTTGAAAAATACTCTTACTCTCCAGACTCTGGACTCAGACTGATCTAACCGCATGGTGAATAGTTCATTTCCTTGGTCCAGGGGTTCACAGTCGTTGCTACAATGATTGTCCTTCAATTCCCGCTGACGCTCGTGATAAATGTTTCTCGCATCTCATTGCATACACTGTTCAATAATCTTAGCCTACAAATCGCTTGTCTATATTTTTTAACACACACTATCTATTTAATTTATTTATTAATTATAATTACCGGTAATATTTTATACATTGTTATTTATTTTAGTTTGGAAATCTAGTTAATTTAATTTCCTTTATTTTAAATTATTATATAAGTCATGTTTTCGACTCATTTACCCCTCCCAAATTAATTCTAAACGATTACCCGCTACGTTTATTATTCAAATTAAATTAACCTTTTTAGGTATCACAATGGTCTAAGTGATCTGAAAATATGATTGAAACTAAAATTGTAATTTTGTTTTTACCTTCCAAGGAAATTTGGCATTCCCAGTTACGAGACCTATTAAATAAGTAGAGTCCTTTTCATCGTGGTGTCTATAATATATAGAGATCTTCAATAGTTATGAGACCGAAATAAGCAAAGTGAAGGAAGACTATTATATATGTTCACACTCTAATGCTTGTCAGCACTGTGACACTGTTACATGAGTAGGCAAATACACATCAGGTTAATTAAATCTGTATAAGGGTTATTTCAATGATAGGGATGGGTAATTACCATGATAATATCCATCTTCTTTACATCTACTTAAGTAAATACTTTTATTATATACTTAAGGTGGTTTCAGTTGTGGTCATAAGTTGTTACTCAAAATAGGGTTTTTGTACTGAACTTCTGGAAAGACAGAAGTACTAATCTTAACCCTACCTCCATACTTTGTTTCTAATGTTGAAAACCCCTCTCCCCTCTCACTCTCCTTCCTATTATCTGTCTTGAACCTTATTTCAACTTATTTGCTACCTGACTTTCCAAATAAAATGTTAAAAGCTAAAACTAACAGTTTTGACCCTGTAATAATTTTAAAATGCCCTTGTCGTACTTGAAGAGTTCTTACATATTTTTTGTTACAAAAAAAAATGAAAATGATTCTAAGTTTTATTATTATTTATAAAATTATGCCAAGCTTTTTATGGGCGCCAGGTAGCCTTAGCTTACCAATTTTGAAAAAGAAAAAAAATGAAGTTAATTATTTATAAAATCTCTAGGGTCGCAAGCTCTTTTTACGGTGTACTTACAGTGATTTCTGGAATAGAAATGAATACACTTGCAGCTGAAATTTTGACATAAACATTTATTAAACATAAAACACTTAAACTTCATGTAACAAAAATCAAAAAGAAAAATTTATATAAGATATCTTACATCCTATCAATATTATCATCATTACTTTGATCTTCTAAGAAAAAGAATCTAATCAAATTATATTAATAAATTTAAGTTATTTAGTTGCAACTCTAAAAAATAATGAAAAAGGATTTTACTTTACTTCTCATAGCAAATATTTTAATTAGAAAAAATATAATTTTTACTGAAATTGAAAATTAATTAATTAATAAAAAAAATAACTTAATTTTATCATATTGTTATACTTTAAGACTCCACAACAAAAAACATTGAATCTTATTAATGAAATACATAATTTTATGATATCAAATATATATCTTAAAAGTATATAAAAAAGTCTAAATTGTTCAAAGTACATATATATGGTTAAATAATGAAAGTCTAAACGTGTTATACCAAATCACGTTATATTCTTTATTTAAAAAACACTTTTCCTCGAAGGATGATTCGTGTCTTTCCATGTGACTGCGTGCTAATTGTAGAGATGCTTTGTCCACTATCAACGAATTGTCTTTTGTTCATAGCTCACGAGATTTATTTTTATTTTGTTGTACCTGTATTAGAACCAATTATTAATGTCTTATTATAACTTTAATTGTTCCATATATCTTATAGACAAGTTCTTTGTCGAGAATTCGAAAATCACGTGGCAGTAATTGCACAACATAACAAAAATTTGCAAGTTATCACGCTTTTTCATTTAAAAGTTTATTTATTGAAAACAATATTGTCTTAGCACTTCCAAAATTGTTAGTACACCATGTCTTTTACGAATTTAAAACTTCTGAACACATTTTTTATTGTTCGAACAGACACTCGGAGAACTACCATTCGTAGGTCTTAGAGCAACTAGCCCCAAACTATGACTTACACGATTTTAAAAACATAAAATATTGTCATTAGCACTTCTAAGAATGTTAGTACACCATGTCTTTTACAAAATAATACTTCCAAACACGTTTTCTACCTTTGAACAGAAAACTCGGAGAACCACATAATATAGGTCCTACTACATCAAGCCCCATTTCCAGACTGATATAACCACGAGATTTTTCCTCTTTCAAGAGCGAGCTGTTCCGGTTAACCGTTACCAAAGTTCAACATACTCCCCACAAAACACAAACAATTTACATATTCTATTTATAAAAAACAAATTATACTAAAATTGACATGATTACATATTTGTTTTTCTTGAAAATCTATTTTTCTTTTATTAATGAAGTTACTAAATAAATTTATGATTTGAACAGCCTGTTTTCGGCGCTAAACCGCGGATTTTAAACCTATTATAAATTATGATTTTTCACATTACCACAAAACCCCACAAAAGATTTGTATTACAATACAAGTATTGTACTATAAATCTTTTCTATATATATAAAACTCAATTCGAAAGAAAAAACCGAAACTATGAAAAATTTTCAATAGATTTTCAAGATTCCTTATTTCAGCAGTTAAGGACCTCATAAAAGAAAATAAGTATCACTAGTATACTTAATTTAAGAAAGATTCTCTTTTCTTATAAAAACTAAAAAATCAATTTACTAAAATCCTACTTTACTATCTTAATTTGTTTGCGTTATCATAACTCATCAAAAATAACTATAAATCCATTAGCGCTAATCCTTATCTCTATTTATACAATAAAACCCATCATCAGTTTCTTTTTCAACAGCAGTTGACTGAAACTTTCCCATAAACATTTTTTGTTGACCGGATCCCGTCACTCAAAATCTTATCTTCCAGACAGCCGTCTGGATATTTTCCTGCCATCTAGCATTTCCTTTCCCACACTTTTCTCTTTTGCCAAGACGAAATTTCTACATCTTTTTTATAAAAATCTACATCCATCTTTCACTATCCATCTGAATCATTTTTCAACTTAACACAATTAAAATTTTAAAACCTCTCATTATTAATTAACATCATTACCAAATTATTTATTTATTACTCAGAATTACTTCAATTCACCTTAAAACTTTTCAATTTATAATCTTACATTGTTATTTTTTTAACTTAAATTCCTAATTACTCTTTGCTTTGCTGGGATTACATCTTAACTACTGATTTTACCATTACTAAAAACTCCTCTCTTATTCAAAATTCAAAATTATTACATCATTATGAAAAAATCACTTACAAACTCATCTTATTTATTTCAAAATTACCTCTTTACAATTGTATTATCCTTTTAGTACTATATCTCAAAATTATTTCCATCTTAAATCTTTCATGTTTTAATAATTAAAGTTGCACTAATCCTCAAAAAACCTCTTTATTATTCATATATGTGCAGCCCACGCAGGTTACCTACATCATTTGTATAAATAATCTCTTTATCTCAACGTAGCTTCCTTTAAAAATCATAATAATCGTCGTTTATTCGTAGAATTCCTCAAATCTCCCTTTATTTCATTAAAATCGTCGCATATTTCCTTTATATCCTCGTAGTACTCAAAAAACCTCTTAAAACTTAAAAATTAACCATCAATGCAACTTAACTATTCTTTTTATAAAAGTTTCTTAACAGAACAACTTCATTTTAAATACCACTTTACTCAATACTTCTGTAAAGCCATCATCTTCTTATAAAAAACTCAAAAATTCTCTCATTTAAATTACTTCATTAAAATCTCCTTAATCATCAACCACTTAAATACAAAAACTTCAAAAAATAATAAAATTTACATTGCTTTCCCAGCTAACACCTTATTTCATCAAAATCTTTAGACACCTTTATCAAATAATTCTCACCATCATCTATTGTTTCAAATTCAAACATTATTTATTAAAAATCGTTAATTATTTATTTCATTTATAAATTTCATCAAAATCTCTCTTATCATTATTAATTTACTACTCCTTCCTTTAAAAAACAAGAACTTAACCTCCTTTATTCATTATTTAACATCAAAAAACTTAATTATTATCTGTCTTGGCAAAACTCACATAAATTCTCAAACTTTAACCAATTATTTTTAATTTTCCACACCATAAATCACTTAAGACTAACATCTTTTTTATTTTTTTTAATTTTATTATTAAATAATTCTTAATATTTATAACATCAAACATACAACTTATCGTTTTACAATTTAACATCTAATTACCTATTCTAATCAGCTAATCAACATTTTTACAATTTTATAAAACTTTTCGTTTCATTTCATAAAAACTCTCCTTTTGTCACGTCCGGTTTATTTCTAGGCTTTGTTTTTTAACAAACCCCCTCCTTTCACCATGAAAGCATTGTCCTAAATACAAACTAAGAACTCTCTGTTCTTTAAACTTCATAAAATTGTCAAAGTTTTAACTATATTTCATTTACATGAGTTGTGTGACGATTTTTTGTTTTTGTTTATTTTTTATGAATTTTTTGATTATTTTTATGCATTTCCGACTCCTTTCTCACCCCTATAGTCCTTCTGACATTCTAATATTTTCCATGTACAATTCTAGTTACACTCTGGACTCTTACACGAAACCAACATGTTATGACCCTAAAATATGCAGTGGTTGAAATGCGATATCCCTACTCGATTTGAAATACCGCCCACCACACACTCCAAACTCATAACACGCTTTTCGTGCAGTCCCGAAATTGTCTCATTTTTGCAAATAAAACAATTCCTTTTGACAACACAAACTCACAGCCATCCTCCCAAAAATGTTCATGTTCTTTCTTAAATGCATTTACGCGAAGAAATTTTAAAATTCATAAAAAATTTCATTCAAATCGCATCATCCTAAGTTAAAATAATGCTCTCTTTATCAATCCTATCCCTAGCATCGTCGATTTATTGCTTATGTAATCCTTTCTAGATGTTATTATTCAAATTCAAAAAGAAAATTTTATTTTTAAAATTTATTCTAAGTTCTTTACTTAGAAATTTTACATTTAATACTATTAAAGTTCTTCAAGTGATCTACCTTTACTCTATTTACTTTAATCAATACCAATCATCCTTTATTTAAATGTTTTTTATTTGAAAACGCTAGTTAATTTACGATTATGATCCAAAAGTTTTTTTACATTTCAGAACAGTACTTTCGTAACACCCTGTATTAGTCTCTATATTATACGCAATAGAATCTTAAGCTTGATTTAGGCATGAACATATTCTCCTTTGTATATGGTGATGCAATTCTTTATCTGTTTACTACTGATAAGAAGTGAAAACCTTTTAGCTCCAACTAGATTCAATCTCTCGTCATCTTATTGAATATTTAATATTGACGTTCTCAATATTCAATATTAACTCTGTCCATATTAGTCGTATGATTCCTTTTCAAACCAATAGATTATCGTAGGCACGTAATGTAAATGTTGATATGTAGAAATACAAACACTCACGTTTATCAACTGATAAAACTTTCCGTCTTAACTCTAACAAATATCTGAACGTTCCTTAAACTATATTTCTTAATCATACTAGCTTGGCTTATATTATTATTTATTCTGATTCTGTCTTAGCTTACAAAATTTATTAGTACACACAAATTATTAATATTCATAACTCTTAATTATTTATTATCAAACTTAAACTTATTTATTAACAAAACTCTTATTTTATTAATATTATTTTTCAAAACCAAGTCCGTGTGTCATTATAAAAATGTCTTTACATTATTATTTATTCATTCCAAATCCAATCTATTACAACGATTATAAATTATCTAATTTTTTGCGATGATTTCCCGATTGGTGAAAGATTTTAAAGTACATGATTGAATTTTTTAACACACTTTTAATGTTAAATACTACTTCTGGCTTAGAGATCTGTTCTAGGCTAGGTCTTGCAAATGAACTCATCTCAACCATATGTTCCCTTTTGTTGACAACCCGCTTTTGTGTTGACGAAAACCTTTTCTCTTTCTCTTTCTCAGACATACCATCACCCCTCCTTCTCTCAAATATCTCAGTATTTAACAACCTACATTTGCCAACTGTCAGTTTAGGCATTCTCACCCCACCATTTCTGTATATTACCGCAAAGCCTTCTTTTACTATCTCTACATTTTCATTTTCAAAATTATATTTAAAGTTACTTTTTTCACAAAAACTTTTAATTTCTTGTTCTTGTATTCTAAAAACATTTCTAAATTCTAACATCGTGTATTTTTCAAAATCTACAGTCTCATGGTACACTCGTTTTTTAAGATAAACAGCTGATACCTTTGTTATTAGATTATTTACTTTTACTTTATTTTTTGAATTAATTATACCTCGCTTCACCCCACAAGACTTATTCACTTCAACATTATTTGTTGTTTCTAGATTTACCTTGTTACATGTTAACCCATTATTTATCTTTTTAGCAATTTCTTGAACACAGTCATTCACACAATTGTCCTCTATTATTATCAAATCATTTGACATGTTATTTATTTCATTAAAACTGTTAATTTCTACTTCAGCTATTGCTTGATCTAAATTGTTATCCATATTATTAATATTTTTTATCAAAACACCTTCTACATTGTTTATCTGTTCAAATTCTACTTTTTTCTCACAATAGCTTAATTCAAATTCTACTTTATTATTAATTTCCATTACATTAATTTCCATTTTAAGATTCTGTTCTAATTTTACATAATCTGGTTTTAATTCTTGTTTGATCTGATCTAACTTCTTATCCAAATTATCTAGCTTAACATTGTTCTGTTCAAATTTGGCGTTAAATTCTTCAAACTTATTGTTCAAATCTTGTTTTAATTCTAATCTATCTTTATCAATTTTATTATTCATATTTTCAAATTTTTTGTCACTATCTAGCTTTAATTCTACAAATTTTTTGTCGCTATCTAGCTTTAATTCTAAATTATCTTGTTTTATACTACTCATTAAAGTCTCAAACATTTTCTTAATTTCTTTATTCTGATCATTATTTTCCACACTCTTATCTATCCTAACCTGTTCGATTACACTAACCTGTTCAAACTTTAGATTATTATTATTAGTACCCTCCATTTTAATTATTATTATTTTTTATCTTTAGTTCTAAATTTAAATTTTAGTTACTAACATCATTACCCTAACCTGTTCATTATTATTAACATTTATTATTTCTAAACCCATTTTAATTTATTTTACTTAACACAACAGAATCTATTACTTAATCAACACAAAATTTTAAGAGAATCTTTCTTATTATTATTGATAGAGTCCTTACCTTGTTTTAGTATTTTCATTTCACCAAAATCACTGTATTTTCGACCAAAACCGCCCCATTGTTGGGAGCCAATTGTAATAATTTAAAAATGCCCTTGTCGTACTTGAAGAGTTCTTACATATTTTTTGTTACAAAAAAAATTGAAAATGATTCTAAGTTTTATTATTATTTATAAAATTATGCCAAGCTTTTTATGGGCGCCAGGTAGCCTTAGCTTACCAATTTTGAAAAAGAAAAAAAAATGAAGTTAATTATTTATAAAATCTCTAGGGTCGCAAGCTCTTTTTACGGTGTACTTACAGTGATTTCTGGAATAGAAATGAATACACTTGCAGCTGAAATTTTGACATAAACATTTATTAAACATAAAACACTTAAACTTCATGTAACAAAAATCAAAAAGAAAAATTTATATAAGATATCTTACATCCTATCAATATTATCATCATTACTTTGATCTTCTAAGAAAAAGAATCTAATCAAATTATATTAATAAATTTAAGTTATTTAGTTGCAACTCTAAAAAATAATGAAAAAGGATTTTACTTTACTTCTCATAGCAAATATTTTAATTAGAAAAAATATAATTTTTACTGAAATTGAAAATTAATTAATTAATAAAAAAAATAACTTTATTTTATCATATTGTTATACTTTAAGACTCCACAACAAAAAACATTGAATCTTATTAATGAAATACATAATTTTATGATATCAAATATATATCTTAAAAGTATATAAAAAAGTCTAAATTGTTCAAAGTACATATATATGGTTAAATAATGAAAGTCTAAACGTGTTATACCAAATCACGTTATATTCTTTATTTAAAAAACACTTTTCCTCGAAGGATGATTCGTGTCTTTCCATGTGACTGCGTGCTAATTGTAGAGATGCTTTGTCCACTATCAACGAATTGTCTTTTGTTCATAGCTCACGAGATTTATTTTTATTTTGTTGTACCTGTATTAGAACCAATTATTAATGTCTTATTATAACTTTAATTGTTCCATATATCTTATAGACAAGTTCTTTGTCGAGAATTCGAAAATCACGTGGCAGTAATTGCACAACATAACAAAAATTTGCAAGTTATCACGCTTTTTCATTTAAAAGTTTATTTATTGAAAACAATATTGTCTTAGCACTTCCAAAATTGTTAGTACACCATGTCTTTTACGAATTTAAAACTTCTGAACACATTTTTTATTGTTCGAACAGACACTCGGAGAACTACCATTCGTAGGTCTTAGAGCAACTAGCCCCAAACTATGACTTACACGATTTTAAAAACATAAAATATTGTCATTAGCACTTCTAAGAATGTTAGTACACCATGTCTTTTACAAAATAATACTTCCAAACACGTTTTCTACCTTTGAACAGAAAACTCGGAGAACCACATAATATAGGTCCTACTACATCAAGCCCCATTTCCAGACTGATATAACCACGAGATTTTTCCTCTTTCAAGAGCGAGCTGTTCCGGTTAACCGTTACCAAAGTTCAACATACTCCCCACAAAACACAAACAATTTACATATTCTATTTATAAAAAACAAATTATACTAAAATTGACATGATTACATATTTGTTTTTCTTGAAAATCTATTTTTCTTTTATTAATGAAGTTACTAAATAAATTTATGATTTGAACAGCCTGTTTTCGGCGCTAAACCGCGGATTTTAAACCTATTATAAATTATGATTTTTCACATTACCACAACCCGATGTGACAATAAGTGTAACAGGAACAATTCGCTTTAGACCCGAGGTGACTACAAGTATAACAGTAAAGTGATAGATTTTGATCCAATTGACTATATACGTAATACATATTATCTTCTGAGCGAATATGTACTTTATTCCTTATTATATGGTGTGTGTTTATTAATTAAAGCAAATTAAAACATGTTTTCTAATATAGATAAAGCAAATCATACATTGGCGGATTTAATATTAAAGCATTTTATAATTGGAACTTTATGGGTATTTTCTCTTTCAATTAAATATTTGTATCTTAAGCCAAACCTTTTAACAATTTAATAAAATTTTTACTTAAATAGTACTTTTTATTTATAATTACATTTAAATAACTTGACCATTTAAACAGATTTATGCGACAAAGATGGCCCCTCAGTATTTAATTACAATGAAGTACAATAAATTTTTGTTTCTATTAAGATGCATTAGATTTTATGATACTTCTACTAGAAATATTAGAAAAGAAACCGACAAATTGGCTGTTCGTGAATTCATTAAAAGATTAGGGCAAAAATTTGAATCTATGTATCGCCCTAGTGAATATATAACAATTAACGAACAATTAATTCCTTTCTGAGGTTGGTGTTCTTTTTGCCAATACCTGCCCAACAAACCAAAACAATATGCCATTAAAGTATTTACAAAGGGGTATATCAAGACATTTTACTTGTTCAGATTTGAAATTTGTGCCGGGATATATCCCAATGAAGTTGTTCTACAGCTAATAGAGCCAATAAAAAATAGTGGCAGAAATGTCACTGGTGTAAATTTGTATACGAGTATACCACTTGTTATGTTTTAGTTGGAACTCTAAAAAAAAATAAAGCAGAGATTAATCTGTATTTTTAACCACCGAGAAAATAGTTTATTTGACTTTACCAAAGTCTTAACAATTAATTGTATAATATGTTCCAGCAAAAACAAAAGCTGTTATTTTGCTATCGCCATTTCATCACTCTGCGGCTATTGATTTAACTACAAGTAAAAAGAAAAAAATCTGAATTAAAGTAATAATATTTTACAATTCAACCAAAGGTGGGATTGGTAAAAACTATGGATTTTGTAGTAATTATAATGTTGGCCGAAGGACAATAAAATGGCCTCTAGCTATATTTTACCATTTTTGAATGTAACTGGTATTAATACATATCTTATCTTTTCAAAGTATTAATTATAGCCAACAAATACTCTACCAGTTCTTTTTAAAAATTTGGGTCACCAGCTGGTTCTGAGTCACGTAATAAGAAGGTCTCAGATCACAACTATTCCGAGAAGTCGAATGTAAAAATTATCACTCTATCTTCGAGGAATAAAAATTATCCAACTCGATGAGTCAGAAAAAACTACTACAACAAGCAATGAATGTAAGTGTTGTTTCATGTGCCCTAGTATCAAGGACAGTAAATATAGCACAATCTGTGTCAAGTGCAATAAAAATATTTGTAAAACGCACAAAAACTTTGTTTGTCAACAGTGTAAAGAAAAGGCAAAACACATTTTTGAATTAATTTAAAAATTATAAGAATGTATAGTTTTGTTTTAAAATGTATGCATCATAAAATTGACAAATTTTATTGTTAATTTTTTGTATTGTTTTTATACAAGTAAATTGTAATTGTAATAGATAATAAATCATTGAAATACATTGTTTTTCAAGTCTAGTGAGTATTAATTTATTTAAATCTATGGCTTTATAATTTATTTAATTATTAAAAATGTCAGGTCATAGATCCGACATGAATGCAAATGTCCATGAATCACACGTCACTAGTTAAGGGTTAAATACAACCAGCCTTGAAGTATTAAAAGATAATCCCATTTAGGTTTATGTTATATGACATTATTATTATTATTACTTTTTATTTACCTGATCTTGATTTTTTTCATATGTAATGTAAAATATTATGTATTATCTCTTGACTTAAATACACATTCAACACGTTATATACAAGTATCAATCTCAACCCTTGGCTCAAATGAGATCCAACAATTAATTATAAGAACATTACAAAATTTAATTCATAAATAATACACATGAAAATGTTTTCTGCTTTGATCAAAGTAGTTGATTAAAAATATACAAATAAAACAGATAAAAACATATTACTAAACACAGCAATGACGTAATTAGTTCACTATATTATCATTACGCTCATCCTTCAAGAGATTCCTTAACATAGTTGAACTTTTCTGAGTAAAAGAAGAACTAATTTGAATTTATTGTTTAGGTATATGTTGTTATTTCGTTAGACAGTTTATTATATAGTTTTATGCAAGCACATGATAGACATTTCTCAAACAGTTTGTTGTAAGTGTAGCTAAGAGTGTTATATCTAGTGGTGATGTTATGATATCTGGTATAAGACTAAATACAGACAAGATATTAGATGACACATTTTTACATACAATTTCTGTGAATTATGTACACATCAATAAATGTTCTCATAGAATTAACTAACTATATTGACCAAAAGTGTAAGAGAATAATTCACCTAATTCAAGCAAATGCTGATGGTCGCTAGCTCGTGATCAGTTTCTAGAAGAATTGGCAAACATTTTATAGCCAATAAAAAAAGCTGACATTAGTTTCATCCGATAAAAATGGATATGAGTTAAAAGAAATTTAAAAGAGAGGAGGAAGTTGTTTCTTTTTTCTTAATGAAGAGTCACAGAGTAAAATAAATAATTTAAAAACTATATTTGGTGTAATAAAATTTAATATCATATAAGTATGTATAATATGAGCTTGTATTGTGAAAGAGAGTGTTAAGACATTGAATGTTAAGTCCTTGATTAAAATTAAATTAAAATAATGTTGAAATAATAATTGAGTCCTTAGCATTGTATGAAATATATACAAGAATGTAGAGGGTGTAATTGTTGACAGTGCTATGAAATATGAACAATGTTAAAGGGAATTAATGGACCTTTTTGATAGTATATGAAGTACTCTATATTTGTTAGTAATTAGAGACACATTTGAAAGCATTCTAGTCAAAGAAAACATACATATTTTAAAAGTTACCAAAAATTATCATTTTAGCCAATAAATAGATTATTTTCCTTGTAATTGATTTGTAGCATCTCTTAAACCTTTTTGTTTTACACTTACTGTACAACTAGGACGTCAACCTACAGAAATGATTCAGAACTTATCACGAGTAATAGGAGAGATTTATCACTTTACAAGAACATCTGCAGGTAACTTTAAGTTCTTGTTGTATCCAGTACACGAGCTTATACTGACTCCAAATAGTGTCTCATGTGTATTAGTTTATATAGCACATGACATAGTATATAAAAAAACAATAAAATAAATACTGCTAATGATATAATACTTATGGTTTAACTACGAATAAGTATGAGGAGCCCTTTGTATTTTATAAGAAAACCACTTACATATCTAATTTTTAAGGTTTATTTTATTTTGTAAACTCAGTCCTTCAAAATACTGAAAACTCTTTTGAACATGTGACTCGCCAACAGTGTTCCTACAAACAGAACACAAGAACATAATACATAACAATAATCAATAATTAAATGAAATAAACTCTTATCATAAAATATTTCTATTTACAGATAGTTGGGTCACGAGGTAGTGTTCATCTGAATCCTAGACATCTGATTGCTAATGAAGGTCGTGTCATTGGAATTAAAATGACTGCTGTTACTCAGGTAATAATTATTTGAATAATTATTTCATCTATATCATGCTTCTTCAGAGTTACTGTAATTGTGAACTGCATTATCTGTTTATTATAAAAGTCTACTTTTGAAGTTAAGAATGCTTTCAAAATAAACAAAACTACTATCTTCTTAATTAAGTTTAGGGCCAGTTCATTACAAGAAACATGGTATATTGAGATCGATTTTCTGCGTATATAACCACCTAGAATAGCAGTTTTTGTTATTTTATTAAATTAAGAAAATTATTATGGGACTGGTGGAGGGGGGAGAATTTTCAAATAGTCTTATAAAAATAACATGGGATGATGTGTTCATTAAGACTTTAAAGATTCAAACCAATTTTTATAACTTTTTATAATGGAAAACTCTCCAATACATTTATTACACTTAATTTATTTTTAAAACATTTTGGATTATTTATATGAGGGAGTATGGTTTAATAATACTCGTATAAGGGTGATTTGTTTAATTAGCATCAGCATTACCAATAAAGATTATTAATCTCATCATCCCTTCTACTTAATATTTAATGAATATATAAAAAAATCTGGGTAATTAAACTCCTACTATTAACAAATAATAAATAGGAATCTCGATGCCATTGTAGGCTTCATCATGCATTCTGCCGCCCATGTTTTATAAGATTTGAGATTTGTACGATTTGAAGTTATCAAAAATTCATAAACCCATTCTTGTTAATACTGCTAAATCCACAAACTGATATGTTAAATAGTATATAACGAAAACCGTAGTTGGAAGGAATTGGTAAAAAACAAATATAAGGTAAAAGTAATGGTTAAATATAAGTATTTTTTGTTTCTATTATATTGTAATGAATCAATAACATTTTAGATTAGAGTAGGTTAACAAAATTTAGAAATAAGGTTAGGTTTGGAGATAAAACTTATACCAAAATTTATTAAGAAATACTGAAGTTCGTAAAAACAATAATGTATATTTAAAAAAAAAAAAAAAAAAAAAAAAAAAGAAAAAAAAAACATTAGAATCACTTAAATATAAACTAAATTACTTTGAAATAAAGTTATAATTTAACTTGGTAACATTCCATTATCTGAGATGAAATTGTGAGAGTTATATAAAAACAAAGGTGTAGGCTTTATTTAAGTCATATACTATATGGATATAAGGGAATAAAGTAAAACTGTATATGTGTGAAGTATAAAATATGTGTTTATTAGTAAAAAAACTATTGTTTAATTAGGGAAGCATAAACAAATTAATATGTACTAGTCGTTTCCAGTTAAGAATTTTAACCTTCTTTAATAACTACATTTGTGTGGTTATTTCATCAAAGCACTGGAATCAAACCACATACATCAAAAAGATCACCTACATTAATATCAAATGAACGTGTAATTAATGTCGACGTCTGGGGTTCATGTTGGCATCGAAAAATTGAACCTGTTGGTTTACTTCATGAATCAGTGCTCTTCGATTTTTGTGATCCCGATTTTTGTGTGAAATGTGATCTTGATTCTGAAAATTTAATGATCCTATTTCGAAAATAAATAAATAGAGAATTACAAAATTTAGAGAAAGAAATAGTTACAATAAGTGTGAATGAGTTATATTTTTGCTGATTTATACACTAATTATTGTATAATAAATATTTCATCAATGATTTTAAATATTATGTATGCCCTTTGTTGATATGTTATAGGAAATACTTTGAGAATTTGATATTAATTATATCTCAGGAAAACACTCATTTGTAGCTTGTGATTGAACAAATGTATATAGCAATGTCGGCTTTTCATAGCCCGGAACACCTAATTTCTAAACTATTCATCAAATACAGGTACACTTTCAAAAGTCCCTTACTACACTTGGGAATAAACAAAATAACAAAAAAAAAAAACTTTTTGTCAAAAGTAAAATGTTTATTCCTATTAGACCCTTATAGCTATTACAACAACAAAGTTGTCATCTTCAGTTGTTTATTCATCAAATTATAAATATTGTAAATTATTGTTAAAGGATTAGATTTAGATAAGTCTTTCATCAAAAGTTAAGCGGCATTTAACAATTACTATAAAATGTTAGCTAGTAACTGAATTTTGACTGTTGAGTCTGTTATTGTTAAAGGATAGCACCACATTGCTAGGCAGTTCTAGTTCAGTTGTTACTATGGTAACTACCCACTTGTCCCAACTGTTATTGAGACAATGGTAGGATACAAGTAATGCTCGTTTTCTACAACAGGAGTAGTGGTTGCACTTATCTTTGTGAGTTTGTTTTACATAATACATAGTAAAATAGTTAGTTAGTTATAGAGGGGTCCGAGGCTGCTCAGTCTCCTGTCACTGTGACCCAAAAGGATCTTTTGACTACCCAACTAAGTTTACACCTAGCCAAGATTTAAGTTTCCTATGAAACCTAAAATGGTTCTGTGGGACATCACTGTTACCTCTGCAATGGTGGGGGAAAGTAATGCTGAGGTAAAGTAGCCTTTTATAGGCTAGAGATTTGCACTCACACAACCAGTGTTCAGCCGTTGCTCTATGTATTAGACTAAAGCGGCATTTATCCAGTGTAACCTTCCCATATGTTTGAGATGATATTTCAAACATTGTTCACTGGGCAATTTTCGGAGAGTAGGCCAATTATCAGCCTAAGCTCCCTTCTGTTAAGTTTCAGTAATTGTTTAGCCTTTGTTTTAGAGAAGGCTATGAATTTTTTGGCTTGTTATACTTGGTCGTCTGATCTTGTTCCCAGGCTTCCATGATGTTGTGAAGACACATCCTAGGCACTCCAAAGAATGACTCTGGCTCGACAAGTCCATCTCTGCATCCTCCTTGACAAGGCGATCCGCTTCATTGACTGGTATTTCTTCGTGTTCTGGCATCCATAGTAAGGAAATTTTGTTATATGTTGCCAGTTGATTGATTACTTGTAGATATTCCCAAACCACTCCACTTAAAAGTGTATGAAATTATAGCCTTAAGAACTGCTTGACTGTTCGACATGATATAGATCCTTGTGCCTTTGAATTTTTTTAAATATTCTCTCTAGTGCAGAGCTCTATTCCATGTATTTCAGCTTGAAATATGGATGGAGTTTTTCCTAGGGTACTTAGGTTAAATTTTGGGCCTTTTATCCCCACTTCTACTTTTCCTTTCATTCTGGAACCATTTGAGGGATCCTTCCTTCAGTTTAGGTCCACCTTCCTTCCAAACCTGTCAGTCTGGGAAAAGGTCTTAAAATTCTTTCTGAAGTTATCATCCTAGTCATTTTATCTGTTACTATTATGGCCAACTAAGTCGTTTCCAGTTCTTGCAGGTTTTTTCGTTTGCCAGTCAATAGTCTTTTGCATTTTTTTGTCCGTCCCCAACTGCCTGAGAGCACCACTGCATGCACACTTCTTCATCTGTAGGCTCAAAGGGAGCAAATCCACTGCCGCCTCCATGGCTGTGGTTGGACAGGTACCCATTGCACCTGTAATTCCTAGGTAAACCTGCCTTTGAAGCTTTTGTAGCTTTATCATATACCATTTACGCTTGTCGCCTTACTGGATTGTTAACAATTAGTTTATTATGTCAATTACCTTATATATATATATATATATATATATATATATATATATATATATATATATATATATATATATACAGTAGAACCCCTCTTAACTGGTCTAGTCGGGACTGACACCCGGGCCGGTTGCCCGTTTGGCCGGTTAATCCGAGGTTCCCGCGAAAAATCGGTTTTCGTTCAAAGAAAGCTTATTTAATCAGGTAGCACTAAGAATTATGCAATTAAGATGTTATTGCAACTCATATTATTTTTTACATCAAACATGTCAAAATTAAACACTACAAAGCTTTTTTACAGATTCCCCTCTTTCAAGTCTTTTGACAAATTTAACCGCGTCTCAAACGAAACCAACACACGCTTCCGAAAACTGAAAAGAAATGTTATATTTTCCATAATGTATACTAAAATGATTCGTGGAAAAAAAGCGGCCCATCAAACGTTTTTGTGGGTGTATGTCTGCTATACCGACGGGTGCCAATGCCGTGGTGTTTTT
This sequence comes from Aphrophora alni, assembly GCA_963513935.1. Lineage (NCBI taxonomy): Eukaryota > Metazoa > Arthropoda > Insecta > Hemiptera > Aphrophoridae > Aphrophora > Aphrophora alni. The sequence continues at coordinate 114,997,397 of OY740766.1, read as the reverse complement.
ATGCCGCCGACAATAGGATACCGCTATTGACAAAATCGTTTGACTCGCCGCTGCTTTGGTGCCACGGTGTTTTTATGCCGCCGACAATGGGATACCGCTATCGACAAAGTCGTTTGATATCGCCGCAGCTTTGGTGTTTCAATTACAATTTATTTTCGGAAACTCTCATCCAACCAGTACACTATGATATAGGCCGGTTAATCCGAGGACCGGTTAATCCGAGGCCGGTTAACAGAGGTTCTACTGTATATATATATATATTTCCTCAGTTTTTTACCATCATATTTCCGAAGTATAGATGACCATGGGTCTAATTATCGTCAGATATAACCAGTAGGTCATCTGTGGCATAGGTTTACCATAGGCGCTGTAACTATTTAAAAATGCGACCTTGTTAGGTTCATTTATAAATGTTATCTTAAAAATGAAATGAATTTAATTTTACTAAAAGTTTTTATTTTAAAGTTTGCACAGCTTTATGGGCGCCAGATGTATTAACATCAATTTTGAAAAGAAAAAAATGACTCTAAATATTTGTGATCTCGGGTGTGAGTTCTTTCAAAAGTGTACTTACAGTGATTTTTGTCATTTGAAATGAGAACACTTGCTTCTGAAATTTTAACATGAGATTATTAAACAACAAACAAACAAGATTATTACATGAAATATATCATCAATAATTATTACATTAGATAAATTTATTATAAATAACATCCTATCTGGATTTTAGTATATTCATTCAACCTTTGAGGAAGGTGTATACTTTGTTAAAAAACATGACTTTAAATTACGTTGCAACAAAAATTATTTATTTAAAAGAACAAAAAAGGAAGAACAGATCAAAATATGTTCAACAATAGTAAGTTGAATATGTTGAATATGTTCAACATAACATCCAATATCAAATAGTTGGATCAAATAAACTGTTCCAACATATATAAAAACCTACCCTACTTCACGTCCAACACTCCCTACATGCCCAATATTTGACAACACATTACAAAGTAATTTTGCCTTCATATGAACCTTTGAAATAGAGTAGAAAATGTTGTCCTCATAAACAAAATGATACAGTGATGTTAATAAATAGCATCAATAATGCAGACAAGTGATACTAAAACTTAAACGTATATATAGCAAGATGAATCTGAAGCTAGCGCGGACTAAATGTAAAAATTGAATTAAGATAATGCTGAAATGCAGTTTCATACACCTAAGAATTGACAAACAATTTTGATAAAATTATGGTAAAATTTAAAAGTTTTTAACTGAAATCCATATAAAACTACATTTAAAAGGAAATTACTGTTTATAAATTATTTGGAAATACTGAAAAGGTTGCCACCATTAAAACTTGAACTAAAAAGAAAATAATTTGTAAATTACTGTTGTTATTTAAAATATAAACTATTTTAACCTTTCATGAATGAAATTAATATTTAACCCTCCAAGTGCTAAAAGTCGTGATTGCGATCTATTTTTCAGCGGCCACAGTGCTAAAGTCGCGATCGCGATCTAATTAAACAAGGTTTGCTAAAATCGATATACAAACGGTAATTTTTATCCAAACTACATGTATTTTATATAGTAACTCTGAGTAAAAGACGCTCTATTCATTTTGCACAATTTTAACGATGGTTATAAGAATAATCAATGTTAGCAAGCTTGTAAAAGACAATTTGATGTTTAGGCCTACTGCTGTGTCCCGGCAGTGAATTGTTGTTTAGTGTTTTTGTCTATATTATTTTGGTAAATACAATTTATTTTATGATTATTTAGTGTATCAGTAGTGTTTTTAGTGTAGTATTACACATATAATAATGAGTGAACTTGGCAATTCAAGTGATATTCATAACTGTTTGTGTGAAAGTGATACCGCTAGTGATGAAAGCGGTAACTCCGATGTAGGAATCAAAATGTTTGTTTCTGTTTTTGTGTATGTGTGTGTGTGTATTACATATTTATAATAACTAATTTTAGTAAATACGTGATATTCAAAGGTTAAATGCCAATACTTTCCAAAGACACAGTAATAGATCACACTAATTTGCAAAAGTTGGATGTAGGTGTCACACAGTGCGTGAAATTACTGAATTTGAAGTCTGTGTATGTATGAATGTTTACAACGATGTTGACATTATGAAGAAAATAAAGTGGTACTTATGTTACATGTCTAGTTTTGTAACAAAATTTGCTACATTTTGTAGATATTGGAAATTGGATTATCATAATTTAGTTATTACCTACGTTGTCACTAAATGGACAAAAGAAATTTTTATTTTTTATTTTTTGCGGATATGAGTTTAATTAGACCTCAGTTTTAAAGTGGTATGTTTAAATTTTATTTCATTTTCTTCTATAGGTTTTCCTGAAAATATTGATGTATAATGTGTCATAGTTCAGCCAATAAAATTGTATTATTTCCTGTAATAATAAAAGCCTTGTGCAGAGCGTTGAATTAGCTTAGCACTGAGGACTAATATAATCAGTACTTGGAGGGTTAACAATGCATAATATTAAAAGTATTTAATGTTGATAATGTTTGTAATTAATATATTATTATTGCAGGAGGATTTCAAAGAATACTCAGACGCCCTTGTACAGGGAATGGAAGATGGGTGGGTTAGGCCAGTTATTGCAAAAGAGTACAAATTAGAAGAAGCTCAACAGGCTCATCAAGATATGATGCATAAGCATGGAGCTAAAGGGAAACTAGTATTTGTAATGGATCATTGATTGTTATTGCTCTTAGGGCAACTTGTTAATATTTAGTGTTGTACAAACATTTTAACTTTTAATTTAATTTTCTTGTTACATCTGTTGTTAATAATAATAACAGGAAGATCTATTCTTTCCTAATTTGTTTTAGTTTAAAATTATTTAAACCATTTGTATTTATAAATGAAATGTTTGGTTACATTGAAAATAAACTGGATAAAAACATTGTACATACATTCTCATGGCCATACTCAAAACCAAATACTAATAAATAAATAAACAAACAAACAAATATTTGTCACTATCTTTCCAAAAATGCAAATTTCACCCAGAGTAAAAAATTTTAACGAATTATAAACATATTAGAACAAGGTTTAAAGTCTTAAAATTGATCCAAGCTATTTCGAACAAATTATGGAGGGAATGTGTAAGTTAATAAAAACCCAAGAGAGTCAAAATTACAATTTACTTACAAACTATTATTTATTTCAAAGACAATTTGCACACTATTTTGCGTTATAAATATTCATATTTAATGAAGTAGTTAAGACCGATTTTGAAATATTTATATATTTTTAAAATACTTCATTCTTAGTTTATTTTCACTTTTTAACCAAAACTCCCAAACCGCCATTTATCGAGGTATAGCAAACAATGCATTTTGTTTTGATCCTTGGGGTAAATTTGATACAAAAATATGTTATTACCGATATCGAAATTATAAAAATATTCTGTTTTGATCACCCCAAATTTTGAGGTAGTAAAAGTTGAAGAAGTTTAAAGATTTGGGTTCCAAAATTTGACCACATACCAATTTGGTCCATCAGTATTTACATTGCATGGATGACAAACTTGACATCAAACTACAAACTAATTTTTTTGGCTCATGAAATTGGATATATTTAAGCTTCAAATTGAATATTTCTATGAACTATTGTAAACTTTGCATATTTTGACCCATCACACAATTAATTGTATAATATAAATATGTAAAAAAGTAAAAAACTGGAAATATAATCAAATACAGTTTTATTATAGGCATGAAGATTCTGACATTCGATGCATTAGCATCAAGTATATTACTATTGGTTACCAATGCAAAGAATATTTAGTCGAGGACCTTAAGAGAATTTAGTGTGATACTATTTGACTTTTGATTTTTGTTCTGGACATAAAATATAAATATACATATATATATATATATATATATTGTTGTCATCTTCCTTTGTAGATTTGATTCAGGGTGAGGGGGTAGATATGGGGGCCATGCTTAGTCTTTGCCCTGTAATTCAAGAAACATTAGTATAATGTTTGTAATATCTTAAAGAAATAAAGAGGACACCAATATAGTGTAAAACAAACTCAACTTTTATTATAGTAACTGAAATACAACACAAGATTTCTAGTCGCAAGGTTCATGGCTACACGGCTACAAGACTTCTGTTTCTACAATCTTCTTTCCCTTGTGACATGCAATCAAGTCGCTTATATTATATTATAACTTCAATATATTACAATTAGGGATAGAACAATGAGTATTGTATGAATGACGTATTTTGAAATAATTCACGGGCAGTGGAAGTTTCCGCGCGGCTGAGGTAATTGACACGCTCTACCCTGTGTTTTACTTAGTTGCAGTCAAGTACTGTATTATGTATTATGTATGATGTAATTATTAATATGTCAGAGTGTAACAAGTGTCGTGTATCGGCATGGGTCGGTAGCGATTGCATGTGCGAATTATCACCACTCGTATCAGCCCTGCGGCTGACTTTTCTCTGACTCCGGGAAATCTGGATTTTTCGGAATCCGGACCTGCTGTCCGTCACAATAGTCCGGATTTATGAGAGTCTACTGTACTATAAAACACCCTAAAACGGTCCTTCCCAAAATCAAACATCTTCCGACCGAAGATCGTATTCTCATCAGAGATCTTTGATATATCAGTTGAGCTGGAGTGGTGGTGTCATTACAAACCTAAAAAAAGAAATATTAACAATAGTGTACAAAAAGTAAAATTTAAGTGAACTAGTTATTTAAATGAATAAAAATAATTTCTTCTTCTTTAAATACATTAATTATTGATCTAATTATTATACATTATTTATAATTCAACAAGCAAACTGAAGAAATTAAAATATTATATAAATATATTTTAGGTAAAAAAGAAACTAAAAAATTATGTACCGGTATGGTGATATTTTTTATATATTGGGTGGCTTTTTTAACTGTTACCTTAAAATTTGTCAACATTTACATTTTTATTGATTTTTTTTTCTTTATGTGTAAATTTATCTAGGTTATCATCAGGAGGCCAAAAGGTTCTACTGTAGTTAAAAAAATTGAATGTTTATTTATAATACTCAAATAACAATGCTTACCTGTTACATTTGTTAGCATAATCTCCTATCAACAGTCCATCCATTTAGTTTCTCTCAAATGTTGAGAGTTTTTCAGAACTCTTAAATCTTGTGTACTTCCTTTCCACCTTGCAAGGTGGTGAACTTCAAATGTGCCCCAGCCTTTCCCATTACATTAATAGAATAAAATCCTTTTCTTCTTTGTCAGGTGTTTAAGGACACATTAACGGTAACCGTCGACTATACTTAACACTCCAGGGAACCCATACTTGTAAACAAATTTTAATTTTGTTTCATTACCGTAGTTCCCTGTAGGATTTCTTATATACTCTGCTCTCATTCTTTGGCATATTAGAAATACAATTATATGGATAATACTATATGTTGTTCACTCACTTGTTTTTAACAAATCTCCAGTTTCCCTGTGATACAACCCTGTGGCAAAAAAGCGTAAAGCGATCAGAACTTGTTTCCACTTTGGTATTGCGTGAGGAGCTGTGGGGTCAATCGGTTGCAGTCTTGATGACAGAATTCATTAAAGTTTACTGGTGTTCCCATTTAAAAATCGAAATCATTCTTGAAATTCATCCTACATTAGTAAATCGAAAGGGTTTTCAGCATACACATTTCATCTATGTGGTACATTTCTATGCAAATAATCGAGGTAATTGGAATAATCCCTCTTATGACTGCAAGAGCCAAACTATATTGATGGTAAGTGTAGCCAACCTAAACTCTAGACTTTAACTTAAATCCTGCTCTCATCCAGGATTAAAAACCGCACTGAAATGAGCGAAAATGAAGTCCTGAACTTACAGATAGATCCAAGAGTTTCATAGATCTGTTATTCCCGAACCCGCTTGGATCTAACTTAAGTCCAGGGTTTTGTAAGGCCGGGACTCTCAAATGAAATTGTAAACTATAGAGTTTAGCTGTTGTCTCAAATCCTAGACTTTATAACGCCCAGACTCACGAACCCAATTTTATAAATAGAAAACTGAAAACCAGTTAGCCTATAACCCTGGAATTTAGTAATGTTAAATCCACGACTCCCGAATCGGCCCTTAGTGTAAGAAAATAATCTGTTCTGTGAATTTAAGTAATGTGATTTAAAAAGAGGGAAAAAGAAATAATAAGAGACTCATTGGAGGCAGGGGGTTTATAACAATGAAAAAGAAATTGGAGGGAAAGGAATTGGAACTGGAATACCAAGGCAGACAATTGAGATAATTTGTGTTCGAACGATTTTAAATGTATAATTTTATCCATAAACAAACAAAAATAAATTAAAATATAAGAAGAAAATATTTAATCATTTTGTTTACAATAATTTAAAAAAAATTAGAACAAAAAGACATTCCATTTTATAGAAAATGAGGATTACAACTTTAAAATTATTTTTATACTAAACTAAAAACAAAATCACAAACAATAATTAATTAGGCAAAAATTGTATACAATTTAACCACATGTTTTTAGAATACTATGGGCTGAGAACACAAAATTAATAATTGTTACTTCATTTTAATTTTAATTTGAACAGCTGATTTAAGAATATAATGGAGTTACTGGGTTTTGCAAAGAAACCTAATACTTTCCTTGGGCATTGCATTGAAAACAGATGATTTTGATTAAAAAGAGAAAACTAGATTCTGCATTAAATTTAGATTATATTTGTACTGGAAATACTTGGTTTTGTAAAAATGATTCTGAAAACTAGGCCTATATAGGCTAACCCAATTGTCATATTTTGGAGATAGTGGGTTTTGAAAAGAAGCACCACAATTATACAATTTTCTAGTTTCTTTATAATATTTTCTTGTGTTTGATTTATTGGACAGCTTTGTCTAATTGACCAGAACAAAAAAAGTAATTGATATAGTTTAATTGGACATTTCTCATTATTGTGTACTGTATATAAAAACTAATATACAGTATTACAGTATTTATATTAACACAATATTTCAAGAGTATAAATCGACTCTCTTTATCAAGTGTAAAACTTAGAGCATAAAAAATAAAAATACTAACATAGCCTAGTATCCTAGGGGCGTGTTGGAAACTAAAACTAAATCTAAACCTAAGAAAAGAACTCAAGCCTAAAATAAAGCCTGAAAACGTGTATCATTTTTTATATACACAAATTATGGCAAATGATTAATATGAAACCATATTAATAATATGAACAATCCATCATTATCAAATAAATTTAAAAACGGAAGAAAAAAATGAAAGTTGCTGGATTAAATTTTTATCAGCTATTTCTACACTCTTGTATTCAGCGTTATGCCATTGTCTTAATTTCAGAATACAGTATAAGTTATGATATTTGCTAATGTGAAGTTGGACAATTTTTACTTGCTGATATACTGATAGTATATAGAAAGTTAGGCCATGAGATGGGTAAAAATAAAAAATAATCGTTAAATTTTTCGAGAATGTTTCTGTTTTGATATCCAAGCCTGAGCCCAAAAAGTGATTTTTGGAATGATATCCATTTTCTGTGCAATGCTTTATGGCCCCAACGATTATGGTCAAATTTGGTATGTGGATGTTTTTTTATCATAACTCGAGGTATTTAATTTGGGAGTAACTGTCATAACAACAAAACTCAATCTTAGGAGTTCCTCAAAATTAAGATATCAGAGCACTAATTACTAAAGAAAATTCGGTAAAACATCTCATTCCTAAAAAAGTTATTAAGATAGGAACAATCATGTAATCTCCCTCATCTGTTTTTTCCATCAGGACAAATGTAATTATTCACTGATAATGTTGAATGAGCTAAAAGAAGCAATTTCACAACTAAAAAATACTATACCAGGAGATCATTAGAATTTCTTCCGCCAATCGGAACGCGAGTTTCAAACGTGGGCGTGTCTGTTGATTCGATCATCTATGATCTAAGAAGACGTATAAAATTAGCGATGTTTATTTGGGGACTTGGTTTTGTTTTTAATTCATCCTGAATTACTCGTGAATCCTATGTATTTTTCCAAACAAACTTTTTGATGTATTAGATTCCGTTCTATCCATTAAAAATATTAGTTTCTTCCGATAAATTCTTGTTTTTTAATAATTCTCGTGATTCTGCGGTCTCTTGTCTATGATCCTCAGACTAAAGTTTTGTAAGCAGTATTTTAAAATTTGGATATTTCTTTTTAGATGTCGAATCATGGTCGTCTGATAATTTTCCTATATGGACGGTTTAATTTGGAATAATTTTGAGGTGGGAAACATGGTCTTTACATGTCGGGAAATAATTTTAATTTAAAAAATTTCTTATTGCGTTCCAATAAGCTACCAGCTGATAATGGTTGAATATTGAATTATTGGAGTAGACAGTAATACTCGCTAGATCTCATTTACGTCGCTCCTCGTTTGAATGACATTCCTCATATATCTGATCTGCATACACTGAATGTGTTCCGAATCGTTTCAAAATGCACAGGTTATAGTTACGGATTCTCCAGTTTCTTTTTAAAAAATTAAGTAAATCCTCTGATAATAAGACGCCAAGACAATAAAGTCATCCATGAACACTAATCGTAGCCGGATCTTGTAAACTAGGTCAAGGGATAGGCAAAGCATTTCATCATTGCTGACTAAACAGAAATCCGCAGAAAATAAGAGCCAATATAATATTACTCAATATTTAATTAATACAAAACAAAGTAAATAATACTATATTTAATTGATACAATACTTATATTTAAAGTAGTTATTTGTATTATTGTTAAAGATAATTAGGATCTAATAACAAATTACTTTAAAATGAAACTAAACACAAATATACACAGAATTTGGTTGTTGTTACAAACATTATTCTAGTAGAAAAAACCTATTCATAAATTCCAATGTTGGATCCTCTTTTTCAGAAAATTATGAGGATATTGAAAAATGTCTTCCGAGACAGTGATTATTAGTTAAATAATGTCATTACGTAGGATAGTATACAGTATACACAGTACTCAGTGGTGATGTGGTGAGTGATATGAATTAATAGTAGCGCGTTCGGCCAATGACCAAAGTCTGTGTCAGCTGTGTCTATTTTTTACTTGGTAATCTTAGTACATTACACTATTACAGTATATAAGTATCTTAATAAGTATACCAAATTACAACTTTTTTGACATCGTCACTCATGCTAGATTATAAAAAACTCCTTTTCTAAAAATCTTAATGAGAAATCAGTTTTTCTTATCTAATAATAACGTTTGCTATGGGTAGTATTATGATAGAAGTAAGAACGTTGCGTTCAGTACATTCTGTTGTTAAATTTTTAATTACGAAGTCAAGATCTTACTGTAAAAGGTTAGATGGTTATATAAACTTATTAACTTTTATCTGTTAAATTTACTTATATTATTAACTACAAAATAATAGGCCCACGTTAAGAAAAATATATTTACATATTTCATTAATTTTCTTAGTGGTTTAAAGGCGGAAAAATCTCACATATTTGAAAATAATTATTTTTCTTGGAAATTATTGAATTACACGTAGGCTACATTTCAATAGTAGGCATACATTATACTCTAAGATGAAATAAATAGTAGTAAAAAAAATCAGAAATGCAACAATTTAAAATTGTTTTCCAAATAACTTTTTGACCATTTAAGCTTTAATGGTGGTTTGATGTAGGCTAAATATTTTTATTTCGATTAACATTCTGCATCCTATAATACCTCTAAGAACCAATTTCAACAATAAATATAGGTAGTATCCCTAAGAATAGAAAGTTTGCAGGTTAATATGCAGGAGAGTTGTCTGATCGATTTAAGTGCGAAATCTCAGCAATTTCTCTTCAAAATAGTATTTTATCCATCATTTCAATACTTCTTAAGATGCTCTTCAGTTTTGTTTCATAATTCATTATATCTGTCCGAAAACAGCGATTTAAAATGTTTTATGGCAATTTGAGATTATTTCGACAAATATTACATCAATTAAGTATAAAAATTGTCAAACTAGATATCATTTAATATCAATGATACCTAACCACTAGAGAACTATAGGTTAAGGAAAGTCATAATATACCTTACTTTACCTATAGTTCTTTTACTAGGTCTGGGTTTCAGAGAAGTAGTCATCATGAATCTTATATCATAGAAGTGTAATAATATAAACTTGTATAAGTGATGAAGTGTGCATGCACCCCACGAGTGATTTCAATATGGCTATAAGATTGAATATGTTACAAATTAGTCAATTTCTAAGATTGTTAAGTAAATAGTGAATTATGGGATAAAAAACCACTTGCTTTGAAAAGGAGTATCGAATTGATGGGAAAAAAATGCTATTTTGAAGACGAATTGACAAGGTTTTGCACTTAAATTGATCGGACAACTCTCCTGCATATTTACCGAAACTTTAATTTTATAATCCTAAATTGGGCCAAAAATATCTTTTAAATGTTCTAGTATTTGCTTTTGCAATGATTTCATTAAAATTTTGTTTATAAGCTTCATAATAGATTGATGCATAAGTAAGCACAATTTCTATTTAATTTTCAGGTGTATATAATGCTTGCATGTGTAATTGTTAAATTTTAATTTAATGAATTAGTAGTCCATGATTTTGAGTATATCAGACATGTTAGGTTAGGTTATTATAATAATTTGATAAAAATTCAGACTAGGATATTGAGATAGAAATAATTTTTCTTCCATATTTATTTAGTAAAAACCTTACTTTGAGAAATTAAAATGTAATTTCACCGTTATTTTTACTTTATCAACGTAAAAATTGAAAATGAAAACTACCAAATAACCTACACATACATATATTTTTATAAATATTCATTGTACATTGTTATCGGATTTTGTTATTAAAAAATATGAAATCATCAACTAATTACCTTGTATTTAAACAATCAGATCATATTATTTGTCGGAAGACACGTTTCTAGTCCCATGTTTGCTATGTAGGCCTAGATATTATAGTTGGAATTTGCAAGTCCATATTTCTTTTTAAAATATTCACTTTTAAAGCCTATATAAAAACAATATTTTTTGTGGAAACTTAATTTTTAATCTTGACATAAAAATGATGAAAAAAAGTAACTTTTAAATGTTAAATATAAATGACAAAATGGTGTTTGTAAACAAAACGTGGACTACTTTTTAATCATCGATTTTAAACTTCTAATATCAACATTCGTTATTGAATGATGTATATGCATTGAACGTCATAGTAGTTCTAGTTTGTAATATGAAAATAACGATTTTGATAGTCGTAATATTGTATATATAATTAACAGTTGAATTATGTTAATATAATAAACTTAACCTTATCTAACCTGTCTTTTATAAAAATGACAAGTTACTTAAAGTTAAATTCTTGTATATTTATTTCACATTTTAACTAAATATGACTTACCAATTGGTATATACTACAATGTAATATACCCATAATACAATGTAATACAATCAGATCCTCTAAATATAATACCAAAAAGTTGATCTCTGTGCCCTTATAGTAAATGTTATATTGTATTGATAGTTAAAGGGTTAGTTGGTAACCCATGTAGGATAAATTGGTTTAAAATAGTTATAACATAGGTTTTCTTAACCTCATTATTGTGTATATCAGTATTTTATTGTCGTTGGTTAGGCTTTTTTTTTTAAGTTAATTTTTTCTGAATTTTAATAATAGTTCTATATAAGCACATTATAGACCCTTCTTAGCCTATACCAAATTTCATGCCCACACCTTAAGTTTTGTGGCCACTTTTGTGCTTACGTACAGATGACGACAATGACAGATGGTGATATTTTAAATCATTTTTGCTGTTTCCCGAGGACATGAATTGTGAAAATAAGTAAAATTACTGAGGTCAAAATTTTTTGCAATTACCTAGTTTATGCTATTTATCTCATTTGTACAATAACTACAATAAATAATATAAAAACTTTTGTGTATGGTTTAAAGACAAAAATTATCTTTCAAAAATATAAAATAGAGACCCCTTGCTATCAAATAGGCCTACTCTTAAATGGGGGGGGGGAATCTCTATTCTATCATCTGTTATAACCTCCACCTTTAAACCATAAAAAAAAAAAAAAATTAAGAAAAAAAACTGTTAGTATCAGAGTGGGAAGAGAACAAGAGTTTGTCAAAAGGAAAGATAAAATACAGTGATCTAACCAAAGACAGTTCATACTTGTTTGTCTCCTTCATAATTGTTTCCAAACACACAGAAATAACTGCAGATGGATCATTTTCATTCAGTACAGGGCAACAAAATCCTTCACTGCCAGTGTAGGGAATTTCCTGTAAACAAGCTGTCTAAGCTGGTTATTTTGGGGTGGAATCTCTTCCTCAACGCCAAGGTCACTATCACTCTCTTCTGCACTTTCGTCGCTACTTGTTCCTAGTTCTTCTTTACTCAAAAGTGGATCTTATGCAGACGTACTAGACATATTGGACATTGGAACACACACAAACTTGTATATTACACTAAAAAACAGTACTACACACGATAAACACAAAAGTCACATGAGCTGGAAATGTTTGTATCTCAACGAAGATGGAGGCCTATACCAATAGTGCACACAATAAGAACCTCCCTTTTTCACAGCTAACTGACGCCAGCTGGTGGCAAGTGCGCACATGGGTGCGTTAGCACCACCGCTAATTGGCGGCATGTGCAGCGAAGATGTTAAATCAAGATCTTTGCAACCGTTGGATAGATCATGGCAGCAACTTCATGGATTGGCCTCCAAGATTCCCAGATTTGAATGTAAGATAAAAAAAAAAGAAAAGTTTATCATCTAATAGCAATAGATGATGAATTATTGAGGCTGATTGAAAAGGAATTACTGGTGCTACAACAATTTTTCAGAAGTGCTTATGATTCTTTTTTGTTTTATTGCTATCACGGCATAGCTATTGATGGACATCAGTTCGAATAAAGGTTATTTTTCTTGATTAAGTTTTACACATTTTCATGTTCTCTGCAAATTAACAATTGTAATGGTTATGCAAATAAAATCATTTTGGTGAAAATGTTCCATTATATTGTTATTGCACCATTTTGTTTTGTTTGACCGTAAAAAAATGAAACTTGAGAATCCTTTTTTACATTTCTATTTAACATAACTGTATTGTCAAGTTTGTAGAGTGTTCTATATGTCCAGCATAATAATTCAAAAATACCGACCTCTTCGTGGGACATCCTGCACATTTTTATTGATATATATTTTTTTGAAAATGCTAAGAAATTGATCAGGTGCCATAACCAAGAGTTTTATTATTCAAAATTGTAGTGTTGTTCAGTATAAGATAAGAATTTGACTATATCTTTTAACCTAATTGTCCTTTTTAATTATTAAATTTTATATTCTATTTTTCCTGTACTACTAATTTGTCAATTCTCTATTAATTGGAGCTTTCATTATTAATAGTTAGTTGAATTTTACGTAATGTGTTTATTTACACATTCATTTTTAAACACTTGAGCCCTTGCCCCCACTCTTGCTCTTGTGAACTTTAACTTAACAGTTTTGTACTGTCTTGCTAATTTCAATTTCTAAAGAAATTATTCCTTTTTAAATGGATTTTCCATGTATTTAGTTTCCCTGGATGGATTTTCATTTTATAATCGTAATTGGATTCCATTTCTTCTTTGGATTATTATAAAACTTGACAGTGGCGGATCTATGGGGGGGGGGGCTTTCGGGCTGAAGCCCCCCCCCCAAAACCTTTAAAAAACGTTTTGTAAGAAAATTTAATGTTTGCTCAAAAGCACACAAGGCGTTTGCGGTTCCTTTACAGCGACTAGTGATGAAGACAATGACAGTGTTAGTTCTCAGACCATCACTCCAAGTCTCCAAACAAAAATTCCAACTGTGTCCCCGTCATTATTTATTCATGTCTAGCCAGTAGAACTACTCTGAAATATTAAATGTACGATGTACTTAAAAATAAATCCTTTTCACATTTTTAATCTGCCTTTTATTAACTTTAATGTATTTCATTAGTAAATTAGTAAACAAAACATCCTGAAAACCTTTAATATGAAACACACGTTTTTACTCCATAAAACAACGTTAAACTACTGTTTTGGTCGCTTCATTATATGAAAGTCCTTTCACAAAATTTTCCCCTGTTCAGCCCCCTCCAAAATAAAATTCTAGATCCGCCACTGAAACTTGAATAGTAGTCATACCTTGAAAGCAATACAAGTTATGGTCCTTTGAAGAGTCCTATGTTTCTCTCTCTTAATTATTTTTGATCTTAATTAAATCAAACTTGTTTTACTGGATTCACAACATCTTTGGTTTCACAATGATGTAACTTTTTGTAGAAATAAAAAAATCCTATTTTTGGCGAAGTTATATAGATTTTTGTATTTGCCTTTTTTGTTAAAATCGGTTAATATCTTTTATGTTCTTAAATTGCCATTTAATCTAGTTCTCACATTGTCTTACAAAAATATTATGTTAATTTTATAATTGGTCATGTTTACTTTACTTAATTTATTCATATTTTATTAGTATTTTTAATTATTTGGTTATTTTCCTTTACTTTAACATATTTAAAAAAACTACTCATCCAAAATTGATGAAACAATTTGTCATTTCATATGTCTTATGGATCTCTATCAATTACAACCATTAAAATTTGAAAATATATTTACTAACCACATTTAAGTACAAAAAACTACTTAGGCTGAATTTGTTTCATCAAAATCACCCTACATTTATATATTTTCGACCGTTATTCTTATCACATTTTAGTTTATCCTTTTGGTAGTACAGTATATATATCTTTCCATAGTTAAATTTTTAAAATGCATTTTCTTAAGTTACTTTTTCATTATAATTTAAAAAAATTAATACTTTCTTAATTTCTTTTTATGTATTCTTTTTTATGGTCAGATTTATTTATTAATATGAAATAATCAAATCAACTTTTAATTTAAATTAAATTTTCCATTGTTTCATGGTTTATACGTCTTATCAGCTAGTTTTAAACTTGGTTATCTGCTTGAACCCTGTTCTGACTTCTTCATTTTTCAACTTGTTAAAAAAATTTCTTCATTTTTATAACTTTTAATAATTAAGCGGATTCTAGCCTGTATCAAATCTCCACCCAACAAACTTTGCAAGTTATTAATCAACAGAGTAAATAACAATTGGTTCAAAATATACCATTTTTTGCTTATTCAACCAAAGGTAGGTGGTTTTTTTATGTGTACTACACTGTATAGGTGTTTAACTTGTTGTTTTGCTAATTGTCAAATAATTTATTAAATTATATAATCAGTTAGATCCAAAATTCAATTTTTCATTCGGTAACTTATCTGAGACACTTTTATAATATTTATTTAAAATATTCAAAGTCTTTTCTACTTATCCATTGTAATGAGCAACACTTGTGGAAACTTCAATCACCATATTGTTGTAGTTCATTACCAGGAGGATTTCTGTGCATGTGACAACTGAAGATAATGACTTAGTCATTAAAACTTTGTCTTGTTTTGCATTGTTCAAATAAAAGTGTTTACTGCATAAAATTATGTTTTCGTTTATTTGATGATTAAAGCTTTGTAATCATAGTTTGACCCTCTTCTAATTTATGAAAATAATTACATTATTCTTTATGGTTTTATATGTAGGCCTACTATTTGTCAAATGTCGGGAATGGTAGAGTAAGTTTTATTGTTGTTTCCGTAATTGGGTAAATACTCTGTAAACTACTTTCTAAACATTTATTTATTTTCATTTTTACTGTGGTTATGTAAAAAATAAATAATTATTTACAATCTTATAGCAAGTGTCAAATTTATAATTAATTTTATAATTTTAACAAATATAAAAAGAATTTTATATACTAAATAAATTAAATTAACAATAACATTTTAAAAACAATTATAACAATAATACTACAGTAATTAAAAAAATAACTAAAGTAATAAATAATAAAATCATTATGAAAATCAAAATTTTAAGAAATTAATACATCAAGAAAATCCCTTCATTGTAACTCCAATTGCTCTAGAATATAATGTATTGTCAGATAACATTTTATTACAAGATAAATAATAGGTGTAATAATAAAGCTATAAAACAGGTGACATTGTCAAAATCAAATTTTCCACATAAATACAGGGTGCGGCAAAAAAATGATCTATTTTCTGCGGCGCACCATTCAGCGACAGGACGTCTGGGGGTAGTGGGGGTAGGCTTGTTGGAAAGCCTACATGATGCCATTGTCAGTAGTCATGGAGCAGTGGTCGCTTGAGCAACGCGCGTTTGTTATCGAGGCGTATTTTAAAAGTGGCGATTCAATCATTGCTACTCTGCGGCAGTTCCGTGCGTTCTTTCAATTAGGTCGACATGGAGAAGTTCCGTCGCGTAGCACAATTATGCGTTACCTTAACTCAATTGATGATGCGATACAATTTACCATGGAAGTTGGAGAACAAGATCAAATTAATTTCTTAGACTTAAATATAAAAATTGAAAATGGTAAACACAACTTTAGTGTTTTTAGAAAACAAACTTTCACAGATAACATTATCCATGCTTCATCTCGGCACCCTTTAAATCATAAATTGGCAGCTTTCCATTGTATGTTGTATCGCCTCATCAAAGTTCCAATGTCTGACTCTGATTTCAATAAAGAACTAAGTTGCATTAAACAAATAGCTGTTAATAATGAATATGATGTAAATATTATTAATAAAATGCTAAAGAAAAAACTTAAGATGAATGCAAGGCAACTTATTTTTCCAACTTCAGTTAAAAATAGTGCTAAATGGCGGAAAGTTAACTATCTAGGAAATGTTAGCCAAAAAGTTGGAAATATTTTAAATAGGGAAATAGAGTGTAGGCCGGCATTTTATTGTAGTAATAGTTTAGGTAAGATTTTAAATAATTCTAAAGATAAAATTAACAAAATGTTGAGAAGTGGTGTACAGTATATAAGATAACTTGCAAAATTTGTAATTCATGTTATGTAGGTCAAACAGGACGTAATTTTAAATCTAGATTAAGTGAACATGAAAGAAGTTGGCGGTTAGGATATGAAGATTCCAGTTTTTCAAATCATTTAAGAATACATCAAGTGTCTGATTTTAATTCCAGTGTAGATTTTAAAATATTACATTTTGATAATAAAGGTAGGAAATTGAATGCTTTGGAGAGCTTAGAAATTAAAAGAATAAGATACTGTAACCCTAATTTAGTTTTAAATGACCAGTTAGATTTGTATAACTCTCCATTAGTAAAACCTTTAAAAGTTATTTGTACTTAGAACAATCAACTGGTTTTCCCAATATGTATTGTTCCTATGGTCATTGCCCAGGCCGGGTATTTCCCCAACCTTCCATTTTTGTATCCTAACTCCCACCCTCTAGTTTTAGGGTTTTCTTTTCTTCAGTCTGTAATACAGCCTCGTCAATGCCTTAGCAGGCGAAACCATTGGTCGGCTAGACTAATAAAAAGTGGATAGTACAAAATAAAAAATTGTGTTTTATTATCTTTAAACATGGAATTCCACCAAGAACCATCGGTCTCAACAGTAATGGAAAAAAAAAAAAACTACACTGTAAGGTAATGTAAAAGAAAAACAAAAGACAGGACTGTGAGTTGTGGAATGAAGGTAATCAAAAATAAACCCTATTGTGTTATTAAAAACCAATTTCCAGACAAACACAATTTTGATAAGATAATTCAAATGGAACCTCTTCAATACAAGATTTAGGCTATCTTATTCTTCTCTTTTTCTTCAGTAATAACTTGGTCATGACCGAGTGCACATCCTTATATAAATATATCAGTTTTATTTTAATATTTTTTAACGTAATGTGTTCTTGTTACTAGTGTTTATATATATATTGGTATGCATCAAGTGCAAGAAATATTAATGTTTGATAATCCATGAAGGAAGAGATGAAACGATCGTCACGTAAAAGAAAAACAAAAAACAGGACCATGAGCTGTGGAATTAAGGTAATTTATATATTTTTTTAGTTGTGAGATTACGTTTTCCTACCACTTCATCTAAGCCCTTGTAAGTTCTAATTGTTTTACATGAGTTTTCTTTGTAATTCCAAGGTTGTTAAATGTTTGTACTCTTATTTTTCAGGACAATTAGTAATTTGTTGTTTTTTTGCATCACTTCTGCTTTTGTTCTGTTTAATAGTGAATGATTCTTGTATGTCTTCATCTGTAGTTATTATTAGTTTACTGCTTTTATTTGATTGATCCAGTACACCTATGCTAATGCTCCCGGTACTTGTTCAAAGAGAGGCAAAAATAGCTCTCCCATTGTTTTAATTGAATTTTCTTGTTATTAGAAGCTTTCTTATCAACTTTCTTCTTCATATCAGTTTTCAAATTTAGCAGTAGGTTTTTAGTTTGTTTATGGATATTGTCATTCTGAGCTCTTCCTTTTACCTGTCTTTTAATTCTTGCCACACTATTTCCTTTTTTTTTTGGTGACATTGATGTATTTGAAACTATTGTGCGATCTTTTATTAATGTCACTAGACTCATACTTAGTTTGTATGACAAATGGTCTGTCTAAACTTCTGTTTTTTGTTTAGTGCATTTCTCACACTTAATGTCTGTTGTTTATTTAGCAGTAGGCCTACATTTATGAACAGATCAGTTCATCATCTAAGTGATAACTTTGATTTTTATTAAGACATCACTTATTTTGTTTAGTATTCTTTTGATATTATGACATAACTCTTACACTTTCCAGACTTCTCTTGAGTAAGATTTAACAAACGCTTATTCATAAAAAATGAGTTGTTTGCTGACACCTCTAAGAGTACTCTTGATAGTGGTAAGTGATAGCTTATAAGTTTTGTCTTACTTTAATTCATATGATCCATTTTCTTGGGAGGAAATAAGAATCACTTGTTATAAATGCTTTTATGTTACAAATGTTTAAAATTCTAAATTTTTTTTTGAAATTATAGGTTTGAACAATACTGTGGGATTAGATAAACTGAATTCAATATTGTGTCTACTCTCTTCTACTCTTTAAAAGACAAGACTCTTGTGTCTTGTGTACTTTCTGGTATATTAATAATTATGTTATTAATGTAAATTGCAGAATGAGAGCTTATTCTGGTAGTTTGTTAGGAATAAGTGTTAAGAATAGTTGTTAGGTAAAATTATAAAAAACTATCAAATATAATTTTTATTCTAAGTCCCAAGATAATACACAGAAGGCAGCCTATTGTTATAAAATATATCAAAAAGTGTCGCAATAGCTGGCAAAATACCTAGTTCAGTAACCTGGAAGGTATATAAACCCACCATGACCTAAAAGGGGAGTCAGTTATATTTGATCGGTAATAGCCAGAGGTTCTGTTCATCGGTTTACAAGAACATTGGTCGGAACTATTAAAGGGATTCATTAAAATCAGCTTTGAGAACATTATGATCAAAAACATGGTAGCTGGTACTTGCAGAAATAGAAAGTCTTCAAATTTTTTAAACACAGTCATGACTGGACCAACAACAGTAACCACAGATCCCCAAGGGCAATTTCTTCAATCGGCGATATTTTTCATGGTGTTGCGGTAGGCTACTGTGACAGTAAATGAAGAAATGTACACAAGACGGTCAAGATGTATTAAGAGAACAGAAACAAATACTTTGTAATACTCAATTGGCTATGTTAGATACTAGAAGAACTAACTGTAGAAACCATGTATCCACAATATGACCATATCCTAAACCTTTTACTTAGAGACCTCAAACTCCTAAACAGAAAAAACAAACCATGATTTTATCTATACCTAAAAGAAATTTAGACCAATACTATCTATCACCTATCAACTACTTTCTACATTATAACTCCACAATCTGTGATTTCAACCATCAAGATACCAATCTACAAGACATCCTACTAAAAACTGTACGAATACATACTGATACCATTAAACTTGAAGAACCATACATACAAGTTATCACCAGAGAGAACTATCATTGCCACGGACAGAACATCACTCAGAACAACCAATGGAGCGAAATAATTAAATTGACTGTCGCCCACAGAACATGGAAATTTGTTTCTTACTACGACAGCAGATATAGGGGTCAATATCTGAAAGGTTCACCACATAACTTCTCAATGGAGGTGATCTATACAGCATAGCCCAGAGATGCACCTTCCACTGCTGTCCAAGCAACGGACAGCCCATGGTAAATGAAATCACAGACCTATTCACCATAACCAACCCTACTACCCAAACCCATTTAAGATGCAATGAGACATCCCACAATCTAACCTCACCCTAGGGAATCCCAGGCACAATGGAAATCACCCTATCATGTTACTGTTCTTTAAAAGAAGGCCGAACCATTCTGATGAACAATTCACATGTGATAGCAAAACATCTATTAAATCCATGATACACCACGTACTTTTTATTTCATGGACTGTCCTCACATCCTTAGTAATAAACCTTTTTCTTCACAAGACTCCTCTAAATTTCTCTACACCTCCCGACCTCCTTAATGACAATGGGACATTATCTACACCATCATTATTTATTCACAACCATATTAAAGGAAACACCTTCGAACCGGTCACTCTTCCCAAAAAAATGGCCAGACATGATGGATACAACATCCCTAGAACATTTGATATTAGGCATATAAGCATTTACTTTAACCATTGCAATTATTTATTTAGAATTAAAAATATATGTAATAAATAAAGTAATCAAACTAAGAACACCTGCGAGAGATTTTTCCCAACGAGCATGACATTTATCAGAGGGAAGAAGGTGTTGTTAAGAATAGTTGTTAGGTAAAGTTGTAAAAACTACGAAATATCATTTTTATTCCAAGTCCCAAGACAATACACACAAGGCAGCCTGTTGTAGTGAAATATATCAAAAAGTGTTGCAATATCTGACTCTAGAGAATATCCTTAGTTCAGTAACCTGGTAAGGTATATTAAATCCACCTATATTAAATGACCTAAAAAGGGGATCAGTCATAATTGAATGGTGATAGCCAGAGTCTTTGCTCATCAATTGACCAAGAGCATTGGTCAGTCATTATTGAAGAGACCAACAGTGACAGCCAGAGGTTCTGTTCGTTGGTTGACCAAGAGCATTGGTCGGAACTATCAACAGGATTTATTGGAATTAGCTTTGAATTAACACTGTATTCTTAAATGAAAGAGATACATGAAAGTAGACTCTTTTGAATATTTTAGAATAATAGTCAGCTTGCTCTATCTTAGGAGTTAACAATAAAGGGGATTAGATATCAATAATGTATTTCTTAGAATTATATAGAAACTAACCACTGATTGCTATATGTATTTCATGTTTTCATATGTATTAAAATCTGAAATAAATAACTTTCATAATAATAAATGAGATAAAATTTCGTTTCTAACAAATAGTGCATCGGCTGTATCTAGATAACTCATTTATAATCAGCCCTATCTAGAGAAATTTAATTTATAAGAAGATGATCTAAAATTTTCCTTGACACCAATGGTACTGTAAAAGTAAGTTAGGAAAAGTTTCACTTATTTTTGAGTGTATACTATTCTTCATTAAGGTAGTGTTGAATTACCAAAAATGTAAATATTCTTACACATTCTTCCTTTTATAACAAAGCATATCTTCAAACTTATAAAAAAAAATCAGAGTATAGAGAGATATTATAAGTATATTTCAAGATTGGGAATATCAATGAAATTTAAAATTCAATTCCTCAACAAACATATTTAGAGTGATCTCTTGTTAGGAAAAAAAATTTTAACCAGACTTTGCTAAAATAAATGAACCACCTCGAGTTTAATATTTTCTACAAAAAGATGGTGCAACCATACCTCGAATTTTATCTAATATATCTGTTTGGTCCTCCTTTAACCAATGTTATTTTAGACATATATACAGGGTGTTTCTGTAATGTGCGGAAATAATTCAGGGGATGGTTCTATGGGTCAAAATAAAGAAAAAGTTCCTATAAACATATGATGAAAACACTTCTTTTTTTTAAGATATCCACCTTTAATTTTTTTTTTTTTTTTTTTTACTAAATAGTTTATATCTCTAGAATGGCTTAACCTATTGAGTTGAAATTCATCAACTCAATATTGGTGGCTATTGGACAGTAGCCATCAATGTAAAGACATAGTTTGAAAAATAATCACCTTGTTCCAATAATCTGTTTCAAATCACGGCTATTTAAAATTTTTTAAATGGAATTAACTTGAAATGAGTTATTTTTATTTGAAATATTTAAATGGCCGTCATTTTGAAATGGATTGTTGTAACAAGTTGATTTTTTTTTTTAACCAACCTAATATTATGAGTACTGTGCAAAATTTAAACTCAATCGGTTAAGCCGTTCTAGAGATATGAATTAAGTAAAAACAAAACAAAATGGTGGATAGCTGTAAAAGAAGTCTCCTCCTACTCCTGAATATTATAGGGGATCAACCAATTATATTAAATTTATTATACATATATTTCTATAACAGATATATGTTGTAGCAACTTTTTGAATAATTGCAATTAAAATTTGATTGTCTACTTTGATCCCACTATCACTTTACTTTGTAAACCACTTGTCTGCTGTTCTATAAAGCTACGTATTTCACTTTCCTTTATAGATTACGTGTAGTCCATACATAGCGAACTGGTCTCTTTGAATACAGTAGAACCCCTCTTAACCGGTATAGTCGGGACTGACACCCGGGCCAGTTGCCCGTTTGACCGGTTAATTCGAGGTTCCCGTGAAAAATCGGTTTTCGTTCAAAGAAAGCTTATTTAATTAGGTAGCACTAAAAATTATGCAATAAAGATGTTATTGCAACTCATTTTGTTGTACATAAATGTATCGTATATATTATGTTATGTATATTATACATCAAACATGAAAAATTAAACACTACAAAGCTTTTTTACAGATTCCCCTCTGTCTAGTCTTTTGACACATTTAACCGCGTCTCAAACGAAACTAACACACGCTTCCAAGAAAACTGAAAAGAAATGTTATATTTTCCATAATGTAGGCTATACTAAATTGATTCGTGGAAAAAAAGCGGCCCATCAAACGTTTTTGTCTGTGTATGTCTGCTATACCGACGGGTGCCAATGCCGCGGTGTTTTTATGCCGCCGACAATGGGATATCGCTATCAACAAAGTCGTTTGACTCGCCGCTGCTTTGGTGCCGCCGACAATGTGATACCGATATCGACAAAGTCGTTTGACTCGCCGCTGCTTTGGTGCCGCAGGTGTTTTTACGTCGCCGACAATGGGATACCGTTATCGACAAAGTCGTTTGACTCGCCGCCGCTTTGGTGTTTCAATTACAATTTATTTTCGGAAACTCTCATCCAACCAGTACACTACGATATAGGCCAGTTAATCCGAGGACCGGTTAATCCGAGGCCGGTTAACAGAGGTTCTACTGTATTTGCCATTTTGAAAAAACCGAACAATTTTTAAAAGTTTATTAATATTAGTTTTAATTATTTCCCTATTTACAGATTAATCTGGCATCAAATTAAATGTGTGAGGTACAGTTTAAATAATTACAATTGTATGTCAAAGTTTCATGAATATATCCTTGACGGTTCATATACATCCCAAGCTGTATTTTGTGAAATGTCATTTGCTCCAGCTCACACAATCTTCCGGTCCCTCCTCGTCATTTGAAAATCTGATTTCTGATTCACCAGAATTTGATTGGTTTTCGCCCCTGGTCGTATTCTCCAGTCACATGAAACCCTTGTGCCCAAAATATTTTTCAAGGTCATAGCTATTCTTTTATGGCTTTCCCTACATCAAATACAGGGCTCGATCTTCTATATCATTCAATTTGACTCAATTCTCAACAGAAGACCAATCCAAGGGGTACTTGCTAATACAAATGCAGCATTTCTTTTGGGAAAGGTTAAATACTCATTTACATATCCCTTGTAGCTTATATTATAATATCCATTTACATTTAAAATATTCAAATTTTTGAACAAGATAAGAGCACATGAAGGATCACTGAGTAGACTCCCATTATCTGGGTACATCTTTTGTTTTCCGTAGTCAAGTCCCATGTATATTAGTCACAATATGTTCAAAGCTTTAATTAATCCTTCTGCTTTAAATACCATCTTCTTTATGTACTTCCTATTATGATTGAAGTTGATACCTAGGTATTTTTGAGTCCTCCCTGTCATAATGTGTTGTCTAATTATACTGTGATGTCAGTGGGCTACTTCTTGCTACCTCCTTTTTATGCTGGATCAGTTGTAATTATTTTACTCTTGGTCATTGGTTTCAATATGCGATATTATAGCTGATTAATGTTGATCATCAACAATGAGCCTTTTCTAGTCCCTGATACTAAGAAGTCATCAAATTCTACAAGGAATATCTCTTCCGGCACCATTAATTCATCATATATCTAATATATTCCATAACATTGACCAAAGAACAAACATCTGTGGGATGTACACATCCCAATAAATCAACCTGCCTGTCCTCAAGATATATAATAAAGTATGGTGGGATCTTACAATCCTCCAGTTCTCTCCCTAGAAGACACTCTTGATGTGTTTTAAATCAAATGTACCTGAAAAGAAAATCATATAATTTTTATTTTCTTCAAATGGACTCTAATGGTTAGGATTAAATTAAATTTAATTGTAAATTGTTTCAAATAGATTGTTTTCCTCACTATATTCTACAAAATCCCAGTTAGATAGTTACCATCTTAATAAAACTAAAAAGAGCTATCATTGAATGTTAACTATAACCCCACTTTTCCTTTTATTAATTTTTTTTCAAAAAACCATTAGGGTGTAAGAGGCCAAGATGAAGTTTCAGCTAGAGAGCTTATCTTATAAATAAGACGAACTGTTTCCCTTCTTTAAGAAGAGTTGCAAATTCTTACAAATTTTTTTGGTTTAAATTCTCAAGAAGAAATATGTTAAATTTATAAAATTTTTATCAAGTACAAGAATTACAAAAACACAAAAACAAAATCTGAGGAAATCTAGGTTTTGTTGAAAAGATACACATGTTGGTTTGAAATATGCTTGTATTAAAAAAAAAAAAAGAAAAGTTATTTTATATTTCCCTTACCATATTATAATAAAATTTACAATTTAAAAGTTATGGTGGCCACCTAAAAACTAGGTCTAGAAGATATCTTAAACATTAGTTACAAAAGTTAACATCCTATTTGTATCACTACAAACCGGCTGAAAAGCTAGCACTTCTGAATCTTTATATGCCCTAAATTAAAAAAAAAAAACCCCTTCCCAAGTTAAATAGTTAAATGTCTTCATTAACAAAAATTAATTTAAATTGCACAATTTGAATAAGTTAAATTTCAGTTCCCAAAATAAAAACTATCTAAATACAATTTATAATTAGTTTTAAAAATTATCCCTGATTATCCTGAAGAAATATTTTACCTTTAATCCAATTTAGATACTTTTTAAATGGTCAAAAAACTTTGATTGCAGCCTAATACTGCCCTTTTGTATGGTAAAAATATTAAAAAAGTGTGTCAATAAAGTTTTAGTGCAAAGTCAATCCGGATTTGGTGTTGTTGTTAAACGTATTGGGTTAGAAATTTAGAAAGATGTCACCTTAAACATTCAGTTTTGATCTTTTTACACCTGAGATACACAAGTTATGTCCGTGAAGCGGACATCTCTCCTTACAAGAGGATCAGCACTCAGTATATGTCTCTGACTATTTTCAAGATCTTACAAATGCTTGAGGAGGGTAACCTTAAACCCTAAAAAAAACCCATAACAGGAATATAATGTGAACGTTCCTGAATTACAAAAGACAAAGAAAAATACACAATATTATTATTGTGCATGACTTTCAAAAACATTTTAAAAATTTAAATCTATTTACTGTCTTCATATGTTTTTGTTTAAATACTCAAATATAATTTTGTCTTCTCTTCACTCTTTTCAACCAAACAATAACTTTCTGATCACAAATATGAATAACTAATTTACAATATTAATTAGTGATTTCCTTTCTTTAAAAAAAAAAAATTACATTACAACCAATTAATAGTTATTTTTTCAAAATCTGTCTTAGTATCAATATTACTTCCAATAGCTAAAGAAAAATTTTCTAAATCATCAATCCAAATGAAGTTATAATTTAATTAAAGGTTCTTTATAGAATTTATTGTTAAAAATTACATCTCAAGATTTTCTTTAATTTCAATTGTAACAATAATTATAATATAAGGGTTTTGATTTTACTTTATATTAATGCTATCTTCTAATCTTGTTGGGCGCCAATTTGTAAATCTTTGTTTACAAAAAATAAAAAAAATAAAAATTTAAAAGTTAAAAATTTTAACAATGAATACTAAAATCTCAAGGGTCATAAGTTCTTTTAAAACAGTGTACTCAATGGAATACTGGATGGAAAGAATAGAAGTCCTTTTTATACTGAAATGTACATGTTATTTATTCATATAAAACACACATAATAAGAATACATGTAAATAAGCAAATTCAAGCAATATATTTTAAGTTAACACATCCTACACAGTTATTCCATTATATTCAAGTCTCAACATTAAAAAAATTAAGTTTTATTGACTTTAGTCTTCAGTTACAACTTCTTAATGAAAAGAAGAAAAAAAAAAAAAAAAAAAAAAAAAAAGAAAAAGAAAAAAGGAATTCAATCTTACTTCTCATAAAAAGAAATTGAATTATTATAAAGTATATTCTTTACAAAAACAAATAAATCTCAATTAGCTAGTTACTTAAAAAGACTTTAACATATTAATTTTATTTTGAAATATAAGACATTGCGTTTTATTAATCAAAAAACATCAAGTAACAAATTCAAACTTATTATATTGAAAAATTTCTAAATTATTACAAATACATATTTTATTTTACATAGTAAAAAGTTTATACGTGCTATACCAAGACACGTTTTCTCTTTTTAAACAGAACTTTTCCTCTAAAATCACTTCTTCATTGTCCTGCACGTCTGCATGATGATTCGCCAATCTCGCTGTAGCCGTTACATCATAAGTCCACGCTTCATGTTTTACAACGACACATTTATTGTTCATATTATGAAAATAGTACAAAATAAATCATCAAATTGTTCTATTTCTTACTTTGAAACACAAAATTAAATTTAGTCTTTATAACATTAGTTCACCAAATTGCATAATCTTTTGTTAATGACCTATGCAAAATTCATTGTTCAAACTATATCACTCCAACGTCTATACATAATTGAAACTGTATTGCATTGTTTCTTTATTGAAATAGTTCTCACACTCTATAAAACACACTTTTGATATTTTGGCTTTGTGCTATAAAGAACACGTGTTCACCAATGCTGTCTATTCACTTTAAATGTTCTACAGGTTAAAATATTCAGTTCTACGCATTAAAAATACTCAAATTCTATTCACATATCGTCTCATAACAATTTAGTAACGGTATGTCTCATAACAATAGTCTCATATTTGTTACATATTACTAAAGAAAAACACTATTACATCACTTTTCTATTGTCTAAAACCAGATATACCGGTCCGAAACAAACGCAGTCTTGCCTCAAGATCTCCATCCAGACTGACTGCCGTGTTGGGCGCCGCTTCAATCCCTTCTTTTGTCAAACACGCGTTTTGCACTTTTCTTAATTACAATGTTTATAATAACTCTAATTATATCTATACACAGAATAAATTTCTCTGATCATCCACTACCACTCACTTTGTTTTCAAATTTTGTCTCTTTTAAGTTATTCAAGAAAAACCAACGCTGTTACTTGTTTAGGACACGCCCCTTCAAGCCTCTGCCAATCAAGCCTACCAATCACTTATGAGCTCAAAGATTTTCGCGTTATATTCAAATTCAAAACTGTACACTATTACACAATAATGTAATATGCATAAATCAGATTTCATTATTTTTCTAGTTCACAATACAAAACTCTATAACTAGTAATATTTGAGTTACTCACCACATATAATGGGTTTCATTAAACTTTTACACACTTAGCACATTTCAAACCATAATCAAAAACACAATTTACAACTATTGTTGCATGGACTATCCGAAGAAAAAAACTTTTGTTGTTAACTATATGTTGTCTCCTCGACCTTACATGAGTGAAAGACCTTTTACATTAAGTTAAGATAGGATGCTTCCCCTCTTTTACCTACATCTTACCACTTATTGGATGGTTTGTTTTGACCAATGAAAACTGACAATTCAGATAGGGTGATGTGGTATGACTAGAGAGTTAGCAATTCGAACACCGATCCTTTCCAAATGTAAATTTTGCCCTCCAATGTTTATATTTCCATATAACCAAGGTGGAGTACTTGTTATTGTTGTTTTTTTCCTGATGATTTTGTACTTATCTGAGCTTTTAGTTCTGTTGAAATAGCATGGAAGGATTGTTTAATTACTGTGGTCTTCTCAATATTTTGGGCTGGGTGGTTCTGAGGAAGAGTTTGTATTTTTTGATGTTTAATCCATACGCATTTTGAGATATATAGGTCTAGAGGCTCCACTCGTAGTTTTATCTCCATGATAAAAATATTTGTGGTTCTGCAGCATCCCAAACATATTCTCAGTGAACAAATTTAATGTAGCTGGCGGCAGTATCACTCCAGACTTCACAACAGTATGTTATTTTTGTCTTTATGTAAGCTAGATAGAAGGTTACAAGTATCTGGTTCCAAAGTCTTACTGGAGATGACTTTCAAGGGATTGAGTCTCTTTGAGAATTATCTTTGCATTTACTGAATATGTTCTTTCCATCCTAGTTTGGGATCAAGGATCACCTCTAGAATCTTCGGATTAAGGTTGTATTGTAGGTCAGAGCCATTGAGAGAGATCATTGGTCTGAAATTTTTTAAAAGGTACCTTCTAGTAAAACGAAGGTCCCTGTCTTGCTTTCAGAATTTTTTACATTTTAAGAATTTTAAAGTAAAAATAAGTAATTGGAAAAGGCACAAATAAAACATGATTACAATAGTTACAATTAGAGTTGTAACGGATATCCGGTTAATATCCGGTATCCGGCCCTTTTTTTTAGTATCCGGTATCTGGCCGGATAGTTGCAACTATCCGGCCGGGTACCGGATACTTAATTATGTAAATGAAATTACATAAATAGGTGATCTATACTTCCAAATAGGTGATCTTTTCGTAGCGGTCGCCATTAAACTACAAAAAACTTCAACCACAAAAAACAAATACCGAAAAACTCACTGACAGACCGTTGAATACTAGTGTTTGACGCATGAACGATACAAGCCGCCCACTCCTACGGTCCAAGAGACAAGTTCGTAATTGTCTTTCCGTGAATCATCGCTAGAACTACACACACTATCTGAGTCGGATATCCGGCGCTCCGGCCTAGAACCTCACCGAATATCCGGTATCCGGTATCCGGCCAAAACGACTATCCGTTATATCTCTAGTTACAATATTAAAACAATATAGACTACTTTAAAATAATATATTCAAACATAATACTTGTGCATATATGGGTGTAAGAATTTAAAGTACCGATTATTTTAAAGCAATTTAAAAATGTAGGTTATTATCCTACAGTGTTTATTTATTCATTAACTTTTCCAAGTTAACACAATATGTAACATATTCGGCTACATCGTTAGTTATGTAATTTAAATGATGGGTATTAAGATATTAACTATAACATTTTAATGACATTAACTCAATCACTTTATGCATACGCTCATTGAGATGCTATCATAGTTCTTATTGTAGCTTATATCATATTCCTCTAACAACACTGTGAATATACAAATATGCATAAAATCATTGCCAGTTCAGTTATTTGTTTTATTTTATGTTTTGTATTAATACATGCTCTCCCTGAAAGGTATGTTAAGAATATTTATTTTATTATTAACATCTTATATTATGTTTATTATTATTTTTAATTAGGATTTTTTTAAATTAGTTAGTGCAAGTAGAATAACAGTTAGATTGATTGATACTAAACCCATAATTTCATCAATAATGTAAGCCAAATACAGCTGTTTCACTTCAGTAACCTCTTCCAAAAGTTCTCTCTTTAGCCTGTCTCCTAGGAATTCAATATTTTTCTCCATTAGCTATTTCTTAATGTGACCTTTTCTTGTGTTAGTGTGTGGAATATTCTTTACTTTCTAAGAATGATAAGGTGCATTATTCATACTATAACTGTCATGAAATCGAGATGAGGAAGCAACTGCTCTGTAAATCAATTTCATAGTTCTAAATCATATGGTACGATCCATTTCTTCATGGTTGTTAGCTTCTCTTTTAGCCAGAAACTCCATTTTTGCACTTTCAGTAAAAACTTCTTTACTTGTTGCATGAGGGCATCTTTCATTTGGTTTTTTTAACCCAATAGTAAACCCTGCAAAAAGCATCCCTTGGCATGTTTATATTTTTATCTTGCCATACTTTATTGGCTTTCTGGCCGACATTCACCCAAGTCTTGCCAAAAAAAAACCAGCGGCATATTTTCCCTCTTATATTTCTTAGATAAGAATGTCATCATACAATTATGCCATATTTTTCAATTAATAAAGCTTTCCAGTTTCTTTTTTCAAAACAGAAGGCTGAGTCTTTTAATAATTTTCATGAAATTGTCCTTTTATACTCAGGGAGACCAGAATCATTGTTGACTTCAGTTAAAACCATTGCCGGTGTCAGAGGCGTATTTTCTGCAAAAAGAAAGCATAATCTTTCACATACGGTACAACTGATAATGAATCTATCATACTTAAGATATCAGCTGGATTTGTACTCAGTTTTCCTATAATTTTTCCTTGTAGCCACCACGTTTCCTTTTTTGGGTTCACTTAGAAATCCATATATACTGAACTTTCACTAGAGACCATAGCCTTACTGGTCTCTTTCATCCAAAACACACTTTCATTTGGATATCTCTTTTTAATATATTCATAGATGTTTAACACTATGTTTTCCCATTAACCCTTTTAATAGCTTTTCATTTTCGCAATGAATCCATTGTTGTAGAACTTAACTACAAAATAACTATTTTAACATTACAATAATTAATCTAATTACCATGAACACAATTTAAATTACAACTTTATAGACACTCAGAACAACTATAAAGCTTAAGTACTTAAAACAACTGATAGTATAAAAACCAAAGATCCAACTGACATAATGTTACAGATGAGAGTAATAAACAATACAGACAATGATAACAAACAATAAAAACACCATATTTATACACTCATACAGATTTATAGCCTCTTTTGGGGTACATCCATCATATAACACAGCAGGCAATCCATGTCATAAACATCGATGGGTACGACAGATTTATTTATATTTTCCGACATCCTGAACTACTGAGTAATAATTTTGCTTTATTGTTGAGTAAGAGTGTATTGTGAAATTAAAAAAAAAAAAATCAAATAAAAAAATACTTCACCTGTATAAATAAGAGCTGTTGCTGTATTTAATATGTTAACACAAAATGTACAAGAGGTTTATTTATTTTTTAATTTGTTTAAAAAAATTAAATTTAGAGAGATTTATTCTATTATTTTTATATCTATAATTATTAATACAATTGAATCTTTTACTCTTATCCTATTTATAATGAAACATTATAGTAATTTAGATAACATTTTTATACACAAAATACATGTAATATAATTTACTTAAAAAGTATTGAATGTATTATGTAAGTTCATTAAAATTACACTGTGTTTACTATGTAAAATGATGAATGGACATTTTAATAAAAAATGCATGTATTTATTTCAACTTCCAAGCATTATTTCATGCTCATTTTTTAGCATACAGTTATCACAGCCTAATGTTAGAAGTATCGGTAGTCGTGATAGTCTATAAGACTCGTGCTCTCAATTAAATAATGAATGTACACATCAGGTTAGAGTTTAGATAAGGACCAATTAAATGGTTTAACAGTTATGACAAATTTGTATAGGTTCCTTTCTTTCATAAATAGTACATTTTTTTATTTTCATAAACACTTTAAATTTATAAATATTTAACACACAATTTTACTTCAAAAATAATATTATATTCTCATAACAATAAATTTGTAATTTAACTGGATTAGTTAAATTTATTTATCACCCTCGATTCTTTGTTCCATTATATATTATATCTTCTCAACATGTAACAAGTTATGTTACTTATAGAAGAAATAAAGTTTTATACAATAATATTATTATTTCAAAACTGTGTTATATTATTTTAAAAAGATTATTATGGTCTAGGACAACAAAAATGAGAGCCGTCCAAATACATTCCTTAGGAGGACCTTCAGTTCTACAAATTGATTATAATCTACCTATTCCTAAGCCTACAAAAAATGAGGTAATATTTTACTGATTTTTTTAGTACTATTTCTTTATTTCGTAAGTTTCACTGATATTATTGTTGTTATATAATAATATATTTTAATAATATTGTTTGTGGTTAATTATATATATATAAAGCAAAACATTATGTCACATTGAATTTACAGCTTAACAAACAGGTAACCTATTAAAATAAGGAGTCTTCTATTTTTATATTTTCAAAATTACTTTTGAACCATAATTTGTATCTACAGCTGATATATTTGGTATGTTGATTTTGGTCATGAACCTTCAAATTTCCTCAAAATTGTTTGGGTCAGTTTTAAATTTACTGTTTATAATTATTTCTTTTAAGTAAGCTACATAGTAATGAACGAAAATAGGCTTCCACAGTAATGTCATAAACATAATATGTATTAATTAAGGAGGCTTTTAGCCTCCCCATTCTAATCTTCTCATATTTATTATTGACAAAGTTTTTGTATTGTTTTTCCACCATTTATTGTTATTGTTATTTGTATTATTTAAAGAATGTCTGTTAAATTTGTCTAGGTTAATGTAAAGTAACGACTCAATAATTCATAGTTGAGGAGTATAATTATTAATGTTTTTCTTTTTAACATTGTTCCTGAAAAATAATTATTAACAAAAATAAACAGCCACGAATATTACACAAACTTCTCACACTCTTACACAAAATCAAAACCAATAGCAACTCTAATGATTTTGAGAAAATTTTTGCTAAAATGTAGATTCTACAGATATAAACAAGCTTAATAATTCAGAAATGTAAGTTCAGAAGTTATTGGTTTAGAAGAGAAAATGAAACAAACCAATGTGTCAAATGGTAACTAAAAGAAAATTATGTTTTGCAGTCATTTAGATAAAAACCTAAACAAACTCA
The DNA here is from genome assembly GCA_963513935.1 of Aphrophora alni. Classification (NCBI taxonomy): domain Eukaryota; kingdom Metazoa; phylum Arthropoda; class Insecta; order Hemiptera; family Aphrophoridae; genus Aphrophora; species Aphrophora alni. The sequence goes on along the minus strand of OY740766.1, from coordinate 114,964,073 downwards.
GTCAGTGGTCAAGTGTTATTTCAATATTTTCCAATTTATTCATGAACTTATAGTTTTCTCTTACACACGAGTTTTGATTAGAAATCTTGTCATTTCATGAATATTAATTTTTTTCTTTTGTGTAGATTTTGAGATATTACAATTTGTATGTTGGTATATATGGTTCATTTTGATCTTTTTAATTGATAAAACCCAAACTTACATTGGGGGAGGGGGGGAAATAGCGTCAGGGTTAGAAAAGAAAACCTGGTCAAAAGAAACCTGTTAAGAGAGAGGAAAAAGAGGGAATTAACTCAAGACTACGTGAAGAAAGGTGTAAGATCCAACTAGGGTCCTTCAGGATTGTCACATTCTTACTAATTATAAGGACGCCTCAGAGGGCACCAATAGGTTTTATTTGGGTCATTAGAGAATATATTTTAGCACAATTTGATCAAAACTGTTAGAGTTGGTTTTAAGAAAATCTTGAGTTTTGGTCTTACATGGCAGCTATACTCAATTTTTTAAGTTTTTGGGTTATTGAAAAAACAGAGAGAAACACCTCAAGGTATGAGTACATCCAATATATCAAATTTGTTTGGGCTGTAGAGTACTTACAGACGACAGATATAATTTAAAAATAATAATTTTATCACAGGTTGCTTTATAATGGACATTTCCATTAAAAACACAAACATTTTTTTGTTAACCATAACAGAACTTTTCATACATTTATATGAGAAAAGTAAAAAGAAACATTATAGATCAACTTGCGATGATTTGTATCATCTGCAATCTTATCAGTATAATAAAAAATGTTATTAAAGTGACTTAGATAACCTGTTTAGCTGTTACATCAGTTTCTCATTAGCTTTACTAATTATTTAGCACATCTTATGCAAGACTTAAGGTTATTGAATATATTATTATATATATATGTTGTGTGTTTGGATACATGATGTATGTGTGACCCTATTAAATCTTTCACAATTTTTCGGATACTTATATTAAATTTTCAAAAGTCATCTAACACCATTCAGATAATTCACAAAGCCTGTGCTAGATTTATCAAATGGAGTGTGGGGTATAGTTACCACAAGATATTAAAGCTTTAAAATGGTTAATTCAGACCCAATTTTGAAAAGTCAGACTTAGATATATTAAATTAATGAACTGTTTGAAATTTTTTATTTGTGCTGTAAACTGTTGAAGTTAATAAACACTATAAATACAAGTAGTGTAAACATATTATTATGTTATATAGAGTGGTGTCAAACCAACTGACACCTTTCAAAGGGTCTTAAAAAATTGAATTGAAATATGAAAAATGAACAAAACTACTTTTAAATACATTGAAACATGCATTATCCAGTATTTTTAAACTTATTTTTTGAACATCTTTGCAAACATTTTTTAAAGTTTTTGTACACACCAGTAGAGTTCCGGAGAGTTTATAACCAAAAGTGGTGGGGGTGGATGTCCCTCCCCCTTACCCCACCCTCTCTCCTCCACTTTGAATGCCATTTTTCATCGGCCATTTTTGTGGGCGCCATTTTGTGACATCACATTTACACACGTTACACCCTGACATCTTGCTCTGTGACGTCAGACCCTTAACTTTTAATTTCCCAGTAGCATTCAAACCAATGAAGTCTGGATTTGAAGCCAAACAGTTATCGTGCATAGTATTATTCATTGTATTTTTAAGGGAGTATATAAGTGGCCATGTTTGTTGTTGGTAGTTCTCGATTGTCATAGTGTATTTTGGATGCTACTAGAGTGCTCCACATATTATTTTAATTATGTTTTGTTACCTACAGTAGACAACGATGGTTACTGCTCTTGTGAGCGTTGTTGTTGATAAATACAGTACCATTTAATAGTTTACATTTTTCGATACCAGGTTGCACCACCACACATTGGTTTATTTTTCAATGATGGTATATTCACCTACTAATGTGTGATATATTTATATGATTTATAGTTCCTCACATTGGCTACTAGATCCGCAGCACTGATGTTAGTTTCGATAGTAGTAGTTTAGGTTTTTGGAAAACAGAGTGCAGCACAACAGCACACAGCAGAGTACACTGGAAACTGGACCACTTGACTTTGAAGTCAATCGTGGTTTTGGTATTTTGTAAGAAATTACTACCAAGCAACATTTTGTAAGGGAGATTTGGGGCTACTAGAAAGTCGAAATTCCAAGATAAATTCTCTAACTACTTAGGTAAAAATTCAGTTCTTGGTTTTTAATTGTAAGTGCAGTTATTGCGTCAGGAGATAATTTCTTAATTAACTTAGGGAAGTATCTGAGAGTAGTAAAATTTATTTGGGAAATCAGTAAATAGTAGGATCCGGTATCTATTAAGCATCCAGCTTGAAGAGGACCAATGCCGACACCTGAGGTAACTGTCTTCGAGATAGGTATTGTTAATTTTTTAATCCCTTCCTGTAGATTGTGATATGAACCTTTGGGATGATGGATGATGCTGATCGACTCTCTGAGCATTCTAATTCAGTTTAAATGTTGTGTGGGATGATCGAGGGACTTTTTATCAAGGCCTCGTGGAATGATGGTGGGTGTTGGTATTGCGATGAATGGTTATTGTTATTATTGGTTAGTAGTGCTGTATTTTGGGAGTAATAATATTGAGTAAACATCAAGGATGGGGGATAAGTTACCTGGTGGATTATACTGATGAGAGTAGCAATCAGAGTTGTGTCTCTGGGAGACAAGAATTGGACCAAAGACCCATGGACTTTGGGTTACTACTATGTGGCCTGACTACTGACTTGTCTGAGATTGCGAAAACAAGTTGTAAAACATGAAATCTTCTGTCCCAGGCCGAGACGGCTGCCCCAAAATCAAAATTCCTACTCTGCCCTCCTACCATTTGCAGCGTAAATACTAATTATAATGGGTGGTATTGGAAATGGGAGGGTGCCATGGATCTTGTGGTATAGTTGATCCGGAACAGCGTATCACAGCCCAGACCTGTGACCAACAACTCAACACATCTGTCAGCCAGCTCACATTAGATGAAAACTAAATGATAAATAATAATTTTATAATAATTGTTATCTTAAATATATATACATATCTTAATTCACGTGTAAGGGCGTGATCTACTAAATTAGTTATCCTAACCGTAAACACTGCCCAATATGGCAGACTACGATTTCATTTAATCACAGTTATTTAGCTTAGCGTATAATTTTCCTGGGGGTCTTCTGACTCATCCTAAGTACAGCTAGTTTGCCATTTGGGGGGGGGGGTTGTCCAAGAGTCCTGTTCCTCCTGTCCTAGAGACGGGTAACACACAACTGGTCATTTTTTAACTTCTTACTGCATCTGCAACTTAGTTGCTCAGTGGGGGAACAAACTGGCTCATGCCACATTGCGTCCTGTAACCCGCAACACCACGGAACGTAAAAATAAACCGTATTTGGTATTGAAGGAGAAACTGTGGCGAATGAAATTTGCCACAAATAAAATAACTGAGACATAAAATCTCTTAATTAATTTTTTTCCTCCAAGAACTATCACAATATTTTTTTTTGTAATTTGGCTAGTAACAATGTTTATTATAAAGACTATACAAAATAAAATTTTACAGAAATATACAAGGCATGAACCATAGAGTGTCTGCCAAGCTAATTCTCCATAAAAACCAAACATTTTATATAATTTTCCTTTTTTATTCACCATAATGTGCTGTATAACTTAAAAAAGAAAACAGTATTCACTTAATAACACTTAAACCGAAATCATTAAAGTATACAGAAAATAAATAAATGTAGAATGTAGACCTAAGTTGTAATTAAAATACCAAATTAGAAAAAAGCTTCGCTTTTAAATAAGTTTATGTTTTATAGATTTTAGTTAAAGTGAAGGCTGCTGGTGTTAACCCTGTTGACACATACATGCGCCAAGGGGTGAATGGTTACAATCCTCAAGTACCAATAATCCTTGGAAAAGAAGCAGCAGGAGAAGTAGAGAGTGTTGGTGTTGAAGTCAAGGAATACAAAGTAAGTTTATTTCACTTTATATTGTTGATCCTAAATAATAACTCTCAAAGTTCCTTTTCATAGATACAATTTTGATGTACAATATTACAAATATGTTTGTGTAAAAAAATGTAAAGTAAATTTATACATAAACTTATTATTTATATTTTAAGATAATTTAACAATTTTTTTTATAGTTTGACATTGTAAACCATTGTTCAAGTTTTTCAAACACACAACATTATAATTTCAATATTAAATCAATTATGCAATATTATATTTCTTTAATGAAGAACCAAATTCACTTTGAGTTTTTCAAGCAAGCAAACTGTTTTCTTTTAAGTAGCTGGTGGCTATCGTTCTAATCAGCACACAAGCAAATTGAGAAAAAGATAACCGAGTTTCTTCAAATGAGTGAAGTAACTTTGTCTTTTATAAACACCTAGGATGAAGTCAAAAAAATTATCTGATCTTATTTGCTATCTATACTTGTATATTTTGTTTTAGTTTAGTTATTTGTTGTATATGGGAGTGTGAGAAAATAAGTAAAATTCTTAGCACCGTTTATTTTCTCACATTTTGCAAAGCTAAGCCATAATGCAATGGATGTTTTGTAATAAACATGTAAAGGACATCAGCCAACAGTTAAGTAACTGCCCTCTTCGTGGAAGGTCCTTTTAGATATCAAACTTATCTGAGCCACAGACAGTATAGATAATAAGGTAAATGATATTAGAACAAAATATGGTCACAACGGCTGTCTAGTTTGTTGACAATTAATTATTAAAACAAATTATTTTCATGTGATAGCAATAGAAGATATATTCTTACAATGCACAACAATGCAATGAAATAAATTTATGTTATGCTGATCTCAAACAAATAACTCCATATCCTAGCCTTTAAAAGACACATGCATGACATTTTCCCATTTGTTGTTTAAAGACGAAAAATCTTCATCATTGCTTCAAAAACAGAAAGAAGAAAAGAGCATTAAATAAGGGACCCCTAGCTACCGAATACTCTAATAATGGTTGATTCAAAAAAGAAGAAGAGTTGTTGGCTTACATATCTTGTCAAAATTAGTTCAATTTCTTAATTATTGCTACAGCTGTTTCTCCTTAACAGAAGGCATCCTCAGGCCTGGGACATGAAACACAAAAACACATTCACTACACGGATATATGATATGATATGATATTCTTTATTGTCATTAAATGTGAGAAAAAAACATACAATATACACTGTCAGAATTCTAACAAACAATTGTGAAATTTAATATTAGTCTTATTATTATTTTTATTTATTTGCATCATTTATGCACATAGTGCAGCAGTGCTGCGGTATACAAATGTATACTATACATTACTCTTCATACTATACAAAAATTACTCACAACACACAATACAAATACAAAATATACAAGATAGAAATTTTATAAAATACAAACAAATTAAGATACAGTAAACCATGTATACATGTTATCTCATATTAATCAATTATTTGAGTCGTCATCCTGAATACAAAATGCATCCCAGGCACCCAGAGGTTATGAGCTGAGGTACTCCTCCACTGAGTAAAAAGCATTCCTCTGAGTGATCCGCGAAAATTCTTGAAACAACTTTGTTTTTTTTTATTTATATTTTCCGGAAGTTTATTAAATAATTTCAAACCAGAGTAATAAGCGCCACGTTCTAAAAGTTGCAATCTGTGCACAGGATATTGCAACACTTTTTTGCTCTTGAGATATTTATGGTTATGTTGTTTTTCTTCGAACATACTCTGGTTTGCCTTAAAAAAACACCAACATTTCATATATATAAATAGATGAAAAAGTCAAAATTCTATATTTTTCTTTAAAAAAAGATACTACATTCAATTAATCATCCATCACTAAATTTGTACTGATAAATTCATTTGTACAAATAGAAAATTATACAATAGATTAAAATGTATTTAGTTTATTATTTAAATGCATTAAAAAAGATTAGTCGTACATGGATTCATATAATGGATTTTAAATTACTATCGCTAATCTCCGACACACTATACAGTGGGTTATTAATAAACCATTTATACAATTTATTTTAAAGTATTTTGAGAGGAGAGGTGAATATTTTAATTTAGGTGGTAATTTATTAAAAAGTCTTACTCCCAAAATATGGAATTGTTCGTAGATATGTTAAGTCTGCAATAGGGAACATTAATTAAACAGTTATTTCTAGTACTATAGCTATGTACATTTGATCTATAACATATGTCTATTTCCTTAGCCCTAATATAGATTAACAAATCAAATAGATATAAGTTTATCACTGTCATAATTTCCAGCTTTGAAAAAAATGGCCGAAATTTTTCTCTATAGCCAGCATTAGATATTAAACTTACTACTCGCTTTTGAAGCTTCAGTATAACACCAATATTACTGCTATTGCCCCAAAGGTATAGACCATATCTAATTATATTTTGAAAATGTGCAAAGTAAATAATTTTTGTGTATTTAATGGGCAACTTAGATTTTATGTTCCTAATTAAGAAAATAATTTGTGGATATTTTTTACTTAGTTCCTCTATATGACAATGCCATTTGAGATTCGAATCATGTTTTTGAATCATTTGTATTACATGTTGAAAGGGTTATTTTTTGAATCTTATTTTCGTTCAGAAATAAATTGTTCAAGTTAAACCAAATCTTTGCTTCTTTCAAAGCATCATCAGGAAACAAACTATGTATTTCTAAATTACTACAATTTTAATGAAAGTGGTTTTATCGCCAAAAGATAACACATATGAAGGAAAAAATTATATACTACCATAGATACGTAGATGACATCATCCTCATGTTCAATGGCACCAGAAGACATCTGCAAGTTCAATTTATACCTCAATAACATCTACCCATCACTCAAATTCACTTTGAAAATAGAACAAAACAATAGCTTAAACTACCTTGACCTTACCATCACTAAAACAGATGCTAAACACAAGTTCAAGATTTATAGAAAACCAACCCAGACTGACGTATCTATGGTAGTATTATTTTTTATTTATTTATTTATTTTTTTTTTTGAATTTGGTTGTTTTCATTTATTATATAGTTATTTTCTATTTTATTCAAGAATATTTCGACCAGAATACCAGACAGAAGAAAGCCCACAGCCAAGCCTTTATATGTAAATATCAGCATTAAAGGAGAAATAATTTTGTTCCATGCATGCAAAGGTGCAAAAGTTCTATTATCTCTGTACTGGCATTCCTGTCGAGTGTTTTTTGCTATTTCTTAGGTTGTTCTCTGATATTTGAATTGTTTCTTAAATTGAGATATTAGTGTATGAGGTCAGTTATTCCAAAAGATGCCAGAATGGATCTGGGTTTGAATTATATTTTGTCTCTTTTTGATATTAATTCTTAGCTATTTTTAAACTGTGATTTTTTGTTCAAAGGTAATTTCTTTTTTAATTAGTCTTTCTAAGAATTTCGATAATTTATAGGCAGGTGTGTTAATAAAATTTACTATTGATTTTCATAACTCAAAAACCCATAAATTCATTAGTAATAATAATATCCTGATCCATAAAATTAACAAGGATCCAACAAGTAATTTTCTCAAATCCATAAATAAAAAGATTAATTCATGGAAGTATATTATAAACAAACAAAGCAAGCAAGAGACAACTTAAAATTATAAAACTAACAGTTCCAAAACTCCAAGCCCTTCCTAAAATACACAATATATGATCTATGACACAATATATGCATTTGACAAACTAATAAGACCAAAGTATATTATTAGTCCAAAGTATATTTTTTTATACAGTCCTTATAATATTATAATTCATAGCAGTCCTTCTGCTATGCCGTGGACGGGATGCAATCTTGAGATCTTCGAGAAACATTTGCCAACTTTATTCGGGTTTCGGAAAGTTAATGGATTGTGATCCGGATTAACCATAGACAACAACAAGCCAATGGCCCCTTGCTATTGTAATGGTGAACTTTATAGGAGTTAAAAGCTTTATTATGAGCCAACACTTAATCTACAGTCACTAAAAGCCTTTCCTAAAAACACCAATTTTAGAATTGTGTTTCAAGTATTTGCAATGGAGGACTAATCTTCCTCACTAAATTTGAACTCTAGTCGAAAAAATAGCTGAAATCTAAGAGGAATGGGTAGCTGAATAGGCAGTATACAAATCTACTCTTAAACTAACCTCTGGATGAACAGCTCTCTGTTTGGTGTAGATGTGTTTGATTTTGACCACATTTTATGTTTATCAAGCATTAATTGTTTCTATTTACCAAGGAAACAGATTTCATATACTATTACAATTTTTTTTTATAGGACACTTTTTTAATTATTTTAATGTGCACTTTATAAATTCAAACTCAATTGTATGTAAGTTAAATTTAATTTGTAATATCTAGTAATAAATTGTGACATTTAGTAACTAATTATTAAAACATATTTTACTAAACCATGTACGACCAATGACAGCCTAATGATGTACGAAGGCTTAATAAAAACTAAAAGCAAAATACAGAAAGCTTTTTAACACTTGTTGCCATACCGATTATTGTTCTAAATTATACAAATTGTACAAAGGTCACCACTTAATAGTCCTATTTTTGCAGCTGTTCAGCCATTTTCAAGTTTTTTATTTTGGATGGTTATTATCCTTCATCATATATTATACAGTTATACCTTTAAAAAACACTATTACACACAAAAACACATTACACACAAAAACACATTACACACACACACACACATACATTTTCCTTTTTTCCACTTATGTAAAACGTTTAATGATTTGTTAATCTCACCGTATCTGTGATATGTTTGAATGATATGTTAAGCAAATATTGATTTCGTTTTTGGAAGTTGTGTTGTTTGTATGGCAGGTGGCATATGTTCCTTAAATCTGTTTTGAAACGGTCGGCCAGAAATCCTATGTACTATGTGCGGATTACCTACGGAAAAAAAGAACAGCCAAAACAGCTATCTCGAAGAAAACAAAAACAGGACATTGAGTGTAATACAGTTCGTAAACAGAAAACTTATTAAATAAACTGTAGAATTGTTTATGTTTAATTTTTATTTGTATATTACTTCTTTATATTATACTATATTTAAATTTTTTTCCCCGCAGAAAGGTGATAGAGTGATCTGTGCTTTAAAACATGGAGCTTATGCAGAATACATAGCTTGTAATACAGAATCTGTTATACCTCTACCTGATAAATTAAATTTCTCAGAAGGTGCTGCTCTTTATGTTTCATATTTTACTGCATACCGAGGACTAGTCACAAAGTCAGTATTTAATATTTAGTTGTTTTTTAAAAGATATTATGGAAAACAACATTTTTATCATTTCAATAAACTTCTTTATGAATATATTTCGAAAGTTGTGTGAATTGAAATTTTCATGTACTAAAATGGTTATTTTACTTTAAACAAAGATTTAGCATGCTTATTTTCATACTACTTGTCAATGTTTTTACTATATATTTTGTTATTTTATTTTATTTTATTCATATACACAGTTTATTTGCATACATATCTTACTAACATTTACGAAATACAGCATTATTATTTGTATTTGTATTATGTAATTTTTTTATTGTATATATATATATATATATATATATATATAATTTAAATTTAAATCTCTGAAATCAATTCAAATTATTATTTTTCATTCAGTATATAATAGAATTTGAGTTTAAAGTCTATTTTTATTTTGTTGGACATGAAATACAAAAGAAATAGATAGATAGCTAAAGCCTCACGTTGAGGTGCCAAATTGAAATACAATTTGTATTTACTAAAAGAAAAACTGAAGGTTTATAATTCATTTATCAATTTAAAATTAGTCTAAATAAGAAAATTAAAATCACATGAGATCATATTGAAGTTTTAGGTTTATCCATGCTAAATTATTATTATTTAAGAACACATACATAAATTATATAACTCAATATTCTGATAAAAAAAAGAAAATTAACTTTGAAAATCATATACAATTTATTTTAATTAGTCTTCCAGTTCACTAACTTAAGGACACAAATTATTAAAGTTCTTATTTTATTGCAGTTGGTTGTCCAGTTTTTTGCATAAATATTGTCTCTATCAAATTATATTGTTTTTTTTTTTTTTTTTTTTTTTTTTTTTTTTTTTTTTTTTTATATACACAAGAAAATCTGAACTAGTCTTTCTTTAAAGATATACTCTTATCTCAGAGTTGTTTAGGGTTGGTGCTGGCTTTTTCCAAATTTTATGGAAAATGCATATAGAAATCATAAATTAACAAATTTGGACTAAGTCTTACAAGGATAATATCAAAAGAATTGTGTGTATTAAAGTATCAATGAAATGTCTATTTTATCTTATGAGTCTGAATTGAAATTTGATTGTCTATATCAAGTTAAAATAATATATTTTCAAATAATTAACTCCTCGTATATTTGAAAATCCTTCTGAGCAAGGATTAAGAATTGTCTGTGGCAATTAAGTATAAATAGGATAATGAATATGGTTTGATCTCATCCAACTATTTCTTCAAGTTTTCATTTAAAGTTTTCTGTAGTATTTTGTGGTATTTGGACTACAACACACTATATAAATAACCTGCACTATTTAAGAGTTCATCACGTACTGTTTTATTCGACTGAACACAATGATTACTTAGCAAAATCTGTTTCAATTCTTCTTATCAGAGAAAGCATCCTTTCAGTTCAGAAGATGCCACCAATAATTCCTTTTCTTCAAGAGTAGCGTTCCTAAGCTTTGAATTGGCAGCCTCCTGAATCACATGGTCTTTTGTGTATGTTTTTGTGTGTATATGTCTGTGTATCAAGTGAAATATTCAGACAATTATTTATCAATTGATTCTCTGAGGTTTATAATTACTTAATTTGGAAGAATGGGACTCTAGGATACTAAATAAATTACATTAGATTAATAAACAAACATTAGATAAATAAACTTCTTTAGTACATTAAAAAATTATTATTATTATTAGTACATTATTATATTATTAGATAATCTGCATATTTTAATTAATACAAATTGTATTGAAAATCCTATAGTTTTAAAAGTGGGCGTGTCTGTTGATTCTAAGAAGACGTATAAAATCAGCCATGTTTATTTGGGACTTGGTTTTGTTTTTAATTTATACTGACTTACTCGTGAATCCTATGTATTTTTCCAAACACCTTTTTAGATGTATTAGATTCCGTTCAATCCATTAATAATATTAGTTTCTTTCGATTAATTCTTGTTTTCTTATAATCCTCGCAATTATGCGGTACCTTGTCTATGATTCTCATGCTAAAGTTTAATAAATGGTATTTTTAAATTTGGATATTTCTTTTCAGAGGTCAAATCATGGTTGTCTAATAATTTTCCTATATGAACTGTTTAATTTGGAATAATTTTGAGGTGGGAAAGATAGTCTTTACATGTCAGGAAATAATTTTAATTTCCAATTTTCTCTTGAATTCTTAGGCCTACCAGTTGATGGTTGAATATTGAATTGGAGTTGATTGTAATGTCCGCTAGATCTTGTGTATATCGCTCCTCGTTTGAATGACATTCCTTAAATATCTGCTCTACATATATTTTCACTGAATATCTCTCGAATTGTTTCAGACACAATATTGAAATTAGTACTAAATCATTAAAAAAAAGTGTATGTAAATTTATTTAATAATTGTGTTTTTTTTTATGAAATATAAATTTTTCCACTCAAAATACTTTAAATAACCACAAATTTGATATACCATGAATAATTACTAAGTAAAATATAGTTTGTAATTATTTTCATGTGATTTTTAATATCCTCTTCATTTTGAAAGTAATTAAAAAACTAACATTTAACTTTACACTTTTAGTTAAAATAAAAAATAACAATGTTTTAAATGACAGGTATACTATTTATTTGCTTTATTTGGTTTTCATTGATAAATATAACAACCATTCAAAGTCAGTTAATAGAAAATGAAAATGCATAGAATCTTTCAATTCCATCTTTATTCCCCAAAAAATCAAATAAATTAGTTACAATAACTTGTACCTATTTAATTTATCCATTTTAATAAACTCAGTAAGGGGGTTGGCACAAAAGCCTATAGATGTTTCCTATGGTTTCGCATGATAAGAAATGGAATATTATTTTTATTTAAACTGGGAAATGGTTGCAACAGTAATTCTTGGATTACCATACTGAGTGATTTATTATTTGTTGTTGTTGTTATTTGTGAGGTTTGTTCATAAAGTACAGTACCTAAACGTTTCTTGCGGAAACAAATGAAGGAGGAAAGCTGACCTCAAGAAGGGAGGTGGAGGGTACCTTCATATACAATGCATGAATTTTTTGCTACCTACAGTGAGTGTTATCACTGACAGTAGTTACAACATATGAATAAAATATTCAGTACCTCTCAGATTTTCATTTTCTGTGAAATAAACAGTGGTATCACATCAAATTTTGAATCAAGCTAGGTCCAAGTGTAAACATCTCAGAAAAGACAGCAATTTTTAGCTAAAATGCCACAGCATCATTCAAATTAAAGAAGGTACAGCTATTTTTCACGTTTATGGAGAACAACTCATCTTTTGGTAAGTCTTCAACAAGCCAAAAACAAAGTGATTGATCAAGTTAAAAATTCGGTCATGCACTGTTTTGGTATATTCCATCGAGAGGATTTAGGCTTGCATTGAGTGAAATTCAAGCTGAAGCTGTTAATGACGGATTAAAAGCAACTCCGAATGGAAGTCTCATTAGACATGTTGAATATGCTGCTCATAATAATGACACAAAAAAAGGGAGATTTTAGATATGATCAGCACAGATTGAACATCTATAAAATACTCTCTGCTCTATCTGGAGATTACTTCTTTCATATTGTTATTAATTATAAGGGCCAATGGATATTATATTTATGTATTGCATTTTTTTTTCTATAGTTTTGTATTTATGATTGATAACCTGTTTTGTCATTTTGATATAATCTAGTTTACTGGCTTGTTTTATATAAATACTATTTTTCAAAGAGACTAGTATAAGTAAAGTATGATGATGATAATGTGCACTACGTGTAGTCATTATAGTGGAAACCTTCAGAAGACCAGAAGAGGATAATAAATTCAAATATTTTACCTGGAGGTTCTTCGTAGCCTTCATGATGCTATATTGTACAAGTGACCTTATCTGAAGGCTGTAGGAACTTGGCAGCTGTTTCATGACAACATACAACACGATTTCAAGGTTTTTGGTCAAATACAACATTCCTAGGATCTGTTAGACTATCTACTCTTACGACATAGCTCCATGTGATTTTGGTTGTTCTCCAAGCTACAAATGCTGCTGAAATGGACTCAATTTAGCAGAAAATGTATATTCCCCCACTCATAGACTGGCAGCAAATGATTCTCTCTATGGGTAGGAAAAAAATGCGACATACTCAAGACAATATCTTCCACTTCCATACCAGAGGTACTACCATCCTATGTTTCATTTGTTGTTAAAGAAAAATTCAGGTTGAATACTTGTTTTAACAAACCTTGTACAGCAATATGTATAGATCGTTTAGCTATTTAACACTTTAATGCAATAAGAAGTTTGGTATAGTATGCAAACTATTTCCCTCCATGTATTTTTCTTCACACATAACCAGTTCAAACAAGTTTTATTTTAACCCACCAGCATTTTGAGATTGAGATAAAAATGTTTTTCTTTCAAAATTAAGGATAGGTACAATCCAATGTTGTATTTATTGCCTTTCCTGTACAATAATTTTCATTTTTAAATTCATAAGATATTGTATATACTTGCTGAAATATATCAATCTTTTCATATATTATTTCAGTATACAACAGTCAGTAAGAGTCTTCAAGCAAACAAATAAAAATAAGTGTTCATAGTGTTACTAAAGAGCTTTAGAATAGTTTAACAAGTATTTTGAATATATTTTATATAATATATATGTTTGTATTGCATATTCTTAATATTTTTTTTCTTAAGTCTTATATATCCCGAAGAAATAAACTAAAATAATAAAATTGTTATAGATGTAAAATCAAAAAAGGAGAAATAGCTCTTATACATGGTGCCAGTGGCTCAGTAGGGATTGCAGCTGTCCAAATTGCTAAAGCTCATGGTAAGCCTTGTGATTAAAATAATATTTTCTGTAGTTTTGCTAATATTATGTTATATCTATACAAAAGGAGTAAATTGATAAAATTTCATAAAAGAATTTAAGTATTTAATAAATTTTTAAGTGTTTAAAAAAATTTGAGGAAAGTTATTTGGTTTCTGATTGTTGTGATATAATTTATTTCTAAATAATCTGATAACACCAAACCTAATCAAAGTAGTTTAGAACACAAAGTAAAATCATACTTCAAATCAGATATGAAAAGGTCTAAGTACATATTTTAAATAATTTACTTTAGTTTCTTTTATCAGTATGTAGATGATACCTAGCCTAATTATTATTGTTATTAATTATTATATATATTAATAATAACAATTGAACTAATAAGTCAATTTCAGATTTTGAAAATAATAAAAAACAAATACCTGTACTTCACTTTATTAATTTTTCTATACTACTAACATTATAAACATTATAAAACTAACTCTGTATATTGAAGACATTTGTACAGAAGCAGCCCAATTACTGTATAGAAAGGAATATTAAAATATAATTGTGATAAATTAATACCGTCTACAAATGTTGTCAATAAAAAGAGTGTTTTTAAAATTTAATACGTGTAGCCAGTTTAAATATAAATATTTGATAAAATTTGGAGATGAAGTGTTGGTGTTCCATTGGAGATGGAATGATGGTGTTCCATTGATAATGAATTGCAGATAACTCTAAATGCATTTGGAAATAAAGTATTAATAAAAAGGATAATATTTTAAGGATAAAATAAAGCAAAAGCTTAAAGTTTCAAAAATTTAATAGTATAAATGAGCTACAATTGTTTCGCCTTGCGGCATCATCGGGCAACTGATAATTTACAGGTATAGACAACTATTTAAACATAAGTACAGGAAACTGAAATACAATAGAGAAATCGGGAAAGGTAGGGGGATGACCTAGCAGGTAGATAAAGGTTAATGAACTATGTTATGGATGGGTTTTAGAAGAGGTGACGAATTTAATACAATTTGGTCATTTAAGTTGAGAATAGGCCTAAGTGAAATAGATCTATTTATTTCTAAACATTCTAAATTATTTAATCTATTGCTTTTATTTTCTATATGTAAGAGTTTAACATTCAATTTTGGATTAAAACTATGACCCGAGTCCAAAAGGTGGTTAGCAAAGTTAGAGTTTCTATAGCCATGTTTCCAGCTATTTACATGTTCTTTAATTCTAACTTTTATAGATCTACCTGATTGACCTATGTACTCAGAGTCACAATCTTGACAAGATATTTTATAAACTCCACTATTTTCTAACATTTCTTTTTTATCTTTATTATTAACCAACATTTTCCCTAGATTTTTTGTACAATAAAAGGCAACTTTACGATTACATTTAGTTGAAATAAGGTTACTGATTTTATAACTAGTTCTGTTGATATAAGATAATTTACAATATCTAACTATTTCAATGTTCTCGTTATGGGAAGAGTAGACTAAATTTTCACCTCTACGCTTTAACTTTTTTCTTAAAATATTATCTATTAAACTAACATCATACTTATTATTAACAGCAATTTGTTTAATGACATTCAGTTCATCATAAAAGTCATTAGGTGAAAGAGGTATACTAATAAGTCTATGTACCATGCTGTGAAAAGCAGCATGTTTATGGCTGATAATGGTTAGAATCAGCAGGTATAACTGTATCTGTACAAGAAATATCTTATATAAGAAATTTATATAAGATAAATCTTATATAAGATAATCTATATAAGAAATATCTGCTATAACATTAAAGTTGGATAATATTTTATTCCAGCATATTTTTATTATGTAGTTTATATATATTTTCCCCATGAGTTAAATTATATACGAAAAACTTATCAGGAGTTTAATAAGTTGAAATTTGTTTCTACTATCTAGTGTCTAAATCTAAACAACTGCAATGATTTTTTTAAATGTTTAGAGTAATACCACTGCTTACATTGTAGGGTTAACTGTTGTTGGAACAGCTGGTTCACCTGAAGGGTTAGCACTTGTCAAGAAAGTTGGTGCAGATTTTGTTGTTGATCACAGGTTTGTTTATAAAGTTAATTATTTGTGTACTAAACTCCAAATTTGTTCAGTTTTAACTCCAAACATTTCTTTTCCTAAAATAACTTCATATATATTGCCTTATCTATTTACTCTGTTCACTAACCTTAAATTATTAGGGTTTTCATAAATCAATGTTGAAAAAAATGAATCACCCATACATTATTTAAATTTAGTCAAAAATTTGTTAAAACTAATGTTTTAGGGTAAATTTGTGACCAAATTCTGTCTTTCTGCCATTATTTATTATTTTTGTTTGGTATGAAATAAAAAAAGAAATTATAGATGTGACTGTAATAAAGACGACATCTTCTACAGAACAGCTAAAGTGCTTCAATGGGGACTTAAGATTTTGTACATGTACATGGACTATAGTATATGTACAACATTATATACGAGGCATATAACGTCTGGTTTGTATTTTCCATTTATATACTCTACATAAACAGATAGTGGTACTGTAGCATGTTTATAATATAAACCAATAAATAGCTGTTTTTGAGGTTCATAGCCATCCATTTATAATGACTACAGTACTACAATCATCCCGCCAAGTGTGAAGTACAAACAGTAATCTGATTTTTGATGGCAACACATTTGATGTCCGAAATTCACTGGGATTTTTGATATTTCTAGGCCTATGATGAGTGATCCAAAAGTAAGACAGTGGTGCTATTATTTCGAAAAGGGTGAACAATCAATCATGATGAACTTAGCAGTAGGCCATCATTGAACCCGGATAATTTGTTTGAAAAAAGTGACAAAAACTTTTGTGAAAACTGTTGTTTCACCATCTCATAACTGTATTTGATGTTTCCTAATGTTTTATGATCTAAAATTTATGTAGTTTTGACTGGAAAATTGGCCTATATAAAATTGTGTGCGAGGTGGATGCACATACAAACAGAAATGTCTTGTTGCAGCTAATGAATTTTTCAGCTTTACCAAAATGAAGATAATGATTGTTTCTTTACATTGTTAAAGGAGATAAAGTAGCAGTCGATGCAATGGTTGCATTCATCACCTCGGAGACCAAACAAGAACTCTAAAGGTCATGGTTACTGTTTTTGAGACAATAAGAGTGTTTTTTGCTTGTCAAATTTTGTGATTGCAGAATTAATGAGACAGGTGATTCGTATTGTGAAGTGTTAAGGCGGCCCCACACGTAAAGGAAAATCCGAAGGCATGCCTCAAGGGGCCCGGCCTCAAGGCAAACCTAGAAATAGGGGGGTCTCCACACACTACGGAATATATGAAGGCCAGCATTGAGGTGCTGCAGTTGGTTTGTTCGCGTAATGGCGTCAATAGATGATGATGATGCTCTTGCTGTTGTTGGTTTGTTGTTAGCAATCAAAAGTAGTGAAAATAAAGTGAAGCAAAAGTTGTGGACTAAAGACTGGTTTCAGAAAAGGAAAGTTTATTCCCATGTAAATTTATTAAAAGAATTGAAGTTCAGCCCGAAAGATTGGCACAATTATTTGCGCATAGATGAGGACACGTATCTTAGGCTCTTATCATTGGTTACACCAATCATTCAGAAAAAGGATACCATAATGAAGACAGCAATCTCACCTCATGAAAGATTAAGTTCCACATTACGATTTCTGCTACATTACTAAGAGATTGTCCGAAACGCTGCTACAATCTTACCTTATGTTTTTGTAGCCGATGATGCCTTTCCCCTAAGACAAGATATGTTAAAACCCTTTTGACTAGCAGATGCATCTTCCGAGGAGAGAAAAATATTTAACTATCGCACATCAAGAGCAAGATGTATAGTTGAGAAAGGATTTGGAATTTTGGCATCTCGATTCCGTATATTTCATACAGCAATAAATTTGGAACTGCATAACATTGATTCCGTAGTCATAGCGTGTTGTTGTTCAAGAAATGTAAGCTATCAAAATACCACAACTTTGGCTGGTATACTTCGTCTGCACCACTACCTGTTTTCATCGATTCTTTGATTTTTTAAAATTCTTTTCGAAAACTGCTACGCATATTATTAATTTTTTTAATTACACAGTCTTTGTTTGCTCGAGGCTCCTCTTCTTTAATTTTTTCCAGTAATCTTTGGTAAGCAGCTTCCCTTTTTGGCCGGTCATGATAATCCGGCCAAATTTGATGTAGTTTGCCACAAGCACGGCGAATCTCTAAACAGAGCTATAAATTCCTCTTGATTTTGTTTTGAACGGACCATGATAATAAATAGAATCAAACACAACAAATCCAACACACTAGATACAAAGCACAAACGCAACAACACAATTACTGTACATATAATTAATTTTCACAAGAAAACTGGAAAAAAATTAATACGTGGTAAAAAAATTAACTAGTACAAGATCGGATGCGAAACGCTGACTGCACTTAGTTGCCTCGAGGCCTACCTCCTTCACCCCTACACACGTCCCGATCGGCACGATCCCACAATAATAATAATTGTGTATAAGATATTGAAAGTAATTATTTCATTTGTTTTGGTCTAACTTAAGCCAAAATAAAAATTGTATAATGGCAGCACTAGTCTTCTTAAATTACACCCCTGTCTTATTATAAATTAATGTGGAATATGTATGTTCTTTTGTTTATTGGCTATATTAGATTATTATGAGTGTTTAAAGTGTATAAATTGTTTCTAAATTTTCCTGGCTTGACATTAAAACAGTTGTGATTTTAAATAAATATTTCAAATGTGAAACTTGTAAATGAAGGAAAAGCAAACAAGATTAATTATATTTCAATTTCTGTATACTTATTTAACATACACAATATATGATAACCATCCACACATACATATACACACACTCAAATTAAAGAAAATTAAGTGTGTCAACTTTATTGTGAACCATGAACAAAACTATATTTTCTTTAAGTATGTTTAGTATGTGCTTTCATGATTATATTAAATGTCTTATAATTATTTCCAGGGAAGAAGGTCATATGCAAAAGGCAATGCAAGAGGCGGGATGTAAAGGCTTTGATGTCATTCTAGAGAACAGAGCCTGTCTTAATTTGAATGTCGACATGAAAGGCTTGCGGGAACTAGGAAGAATTGCTGTAATGTATTTTTAACTTCTTCTTATTTACTTCTACAACTTACATGTAAATAAACTTTATTTATTATATTTGCAAAAAAAAATTTGATTGAAAATTTTGTTAAAAAATCATTGTAAACACTTTTTTTTAATGTGGTTTTCATCTCGTAAATTTCCCCCAAAATGAGTCAAACTGTCAAATGAGTCAAAACCTCCTGGATGCAACTTATGCAATAATTTTGAGAGACCAGTTGAAATATCAATTTGATCTCTTTGAGAGCTTTGTAGGAAATATCATTTTATATAATTTTCCATTTGAAATTAAAAATATTTATTCTTTAACCTTTTTTAGAAAAAGTGAGGACAAAAGATGGTAGTACAATCGAAATTATCATTCTTTCTTTAAAATGTAAAGATCACAATTCAAATTACAATATTAAGGTTTAATAAAATGTAGTACTACAAGTAATACATTTTCAAACACCTTAATTTATAAGTTTATTCAGGTTGTGTCTTATCTAAAATAAAAAATAAAAAAATCTGACAATTTAATGGGAGTAGTGTTACCTCAAGCACGGGCATGTTGTGAAACTGACGGGCATGTTGTGAAAATTTAATGTTTCTTGAGGAAAGCTTCCCAGTATATTGACCAAGATATTAACTAGTGTTATTGTTTGATGCAGAATTTGAACCTGAATAAAGTCAGCTGTTAGGTCATTCCAAGACATGTAAAAAGTCATTTATGAAAAACTGTTTTAAAATTCATATATTTTGAAGCAGGTTAAATTGATTTGTTTATTTTCAAAATATTTGTGCTATTGAATACAGGAATATATGTGTTGAATTTCATTGAACCATGTTCAATAGTTTCTGAGAAAATGGAACCACAGATGGATGTTTAAATTCAGGGTTATGATATGCCCAGATACAACATTTCCCCCTCAAAAATTGCAGTCCATGGTTGTTTTTTCATAACAAAGCATCCTTTTTCATTAAGTATTAGGATGCAATATATACAGTATCAAATTAAATGTCTGTAAATTGGTATTTAGATCTTAAGAAAAAGATAGCAAAAAAGTTAAAATAAACAAAATTTGTATTTAAAGTTTTGAAAGCTTTATTAATAATTACTACTGTCATGTTTTTATGATTATTAAATCAGATTTCATGTTGTATTGAAATGTATTAAGATATAACTCATAATTAAGTATCTCTTAAAGACAGCATTCTCATAATTTAATTTTGTTTTGTTTTATGACAGGTCAAATTTGTGTTATGGAGGCCTTAGAAATATAAAGCTCATTAACTTTTGATTGTAGATCATTTATAATTGACAAAGATATTACAATAATTTCAGTTTTGTAAAGGAGATATGTTTTATGTTGCTTGTTTAAAAAAATGATTTAAGAGTTTAGGTTTTAAAATATAGTTTATTATATTTAGTATTTTTTGTTATATCAAATTATGTAAAGCAAGAAAGAAGCCTTTGCATTATATATTATACCAGGTTCCCTAAAAGTTCTGCCACCACTTCTCTCTAAAATTTGAATGAGTTATTTGTACAGTAAAAAATTGCTTTTGGGAAACTTTATGGGAGAAAGAAGGTAACTGTTATCATAGAGGGCAATTTACCCTCCCCCCCTTTCGGTATATGGAGTAAATTCAAAATTTTTAAATAGTAATCTATGGATGAATAAAATTTTTCATAGGTTTGAATGATACATTATTTTAAAGAAAATATCTTGTAGTTAAAAACTACACAAACCAGAGGTATTTATATTGCCCCTATATAAAATGACAGCCTATTAGAATTTAAAATTGAGAGATATCAGGTTTGTAGTACTGTTTGGTATGTACAAGAGCTACAAGACATATTTTCTTAAGATTCTACTTGAACCGCTTCCCCCCTCCATACACCCAAAACATATTTTAATGAGTGGCACAAACAAAAACAGGTTTTTACTGGCAGAGACTGAGTGTTAATGGTTGTTCTCTTATTTATTTGATGTTTTCTTTTTCTAGTCAAATTTTTTCAAGCTAAAGTAAAATATTTGAATAAGTTTGTGCTTGAAAAAATAATAACCAGCTTAGATTTAACTATAGGTTACAAAATTAGGAGATGCCTTTATTGCCATACTCAACACCCTGAAAAAAAAAATATAATAGGTATACAAATAATTCAGACATATTTTAAATACAGAATTTGTTTGCAGATTGTTGGTTCTCGAGACATTATTGAAGTAGATCCTAGAAGTTTAATTAGCAATGAAGGCACAGTAATTGGAGTAAGATTAGCTGGCACCACAGAAGTAAGATATGGTTATTTACAATTTTTAAATTAAATAGCATTGTACTGTAACATTTCATATTTTTGGGTCTCTAAGTTGGGTTAGTACTTCATTCAATAATTGACATGAACGAGATAAGACATCAGGAAACTCTCGTCATCTCTCGTATTGCAATCGTATATTCGAAACCTCGTATGGACGGACGGACAAGTTTCTGAAGTTGGTCAATGTTATAGAATTGTATGTAAATGAGTTGTATGAATGAAATTTGTAAATAATTGAATAATAGATGTATAGTTTTAAGATACAATTGTAAAATTTTATAATAAATAAATATTTTAAAAAAGAAATGGTTTTCTCCAAAATTAAAAATATTCAATTCAGTGTGGTGTATAGTGCGCCAATCTGTTAAGTCAGAATGTTTCTAATTGGTCCGTTAATTCAACCACTGTTAGTATTTTGAGAAGTTCAATTTTGGAGAGAACACAGGTTCTACAACCATTGTAATAATTGGAAAATAACTGACTGTTATTTTAAAGAAATTATTACTTAAGATATTTTGAAAAGAAAAAATTTTTTTTTATTTTTATTGAAGTTTTTATTAAAAGTTTGCTCAGCTAAAGGGCGCCAGATGTATTAACATCAATTTAGAAAATGAATTTAAAAGTTTAATTGAATTTATGACTTTAATTATATTTATCTCAGGGTGTGGCTTCTTTTTTCAGTGTACTTACAGTGATTCCTGGTTTAGAATGAGAAATACTTAAACTGAAATTTTAAAATGAATTTATTAAACAAGAACATTTATACATTGGCATTTATTACAAAAAATATACCATGAAAATCAACTATAGCTATCTGAATTATTTTAATTGCCTTTGAAGAAGGTCTAATTTCTTTTTTAAGTATTGAATTTATCTTTAAATTGCAATTATCAAATTTATTTATGAAATTTAAAAAAGATTAAAATCATCTATTTCTTTATTTATTGAAAATGCATTATAGAAAACAATTAAATATGTCAGTAAACCTTCTTTGTATTCTGACTTGAAAGTTTAACTATTTAAAAAATATTAAATTTATAATACTAACACAACAAAGAACATAATAAATTTTATATAACATACAATTTAGAGATAGCGTGTTAAATAACACGTTTTACCAGACTTTTAGAGAGTTATTGTCCAAAATGTGATCCAGGCGTTGTGTCGTGTCTCGTGCGCGTGGTAATTCGGCCGTCGAAATTATTTTAATCGCACTTCCGAATTTGTGACTATGCTTGATTAAAGTTTATATTGCGATTTTTATCACCACTGTTCATCATTTTATTGTACTAAACACAACTTGCGTAATTGTCTCTCGCATGTGAATATGATTGTCTATTGTCTTTGTTTCACGACACGTGATTCATACCGAAACCTCAATTCTTTCCGGTATTTCAAACTAATACTGTTTTTAATACTTGAATATATTGTTCCTAATACTTATTAAAAGCATCTGACCACTATAACTCCTTTACAAAAACTGATTTTTATATACTTTACATTTTTAACAAAAACTTTTTTTAGACAAACTTCAATAGGTCTCACTCTGTCAGACTCCATTCTAAGACTTTACAAAACACAACCATACTCTACTAAGCTCCCTCTAAGACTGTAAATAAAACATTTACATTTTTGTTAAAACACCACTTATACAAATTATTATAGGTCTGACCCTGTCAGACTCCAAACTCAGACTGACTAAACGCATGGTAAATTTCCAATATCCGGAATTGGCTGTTCCAAAATCTCACCGCGTAAGCGATATATTTCTCGTCTACTTTTCAACTAATCTTTATTCAAATACTACGCAATTCATAAATTGTCCAATCTCCTAATTTTACAACACACACAATCTATTAAATTTCTTATAATTAAATTTCCTTAAAATCTATACATTATTATTTATTTGTGTTTGGAAATCTATTCTATTATGAATTTACTTTATTTTAACATTGAGAGTCATTAGTCATGTTTTTGACTCACGTTCAATACGATTTCTATTATAATAAATATTTATTCAAATTAACTTTTTTTGGTGTTACACCATTGAGGAGAGAAGTCACATTTGGCTTTTTCTCCATCAATGGAGACCTTCTGATTAGGATGATCGCCTCAGATTTAGCTTCACTTCGAGAGAGCGACGTTTTAAAAAAGAGCTATTCATAATAAAACAGTTTTAACTTGAACTAAAATAAAATCAGTGATTGCATCCTTGGTATCAGGCGCATAAGTTTTCATAAAACTATAATATATTTGAACAGAATAAATAGATTCGTTATATACGAATTTGAAGTGTAAATCTGCTACAGAAACATTTTAATTGAAGAAATTTACATCTTTAATATAAAAGAAAAAATAACAAATAATTTCTTTCAATTTATTAGACAATGTTGTAAATAGACTTGAACTAAAAACCAATAAACTTTGTGCTAATAAATTGTAATTTTTAAAAAAGGTCAGTCATATTACTGTGAACCCTCTTTTAGTTGTAAATTCATTATGTTCTTTAAATAATATTTGTTAAAATATTAATACATGTTAGTTATAAAGATGTACTTCCACAGCAGAAAATTATTGAATTATGAAAATATATAATGTATGTATTTCAGGAATAAGTATTCAAAAGAATTATAAATTTGAATATTTCCAGGAACTAAGGTTTGTCTTGTGGTTCTATGTACTTAGCATCTACGATCCCGAATTTGTTTTTTAAAGTAAAAGTGTCTGTGCTTAAAAAACAGAATAGCGCCCTATAAATTTTTTTAATGTTTATCAATAAATTCTGTAAAATAAATCTAAATTCTTCATTTAATTTCTACAGATTTCGAAATAGTTACAATACATGTAATATAGTTTTAGTGAAAGCTTTAAAGTTAAATACTATCACAGAAATAAATAGGTCTATTAAAAGTTGAAAGTTTTTGTATTAAATAACTTCATAGTAAGGTATGTATTCTAAAAGATTTAACATTATAGCTTCACAGAAGTAAGAACTCTGAAATGATGAGTTGCACTGAAGATTGAAACATCACCTTTACAGTGATATATAATTCATTTTAATAAAATAATATCTACTAGCATAAAAGTTGAATTGAAAAAAATGTAATTTTTAGCGTGTAAAAATGAATTAAAATTCTTGATTTTGTTTAATTTTTATATAATAAAACTATAACAGATAGAAAGATTTGGAAAGCATAGACTGAAAGAGAAAGATGTGATCTACAGAACAGTGTTATGGTCGATCTGTTTGACAGAAATATCGAATTGGGAATATTAGAGAAAAATGATGTCTGTTTTGTTTACAACTTGTCTGTGCAAATCTTTGACGTTACGTATCAAAAATATGCAAACTTTAGCAATTTTTGGAATATTATTTATAACGTTTTTTGGTATTTTTTTTTGCATGATTATGCATCTATTTAACATTAGCTTTCCAATGTATTTTATTTATTGCGATAGGACGATTGTAAGTGGGCGAAATGTTGAATTGCAAAATACGTGTTTTTAGGGTCAATCAACTAACCAAGCGTCACCGCTCGGTTCGGTTAGCAGATGGAAGGTTTTAAATATTTATTTAAAATACAAAGTAAATATTTATTAATTATTGAGTCGGGTATTAATGTTGCTCTGGTTTTTTTTTCTTTCTACAGCGTAAAATACAGCATCCGCCAATGAAACAGGATGATTGTAGGTGGTCTTGAGACAGAGTTGGGAGGTAGTGGGGGAAGGTTACTGGCATGTCACCGCCTGCACAATCTACCTTTCAATTACAATGGATCATTGGATGGGTGAACAACGTGGCTACATTGTGAAAGCATATTATCAAAATGGTGAAAGTTTTGTGCAAACTCAATGTGCTTGTCTACGTCAATTTAACATACTGCGTAACCAGCCTAATCCATCAGATAATGCGATTCATACATGGATAAATAACCTCGAACAAATGGGATCAACATCTAAAAAAAAAGGCGGGAGTGTAAAAACTGTTCGAGGGCTATGGTTAGAAGCCCACACTGATCAGCCAAACAACATGCCCTTCGCATTGGAATAAGTGACACATTTGTGAGAAGGATTCTCCATAAGGAGTTTAATTTCCACCCTTATAAACTTCAAATTCATTAAGTCCTCAAAAAACAAATTGTGGACGAGATTGCGGCAAAACCTGTTCAACATGCTGCAAGAGGTGATGCGAAACTTCCAGACCAGGCTCCAAGAATGCCTTAACTGCATTAGAGGACATTTGGTATACGTAGAGTTCAGAAAATATTTTGTTTCGTATTGTACCTATTCTTTTTCTTTCAATTATATAGTAAGAAAATATTTAAAAAGTTTTTTTCAACAACACTTACTTTATTTAATCATCCCGTTTCATTGGTGGAGCCTGTATTGTTATATGCTGGTGTTGAAGTAGTAATAAAACCTTAGTTTTTTTCCTTTTAATGCAATCTTTTAATTGTAGGTTGTCAATTCTAGTGTCCTAAAGTCAAATTTTTAATGTTTTACATTTTTCAGGAGATTAAAGTTTGGTTAGAGTTTGGTTAGAGTATATATATATATATATATATATATCAGAGGGAAAAGTTCGAAGGGGGACTCAAAATTAACAGGAATTGGACTGGTGAGGAGAGGGGGAGGGGTGTGGCCGGTCGGCTGGAGAGGGAGTCTTGAGTCACATTGCTACTCATCAGTGTGCAACGTTTGATCGCTGTAAGTGGATCAGTTTTTTAGTGTGAATTTTTTTGTGAAAGACCTTTTTCTGTTTCGGCAAAAACGTAAAATGGCTGACTGCCGGGAGCAACGTGTGGTTGTGAAATTTTGTTTCCTGTTGGGGAAAATGCCCGCGGAAACTCTTGTAATGCTTAAAACAGCTTATGGGGAAGCTACTTTAAATAAAACGAATGGTTTCAGCATTTTAAAAATGGAGAAATGTCGACTGAAGATCAGCCTCATTCTGGGCGGCCCTTCAACGTCAAGAACTGACGTCAACGTTGAGAAAATCAACACTCTGGTTCGTGAAGACCATCGTCAAACCATTGATCAATTAGTTGTGATGTCTGGGTTGACTTGGAGTTCAATCCAGAGGATTTTATCGGAGGTAAAAAAAAAAAAAAACTTTATTGGAGGATTTTACTGAAAAACGGTATGACACCGACTGCTCACCCCCCTCCTATTCTCCGGATCTCGCTCCCTGCGACTTTTTTTTGTTCCCCCAACTCAAAAGGGATATGAAAGGTAAACATTTTGAGACTGTGGAAGAGGTGAAACAAAAATCACTGGATGGCTAAAGAACATTCCATTAAGTGAATATCAACAATGTTTTGAATAATGGATGTTAAAGGTGACCAAAATTTGATGTAAAAATATTGAAAAATAAAGGAGTTATGACCAAATTCCGGTTTTTTTGAGTCCCCCCTCGTATATGGTCTGATGTAATATATATATGGAGAAAGTAGAGTGTTACAAAACCAAGCAAATTAATAGAAAATCAAAAACATTTTAATCATATTGTTTAATTATAAAATACGACCAGGAATAATTTGTAAATGTATAGATTTAAATTAGGTAAGAAATCATATAATATAAAATGCAAATTGAAATGTGGTAATAGTGTTTTGTTTGTGTTTTAACTCAATCTGATTGGGAAAGACTAAGCTAATGAGAGTGATTTAAAACGATATGGTCGCTAGAAAATCTAGAGAGAAAAATATTCTTAGAGTTCAGTTAGGGAGAGACTTCTAAAGCAATTAGACTTATGGCATTTCGGGAGAGGCTTCTAAAACAATTAGACTTATGACAGTTCGGGAGAAGTTTCTAAAGCGAATAGACGTAACAATTGAAAACATGGGTGTAAAGATAGTAGGTGTATAGCAGTTCGGGAGAGGTTTTGACAGAAATTAGACGTATAGCAGTTTGTGAGAGACTTCTATTGAGGTTAGACGTAGAGCAGAGACCAAAATATATGTCTAAAGTGAGTAGAAATATGGCAGTTAAGGTGAAACCATGGCAGTTATGGTGAGTAGACGTATTGCAGTCCAGATGTTAACACTCCAAGTAGTAAAATTATTTTCGAGAGAGTTCAATTTTTGTATAAAATTGTATTAAACAAGTGCATATACAAATGAAGTTCAATGAACAAATTACATCACTTGGTATAGGATGTGATATATAAGCCTAAATTATAAACATGTATTTTGAAAGAATTGATAAACTTTGTCTAAAAAAAAAAATAATAATAAAAAAAAAAAATTACAAAAAAAAAAAAAAATTAAAAAAAAACAATACAGAATGTTTTCTGGTAAAAAAAATACATAAACTTTGTCTCAGAAATGAAACAATAGTATTGACTCTTTTCTAGTGAAAGAATGTTAATTGAAACGCTAAA
The DNA here is from genome assembly GCA_963513935.1 of Aphrophora alni. Taxonomy (NCBI): domain Eukaryota; kingdom Metazoa; phylum Arthropoda; class Insecta; order Hemiptera; family Aphrophoridae; genus Aphrophora; species Aphrophora alni. The sequence goes on along the minus strand of OY740766.1, from coordinate 114,936,077 downwards.
AATAGCTAAAATATCTTGGTCATGAACATTCGACCAAGATATTCTTTATCATCATTATTATTTGATATGATATTTTAACTTGTTATGACTATATTTTAAAAATAAAACTTTTATGTATTTCAGAGAACAGAAATCTGTATTTGATTTTGCCTAGTACACTTTTCAAAGAATTCACAACCCTGTAAAAAAATATAGAGTATAAGTTCTCTAAAACTAACTTATTGGTGAGCAGCAAAAAAATAAAAATTGAATTTAAACTCAGTTGAACAAACTGGATCTTTTAAAAAGTTTAGAAATTTCATATACTTCAACATGTTTCCAAAAATTTGTTTGTTTTTAAGTTACCAATAAAAAATGTTTAATTATTAAGAATGATTACTATGTTGAAACAGTTAATCTCTCCATCAATAGAGTTTAAATTTTACTTACATTTTGTTTGTCTTTTTGGATAATTGATACTTAATATAATGATATTTGATATTTTAATAAATACAATTAAACGGTTATTTTACTGATGTATTAAATATTTGCGAGTAAAAAAAAAGTAATAAATTATGTAAACTATAATTTTAAATAATTTAGAATTAGATTTCTTACATTATTGTTTTTTTTTTACTCAAGGATGAATTTAAGGAGTATACAAAAGTACTATTAAAAGGAATTGAAGATGGATGGGTAAAACCAGTTATTGCAGAAGAATACATTGCAGAAGATATTCCACAAGCCCATGTTGATGTTATGCGAGAAAATGGTGCCAAAGGGAAGCTGGTTGTGTTATTTAATCAAAAAACTATTTCAATAGATCAACGTCCAAAGGTAAATAGTTTTAGTAATTTTAGACTCTTTTACATTATGTTTATTTTATAATAAATATGGTTCCACCTACAAAATTAAATCAGTATGTTAATAATCTTCTAAAACAAATAAACTTTAATCCAGAATAATTTCCAAATGAAATTAGATTATGGTTACTGCTAGGTTCTACATTTTAAAAGATTTACATACACTAAGTTTTTCCCCATTGTCATAATTTTCTCTTGTGTCTGGACCTAATTAAATAGGAAAATATTAATAAATAAAACTGATAATCAACGTTAGTCATCATAACATCAGTAGATGAAATATTATAAGTACCTGATTCATTCATTAATTGATATTTTGAAATGTAAAGCTATAAGGTTGCAACAATAAATAAAAAAAAAGTTTAGTTTTATGTATAGGAGACACAGGCGTCTATTGAAAAGCGGTCCTTGGTATTACCGAATAGTATACAAATAGAAAAACACTAAAGTTCTAAAACATTTCGTAAACACTGTTCACTTTCTCAATCAGTAATAATCTAACAATCTTAAAAAATTATCGTAGTAATTATTATTTATTATTTTTCAAAATACAGTGGTTGAATAAAACTTGACACGCAAAAAGAAGATTTATTTATTATATAGTTTAGTTACTGTAGTTTGTGCATTGACTTTGTCATTGAAACACTTTTGAATAAATAAACACACTATTTATAATAGTTTATGTTCATGTTTTATTCTATCAAGTACAGTATACCATCTCACAAGTCAAGTTCAATATTAATTTATAAAGTTAATGTGATTAAACAAAATAGAAACGTTTACTAAGCATGAATTTTAATTAAAAAATTTTCTGTTATGTTTAGTATATAAAATTAAGAACTTGTGCTGGTTGTATTATAGGTCATATGATATTAAGTTAAATTTTAATTTGGATTTTTTTGTTTTTGAAAATATTTATCTTAATATGTATGTAGATAAATACCTTTTGGTTTTTGTACAAAGAAACAATCCAGCTTATTAACATTCTTTCACTACAGCTATTTTAATTGCTCTACATCAGGAACAAACCAACTGATTAAATGATTAAATTAAACTGACCAAATGATTAAACATCACATAAATCACACAAAGACTAAACACAATATTTAATTGAAGCAATGAAATAAAAATATCTAGTTTTAGGCATTCTACTTAAAAGTTAACTTTAGGTTTTGCTCAATATTTAAAAAACAGGTGTTCATTTACTTAGTCATTTAAGATAAAGCATAACCACCAGTAGAAGCTCCAAAACTTGTTAATTTTTTATGTGCTCATATTAAGAAAGAAGTAAATCAAAAGTGTGTTCAGTATTTTGTATAATTGTAAATATTCATGTTTACTATCACTTGATTTGCCCAATAAAAAGGTGTAGGGAAAGAAGGGTAACATACAGAATTGTGTAGACAGAAAAATAAAAAGTACTTGTATAAATATATTTAAGTCAAAAACTTCAGTGATGGCTGAATAACTTTCAAAATTTAATTTTCATGGACAATATGGCTTGTTAAATCTTACAATTTTATTCAACCAATTGTGATAAATTGAAAACTTTTTCACACACAAAATTATAGATTTATTTTTTTAATTTATAGATAATCTTTTTAAAATTAATTTAGCATTTGCAACATTTAGTATTAGATAGGCATTTTGTATAAAACATACTTTTTAGGGAAAATGCAAATGATAGTTTCTTCAATTTTATTTTTCAATTTTTCATTAGGGTGGTAATTATTCTGTACTATTAATTGTTTTGTGGAAAATAATTTAATTAATAAATAATAATAGTTTAAAATAATATTAAAATTGTCTGAAGAGATTTCTAGAATATTTTTTAAATCTCAAGCGAAGTTTGGTTTTAATGAGTGCCATTTAAAATCATACACAGGTTCTCTTTAATTTATTATTTGATGCCCAATTTTCTGTTTAATTGTAAGGTAAACAATTTTAACAATTATGTGATTGGTTATGTTTTGGTTTCAGGATTGATGAAGAAATAAGTAATTTCAAGATTGCATCCATTTCAGCCAATCTGCAAATAACCCCTTTCTTTTTGTTTACAGAGAATTAAATATTTGAATAGTTTTTAATGACATAATTTAACAAGGAAAAATTGAAAAAAATCCCAGATATTTTCATATTATAATTTTTATGTTACTCAGGCCAACATAAATAACATTAATTAACTATTCAGATAAAATTTTAAAAATAAAAAATCAATAATTTTTTTTTTTTTAATAAAAACAACATTTCTTTTTAAAAGAGAGAGTTTATAACTATTATGCGTTTCATACAAATGTGAAACATCATAGGCTGTTTTCAGATCTTACAAAAATGATAATCAAACTTAACAATTTTTCTTTTTTCTTACTGTAGAACTAACTAGACAGGAAAAGAGACACAACCAGTGAGTGGACACATTAATTATTATATGACATTATTCTTATAGAAGTTAAAAATATTTTTTTCTTTCATTTTATTTTTGTAATATATCTGTTAAATTAATTTATATCATATTTGGTACTTTTAATATTTATATTTAAACTGAATGTACTAATAACTTGAAAAATAGAATAGTTTTAGAATTGTTGAATTCTTTGAAATATTTTTGTACAAAGCTATAATTTGTTGTTCAAATGAATTATTTATTTAAATCATACTATTTTACTGGGATAGATTATTTATCAAAATTAAGTCCAATTGTTGGTTGCCTATGTTCAATTGTCTAACATTAATTTCTAAATAATTTACTTTAAAGAGCTCTTTATGTTTGCCAGTGTGTTGATTAAACATTCTAAAGAATGGCTGAATTAACTTGTAGTCCAATTTTGGTAATTCATTTGTCTGCAATAATATACAAAACTTCTCTATTTGATTGGTTTTTGTTCAAAATTTGCTTTATTAATGATGATTACAAAGAGCTATGATCAAGGAACTTGACATATGCTTAAAGGTTTCCTAATCAGTTGACTTACATTAAATCACTTGTGTAAATTTTTCAAAATATAACCAAATTGTTGATAATTTAAAACAAGTATTAGTGTAGGATTTTATTGAAGTTTTGTTTGAATTTTAAAGATTTGAATTAGTTAAAATGAAATAAAAAGTAATTGTTAGGCTTATATAATTACAGTCACAAAACCTTACTCTGTATTTTTACATTTTTACCAGTTAGGTCTGAATCAAATATATTAATAAAATGAATTCAAAACCTGCCTACTACTACAAGTTTTAGAAGCCATCTTGTTACTTTAAGCATGATGTACATATGTTTGATATTTGTAAAGAACAAAAAGAATGTGATAGCATTTGTAATTAAATACAAACATGTAATTTAATTTAAAATATTTTTTTCTTATTTCAAATCTTTGATAGATTTTATTATTTTTTGTACAATACAAAATGGTTGTGGATAAAGTAATTTTGTGACCCTATTTGTATATTCAAGTAGATAATATTGTATTTCTTCAGGATAATTAGTCATTGTAGCTGAACATTCAAAACTAACTCTTTTGGTTGCTTTGGAGTTCTGATATTACTTCTTCATTATGAGAACCTAGAGTAAATTCTGTTCTTCCATGGTCAGAGACAGATTCCTATAAGAGTCTCATAAAATCTTTAAGAACAATGATGTCAAGAACCCCACAAGACCCTTTCCATTTTAAATGAAGATTTCATTTCCCCAAAGCATATAATAAGCATCACTTTTCTCTTTGGGGAATAGTCTATCAGATTCTTTAGTTCTTTCGATGGAACAGTTTCTTCAAATTAAGTTTTTGTACTTGACTAGATACACTACAGTAATCCTACAATAGATACACTGCAGAACATGACCTCGGAGTATCCTATACCTTATAGCAACACAGTTGTGTCTACCAGTGGGTTTTGAAAGAACACCAGAATTTTTGGGAGAATAAAGGGTAATGCAGAGTCTAAGAGGATTCTCAAGGATCCGTTAAAACTCCACACAGAGGTGGCCCTTAGGACTGAACACGATTGATGTGTGGAGATGGCTGGTATAGCCATCTACACAAAATTGGGTTATGGACACCATATATTTTGTGTAAAATATGTGGAAGTGGTTCTACATATAATTTTTGACTGCTCAGTTCTGGATAGGCAACAATTTGAATTCCTAGGCACTCCTATGGAGTGGGGGACAGATAGGGAAACAGGACAACATCTTCCAAAGCATTTCACAGTTTTGAAAAAACTTGAGACCGGGTTGGTTGATACGGAAGGTCCTGTGAATAAGGTTGGACAAATAAGCTACATAGCTGAGAGGCATATCCAGGACAGTAAATCCTGCCCCTCCTATCAATAAATAATAATAAAAGAAAGGGATATGTCGTAGGGACTTCTACAGTCTTTAACATATTCCAAATGCTGGTCTGTCATACACTGAACAATAATTTTTTAGGCTTTAGCATCTTTAGTTAAAATATATTTGTTCTTTATCACAAAGATTTTTTTTTTTTTTTGTGCATTTCTCACTTTGAGCTACCTCTTTCATGTTCTTTTCATCTAGTATACATTCTATTCCAAATTTACAATTAGATTAGTGAAGCTATTGTTGTTTGCCAGTTGAGGAAAATTTTGAGATGATGCCATTGTTTTAAAAATATGTTTAATACAGAAAACTAAAATCTAAAACAATACTGCACCAATACATTTCTAATACTTTAACAGAACACAACAATTAATTCTTTTGTGTTTTCTGAGGCCATAACCTTAATGAAGTATTAGACAATATCACAATAAATAATATTTCAACTCTGACACGAAACAAATTACTTTTCTAATGCAGTAAGTCTTTTGAGTTTCCCAAAGTCCAAATTCGCATATAAATGTTGCAAAGTTTATAATGAAAGAATTTTTATCATTAGTATCTGCTAATAATATAATATATCTTTGGAAGAAACTAATTCTATGTTGGACAGGTTATATGTAAAGAATAATATTATACATAATAAATCATTATACAGTAATTTGAAAAACTAAGTATAGTCAATAACGGAGATTACAGAATTCAATGGTAATGTTAATGTAGTAGTTCTGGGTATCCATTCAGTTTACCCTGTACTTTGCGAGGATCAAAATAGTTTTTTTTTTGTACAGGATAGGATTATATTTTTGGGAAGAATTACCTAACGGTTTGTTGTGTATGGTAAACTTGCCCACTAAGGTGAAACTACATTGGCAACGGCAATTGATAATGTCATTTACACCATTATCTCTAGGAAAATCTCTCTAAAAATATATGATTACCATGCTCATAATATTGTTCTATTTATTTTTGTTCCAAAAACTAAAGTTTATCAATGTCGAACAAAAAGATTACTTGGATTATGGAACATTGTTTTGTTGAAGTCACTACTTCCATCTGAACAGTGGTTAGATATAGGAAACAATATAGTCGGGTGAGAGAATCATGGGGCTTTTATGGACTTTTTAATTTTATATTCCTATCCTAAGTTTTTATGACCTAACCTAGCCAGCCCATTGCTTAAATCGAATTGTAATACCACCAGTAAATTACAAAAATCCACTTAATTGGATCACCAATAGGATTTTGGTGTCTAGGGGAAAACTTAAATTAATGAGTAATATCAAATATTTAATATAAATATTAAACCGATATAAAGTTAATAGATTATAGTATTTCACAAAGTATAAATAGGTTTATAAAAATGTTTTCAGAGCATTAAATGTTATCATATTCCACATACAACATATTCTCTGTCAAAAATCTTGGACAACATTTCTAGATCTTCACTTCAGTTAGAAATAAGATATATATTATATATATATATATATATATATATATATATATATATATATTCTAGTTGGGATAAAAACTGCACCAACCAAAATGGACAAATAGTTTATCAATGGATTCAGAATGAAAAAATGATCCTTTGCAATGGAGACAACCAGCCAACCTATCAGTCACCAAGTTCTGGCTCACTTAGCACCTTAGATCTCTCTATAGTATCTGCAGGTTTAACCCTACAAATAGAAAATTGGAGAATAGGGCACGACTTAGGCAGTGACCATCTCCCCGTCCATCTTAGACTGAGGTTCTCTGGAAAGACTAGCAACAACAAGAACAACCACTCAACACCACAAACCAAGTATAAAATTAGTAATGCCGACTGGGACACCTTCAGACAAACAGTGGACAAGCATCTCTGCACCTTTGAGAACAAGTTGACAGACATAGAGAATGCAATCATCTTAGCAGCCGAAACAAGCATACCAAAAATTAGAAATGGAAAGTCACGCCCAATGAATATTTGGTGGACTCCTGAACTAACACAACTCAGGAAAAATAAACAAAAAGCTAGAAGGCAGTGGATGAAACAAAGAGATGTGAGCAGTAGAGCTAGATACAATTGGACTAATGCAGTTTTTAGGAAAGAAGTGCTTCTCACAAAGCGATCTAGTTGTAGAAACTTTGTATCGTCAATTAACTCAAACACTACTTCATCAGCCGCATGGAAAAGATTTCGAAATATTGAAGGAAAGAATAACAACACTATCAATCACATAAAAACTAAAAACAATGAGATTTTAACAGAAGAAAAGGATATAGCTAACACACTTAACTATGAATATGCAAAAAGATCCTCAAAAGCAATTTCCTTTCCAAAAGAACTAACTCCAGAAGAACAATACCTGTCATGCAATCTTGATCTTCTTGCATTACATAATGACGTAGCTGATGCCCCTTTCACAATGAGTGAACTTTTGGAAGGTGTAGCAGAGATGCGAAATAGTGCACCGGGAGAGGACAATATACACAATAGTATGTTAATGAATTTATCACAACATGCTTTTGAAGAAGTACTTACCCTGTTCAACGACATCTGGAGAACAGGCAACATCCCACAGCAGTGGAAACAGGCCACTATCATACCTATTCTGAAACCCACCAAAGAACCAAATCTACCCGAGTCATATAGACCGATCTCCTTGACATCCTGTTTTGGAAAGCTTATGGAAAAGCTAGTCAACAATAGGCTAGTATGGAGGCTGGAGAGTGAAAACAGACTACACCCACAACAGTTTGGATATAGACCAAGACGAGGAACAATAGATGCCCTCCTTTACTTCACTGAGTCAATATATGAGTCATTCTCAAAAAACACCGCAACAGTAGCTGTTATGGTAGACCTGGAAGCTGCCTTTGACAGAATCCCTCACTCCACAGTTTTGTTGCATTGCCTGCGAGCTGGTATCAGAGGTAGAATGCTGGGGTACCTCCAAGATTTCCTGAAACTCCGAACAATCAAAACTAAAGTCAACAACACCTTCTCAGATGAAGTCTCAGTCTACTGTGGAGTTCCACAGGGATCAGTTTTAAGCTCAACCCTTTTCAACACAGCACTCCACGACATGCTAACATCTTTGCCCCATGATGTGAATGGTTGTATTTATGCCGACGACATAACAGTGTGGAGCTCTGATAAGAACCCAATACAGGCCACACAGCGAGTGCAAATTGCCTTAGACATTATTAATAAATGGACAGAAAAATGGAGCATGTCAATCTCTTCAACCAAAACAGAATGCACCCTCTTTACAAGAAGATATTCACTGAAGAACTTTATGCCAGAACTCTACTGCAAACAAAAACAAATCTCACAACCCAAACCCCACACTACTGGGACTCACTCTAGATCCTAAACTTTTGTGGAAAAACCACATTCAACGATTATCAGAATACTGCACAAGAAGATTAAATCTGCTAAAAGCCGTAGCTAGTAGAACATGGGGAGCAGACACCCTAATGCTGAGGCAACTTTATGTATCTTTTGTCCGATCAAAAATGATGTATGGAGCAGAAATATGGAGCTCTGCAGCAAAGGTACATATAAATAAACTAAATACAATTCAAAACTCAGCCCTAAAGATCTGCCTAGGATGTCCAAAAACAACCCCTGTGAGAGCAATGGAAATAGAACTTAACATTGAACCCTTGGAAATCAACATTCAAAAGATAATCTGGCACAAGTTTTTACAGAAGTCTGCAGACACATCAAATGCCTTCCATAAACGAGATCTCCAATGTAACAATCATAAGTCATCTTTTGACTGTCGAACAAAACTATTAACAGCGGCCATGCCAGACATGACCCCAATGTCTTATCCTCCTGTCAACTGCATTCCTCCATGGAGTTACCAATCACCAAGAGTCAGCTTAAACCTTCCTGGACTAACATCAAAGCAGGATCACGTATTAGCGCAGAGAGCGGCGGCTCTTGAAGTTATACAGTCGAGTTATGAAGAATGCTATAAAATCTATACAGATGGATCACTAGATCCTAATGAATCAAAATCTGGAGCTAGCTACTTCCTAGATTGTAAACAGGAATCCTTCCTCATTCCAGCAAATTCATATTCCAGCACTGACACAGAGCTCTTAGCCATTAATGCAGCAGTGGTTCATTGCACAGAAATAAAAAACAAAAAGATTTGTATTCTTAGTGACTCTAAAAGCGCACTACAGCTCATAAAAAGATATAAACCCACAAACTATTATTATAGAACAAAAGAAATTTACCATCTACTGAACTTGTGCTCAGATAAGGAGATCTACTTCCAGTGGGTACCTGGACATTGTGGGCTGCAAGGGAATGAGAAAGCTGACAGAGCTGCAAGGTTAGCCTCCAACTTACATCCAATACCACCTAGAGAACAATCTCTAAGTAGCTGCATAGCTAAAACTCACAAAGCTCTGAGAAATAAATGGATAGAAAAGTGGAATGCTGAACAAACCGGAAGTCACCTTCGTTCTCTTCTTAAAACTCCAAACGACATTAACATCTATAAAAATATGCATAGATCTGTATCAACCTTTGCCTCGAGAGCCAGAATGGGACATATTGTCACACAGTCGTATCTCTTCCGTTTCAAGCTTGCTGAGTCACCCCTGTGTCTGAAATGCAAGAAAGAAGAAGAAACTTTAGAACACATCCTCCTTCAGTGCTCCATCAAATCCGAGGGTAGAGACGAATTAAAGAGAAGACTACAACCAGATAGCACCTTCAGACGAATTTTGACTGACTCCACCTTCTGGAAATTGGCCTGTTTGGTATACGAGAGACACCGTGCGGTTGGCATTACTTGATGCTAGATGCATGTACCAAGAAGTAAGAAGTAAGTATATATATATATATATATATATAATATAAAGGATCCAAATCCTATTTAATTTCTATAAACTTCAATTCAGAGGAAGTTCTCAACCTATTGCTGAAATATTTAATAATACAGTGTACTCCGGATTATCCGCGAGTGGTTGATTCGAGAAGCTGATTATCAGTAAGTCTAGCAGAACAAATAATTTTTAAAAAATTACGGTTCTCTTTATCTGTTTAGTACGAGTAACAACAAGTAAAACTATGATAATGAAGTTGTGCAGTAGAGATAAGCTTATTGTCTAGAGTAGTTTGACTGTGACGCTAATGAATCAAGATTCGAGTGACTGATGGACCAAGAAATAGCAAACAAAGCAAGAGGGGCGAACGAAGAGCAAAGTGTAACTAAAGAGGGAGAAGGAACGAATGTGCATGCGTGATTGACACACGAATGGCCTTGCAACACATCAATGGACTGCTCACTGCTCCAGTATTTAGAGGAACAAGACGACGACACTCAGTTAGCTGAAAAACTGATGCTAAGAAAAGTTTAGTCAAGAATCAAGAGATGGTGTTTTCTCAGTAAGAAACAAAAAACAATGTTTAATTTTTTTTTTTTTTTAAACCGTCAGGTAATTAAAATTGCAGTACTGTACTAGTGTAGTGTAATTAGAATTGCAGTACTGTACTAGCATAGCGTATTGTGTTTCCTGTATTTTTCTTTTGTTTTACTACAAGAACTTCTCCTTTATTAAACTTTTTTATTTAATTTAAAATGTAAATTAAAACATTTTACTGTATATAATTCATAGGTTTGTACTGTATATTATGTGTTTTATGTTGAAGTCTTTTTATTTTAAAACTATTTTTTTATTACATTCATTTCCCTTTATTTTTAGCATTTTTGCAGATTATTTGAGATGTCTTTGCCATCCAATTTCATGGATAATCGGGAGTACACTTTATTTTGCTAATGTAGTGCCACAGCAGATTGCAGAAAAGAAATAAAGAAAGGTACTGTTGGTCAATGTTCTTTGATGATGATTTTCCATTGAAAGTGATCAGGAAGTAAAATCAGTGATCAGAAGAAGGTTGAAAGCAAAAACATCTATAAATAAATGTGGTCTATCAACTTGCCTTTTTTAAAAAAATGTGTAGATAAAATAGTTGGACCAGTAAATATTTGAATAAATGCTTGTTTTGAGAGCAGAGTGTTACCAGAGACATTTAAAACAGCCAAGGCGATTCCACTTGGGACCCTCAAAATGTAAATATTACAGACCTCTCTCACTAGTGAAAATTTTCAGCAAAATTATAGAAAGTTTTTTTTGTAAATTTGTAAATAAATTTAAGCTCCTTTCTGGCTGCCAATTTGGCTTTAGGCTATAAAAATCTACAATAAATACTACAATGAAGGTTATCACATTTATATCTGAAGGCTTATACAAAAGAAAATAGATTCTCAGTTTTTTCTTCAACTTGGTAAAGCTTATGATTGTGAAGATTTGGAAAATACTTTTTACCCATTAGAATATTTTGGTATAAGGGATATTCCCTTAACCCTTTGCGCTCGGTAACCATTACTCTAAGTTGAACGCACAGATCGGGTGGCCAGCACTGCTGGCCGCAGCCATTTACGCTTCAAGTCGGAATTAATTACTTGCGTAGGCACGCGTAGCTCGGATGGCCAGCAGTGCTGGCCAACATGAAATTACTCGAACGCTCGGGAGGCCACTAGTGCTGGCCACGAAAATAAACAGCATTTTAAAAATATATTTTTTTAATTGCAGCTATATACACATAATAGGTACAGTGTCTGGTATGTGCTGCAACCTATGAAGTGGAAAGTGATCTAAATAAACATGTAAAAAGAGCTTCAAATAAAGATCACATGTTTCTGTTTGAGCATCGCCGTCGTGAGGTTATTTGTTGGTCTCAATTGAGTTCTATTGTGTAGTTATATCAGTTAAATAGATTGTTAAATAAATTATATCAGTTAAATAAATTGAGAATTTTGTATACGTTCGCATCATACGAATCTAATTTAAAATAATTAAGACACCATTTTTGTATAGCATAAAATGTACCATTTCTTATAAATCGTTTATATTTTTAAAAAATGACCAAGAATGGGTCCAATTTGTATAAACGTTTTTCAAAGAAAAAATGTTTGCTATAATCGCTAATTGTTTAGAAAGTACATGGGTTTTTATGGGGGCGACTGTACGATACTTTCAGATCATGAAAAATATTAAAACTTCTTAATGTAAAATCGCGGTTTTCTGGAGATCTATACGTTTTCCTTTGATAAATCGGAAAATATTTCGCCAATCTTAAATTATCCTGATGCTAAATATTAAAGAGAATTTGATTACCTACTATTTTCATTTGTTTATTTTTATATTGAACACAACAGCGTTCTTACCATTTACAAATGAAACGAAAAATCGCGATATTTATTATTAACCGCAACAATTTTTTTTTGCAAATAACACAAAAATTATGTATTTAAAAGTACGTTCTAAAATTGAAAAAAATAAACTGTAGATATTTTTTTTTTAAATTCGATTCCACTTTTTGAGAACACTTTTTTTTTAGAATTGCTATGTTTGTACTTTGTATATCAAATAACGACATTTGGTATACAAATTACAAACATTTAAAAAAATGTAATAATAAATGTTAAATTTGCTGCCATATTTTTATATTGTCGTTATCTTAATTTTTGTAACCATTATCGTCAACAATGGCTTACGGATGTAGTAGTTTTAAAAAGTAGTTTGTGACTCACATTGTAGCAACAGTTCATGCAATTTTGTTTTTATAATAAAAGTATATCAAATATTTTTTTTTAATATAAAAACTGCAAAAATGTGTTTAAGTTCATTTATTAAATTAAAACTATATAGAAATAAAATATGCTTTCGTTTGTCATTCTTTCATCCTATGTACCAATTGTGGTGAATGGTCTAAAATTAATTCCGAGCTGGTGCGACAGAACAGTCAATATGGCTGCGGACCTAGCCAGAAAAATTACGTGGCCAGCACTGCTGGCCACCCGAGCCGTGCGCACGGCGACATCGTAAACAATGGCGGGTAAACTCAGATAACTATTTGGCCAGCAGTGCTGGCCAGACGAGTGCAAAGGGTTAAAATGGAATAAATCTTATATGACAGAGTACAGAGTATAGAGAATAAATATTGATTTTAGTGGACCAATGGAAGGAAATTGGTTTTGTCTACAGTTGTTGACAAAATGGCATTTTGTTCATTTAAATTAGTTTGCAAAACAGCTGATTTCTCAACAGTTTCACTTTGCCCACTACTTTGCTCACTCCGAATGGCAACTGAACAAAACGAAATTTAGGTTAAGTTTATTTGAATTGATTTATAATATACAGGAAATATCCTGTATGTAGGTTAGATTAATTCTTACATGTAAAATAACATAAATAAACAACAAAACAACGTTTTAAAGTTGAAAAAGGAAGTATTCATGAAGATGATTGACAGTGTATTGTAACATTTTTATATAATTGAAGAATAAATTTGTAAATGGAATAGGATTATAAATGTAAAGTTATGGAAAATTATTCAAATGTTACATAGAAGAATACAAAATTTAATAAGCAGGTGCAGGAACCATGTGATTGAAACAACAAGTAAATCATATGATTTATAATAACAATTTAAAAAAAAGGAGGAAGAAATTTTCAAATTATTCTGATATAAGATGATCTGAAGTGAAGTTGATATTTTTAAAGGTATAGGATACGATTGAAAAATAAAAACAGTTTAAGTGAAATATTGAAATATTGAAATAATTATTATATTGAACAATTACCAGGAAGAAGTATATAAAAGGAACATTATAAATGATGGTGAGATGAACTAATTATTATTTAAAACTGATTATTATTTAAATATATTTCTGTTTAATTGTGAAACCCAAATCTGACCCCGAGATAAAAATATAAAAAAAACATTTATTTTTTTATAGTGAATATTTCTTTTATTGTGCTATTTAAGAACTTAATGATATAAATAATTTTTAATTTATAATTAATTTAAATAAATATAATACTCAAGAAAAGTATTATAAATTTGGCATCCACAACGTGGGGCTCGATTAAATGTGCAATTAAACAATAAGCAATTTCAGGTTTTATAATATATATTTAATAATTTTAAATATATATTATTTTTTAATATTAACTTATTCAATTAAAAGAAATTTCAATTTAAACAAAATAAATAAATAAAATGTCAGAGCAAGGACGTTATGAATTAAGAGATAACCCAAAAGAGACACAAAAAAAAAGAGAATTGGAGAATCAAAAGAAACAGGATAGGCCTAAGAAGGGAATGGTACAGGAGGAAGGACAAATGGTTAAAATATTGGAGGTTCAGGAAATTGATGAATGTTCCCCATATTCAGGGCAGGACAGGTTAGGACAGGATGAAAGAGATAGGGTACCATGCTCTGAGGTAGAAGAAAATGTTAGGGAGATAGAAATAGAAAGAGGAGGTATTACACTTGTTACAGTGAATAAAGAAGAATCAGGTATGGAGAAATTATTGAGAGAAATGATGAAGAAGATGGATGAGAAGGATAACAAATTTGATGTAATGAGGGAAACAATGTCAAGAATGGAAACAAAAAATGAAGAGAATAAAAATGAAATGATGAAGAAATTGGAAGGATTTGAGAAAAAATTTGAAAAGTTAGAGGGAAAGATTGATAATAAATTTGATGAGTTTAAGAGAGAGATAGAGGAGAAACAAGAGAGGATAATAGAAGATCATAAGAAATTTGGGAGGAAAGTAGAGGAAAATTTTCAGATGTTGGGAGAGGAATTAAAAGAACAGAAGGAGAATATTGAAGAGTTAAATAATAGGGTTAAAATGAATAAACAAAATTTTGAAAGGGTAGCTAGTAATATGGAAGAGAAAATGAAGGAAACGGAGGAGAGATTAAATAAGAAGGATAGTATGGAAAATAGAACTACTCAGATAATATACTATGCTAATGATGAAAGCCACGCTCAGACTACAATGCCTAAGTTTAATGGAAGGGGAATAAACCCAATTGAATATATAAGAAAGTTGAAGAGATATGTAGAGAAGATGCAAGAGAGAAGGGAAAGAGAAGGTAGAGAAAAGGTGGACATTAAGGATATAATGGACATATCTATGGAAGGAAATGCTGCTAGATGGTGGCAAATTACAAGGGAGGACATAGAAGACTTGGAAAATTTCCAAGAAAGATTTTTAGAAAAATATTGGAACGATGAAGTACAAAACGGAATTAGAAACAGTTTAGAAGTGGAGAAATATAGAAAAGATGGAAAGCTAAGCAGAGCAGAATATTTTATTGAAAAGGTGATAGTTATGAGAAATTTAACACCAACACCATCTGAGGATGAAATAGTACGAAGACTGGCTAGACATTTTGATGACAAAATAAGGGATGCACGGCGTGTACAAAAGATAATTTCAATTAGAGACATGGAAAGATTTCTAAATGAGGAGGACATCGAAGAAAGAAATGACACAATTCGGAAAAATGAAGAAGTAAGGCGAAATTTCAGACAAAATGAAAATGAAAACAAATTTAGACCACAATATAAAGATGGAAACATACAACCTTTCAGAAATAACAATAACTTTAACAGTTTCAGGCCATTTAACAATAGAAATAATGTATATAGACCACAATACCAGGGAAATGGTAACAGAGAACAGTATAGGCCTAGAAATGATAACATGCCATACAGATTTACACCAAACAGTCCACCTAGGCAGAACATAGTTCAATTTCAAAGTAATGCAGGACACAGTGCGACGGTTTGGAAAAAGCCAAACGTCTCAAGTCCATTTAAAACAAGTTAAATTGCCGCGCTAAACCTTGTAGAGTGGGGACGAGGTGGGGCGATGACGTCACGCCAGTTCGAGAGCAAACTTGCTTGTTCGGACGTGAAAAGTCAAACTGCCTTAGTTCCTATTTTATTAAGAAACTAAATTATTAATATAAATAAATATTCAGTAGAGTCAACCGACCAATAATATCAACAAATAAATTTAAAATCACATAAAACAAAAAAGTTATTCAAGTTTTTAGAAGGGCTCAAAAACCTAAAATTTGGAAGAAGAATAAATTCAAAATTCAAAAATCGTAGAGTCATAACCAAGTGGGGAAGTAACAATAATCACAAATAAAAAATATGAATTAATAATAATTAACAGGTGAGAATGGACTTAGAAAGTCATTCTTGGGGAGTTTTTTGGAATTTTTGAGTTGAAGGGGGGATCATTTAAAAAATAATAATAAGTACTATTGTAGAGACCACAATAGGGCACAATAATAGGTACTTAGAATCAAATTTGAAAATAAAATAAGGGAGATATAATAATTACAAAACGTAAAACTTCAAAGCCCAAAAGCGGGTAAAATAAAAGTTAAAGGGGTAAAGTAACATGATAATTATATGTATTTAGTATGTAAAATGGTAACACACCAAAGCAGAAGTAATAATATATAATGGGGGGGTTTTTATGAACATAAACTCATACGACACAAACTTAAGGACTTCAAAGGCGAATAACTCGACAACCAAACGAGTTATGGGAAAAGTACAAACATAGTTTTTCGTCGTAGTAGAAGAGGAACAAGATTTCGTCAAAAGAATTTTGAGAAAGGACTTATCTCAAAATTTGAAAAGGGGAAAAATCAAATTTCGGGAAAAGGGCGATAACTCGCGAACGAAGCGTAGTAGAGCGATGAATCAAGTTCCACAAGACCCACAAGATGGAAAGGAAGAAGAATCCGAAAGGAACTTTAAAATCGGTTCGAGCGTTCGAAAGTTATAGCGAGTTGAACGAAAAAACGTCAAAAGTAGAGATTTTCATGCAAAAACATGAAAAGTTGCGCGCGCATCCTCAAGCAGAGTCTAAAGTCAGAATCATCATGTTGCCAACATGGATCAAAGATAACGTTAAAGAAAAAATACTATAAATTATTAATTAAAAGGTGTTTTAATTAATAATTAAGGAAGAAAACTATTCATTAGTCAAAAAATAGGACTAATAAAACATATAGTGTAAATATTTCAGACCAAAAGGGCCTGAAAACACATAATATATGGAAAATACCTTTTTCCCAAAAAGGGAGGAAAATTGGCTCCAGAAAAGTGGATTAATTCCCACTGACAGGGAGACCGAGATTTAACCGTCGAAAGACGATTACTTTTGATTTGGAATCGACGCTTAAAGGACGTTTCTTCTGCAACCGACTCTGAGCTGAGAGGAAGATTCAACTGTCACTCTACTAATTGGACTTAGAATAATTTCAACTTTAATCGATCTTCAAGGCGACTTAGAAGAATTCGAGACCAGCATTCAACTACATAGCAGCTTACAGACTCTGGATAGAAAACATCACATCACCATCATCCTAATAATACAACAAATTCCAAATCCAACTAGAACTTCTATTAAAGTGTGAAGGTATCTTATACTTAAGGAATAATTCGCAAATATTAACTTCTTTTCAAATATAACGTCATTAGGGGAATTGTTACAAATTAAATTCATTTTAAACCTCTGCTTTGGTGTTGATAATAATTAATAATTTAAATACGACTTTTTCAGTACAGGAAAAACTGTTTGTGGTTCTGTCTGGAAAGTCAAGCGCTTTTATTTTTGTTTAATATATAGATAATATTACATTAATTAATGTTGTTAAATAAATAAATAGTTGTGTTATTGTTCAATTAAATTGTTTTGTGTGATTAAAAAAGTTTTGAATATAAAATTTTTCTGTGCAAAAGAGGAAATAATATACAAATAATTCATTTCTAAATTTTGTTGTGTTTTTAATATAAATCCATTCTGTGTATGCTACTAACTTTGTTTTAACATAAATTTTATATATGTGCTCTGGTAATATAATTTGAAAATTTTAAAAAGTTATCATCAGAACTTAAGAGCCGATTTCTCCCAAAAGGCACGACCTTGGAGAGAGAGAGAGTTAATCTTAAAAGATCTAAATAATCGAGCATTGAGATAAAATTCAGGGAATTTTGCGTTAATTAAAATTTGGTAAGTTTATGAGGACAAGCTCATACTTATTAGAGCCAAGAGTTGCAAAATCTTTGATTTAAAAAAGTAAAAGTGAGCATCTTGGCCTTGCCCGCGCCTGCTCTGAAAAGAAAGGTGGTTCGCCCAGTCGGTGGTGATCGTACAGCGAGTTTAAGAGTTCGTGATAATAGTGTTCCAAAAAAGGGAACAAGAATCTTAAACTCGTCGAAGTCAAAGAGGGAGACGCAGCGTGGCGAGTGGCGTTCCAACGTAGGGCAAGAAGAACCCTACTCGAACTCACTCAAGCAAGAGGAGCGGCAGCGTGGCAACAGAGGACAAGAAAGTAATAGACCTAAGGCAATGAATATGATTAGGGCGGAACCAGAACAAAGACAAGAAGCAGTGTATACAACGACCCAGGCTTTAAACTAGAAAGCACTGGAACATCACATAAGATTATAGGCCATGATAATAATACAAATAAAGAGTTAATAAAGGATATTCCAGTGCAACAAAATATAACAGAAAGGAGGTATAAAAAACTTATTAGTGAAGAACTAATTTTAGAGGATGTAAAGCAAGATAGGCCTATTCCAAAAAATGAAATTGTAATAACTACAGTATTATGCGACAAGAAGTTTTTGACAGAATTTGACAAGGAGGAGGATATAGCCATAGGAAATGAAAAATATAAGAATGATAATCCAGAAGTTGAAATACAGTTAGGAGAAATAAAAGTAAAGAGTTTAATAGATACAGGTAGTAATGCTACATGCATACAAAAAGAATGGTTTATACAGAATAAGAATAAGTTAGGAAGGTGTGAAGAATTACCAGTAGTAGGAGTAAGTATTGTGACAGCAACAGGGAAGAAGAGTCGGCGGATCGAGAGTATTATAATGCTAAATGTCCAAATAGGAGAGATATTATGTAAAATGCAATTTTTAGTAGTACCAGACTTGTTACGAGAGGTAATAATAGGCATGGATAGTATAAATGAACTGAAAATGAAGTTAGATTTCAATGAAGATAATATAATAATTAATTATGATAATAGGCAAGTGGTAATTAAGATGGATAAAGAAATAAAAGATGGAGTTAGAAGTGAGATAGTAGGACAGGAGGAATATGGCATATTAGAAATATATAAATATTATGATAAGTGGCGAAATGGGGATGAACAAATTGGCGACATAAAGAACATTGAAAAAATAATACAAATGAGAAATTTAACACTGACACCAACTAAAGAAAAGTTTTATAAATTTAAATTCAAATTAAAGGGAGATGTATGTAAAGTTTGTAAAATAGTCAATGACTATAGAAAAATGTCACTGATAAAAATTTAGTAATTTGTTTAAAAAAAAAAATAAATAAATTTTTTTTAAAAAATTAAAATTTTGGAGGACAGTTGTAACATTTTTATATAATTGAAGAATAAATTTGTAAATGGAATAGGATTATAAATGTAAAGTTATGGAAAATTATTCAAATGTTACATAGAAGAATACAAAATTTAATAAGCAGGTGCAGGAACCATGTGATTGAAACAACAAGTAAATCATATGATTTATAATAACAATTTAAAAAAAAGGAGGAAGAAATTTTCAAATTATTCTGATATAAGATGATCTGAAGTGAAGTTGATATTTTTAAAGGTATAGGATACGATTGAAAAATAAAAACAGTTTAAGTGAAATATTGAAATATTGAAATAATTATTATATTGAACAATTACCAGGAAGAAGTATATAAAAGGAACATTATAAATGATGGTGAGATGAACTAATTATTATTTAAAACTGATTATTATTTAAATATATTTCTGTTTAATTGTGAAACCCAAATCTGACCCCGAGATAAAAATATAAAAAAACATTTATTTTTTTATAGTGAATATTTCTTTTATTGTGCTATTTAAGAACTTAATGATATAAATAATTTTTAATTTATAATTAATTTAAATAAATATAATACTCAAGAAAAATATTATAGTATGTACACAGAGAGTATTTTTCGTTTGCCGAGTTTTGAAGTTGGCAATCCCGTTTCCTGAACAATACACCTAAGTTATTTATTTGTAATATTTATAAATAACCTCAGTTTTGACATGAGAACTTCTACTCAGTGTTGATGTGTTGTTTAGCACTACTGCTATATTTTGTGTAGTTAGTTTTAAAATATGGACAGTTCAGAGGATGAAAACCTGTCAAATACCCCGTCTAAATTATCGGAAAAAGCTAACAACGTTGTACTAAATCTCCTTCCTGTCAAATCAAGGGAAAAAGTACGACCGCCAGTATGAACTGTTTTTATTGCCAAAATAACTGTAGACAAAGTATAATGTGCAATTCGTGAGCAAAGCGTCTTTTTTGAACTTGATAAAATTGATAATAAAAACATTTTCCTCTTGCCCCTTTATTCACTAGTTGCACAAATAACTATTTCATAGTTGTTGATGTTTTCTCAAGATGGGTTGAAATTATACCTACTAAAAATATACCCTCTAATTGGTGCATCAGAGAATTAACTATAAAAATTGTTCATAAATTTCGGTTTACCATTAACAATTATTTGAGATAATTGTAGCCAATTCACATCTTTATGATTTCAAAGCATTTATGAAAATTAGTGGAGGTTCTACATAAAAGAACAGCACTTTTTTACCTATCATCAAATGGTCTGGCAGAGTGTAATGTACAGACTATTAAGAAATCTTTAGGAGATATGGAAGATGAGGGTGGAAAAATACAATCTAAAGTGTACAAACTTCTTTACAACTTAGGCAAGTCATCTTTCATAATTGGGGATCGAGTTCAAGTT
Source organism: Aphrophora alni (assembly GCA_963513935.1). Lineage (NCBI taxonomy): Eukaryota > Metazoa > Arthropoda > Insecta > Hemiptera > Aphrophoridae > Aphrophora > Aphrophora alni. The sequence goes on along the minus strand of OY740766.1, from coordinate 114,915,193 downwards.
AGAGATTATATTAGTTCAAATTATAAATAGGGTTTGGGAACAATTACAGAAAAGGAAAACAAACTTCATTATAAAGTTAATTGGACAGTGACTTAATAGATTATGGGATGTTGATCAAATATTTAAAAGTTCGTTTCCTCTGGCCACAGCGTCTTGATTAAGTGGAAAGGATTGATACATACTATTTCCAATAACATTTTATTTTTATTACATCACCCTTTTAATAGGGGAGATAAGAACTAAACACTAATTACACCATTCTGTACAAGGCGTTTTTATTTTCTGTGTAAATTTTATAGAGCCGATTATAATTTATTAAACTTTGCAATAACTACATTAAAAGTTATTTAGGTTGTTCTTTAAAAATATGATTCCCTAACATAACATGCATATAATTTTATGTAAGCAATATTCTTACATATTTACAATATGTAGCAATTAGACTTATATGTAATAAGTTTCATAAGACTCAAAGCGTACACTTAATTTCCCCCCAGGTATTTAATTCAATCTAATCCAATAATTACACCAAAAACCAGGAAAGATAGTTTAGCAACCCTCAGGGCTCATTAAATAAAAATGGAAATAAAAAGAACAATTTAAAAAATCATAATATTTCAAAATACTTATTTGTATTTTAAAAAATCATCAATATTGTTTAAATAATTATTATATTTTCAAAGTTCGGTAAAGAAATAATTCATTTAGATAATCCGAAAATACACGAAGATATTCAACTAATCTACCTACTCAGATAAATACAAAACCAACTAGATACTTGTTTGACGTCTGGTCAAATAATTAATTTTTTTTTCAGCTGTTATAGTATGTAAATGTATTATTATATTAGTGAGGTTGTGTTTTGTGATGTGGTCTTCTGCTATTTGTTGAAAGTTTATTATAAATCAAATTGTTGTATTATAATAGGCACTTGTATTTTAATATAACCAAGGAATATTTTCTTTAATATGGATATAAACGGTTGTTCAATATATCTGTTTTGCGTTGTGGTGAGTGAAAATATACTATTTATTTTCAGGTGTTAGGTTAGTAAATTGATATTAGAAACACATGTAACAATTATGAGTAATTATTACATAGCGGTACGTACCGGTGGAATTTAGTGGCAAAAAATCATGAAATCGTGTACTACCTACCTAAATTTGAAAGAAGTACATTATATTTGATGTCAGGATAGGCTAATTGTTTACTGTAGATAGAGCCTTTTGTACTACCTACCTGTCTTCATAAGAATAGTCACATTTTGTAGCAACATTGAGTGTGGTTATTACTTGAATGGGTGACTGGTTTTATATCATGTGTCTAAAATTTCAGTTGGGATTAGTGTTGTTCAAACCATTGAACTTTTTTTTTAACATGATCTACATAGTATAACAAACACACAGAACACAATTCTCATAAAAAAAATACGCCTAAGTATCAGACGCGTTTCAACGACAAGGTCGTCCTCTTCAGTGATACACTGTGTGTTTGTTATACTGTATAATTTTTCTCATAAGTCAAGCTCAACATTTAACATGATCTACATAGCCTACCTTATTTTTTAATAATAAAGTAAGTTTTCAATGTGGAGCTAATTTTTTCACCGAAAAATCACAATTTCAAAACTACAGAATTCAATGCATTTATACGTCACCGAAGTAAAGCAACATTGAGCGTAGTTAGTACTGGGATGGATGACTGTTTGGGAAATAACGCACAATGTATTTTTTTTTTTACAAATTTACGCATAGGTCAGATAAGGGGTAATGTGGTTAGTATAGTATTTGGATGCGAGACCGCTTGGGAACACCACATGAACAATTTTAATTGGGATTAGTGTTGTCATATCGTATATAGGTTTATTTGTGCATAGCTCAAGTAAGGTGGCTATATATATATATATATATATATATATATATAAAGGTGACTTGTAAGGTAAAAACAATTTGCGTACAAACCTATTTTAACGTGTAATTCACATGGAACCTAAACCTAGAAAACTTGAAGTACTGTTTTTTTTTTTCCGTAAAAAAATTTTTGCTCACAAAAAAATGTTAATATTCTTATGAACACAGAGGTAGTACACACAAAACAAAAAAAATCAAAATTGTGGCGTAACAGTAAACAATTGCCGATGTCAGAAGACACTTTTGAAGTACCAAGATACATTAGTTTAGTAGAAAATAAGTAGTATAAAAGTATAAAATCCAGCTCAAGTTACGCTGTATGGTTTGTAGGTTACACGATGGGACGACAATCGCGTATCTCATAACGCATGCACATAACATCTCATCTACCACCTTGATATTACTAAGTTGTTTGAAGAATCATGAGATATATATTTCGGCAGGTAAATATATATAGTCGCCTAGCCAGACCTAATAAAGCATTTACTTGTTACCATGTAAAATACAATTTATAAAAAAAGACATTCACAAACTTGACTGATGTAGGCTAGTCATAACATAATCATCGAGTGATGAGACATTCACTAACCTGTCTTATGTAGTATTACGGATGAACATACACATAAGTAGTAGTAACCTAAACACACATCGAATTCTTGTTTTTAGAATTGTCATTTTGGTACTTCTAGTACTTAACTTTTTTGGTACTTCAAAAGTGTCTTCCGACATAAAATATGATCTAATTGTTTCAAATTAAGCTAAGTAGTGAACGACTTCATGATTTTTTGCCACTAAATTCCACCGTAATGTACACTCTACAATTACTCAAATAAGTATTATCAGGTTATGGAAATAATGAGACGATTATTCAATTCCACAAAACAGCTTTAATTGCGACATATGTTTCGCCGTTAGACATTTTAAAGCAACTAAATTGAAAACAAAACAAGTCTAAACTAAAAATGTGAGACAAAAGGAAAGGTTAGAGTAAAGGGGTTGAGAAATGACAAAAGAAAGGTCAAAGATCTAACGTGTGGGTGTTTTAGAAAACAAAGGTTACATAATAGGTCTCAATAGTGGTGATGAGTTAAGATATATTTGTTCATTTAAGTTGGAAGTATGGTTTTTTAAAATTGATCTATTGATTTCTAAACATTCCAGGTTATTGAGTTTCCTACTTTTTTGTTCCATATGCAGATGTTTAACGTTTAACTTAGGATCAAAATTATGTCCTGTGTCTAATAAATGATTTGCAAAATTTGAATTAGATTTGCCACACTTCCAACTGTGTACATGTTCTTTAACTCTATTCTTAACTGACCTTCCGGATTGACCTATGTATTCACAATTGCAATCATTACAAGAAATTTTATATCACCACTATTTTCTAAACTATCTCTCTTATCCTTATTGTTTAAAGAGTTTTAAAAAGGAGTTTATTATTTAAAGGGTGTTTTGAAATCCCATCCTCTTCCCCAAAATTATAAACATATATAACAAATATGTAATATAAAGGTTATATTTGTGCTTTATAATAGAATGACTTTTTGATTAAACTGAAAACTTCAACAATTACTTTTGTAAAAGCTCAAATATAAATATTACAGCTGATTAACGTATGTACTACAACGGAAAAACTCAGCTATTCTGTTGTACACTGAGCTAGGCTATGCACCTTCCCCTTTTTAATTAACACACTTACCTCAAACCCTGTTATATTTATTACAGCCTTTTTTTCGATAGTATTGAGTGGATTTAGACGATTCACTGGAAGTATAGGATTTTTCAATTTTCACCTGAACCTCTTAATCTCTTCAACAGTTTAGGTTGAGCCTAAACTATTGGTGCCCCCCTTTATTTAACGCTTCCAGTAATTATTAAAGAGCTCACGAGCAAATTTTATCTTTTTTTATTACTTATCTGAAGAGCGAGTTCTTTGGAAAGTTCTTCGATCACAATCTATATTAGTCACTTAGATGTAGTTGTTAACCTGTGTGTGGAATATTAAAATAATTGCAAGCACAATTCTTAGTTATGAAATTTATATATCACTTTTTGCAACAAATTTAATTTTCATTTATATTTAAATACAATTTTTTTCCATCAACTTTTTTACAAAATTATTTTCTTTTATAAATTCATCTTCTATATTAGTATAAAATAAATAAATTCTTAAAATTAAGAGCAGTTTGGTATTTTCTAAAATTTAAAACAATTAAGACTTTTCTTAATTTGATTACTTATTTCTTTCTAATTAGAGAATTTGACTTTTCAACAATTCTTTTTCTATTAAAATAAAAATTTCCACACACATTAAATACTTATTAAACATAACATATCAATTTATTCAGAACAAAAAATTATCCCAAGAAAAACTATTAATGGATTTGAAATTATTTTTTATTGCACTTTGGCAACTCACTGTTTTATCAAATGTTATAAAAATTTCAAACCTTGTCCGGCATTTTGACTTTCGTGGATTTTTCTGGTTGTGGAGTAGATCTGCGTTGTTAATCTGCTATCAGCTTCAGTCCATCGGCACAGCAAGGTCCAGTCCAATTTGGCAGTCCTGGTTTTATCGTCCTTTTACATGTGACGTAAATCTGTCCTTCTATTTGACTGTAAAACTTAATTGATTCTACCATTTACTTTACTTTACTACTGACTTTACTTTACAAATTTAATTCAAGAATCTGATGCAAACTGTCGTGAAGTAAGGTGATCTTCACCTTTGAAAAAGTATTACAAGAGAGCTCCCCGAGAGGATCACCGGCTCTATTTATAGACAAAATACGTCGTATTCTCATAACCAATTTTCTTCCCTTCTTGGCGAGATACAATATTTGCTTTTTCTTCCTTATTAATAAGTTTAATTAATTTTTTCTGTTTTCCACTGTTTTACTATTTATTCTGAATCTTGGCATATTAATTTTTCTCTTCTCAACTGTTTTTTTTATTCCTTTTTCCATTACAGTAATTAGTTTATATTTTCACTGTTGCTGTCAGTTGGTAACAACTTATATATTTATATTTTAAACTTGTATAACTTGCTAATTTTTTGTAATTTTTACTTTTTGAATCTTGCATCTTGTTGGTTTTGACCATGGTTTTCCTAACGATCTCGATTTGTAATTCTAGGTGTTATCATTCTTCTGATATCGTTGATACTAATTTTGCGTAATTTTGTAATCCTACTTTTCATACTGAAACTCTGTAGTTTTATAGAATTACGAGTAAAAATTTCCGTAGCCGAAAGGAAAAAATTGTCCGATTTCCTTATCTATCGATTTTCACACTTTTTCTTACTTCTTTTTGCACTCACAATTTTACTAAATTTCCTTTAATATTTTGACCTTGGATTTACATTTTATTTTTCTTTAATTATTATTACTTATTAATCTGAAATTTGTATTATTTATCTCTTTCCATTTTCCCACAAAAGGTGTGAAAACTATTAATTTTTTAATTTTGGTGTGGAATTTATTTTTTACTCAATTTGTCATTGCTTTTATATATCTTAATATCTTTGTATTAATTACTTTATTTAAATTTTCTTTTGTCTTACTTTTATTATAAGTAGCACATTTTTGCTAACTTTTTAAATAATCATTACTCCCGAATTTATCAAGGATAAATTTTCTTAGATTTCCATATAGTTTCTATATAGTTCTATATAGTTCAATATACATTATGTTACAACATTCAGGATGCATTATTTTACATTTATAATGGTGTTCTTTTGTGATAACTAAATAATTGCAAAGTGTAATAATAACTGCTTCTAATGTGCTCCATTTGACATTTGGCTAAGCAACATAGTACTGTGTTCAATGTACAATGGAATAGTTTTCCACATGTACAGGGGAAATTTATTCCAATATTACAGGTTGACAGAATAAAACTCGAACACAAGATCTCACTTCTAGTTTAGTCATTGTAGCTCATGTATCACTGAGGATGGTGACTTTGTTGTTGAAACATGTTTGATTAAGTAAACGTTATTTTTGTGAGATCTTGTGTTCAAGTTTGTTTCCATCTAATATTATCTCACAAATTAAGCTCAATATTTATTTATAAACAGGTTGACAGGTTAAGAGAAATGTTAGTCCATAGGGCTAGGTATGTGAATTCAGTTAATGATTTCTATAATTGTGCCAAAGAAACATCCAAAAAATTCAATTTATTTTCATTTCAAAAGCTAATTTCAACGAGACTGCACAAAAGCCTACAATACAAATGATGGGAAACTGTGTGAGGCCATGGATTGAGAAACTATCACTATTCAAAAGCCTTATCAACTTGAATTTCAGCAGGTCTCATTGTTAGGTAGTGATGGCAAAATTTTATATGATTAAAAAACGAATTTTTCTGTATCACAGTATTAGATTATTTATTCTAATTACTCTTTGGTAAGTAACCTGTATTCTGGCCACAAGAATATCCTTTTCTTTAGTATGCTATTTTAATGAATTTTCAGTCGAAGTACCAAATTATTCAAAACCCGGCCTTTGTAATGGTTAATTTCACAACCAACTGAGAATGGTGAAAAAATTAAAATATATATTATACACGTATTTATTTATTTTGATTGTTGTAAACAAAATCATTTAAATAGCTGGAATTTTCTGACATCAGTCTGAATAAAGTATATTACATACAAATTCACAAAAACTACAAGCATAGGCCTACTTCAAAATCTATTACATGATAATTTATTCAAATATTTATATCTTATACCAAACAAATATCATCAATTAGAAAACCTAATTTTTATATAGTTGTTAGAAACTTCATTTGAATAAATATTTGTAAGCCTAACTGTTGTTTAAGGGTTTTAGAAGTCTTTATTTTTTAGTTTTTATATATTTAGATGCTTCTTTAACCTGTATGGTTTTTACTTTCAGTTTATTATTGGTTTATCCCAAGCACTAACATTTACAGCTGAAGACTGCTGGGCATTAGGATTTAATAGAGCTAACCTTCTTTGTTCTTCGTGTGATCTCTTGAAGAAATGTGACTTGGATATGCTCAAGTAAGTTATTTATTTCACTTGTCTCTCTCTCTGTGTGTGTGTGTGTATATATATATATATATTTTATATTGTGTGTGTGTGACGTGTGTGTGTGTGTGTGTGTGTGTGTGTGTGTGTGTGTGTGTGTGTGTGATTGGTTTTTCTATTAAGTAATAAGTAATTAAGGCTGATAAATTATAATCTCACATGATATTATGTTTCCACCTGAACGAAAAATAAAAAATGTTTAATGTGTTTAAAAAGCATCTAACAATATAAATGTTTGTTTAGTGATCATTGTATTGAGTGCTGTAACAAAGATGAAACATCACCAACAATAAAACGCTATGCAAAAGCGAGATTAGAAGTATGCACATGCAAGTTTGGTGCCTATCCTCAAATTCAAGGTATAATTTTCACTCAATCATTTGACTTAGTGTACTCTAGTGTGTTTAATTTAAATCTGTAAGACCCTTTTATATAAATATTATAACCAAATTAAATTACCATAATTATTGAGAAACATCAAAGTGATAGTACATAAAGATTTAAGGTTAAAAACATAAAAGTAAAAGTTATAGAATTGGAAACAATTTGTTCGTTGCACATTATTTGAGGAAAGATTTTCTGAATACAGAATATTTTCCTACAAAAAAACAACAACAAATTTATATCAGGGTAAAGAGTGGATTACATTATCATCATCGTAGAAATTGACACAGATGGTCTATATTTGGGATTGCAATAGTTTAAAGAAGTAGGAAGGAGAATAAAATCAATAAAAGCTTGTGATCAGTTATTCCCCAAACACAACAGTCATACCTAGAATAAATTTACATCTATTCTCTATTCAGGGAGTGTTGGCAGTGACGTGCCTCCTGAGCCATAATGGTACAGGGAGTTGCAGCCAATAACGTTCAAGGTCACCACCCAGAATTTTCAACTTTCGAAGGCAGATTCATAGGCATCCTCAGTTGCCAGCCAGCCTTACTGCCAAGGAGTTGGTAACATTCAAGAGTTTTAAGCGCAAGTGTGTATAATCTTAGTTTACAGTAGTGTACAGAGTTAGTTTCTAGTGTTGTTCAGTAGTATAGGTTAGGGCTGCCCATTAACGGGTAACAGCTAACCATCAATGTTGACCATCGTCAACGATCAATGCAGTTGATGAAGTGCATTAACTGCTAACGTTGATCATTTGCTTAGTGCTTGCAGGTGGCGCATCAGTGGTTGTTTGTTAGCGACAGCGGCCCACTCGATGCGTGTGCACCCAGCTACACGTACGCCTCTCAGTTGTCTGTTAGTTTAGTTGAGCAACTAAAGCGAATCAATTATCGTCAACGTTTATTCATCAACGAATCAACGTATGTTTCTGCTGTAGCCTACTATTTTACTGTTTATTTTTTACTAAATCTAAATCAACATTGGAATTATTATAATAATTGATTATAATAACTGATTAATTAACTAGTAAATAGTAATACAAATAACTCCAAAACTTATTCCTCTGTAAATAATCAGTTATTATAATCAATTATTACAATAGTTCCAATGCGTGATAAAATAAAATCAACAAATACATGTAATGACAGATAGCCTACATTACATAAAAAGTTCACGTTATTAGGATAGTTGTAATATATCACTAGATAATGTTTGTAAATTAGAGAGTAACATTGATGTTTCCTCCTTTCAAGGCGAGTAATAGACTCGTCCAATTCTAAGAAACAGGCGACAGTCGATTGATGACGAGCCTTCTCACTTCTCACTAAACACATGCACTGCACACCTGCACACTGCACACTACAGTAGGGTGATTCGAAAAAAAAAGAAGTTTTTTACGATTTCGAAATCCCATACCACACAAAAGTTGCAGTTTGTTACACTGAATTCTAGAAAAAATAATAAAAAATTCTAAATTATCATCTTTAGTTCGCTCATGTAGCTTAAAGTTTGAAAAAAAATTAATTTTTGATAAATTTTTTAATTCTTAAAATTTTTTTTTTAACATTTTTCTTTATCAAACAGTAATAAAACGACTGTAAGTAAAGTAATTTTGATAAAAAAATAAGCTTTATACATCTTTTATATCATCTTTTTGTTCAAGACTTAGGCCCGAAATAGTGTAAAATTAGCCATGAACTGCACATTCCAACCATGTTTTCTTTAGATATCATTCATTTAAATTATAACTGAAATGCCTGGATTCGATCAGTCATGCTCTTCTTTCTTCTTTTATCGTGAACAGATTGCTGAACAAGTTTTTCTTCTAATTAAAACATCATAAACTTGCATGCAGCTCTTAGCTCCTTTCAAAGACAATGAAACTACCCAGAACTCACCACGGGGAGGTGGCTGCACTTCGAGTTCCACCCACTCTCTACCCATCCATCCACCCAATTGTAGGGGTGTTTTTGTACAATATTTACACATAGTTTGAAGTAGTTCCTTAATCACAACTAAAATAGCCAATCAACATGAGCGTGAATTTAATCAGAACTAAAATAGCCAATCAACATGAGCGTGAATTTAATCAGAACTAAAATAGCCAATCAACATGAGCGTGAATTTAATCAGAACTAAAATAGCCAATCAACATGAGCGTGAATTTAATCAGAACTAAAATAGCCAATCAACATGAGCGTGAATTTAAGTTTACTTATGATCTTTAGGCATTGTTTTGAATTCACTTTCAAATTAAACGATGGCATAACTGATCTTGAGAGAATTGTTGTTCTTATGAAACTATCTCTATTTTCTTCCCTGCAAACTTTTGTACAAGAATCTGTTACAAGTTTTACTATTCTTTCCACACTTTGCGAATGGCAAGGAAATTTCATCAGGTCAAACTCCGGCAAAACATCAGTACTAATTAATTGGTCTGAGCTCTCATTTGACACATGGTTCATTGCTGGAGGAGGTGAAAGTTTGCACTGAGAACATTCAATCAGTTCAATGTAATCTGAAGCAGCAAAATTGATGGTCCGAGTTTGAAATATATGCACTGATTTTCCTTTTGGCTCTTGCTTTCTAGCCTTTAGCAATCTTTGAAAAGCTAACTGCCGAACATGGATTCTTTCATCTACTGCCATTGATATTAACATATTTTCCGGATGACAAAAAAAAAGCATTCTTCTGAATCACAAGATCAATGATTTGCTTTATGAAGTAGCTGTCGTGATGACTGAACAACTTTGAAGATGTGAACGGGTCCAAACTTTACTGATGGATGTCTTTTGATTTCAAATCAAACTGGAGCGTATACTTTCATAATGTATACACTCCAGTATAATGTATAAGCATCTTAAGTTCCTCGGAAGGTGTCACTTCAGATATGTATAGTCTTAGTGTCCTATTTACACATGTCAACCACCTAGAATGACTAAGAGGACCAGGATCTTTCACAGCGAGATCTGAAGAACACTCTCCTGTCTTCACTGCTTGATAAATGTCAAGTAAGTATTGTTGGTCCTTGCTTAAGTCAGTTTTGGTTATGTTAATATCTTCACCAGTGATCATTTCGAAATTAGCAACCGGGCATTTTACAGTCCAATAAAAGTTTGCCCATTTTTCCTGAGAAACTTTTTAGCCCTGAAGTCTCACCATATACACTTTTAAACATATGTTTTTCACGTCTGAGGCCAAGGTCTTGCAAATCACTTGAAGCGATAGCTGCAGTGGCTCTATCAGATATCCCTTTTATCACTCATCAATACAGTTGCAGGAAGTTTAATTCACATTTGAGAAGTTGATGGTAAACTGTCACAACTTTCTTCAGTTGGCGCTGGCTTAACGCGTGCATCTCTACCTCGGCGAATGTTTTTATTTCTTTTTGACTTATATAGAAAAATACAAGCATTGAAAATGACTTTAAACACACATCTAGTCTTATATTTAGGTATAGTTACAACATTTTAAACAACCAATTACGGTACGAAGAGGTGATTTAAAATTAGTGAAAAATGTCCAAATTAGCCTTTTTTTAAACCAAATTAGGGTTTGTGTGAGAACTAAAGATGTTAAAAATCAATAAGAATTAATTTTTTATCGAAAATATGTTACATACTGTTATTTTATTACTGCTGGATAACGAAAAATGTTTAAAAAATAAATTTTAAAGAATTAAAAAATTGATCAAAAATTCAATTTTTTTTTCAAACTTGTAGCTACATGCGCGAACTAAAGATGATAATTTAGAATTTTTAAATTATTTTTCCTGAATTCAGGGTAACAAACTGCAACTTTTGCGTGGTAATGGGATTTCGAAATCGTAAAAACTTTTTTTTCGAACCACTCTACTGCACACCTGCACACTGAACAAACAAAGACGCTTGGTCTTCTGTTCTGTCTGGCAGGTTAACGTTAGCAAATTTTTTTCAACAGTTAATCACGCTCAACGTTAATTGGTGTTTATGTTGACCATTGTTAGCGTTAACGCCCACCACTAGTATAAGTGTAATTTATCAGAGTTATTTTATTAGTGATAGTTCGTATGCTGTAATATAAATGACAGAAAAATTTGTTTAAAATATGGGGAATCTGTCACCAGTGAGCAAAAATAAACATGGTCAAGTTATTGGCAGTGACAAAAAACAGTTCATAATTAATGTGTACAAAAGTGTTTTAACTGAAAACCCCAGCATTTTAATAGATTGTGCAGTCACAAAGGTTGCGAATTCGAGTAGGAGTAGGAAAAAGGAATGTATATAGAATTATATCTACATACAAAAAAGATCGTGTTTCAGGACTAAAATCTCCAGTTAAAAAAAAGAAGAGGCCCTGCGTATTTCAGAAAATTGATGACTTTTCAAAATAAGGTGTAAGGTTCATGAGATTTCTTTTAGAAACGAACAAACCACAGTTGAAAAAGTATTGTGTGCAGTGAATGACGATAGCGATTTGCCAAATTTCAAAAGAACATCATTTTATTATGTATTGAAAAAGTTGGGCTTTAAGTTCGGTAAAAGCGGGAGAAATATGTTTCTTGCCGACAGAGATGATATTATTATTTGGAGGCGAAATTATCTTAGAACAATAAAAAAGTATAGAGAAGAGGGTTGACCAATTTATTATGAAGATGAAACTTGGGTTAACGAAGGGCACACAAAAGACAAAGTTTGGTTCGACAGTCAGGTAAAAAGTCGTAAAGATGCCTTTTCAAATGGCTTATCAACAGGATTAAAAGACCCGATAGGCAAAGGAAAGCATCTGATAGTATCTCATTTCGGAAACGAAGATGGGTTTGTTGATGAAGCATGGACGGAAATGGATGGAACCGTCTTTCTAGAACGTTAAAAAACGTTTTACCAAAATTTAATGAAAACTCTGTAATTGTACTTGATAATGTATCATATCATTCAGTTAAGGCTGAAAAGCTTCCAACAACGTATTGGAATAAAAATCTACTTGTAGAGTGGCTAACAGAAAAAGGTATTAATGTGGACATGTCCTTTTTAAAAAAGAACTACTGCAACTTGCATATAAAGAAACACCAAAATATGACAAATTTATTATTGATGAAGAAGCCAAGCTCCAAAACAAAACTGTTTTGAGACTTCCCTCCTATCATTGTCAACTAAATCCGATCCAGTTAATATGAGCACAGATAAAGGGCTTCATTGCAGCAAACAACAAAACGTTTAAACTAGGTATAAACAAAGTCACTAAAGAGAATTGGGACAAATGCATAAAACATGTTAAGAGCGAAGAAGTAAATTGTGGGAGTTAGATAACATCATTGAATCCATGGAAGAACAAATCGATCAATTTGTTATAAATATATGAAAATTTTTTAGAAGGAATAATAATGATTTGGGTTATACATTGTGTATCTTCATAGATACTGAAGAAAATATGATTGCCAGTAAAGTAAACGCATCAACAGAAAGCAGGAGGAAAGGAGAAACATTAGAAGATCATACAATTTGATACCGTTTAAAAAATATGTAGTGAAGACAGCCGACGCGGCGGCTGCATGCGAATTGGCCTGACCCTAACCAGAGGGCGGCGCATCACTGCCAACACTCCCTGAATTTAGAATATGTTATAACTTTTCAGTGTTGGTACCAGTGGTTAAATTAACATTGAACTTTTTTTTTTTACTGTGCTCTGTAGAACTCATTTTTCTTTTATCAGTAGGCTACAGTATTGAATTAAAAAAAAAGAAGAAATTTGCTGTTTTCGGCAACCTTACACTGGTACTCTCATTTTACAAACAAATTGAAGCCTTGGCTATAAACATAAATCATTGTAAAAACATTATGTACATCATTATTGTAATTGATTATTTACATGCCTAATCCATTAATATATTTTATATAATTGTAAAGTTTAATGTTAATTTGAACACAGTTTTGATGTTCAGTAGAGCCACATAGATGTAAAATGGACCGAGGGTACCTCGGATAGGCGAAAACTTGGGTACGAGTAACACGGACTCAGTCAAAAATCAGGAGGGAAACGTATGGTAAACGGTGAAATGAATCAAAGATGTGAAAAAAGGCATCTACTGTATTATCAAATGAAAAAATAACGTATTAATAAAAATGAAATACAAATACAAAATAATAAAAAGACATACTGTACATGCACAAAAGAGGTATCTACTGCATTATGGAATAAAAAACTGACATACAAATAAAAATAAAATACAAATTCAAAATGATGAAAAGACATACATACACTACAGTACATGTTACTGTTAACAAAATTATTTCTTGAAGAAGTGTTTTCTCGCTCGCTTGCTTCTTTGCGCCGTTTCACACATAGCAGTAGGTCTGTTGAAGTTGTCTCTGATGCTCTGGCTACTCGATAGCTTTTTCTATCGCTTTGATCCTTCACTATGGCTGATTTTCTCATTCTACATTTCAATGTCTTCATTGTCACTTTTACTTTCTACGCCTATACATCCACTGCCTCTACTATCATCTTATCAATCACTTTCAATTGTTCGTCTGCCTTGATCCATTCGGCTACATCATTTTCAGTGATTGTTTCATCTGCCAAGTCTTTGAACTAGCTGTGCAAGTTTGAGGTCATCTTCATCGTCATGCACTATGGGCAAAGTTTCTTGATTTTCTGTGACGCTTAATAACCTCCTCCATGACTTCTGAAGAGTTGAACTTTTTACCTCGTTCCATCATTCAGCTGATATTTAAACATATTTCATTGTGATTTTTTTAAGAGTCTGTACGACGACGTTTCCTTCATCAATTGCTCTAATGAGGCTTTTCAAAAGTTTATAGATACGCTTTAGGTTTTACAACACACTCTGGTTCATGGGCTGGAGAAGAGATTGTGTTGATGGGGGGTGGGGAGACGGTTAAATACATGGTCTTAATATAACCAGAAACCATTTATTCTGTATCAGGATGAGCAGGGGAGTTGTCCATTACTAAAAGCGCTTTTCGAGGCAGGTTGTTTTCTTTTAAAAACATTTCAACTTCTGGCACAAAGTCAGTGAAAAACCAGTCTTTAAAAATTCCAGCGTCCATCCATGTATTTTTCTGACTTTTTACAGCACAGGCAGGCTAGGAATAGACACATTTTTGAAAGCAGGGGGCTTGGCAGATTTGCGTATCATCAATAACTTTAGAACAAGCCATGAGTGTAACCGTAGGTTTTAACCTTTTAAAACCAGGAGCGGAAGTTTCTTTTTTAGAAGAAATTGGTTTTATTTGGAAGCATACAGTAATTTAAGCCCGTTTCGTCACAGTTAAAAATCTATTGATGAGAAATCTCCATCTTTAATCAAGTTTGTCCTTAAACTGTAGTATGATGGCATGATTGGACGATAACTTTTTACCAGAAATGTTTGCTCCCTGATTCCATACCTTGTTTTCCAGCGATGAAGCCACCTTCTGCTTGTTGTAAATTCTTCTTCTCCATCTTTAACCTTTTCGTGGAATTCAATAACCTAGCCTTTTCCGGTAGCATAGGCCCACGCACTGGACTTCCTTTGCTAAAAAGCTGAGTAAACCACATAAACAAGGCACTTCAAGTTTTTTCAAACTCTCCGTTTTTGTTTATCACTCTCATTATCTTTTTGCGAACACCATTTTTCTATTTCGGCCCATTTTCTTCTCCAGTCTCCTATAGTTACTTCTCCCACACCTAAATCTGAAGCCAATTTTTTAATTGTCTCTTCTTTGTCGATGGCTTGTAATTTAGTCTTCAAAATCACGTATCCACAAACAAATCAAAACAAACTGTAAACGAACTGTTCACGAGCACAATGAAAAATCAACTAAGGTCAGTGGCAGTAGATAGGTAGGGGACAAGGGGACCACCACCTCTTACTATATTCCTTTGTGCGCTGTTTCTATTTTTACACTGCTGGTTTTAACTGGTTTACACTGCACATTGCCATAACACAGCGAGTTTGAGTTTTATTGAATAAGATGACATTTATTGTACATACTGTATTTTGTCTTATTCTAAATGTCGTAAAAAAGCATTAACAAAATTGTATTGATGATTAACAAACCATTGAAATTACTGTATTGTACAGTATTTAATAATGATTTAAAATTGTGCGTTTTATTTACTGAAACTGTTTTTGACGACACCGTATGTGACTATATAAGTACTGCACAGTACAGTATTATAGTATGCAGTACAGTATTATTCACTTTGTGCTTTTACTTAACACATCTACCCCAAACCGAACTTCCGAACTTTTTTTTTTACTACGTTGATGTCCTTGATTAACCCGGAACTTGGTTAGTCGAGGCTCGGATAACCGCAGCTCGACTGTAGTTATTAAATATTTTTCGTTTGAAATTTTAAGTTTTCTTACCAAAATTTTAGTTTAGCCAGTTATATGACTCCATGTAAAAGTAAATACATTTTGAGTATCATGCTGTAATTTAAATGGTGTAGTTGTAAATAGTGTAGTTGATGTAATTATATTACTTGCTTATATCGTTAATATTGCCTTCAGGCGAGCCCTATAATGTGTATGGACATGGTAATCCCGAGGGACTCTACCTAGATCTACATATTTTTTTCATGTAATCTTGGGTAAGATCACTCTTACCTTTCCTATCTAATATATATCTTTTCTTTTCTTTAATGCTATTAGAGTATTCAAGGGCTAAGGGTCGTTATTTCATATACTTTCTTCCTTTTTTCATAAGGTGTTGATGACCAAGAGATTTTTCGCCTTGAAATGACTGGGGGGAAATTACCATTACATTCATTCCAGAGAAATCTAGTGTGGCCGAACACATACTTCAAACGAACCATGAATTGGGAATACAAAATGTGAAAATAGTTAAGAGCGTAATGTCACATAAGTTGCTTAATAGCTATGAAAGCATTTTCATTGCTAAAACTGATAGTGAATTATTGCTTAACTCAGATAAGGGTCCTATTCCTAATTCAAGTTTATTCTCTTTGCTAAAACCTAGGTAAACCTTGAAGCCATGTTAGGTTTTTTTTTGTTTTTTTTTTTGTTTTTATTTTTATTATTTTTTTATTTATTTATTTTTTTAAATTTTGATCCAATATAGTTTTTGTTTTAATTGTACATGTTACTTTAGTTCTTGATGTAGTTTTTGTTAATGCCTATTCTATGTTTTTGTTTTAATGTACTTGTTATTATTTTTGTTCTCAATGTAGTTTTTTGTTTTAATGCAGATTCTAGGTTATGTATTAAAGTAGTTTTAAGATATTGCCATATTCAACCTACGGACTTTCCCAAGGACAGGAATGTACACCATTAGCCGCTTTCGCCAAGGTCATTGACGAGGTCCTACGCTGATAGACCGAACCACTGGAAGTAGGGTGGAGGGGAGAATATGGCATTTTAGCTTTTAAGATTTCATATTTTGTTAGTATTAGTTCAGATCCCTCCGATGATGGTAACTTGGTTATCGAAAGTACATTAGGGAATTATAATAACATAAGGCAAATAAATATTTCATTTTATTTTATTTGTGTTTGTGTTATTGTACCAAACTTGTGGTAGGGGATTCAGTGATTTATAGTGATTACATTCATTGTTATACAGGAATCACAATTTATAAGAAACTGTATATACAAATGTTACTAAGGATTTTTGTATAGTCTGGTATGGAAGTAGACCCTTACCTGATTAGGGTGAGGGATGTAGGAATGACACTATAATTATCGAATTAGGTAACACCAACCATAGTGATGCCACTGAGATATGTAAATAAAACCATGCTGGAAAATGACAATTTCTTAAATTGTAATGCCTCATATTCTTATGTTAAATATCAGATTTTTTCATTTCTGTTTTTTTTTCCATGTAATCATTATTTGTATTTGTAGTAAGCAGATTAAATATTATTTTGTACTTTAATTCATGTTCAAGCTTTTGTGAAAAGTGATCGTCCTGCAAAGTTTCCTAATCTTCAGATTCGCTATGTAAGGGGCCTGGATCCCATTATTAAACTCATGGACAGTGACGGAAACTTGTTGGAAGTATGTATACATGTTGTTTTATTATGTATTTGTAGAAGGCTTATTCCTAAATGTTTGGTCAATATTATTTGTAATATTACCCTCATCTATTCAATTCTCTGTTGAGGTAGCATTTAGCAATGTGTCTTTAGCAATTTACTGCCAAAAAATGTGCAACAGATATGAGTTTAGTTATACACATATATCTATAGGAACAAATACTACTTTATTTTAATATTAATCAAATGAAGAATATTTGTTATAATTTAGGGATATTTCTAACATCACTAGCATTTACAGGTTTTTTTTTTGGTTTATATAAAGCCTAGATCTAAAATAAATATGAATTGTTGAATTTACGATGGGAGTATGAAACCTAGTTATATCATTTTATAAATCTCTACAGATATATTAAATGACAAATCAGTTTCAATTTCATCACTTGATTTCAATTAGAGATGCTCAATTTAACACAGAAAAATCATAGAATGTACAGGATTTCAGAAACAAAATGTTATTTGAAAATCATAGATCTAGGCCTATACAGTAGACTCCCGTAAGTTCGGCCTCGGTTAGTTCGGTCTCCGCTTAGTCCAGCCGGCTCTCTGAGCATGAGTCACGCACTAGGCACGCGCCAGCCTACGTGACCTTAACTTGTTTATTGTATTCTTTTCCTATACGCATCGATTCACAACACGATCCTTACGCGCGCCAGCCAGACACGACCTTAACTTGTTTATTGTATTCTTTTCCTATACGCATTGATTCACAACACGATCTTTACGCGCGCCAGCCAGACGCGACCTTAACTTGTTTATTGTAACTTTTCCTATACGCATCGATTCACAACACGATCCTTACAAACAATAAATAGGCATTTTTTTAGATAGGGATTGGTTAGTTCGACCACTTTTAAGTTCAGCCTAGGGTCCAGTCCCGAGGAAGCCGAACTTACGGGAGTCTACTGTATATCCATTTGTCAGTGATAGTTTAGAGAAAATTATAATTTACATATTCCATTACCATTTTACAAAAAAAGTAGTTCTACTAACTCCGTCTTAAGTTTATATTTAAATTTGAAAGGTAGAATTTATTATCATTGACTTTATTTAGATTTTTATTGTATGATCTAAAGTTTGTTACATAGTATACTTTATAAAATGAATTCGCTCTGATTGTATCCATTTAGGAAAAGTAATTTAATTATATTTTTATAGTTATTGTAAAATGATGAATTTTTCATATTTGTATGGTAAAAGGGGAGTAAAAAGTAAAATTGAGAAATAAATACGCAATATAATTTATTAAGAGTACCATGATGTTGTTGGTATAGGGAGGTAATATAATAATAATATTAAATTCATACCAATGTATTTATCTTAAATAGAGGAGCCACAGAGAAGAGTAACTAACAGTACTACTACAAAAACCAATTGTTACAAACATATGTTTATTTTATACTTGAAAATATGCCTTCTTGAAGGACTTTTTGAACATACAGTTTACAATGGTTTATTGGTGAGATAGAAGAATATCACGGGGCGAGATAATATTCCTTTAATTGTTTACAGTTTAGTGAATTTAGATTTAGTATGGTCCAACTTTCTATTGAATTTATTTTGAATGAGTCTCTCTCTAACTGCAGTGAAAGGTATTAAATTTGTTTTCTACAATTTAAAATTGTTTGAAAGGATAGAGTCTTCGTTATTTATGAGCCTTTATTTAACATTACTTTACTGACAATGAGAGTTATCCATACTTTTTAAATGTTGAGTATTACGTCTATAGATAAATAATAGCACATGTGCACATAAATTAAACCACTAAATATTTTCCTTTCCATGTATTTACTTATACTTTGGAATTTCAGACCTGGTATTCACCTGACTTCTTTCATTACAGTAATCGATTCCTGACTTATTCTGCAAATCTCCATTCTCTTACTCCCTTATCTCTCCTTCTCTTACTCCCTTATCCCTTATTTCTCTTATGTTCTCCAACTACTTTTATCTAGATCTGTTCCTCTCAGCACTGTGACCTAAAACAGTGCATCTGTTTCTACTGTGGTCCAAAACAGTGACTTCTATTATGATTATTTGCCCTACAAAAAAAGACAATACAAATAATTTAAAAATTAATGTGTACAGGTTCTCTGCAGGGATATTTTCAAGGATTTGAAAATCCAAACATGTATTTCTTAAAAGAAATAACGTTTATTATTTTAGATCAATACGTCTTAAAAATCTCTAAAGACTTAACAAACACTTTATACTCGCACCTAAGTGTTCTGCCTTATCTCATTTGGTAGTGACCAGTTAGCTGACCTATTTTAATCAACGGCAGTGAAGATTACAAAAAGTTAACGTATGTAATTGGGCTCCAGTTATGTTAATTTGAATTTTCAAATTTCTACTATCATTATTTCTCAAACTAGGGCATTTTATTCACATCAGATTTAAGTCAGCTCTAATTAAATGCAAATTAATGTTGATATTTTGTAAACTTTCTTCATAAAATATGTGTGCAAAGTTGCTCAATTGGTTAAGGCATACATGTAGCTCACCACAGTTCGAAATTGTGAACTGTCAAATGTTATGCAGGTTGGAGCCTGATTGTTGGTGTTAGATTTTTTCGTGTGGTAGGATACTCCCCTGTATTTTTTTATTCTAACAGGCATAAAGTAAAGACGTTAAAATAAAAATTAAAAATATTAGTTTTGTACAATTTATTAATTTATAGTTGAAGACTGTAACTTGACTGGAAGTTTTAAATTACAGTGCTAATACATTAATTGAACATTCTTGCACTGCATTTACTATATAGGGGATAAATAAATAACACTCCGATATTTTTTCTCAAATTTTAAGTAAAAAAATGTATGGCTAGTGAAAATATTGGATTATTTTGGAGGATTAGTTAGAACAATAATAACAAAAAAGTCAATTATATATATAAAAATTTGATATATTTGTTTGAGATAAGATCAGTCCTTTGTTGTACTTTGGAGAATTGCATTAAAACAGTTCATTTAAACTTTACACTTTTGTAATCTTTGGTACCATTAAATAACAATGATTGATTGAGTACATGATAGGGCTTCATGCGGGAAGCGATTCCAAAATGTGTCTGCCAAATTTGGTGTGTTTCCAGATATCCTGGAACATCCGTTAAATGTAGCGTCTCCTGTCATATGATCCAATGATATGTCATTCAACAAGGATAGGAGTGGAAAAGTCATTGAGCAATCATAATTAGCTGTTGGCATGACTTTCGAATGGTACTTCTTAACGGCAAAGGATAGAGGAAATAACTGTTTCCTTGAAATTAATCTATATCAAACAATGGCCTTTATATGATTTTTCTCAAAACTACTTGTTTGGTGGACTTTGCATTATTCTATCCTGTACTTCAAGGATATTTTAGTGATGATCAACATTTAGTTTCAAAATAGAAGCAGATTTGTTAATTTTATAAATTAAATTGATACTCGATATAGAATAAGGAGACTGAATAGTGAATCTGTTTATTTGTTTGAAGAAAACTTGAATTGTTTTAATTATTGGTAAAATTTCATTTAGTACAAATATTGCTAACTTCATGAACTAATATTGGTCAAGATTTATTATTACTATAATAGGTCATTTTTTAAGGAAGAACCGTTTGCGCATAGCAACCGCGCAGGCTGTTACGTGATGCCCGCTCAAGGTTAGCCACTCTTGCCCAGTCCCCAACTATGCAGTCAGTTGATTTCATGTCTCTGCTATTGTTGGTTCTATTGTAAGACTGCTTTGTTTGTCGCCATGTTAACCAATAAACCCGCCGATTGTGACTTTCTGCCAGGAGGAATAACCATAAATGCTGAGAGATATTGCGAAACACTAACCAAGCTTAGGCCCGCTATTCAAAACTGCCGGCGGGGACTTCTGTCTAGCAGCGTAATGCTGTTTCACGATAACGCTCGGCCTCACGCTGTAGCATTGACCAAGACACAACTGGCCAACTTTTGATGGGAATTACTGGACCATCCCCCCTACAGCCCTGACCTGGCACCATCAGACTTTCATGTGCTTCCTAAACTCAAAGAATATCTTGGTGGAAAGTGATTTGTAAATGATGACGTGTTGAAAGAAACTGTTATTAACTGGTTAAATGCTCAGGCGGCAGAGTTCTATGATGAGGGGATCCAAAAGCTAGTGCCACGACTTAACAAATGCTTAGATATTCTTAGTGACTATGTAGAAAAGTAAAAATATGTTCATACTTAAGTTTTTGATACAATTTATGTTCGTAAATAAAATTGCTGTTACTGCACTTAAAAACGGTTCTTACTTAAAAAATGACCCACATATTTTTACAGTTCACACTTTCATGTTATAGAATACAAGCTAATAAATATATAAATAAAAACTTGTTTTGGATGAGTTGTGATTCTTTTTATAAAATAAACTGTGTTACAAAAAGAGTTGATTAACATTCTGTTTTATTTTTTATTTTAGTTGCTTGCCATAGAAAAATGGAACACAGATTCAATTGAAGAATTCTTAAACACACATTTGGAATCAGTTGAGGAAGAAGATAGTGCAAAAGATTATTTAAAAACAAACAGAGTGTAGGATGAACACTCAATATTTTTAGAGTGCATTTTCAAACAAGTTGTACATATATTATGATTTATGATAAATAGACTTTCTTGAGTATACTTATCACTTTCCAATTAATCAATGCACATGTACATAGCAGATTACTATTCAGAGACAACATGCATACACTAAGTTAAATACATAATATCTCTACTTATGTTATTATTACATAATAACATACAGTTACTTTGTTGTTACTATTAAGTATAGTTTCAATTAGATATAGTATGATTAGATTTATGTGTATCAATTTTTATGAACAACTTATTTTATATATAACTAATTTTGTTATGCACCTATTATTGTGATGTAGTATACTTGATTTTGCTTATACATGATGTTTATACAGTGCATACATGTTGGCACCTTTCTGCTCAACATAACTAACTAATTGAACAAGGTACAAATAATATACAGTAGAACTCCAATTATCCGGATTAATTGGGACCAGACCCGATCTGGATAATCAAAAATCTGGATACAGTAATTATATTTTTCTCGAAAAAAAGGCCGTTATTAGGGAATAAAACGTAAGCAAAACAAAATAGAGAACATTTACAGTATTTATTAATAAAAAAACAATATCAATGACAATGTTTACATTTCATATATTTTTTTAATGTCCGATATTGTTGATGTTCCAACTTTGTACACCTCGGCTAAATGTTTACCCGAGACACCTTTGTCCAACTGTTCGATAATTTTAATTTTATCGACCAACGATAACACCACATGTTTCCACTTAGAACTCATTCTAGTACTGCACACGATAATAAAGACACTAAGGAACACGAAAAAGTCAACATATCAATTCACCCAGCAGGTTGAAGAAGCACTGGCCGACTGACTATTAATAGACTGTAGTGAGTGACAGTAGCAGGGTGGCAAGGCAGTGTGTCATCGCTCCCCCCCACACCATCCGCTATCGCTACACTATGTTCGCAGTTAGAAGTGTCAACTACTACGCGCGATTCCTGCATATTATTGCTCGCAGGACAATGTGCCTTTTAAAACCCGATTTTTCTCAATCTGATCCGGATAATTGGAGTTCTACTGTATACAGTTATTAATTATAACAACATTTGGTCAAGCTGTAGGATCTTAAGGTACAGTCGTGAGTGTAGAACTGACTTAACGAACATAGTTTAAATACATTACAAGCTATCCCTTCTAATTTATGAAATAACATGTACAATAAATTAGTCTTAAGTTAATTACAATTAAACACACATAACATGAACAATACACATGATAAAAATAAGTTAACTAAGAAGAATATTACAATTATTTTTAAGTACTTAGTCTAAACAATAATCAGTTATAAATTTAAACACTCAGGTGGTTTCCTGATTCTACTTGGATACAGTTCAACTGGAATGTCTACATCCTGATCCTTTTGTAAGAATATCCCAGGATTAGGGCTCACATTGAATGAACTTCCGTTTCCGGGATGTTTATTCTTTAATGGTGACTTATGTTTAGGATTAAAGTCCACTTCAACTGATACAGAATTGTTACTAGTAATATTTTTACAAGTATCGGAATAAACCGTGTTATATGAATCTTCTAAACTACTATTATCTATTCCTATTAATTGATTAATATGGCGTTTCCAAACAATACCTGAACTTAATTTAACTAAATACATGACATTATTTATTTTCTTAATTACCACTCCTTCAACCCATTTGCTAGATAATCTGTAATTTCTAATTAAAACTAGTTGATTAACACATAATATTGTGGTTTTACTACCTCTGGCATAATCTATTTGTTTTTGTTGCTTCAGCCTTACAACTTCAAATAAAGTAGGTTTAAGTGAATCAAATCTAGTTCTTGAAGGTCTATTGAACATTAACATGGCTGGTGTTTCATTTGTTGTACTATGCACAGAGTTCCTGTAATCAAATAATATTCTACTCAAAGCTACATTATATCTGCATATTTGGAATCATGTAAAGCTACTTTAATTTTACTTTAAACAAATTTAACAGAATTTTCAGCTTGACCATTACTTGACGGATTATAAGGTGGTGAGTAGCTATGAATTATACCATTCATTTGAAAAAATGTTAAACTCTTCTTCCGCTGGACCATTGTTTGTCACAAGATGTTTGGCTAAACTGAATGGAGCAAATAACTGTCTAAGATTATCTATACATTGATTTGCAGAAGTAGAACCAACCTTAAACACTTCTAACCTTTTAGAATGTGTATTTATTACAATTAAAAACAATCTACCTTTAAATGGATCCAAATAATCCAAATGCAATCTTTGCCAAGGTTTACTAGGATAATTCCAACCATGTAAATTACTTTTATTTGGATTTCTTCGTTCTAGAAGACAGGAAGAACAACTATTTGCTAATTGCTCAATCTCTAAATCTATGTTAGGCCACCAAATGTACAACCTCGTAAAAGTTTTAATTTTAACTATTCCCAAATGACTTGAATGCAATTCGTTTAACAATTGTCGTCTGAATTTATTTGGAATAATAACTCTGTAGCCCCATAACAATATTCCTCCTTCAACTGCAAGTTCTTCCGTCCTTCTAAAAAGAAGGTATCATATCGCTTTCTACAATTTTGTCATTTGGCCATCCAAACATAAAGTAACTAAGTGTTTTACTTAAAACTGAATTTATTTGTGTTTCTTTTTTAACATCTTTAAAATTAATAGGTATCATACTATCCTTAATGAAATTTAAGTATGTATCTTAATAATTAAAATTTACATTGTCATTTACGTAATTAACCTTCAACGGTAATATTGATAATCCATCTGTGTTGCCATGTTTTTTTTTTTTTGATTCTACATAGGTTATATCAAAATTATAACCTGACAGAAATAAAGCGTATCTTTGAATTCGGCTAGCAGCAAATGCTGGTAAACCCTTTTCGACCCAAAAATACTGAGTACATGCTTGACCCAAAAATGCTTATTATCAGTACATAGAATGAATTTCCCCCCCTATAAAATATTGGTTAAATCTTTTTATACCAAATACTAAACTTAAAGCTTCTTTGTCTATTTGTGAATAATTTTTTTCTGCTTTTGATAAGGTGTGTGAAACATGAGCTATTGGTCATTCGTTACCATTACGAAAAATAATAGACAAAACACAACCTATTCCATACTAACATCACATAATAAGGGAGAAGTTGGGTCATAATGTGCTAGAATTTCAGATGAAACTAATTTATCTTTCACAATCTTAAATGAATGTAAACATTTTTGGTTGAATTCAAATTTAACATTTTTTTTTTTAATAAATAGAATGGATATAATATGGTTGCCAAATATGGAACAAATTTTCAATAATAATTAATTAATCTTAAAAAAAGCTCTTAATTGTGTTATATTTTCTGGCAAGGGTGTGTCAACAATTGCCTTAATCTTACTTTCAGATGTATGCAGTCCTTTATCAATAACAAAACCAAGGTATTCAATACTGTCTACAAAAAACAAACATTTTTCCTTTCTTACAGTTAGACCACTTTATTTTAATTTATTACACACTTCTCTTAGTCTACCTGTGATTAAAATATCATCTAGGAATACAATTACCCAAGGTAAGTTTAGTAATAATTTTTCCATAATTAGTTGAAATATTCGAGGCACAGATGAAATGCCATATGGAGTACGGTTACATTTAAATAAACCTTTATGTCTACTAAATTGTACATAATTTACTAGATTTTATATCTAACAGTACCTGTTGATAAGCTTGGTTTAGATCTATTTTTGAAAATGTTTTACCTTTTTTTAATGTTGCAAATAAATCTTCTATTTTGGGGATCGGGTATTTAAATACTTATAAATTTGGATTAAGTGTGATTTAAAATTGCCACAAATTCTTAATTTACCATTTTTTTTAAATTGCTGGCACAATGGGTGTCCTCCATTCACTCTACTAGATACACGTGTTAATATGTTTTCCTTAACCAATCTATTCAATTCCAGTTCAACACATTCCTTTAAGGACCGTTACAGGCATCGTCATTGTATTACACTTTCTAAAATATCAGGCATTCTTTATTTTTTTCCCGGTTTTTTAAAAAATTCCCTGACTTTTCCCTGTCGCTAGACACCCTGAAATACTATTAACCGTATCCGATCAAAAATGTAAAGAAACTAAACATGGCACAGCACGATATGATAATGATGTATTCCGGTCACTAGCACGTGATAGACTACCCGTTACCCGCCGGCATAGACAATAGACAAGGTCACTGTCATGCCGCATCGGGGTAGGGGGATGGTGATGCAGAGGTCATTGCTCCTCCACTTTCTCTTCCCAGTGCATCAACAACCCGCCCTAATACCACGAGGCGACACTGTAGTGTTGAGGAAATCACGTTTTTATCAACATTAATGTAATAGCAGATATTTCTTGTTGAAACTCCATATTCAAGGATAAAATAAAGCAAAAGCTTAAAGTTTCAAAATATTATAAATATTATTTAAAATATTATTCAAAATACAGTAATTATTAAAATATTTTGAAACTTTAAGCTTTTGCTTTATTTTATCCTTGATTAAATTTTTATTTTTTGTTCTGGATCGATCCGGATAATCCGGACATATATATATATATCTGTATCCTACAAAAACAAAAAACAAGTTATTAGTAAATATAAATTTTTCATATGTTAATTTCATGTTTCCTTATCGCTCCAGATTTTGGTTTTATTTTGAACTATTTTTTAAAATACATAAATGCATTTTCTAAGATGCCAAATTGATTTTTACTAACTTATATTTAGTGCCTACACTATGCAGTAATCATAGTTATTTAGTACAGATATATTCAGACTGATTTTACAAGACAAATTACTATATACTTGACTAGTTTCTAACTCCTATTAATAAATCTTCAAACACAAGTTAACTATTCGGCAGTCAATATTAACATTGAGTTTAATAATTTTATACCTTTTCTTTTGTTACATTAAGTTGAAGGGAATGTAATTTCAACAAAATCATAAAATATTTTCCTTATTGTTTGTGTTTAGTAATTTCATAAATATTGTTTAGTTATTTCGTCATAGAAAAGACATAACGACGTATCTACAAATTTGGCTGTTTTGAGTTATCACTGTCTTCTTATGTAACTTTGTCAGCTCTGTCGACGAGTCTTAACGTATCTGTATCTCCTCCCATTCCAGAGATATTGCTTTACAATAGTGTGGCGTAACTAACATTTTCACAAAGAGTGAAAAAACATACTGGCATAACTTAAGATACATCGTTTTGTTTTGGGCTTATTGTACACTTTAATAAATAATGAAAAGACGTATCGACGTAAGTTAAGATACGTCACTTTGTTTTAACATAACAACAGTATCTGTTGCATTTTAGTCTTTGGCGTATCTAACAAAATCAAATACACAAAGTAAATTTAACTGAAGTTGTTGTACTTTGTAATTTTCTTCTATGCTTTAATTTGGGATAATTGGATGTGGGAATTATGATTTATGTTTTATTCTTAAAATTTAACTGAAAATACCAAACGGCAACAAAAAAAGTTAATAATACAGCTTTTGGAAGGTTTTTTTTTTAGATTCCCGAAAATTTACTTTTTGTCACATACGCCTTTTTAAAAAAACCTGATTCAAATAAAAATGAAAGTTAGGTTAGTTTTTTTTGTTTGAGATTTTTGTAAACCATTGAAATTAGAATAAAAATGGATTTCTCAAGTAGTGATGACGAACTGTCTTTAGCTGATATTGTCAGAGAAGGAGACAATTTCAATTCTACTGAAAGCAATTTTGATGATTCCTACTGTGACCCTGATTATTTCCCAAGCTGTGAAATTAAAAACTGCAAAAACTTTGTATACTTTATGTGAAAAGTGTGATTTTTCTATTTGTGAATATCATGCTAAGTATAGTTGCGCTGATGGACATGAGGAAGATTTTCTTAATATAAAACAAACGATTGAACTGATTCAAGCTAAAAACAGAAAGTGACAGTGCAAATTCTAAAGAAGTCAATAACAAGAAACCAAGAAAAAATAGTTGTGAAGTAGGGGTCTGTAAGGGTGAGGTGTATGCTGGTTGTCCATTGTGTTTTCGCTACCTTTGTCATGACCATCTTGTAAATGGTGAGTGCCAACATGATCATGAATTATATCAACAGAATACAACTCAAATTAATGCAACAAAAGAAAATCAACAGAGTGTTGGAACAGTTCCTAAAACTACTTCTGCCAATCTCACTCCTGAAGATTATGAAGTTGAAGGATTGAAAAGAGAAGACGGGACTCTAGATCCGAAAACACTACGTAAAATAAAACCTAATAAAAGGATGATTGCTAAAGAGAAAAGAAACAGAGGTGAAGAGTATGTCAGTTATAAAACAAAAAAATTGGTTGCAGCAAGAAACCAACTGTAAGAGAGATGCAACGGGGAAGTGTGCAAAAGATTTGCTCAGGAATGTTGTGAAATTACTACAGCGAAAGGCAAAAGATTTTGGAAGCCTTCTATGCAACCCAGAGCTTGCAACTACAAAGGGAATATGTAGACCAAAACCGATACAAAAAGGAAAACAAGTTTGAAGGAAGACTCAAGAAGGAAATATACATTGAATATACAAAAATTCTGCCATTGCAACAATGCTTTTGCATTTCGTCACAATTTCAAAGCATGTTCACTCTGTGTCCTTTAAATTCTTTGAGCCCTACCATGGCCAAAATGAAGGCGACTCCGCTCATAGTGCCATACACACTGCATTCACTGCTGCTGGTAATGTCTTTTGTACCTTCACAAATTGAAACAATAATTCGACTTGCGCGCCCTAAGCAACCATACAATGTACACTGTATGCAGTCGAAAGATTTCTTAGACTTCATGGGGCAGGCAAGAAAACTTAGAGTTATTACTGTTCGGCAGGGCGATGATGGAGAAAATGTAAACTGGCCGAGCATGGTAGAGTATATGGTTCTGAAAAAGGAACCAAAGAAAATCTTACTTAGGTTTATACCTAACCTTTTTAGGTTTATACTTTGGTTTTTGGCCAATAACTTTGACTCAAGTTTATACATTGTTTAGTTTTTAACAACAAGCTATTTTTTTTATGTATACTACTTTGTAGTTTTTGATGGTTTTTTAACATTTTGACAATATTAATTTTTATAATTTGTAATTATAGTAGTTTCTACGAAATACAGCCAAGATGATAAACTTATTTTTAGAAAAGACAGTAACTACGTCATTTTCAGTATTAATAATGTTTTATTCATGGGCGTCATCACCAGTTCATTATTGGGGGGGGGGGGACAAATGCCGGGGGTCTGGGGGTATGGAAATTTTTAAAAATTAAACTTCTCAAAACATTGTTTTTATGCATTTATTTATGCATTTGTAACAGAAATGTAATGTTAAAAACTCTAGTAAAGACAAAGCCCTATGTTTAACTTTTAAGGTTTTTAGATGACGCCCATGGTTTTATTTAAGTAAGATATACCATTTCACCGTGCACATTTTGTATTTTCACCTGTTCCTGCAGTATAATATACACAAAAGCCGAAAAAAATATGTCTTACAAAATATTATTAGGAAAAAAATTGGCGTATGTGCCACTCCTCTTGTAACCTGGCCAAGACACAATGACCTATCTACTTTAATTAAGACGTAGGGGGGGGGGGACGTAGGTGAAAAAAAATACAAACACCATCTTGTAAATTGACTAGATGACAAACTACATACCAATTTTTATCAGTATAAGACATGTATATTTGGAGCAATGATAAAAAACTACAACGTACAATCTTTAAACTGCTCTTCTGAAAAATTAAGAAAAAGCAGATACGTTGTTATGACTTTTGGCCGACGATTTGTTTACTTTATTGTGTCTTTGTATAACATTTTTATATTCCAAATACATTGAATATAGTAGCTAGTTTCCATATAATAATGTATAAGTATTGCATCAGTCATCATGGTGAGGACCTAGCATCTAGATCTATGTATTTGACAGGTGCACTGATTGTGATCCCTAGAATATGGTTTTACAGGTAGTTACAATTTGTATATGTAAATATATGAATACTAATGCACATTAGACATTTATACATAAATTGTGTACTCCTTAGTTTTTTGGATTTACAAAAAATGAGATATAAATATTTATTTTAAAATGGGTTGGAAAGTATCGATAGTCAGAAAATCACAATATTGATGTAAATGTTTTAGCTGATTTTTGATTTAGGAAAAAATTTTAGCTGATTTTCATCAAATTTAGCATAATGTTAATTTTTACAATTAGCTTAAAAAACTATTATTATTTTTTTTTTTAATTTATAAAGTCACATTTTTTTTTTTACATTCATTTAAAAATCCTGAAACTATGTTGAATTTTCCTCATGTGAGTGACATGTTAATTTTATAAAATTAGTTTTAAAGTTCAATTTTTCTATTCTTTTGACTATCAAAAAAAAAAAAAAATCAATGTTCTACCAAATTCAGTAGAAAATCATTAAACTTGTAATGCCTATAGTTGAAAATTGGCTGAAAAACTAAATTTAATTTTGGCTAATGCATTAGTCATTGTAAATAATACAGCTTCCTACACAATGGATAAAATGTTTCTTTATTATCAAACAGTTACTGTTTTCAACTCATTTTATTTACGCACTCAATTATTGTTCTGATATATTTGAAACGAGAACAATAAAATATATTTGAGTATCTACTTTAAAACTTATAGCCACCAGAGGTATATGAATTTTTATGATTCGGAGTGGTATTTCTCACTATTCTCTTGCAGTAAAAGCTATCTAACACCCAAATAAAACATCTGTACAATATTATCACAATTTAACATATCCAAAAAATCACAGATGGAGGAAATGGGTGGGTGAGAGTGTACCCTTGAACTAGTTTAAAGTGATTCAGTACTCTGAATTAAGGAACCATCAGAGTTGCCAGTACAAGTATAGTACAACAAAGTTAACTTCAAGCAAGTCTCACACAGGTTGGGACATGTAGTGGGGGTGAATAGGCTGTTAATAGATATGTCACTGCATGAAGGATTGAAGGGGAATTTATGTCTTTCTTAACCTAATATAGTAACAATTTAATTTTAACTGAAATTTAATAAAGTAATCACATACCAACAATGATACTAGGAATGCCATCACATTAAAGCCAAATAAAACTATAACGCTTTCATTTCTTTCATTCCAACGGCTCAATTCCATTAATACAGTCAGGGTTATCTGTAGTTTCTGAAGAATTAGTTTTATTGTCACTTTCGTTGCTACTATTTATTGTCCACATTTAGCTTCCGTTTGAAAATAAGTTATTCTGTCTGATGTAAAATAATTTTCTTCACATTTTTTTACGTGCTCACATTATTTCTCCCATTCTTCTACAGTTAATTCTGAAAACTTTTGTTTCAATAATTGTTGAGCCTAGTTGATTAATTGATCTAGATTGAGGCATTATAAACAAACAGAATATAACAAAATACCACAAACTATTTTGACTCTATAATACAAAGTGCCGATGTAACTGTAGTGATATACAAGTCAGTCATGCTTTTTTTTCTCCCTTTCTTTCTAAGCTATTCTATTAGACTTGCCTCCTTCTCCCTACTCCCAACAGTCATTTCAAGTATACACAAACTCGTCAACTGCACATCTCAATATTGCTCGAAGTTAACTTTGTCCGACTATACAATCTAAGGAGATGAAGTTGAACAATCAATCTCTAGTTATCTTTTACAGAGCGATGTTAGATCTAAAATGGGGTAGTCGGGTTATAATGTATGAGCTCAATAAAAACAATTATATACATGGGAGGTCTTTCCATCCTTGTTTTGTGTATTTCTGTCTTTTTTTATTGAAGTGTTTCCTCCACTTAGTACAAGTCCTTATGACTCATACACTCTGTCCTTTTTTAAATATGTGTTTTAAGCATTTTAACATTCTTTTCGTGATAG
This sequence comes from Aphrophora alni, assembly GCA_963513935.1. Lineage (NCBI taxonomy): Eukaryota > Metazoa > Arthropoda > Insecta > Hemiptera > Aphrophoridae > Aphrophora > Aphrophora alni. The sequence goes on along the minus strand of OY740766.1, from coordinate 114,883,261 downwards.
AGAGAATTCTTCCATACAACCACCAGTGGATGTTGGTACACTGTGGTTTATATGAGAATGAGATGGTGGACAAAGCTGTTAAATTAGCAGCTAGTCAGAGTCAAAATCTGTACAAAGTGCAATCATATACTGCGCTACATATATTTTGTCGTTTGTAATATCAGTTAATTTAGAAACTAAAGAAGTGGACTACATGCATAGGAGTAATACAAGTCATCAAATTAGTTCTACAGAGTGTTTATGGAGGTGTGGTTTCAGTGGTTGTTACATTGTGGTTTATATGAGATAGTGGACAAAGCTGTTAAATTAGCAGCCAAGTCTTTTGTTTTGGATACTGCATGTTTATTGGGGAATTTTTAAAGAATGTATGAGAGTGTTCTGAACATTGCCAGATAGAGAGAAAGGGATGTCAGTTGTTTAACATATTAAATAAGCCAAATGACTTAAACATTGTAAATATTTTCATTCATCTCGTCCTTTGCATTGTGCAAGTATCCATTGGTCACACAGATATTTTTCAATCTCTCATTTTGACCTGGTAACATATCTACTCTGTAAACATAGAAGTGGTAACATTGCAGTACACGAACAATTAAATAATTTAGCATTGTACAGGTGGAAATATGCTAAGAGATTAAAGATAATACTCCAAGAGAACAAAATTGTCCACCACATTTTAAATGACCTTTTGTGGAAACTTGTAAATATGGTTGAATTGTCACTCAGAAATACTCTGGGAAAAGTTACAATTAGGAAATATACTGGGAAATGACAAGGGATAGGCTTTTAGCAACCAAAGTAGGAGTGGACCAAGGTGATTTTCTATCGGCCATACTGTTTAACTTGGCTTCACATGTGAAACTCAACATTGATTTTTTGTCACATCACAAAACTTTCTCTAAGGTAATATCTATCAGAAAGTAAAAAAAGAGGATGGGAAGATATAAGAAAATATTCAATTAAAAATGTAGTACTTTCATTTTATTTCTTTATTCAACATGTTATATAAAATAATAAAATAAAAAAACTTCATAATTTAAGTTCAGTGACATCAATGAGCTTGTTTACTCTTGTCTGTGGTACTCTTGCTTGATAATAATATATTTTTTGGTTATTATTATTCCTACAATCATTTCATATACTCAAAAGAGTACTTAATGCAGTTGAATCTTGACTTCTTTATTATTTGGCCACTCCTTCCTATTCTATTTGCTGAATATGGAATTCATAAAAGGTACAACATAAATCATATTTTCATCAAGTTTATTTATATTATAATTAAAGATTAGAAAATCGTATTTATTATTTTTGAAAAACATATTTAATTAAAACAGGATGTTGATTAAAATGTTATTGAAAATGGTATTCAACTAAAAATTGTAAGACATGTCAATGCGATAACTATGCTTTTCAGTCAATTTCAATTTTTTTTATTTTTCAAATAAATGTAGGTTTGCATTTCATATTTTACAATACATTTCTCAATTGTTTTGAACAGTTTTCTTAAATTAAATTAATTTTCCTTCATTAAGGACAAACACATATTGAATTTAAAAATCAAAATTTACTGTACACATACATTTTTTTATAATTTTTTTTTTTTTACATTTAAACTAAAATTCCAATAGTATAATAAAATAATTAAAAAATGAATACTGCTTTTTAATTTAATCTAATTCATAAATAATACAACTATTTTATAATAAATAGTCAGGTGGTAATATAAATACATTAACTTAAACAAATCAATAAAAAATGTAAAACAAATACATTTTTTTAAGTAAGAAGCCTGTGCCATAATCTTTAACTAACTTAGTATTTTTTTACAACCTATATCCAGAATAAATAAACAAGTATAAAACATTATTAAGTAAGTAATGTTAAGTATATAAATATATAATTTAAGTGGAGTAAAAAAAAAACCTAAACTAAAATAAATGAATTGGATGTGAAAGTTGTGATCAATTAAATAAAATAATGGTTGACAGTAATGAGACTATGTCATGGTAGTATACAAAATATTTGCACTGGCATTATTATTACAAATACTAAATATTTAATAAGATTAATTATACAAAGACAATGACTAGATGGACAAAGTAAAGGACTTTCAACAAGTTTCTTTGCCAAACTTGGGAACATCCGTATAACTGATGTACCTGGTGCTTCATTCTGGAATAAATAAAAGTACATTAGTATTATTAAAATAATGTCAAACTGTGTCTATTGTTCAAAATATTTATTAAAAATAAAATAAAAAATAGAAAGGTGGGGAAATAATGTACAGTTATAGGTTTTACTTCATAAGTTTGAATTCATGGGTTAAAATTTAATGATGAATTTTGTATTACTATACTTATAGAAAACTTGATAGGAAATCATTTGTACCCAACGAGGGGCAGGGGGGGGGGGCAGCTGCTCTTCCCGTAGACAAGGATTTTTTTTTCAAGATAATTAGATTAGATACAAAGAAATCAAGTACAAAATTCCCTGCTCTATGACAACACCAAACGCTCCTGGTGTCTGAAGTCCGTGCTTTCATCAAGGCCTCAGTTCGTGAGACAATCCCCACCACAGGTTATGATGAAAACCAAGAAATGATCCGAAAAGAATTAATGGGTTTTGTAGAATTGAAAGACCAAGATGCCTCATGCATTGCGGAAGCAATCGACAGCTTTATTGTCAGCCAAAATCTTCCACCAGAAAATTGTGTAAGATTTGGTTTTGATGGCTGTTCTACGATGGCCACCATAGATGGTGGAGTGCAGGCAATTCTAAGAAGAAAGTATTCTCGATTATTATTTTTCAATTGTTCAAGCCACAAATTAAATCTTATAGAGAATGATGCAAAAAAATAGTGGAAATTAAAAACACAGTAGCACCTGTGAAGGATATAAGTTTTTTCAGAGAATCACCTGGTCTCAGGTGCTCGGTACCATACCTAATAAGACTTTAGAGACTAGATGGTCTGAAAAATATAAAAGTATCAGAAAGTTTTCTCAACATATTCCAGATGTTGTCAAAGTTTTAAAAAGTTATCTGAAGTTGGTAATTACGCTACAAGAAAATCTGTTTATCAACTACACACGGCTATCACAAAGCCATCATTTTTTGTAGCATAGTAATTATTGCTATATATTAAGCCATTTTAGAGCCTGTTGTTAATGCTTTACAAGCAAAAAGCATGGACCTTATCAAGGTGAGAAATCACATAAACCTAATCCTGACTGTCCTCTGAAAGGACCACAAAGACATGGAACGAGTAGCCAAAAAGATACTTGAGAAAGCTGAAGATACTCCCAAAGATCTAGAATCTAGAGATAGAAATCCGTATACCAGGCCAGGCTATGAAACAAGAACAAGAGACTCTGTCAATGAGTTATGGAGGCGGTTTTTTATCATACTCTACTTAGATTCCATAATAACATCTCTAAGCTTCGATTCTCAATAGAAAACATGCCAGCCTTCACCCTAACGAAACTCCATCCATTTGTGATGCGGAAAATGAGAATCACGGTAGTTCAAAAATATCTATGACTTTTACAGAATTCTATGTGTTGGATGATATAAAGTTGGCTGAGTTGGATCTCTGGTATCTCATCTGTGGAAGACAAAAAATCTAATAGAAGAAAATTTAATAGAGCTTGAAGTAGTAGACCTGTTCAAAGAAACAAACATCTTCTATTCTGCAACAAGACGAGGGTATGAATGCTTATTCCTTCTGCTAGCTCTTCCGTCTACTACAGTCATGGTAGAACGTAGCTTTAGCGCACTACGAAGAGTGAAGCCATGACTAAGAAGCACAATGGGGGAAGAAAGGCACACTGTGCTGTGTTTAATGAATGTACATAGACAATTCATACAACAAAAACAAGATCGTATAGAAAATATTGTTCTATTTCAGATTTCACCAAATCCAAGAAGGTTGATTTTAGTGTAGACTGACTGAAATTTCTTTATGTTCCTTGTTCATTATTATAATAAATCCAGAATAACCAATTATATCAGTTTTTCTTGAATTTTGTGTTATATTTTTACTTTATCCCAGTACCCCCCCCCACATAACTCTCAAATGGCATGGTCCTGCCCCCAGCCCCTAGCTCAGAATAGAAATATTTACACAATAATATATTGGAAAATTCACTTCAAATTTTTATTTAACATTTTGAATATTAGTGTGGTTATGATACTATAACATTGAAAATGAATCAACACGTTTTTCAAGCTAATTAAGTGTGTTGAACTTAAACAATATTTTGTATTTATTGTTACAATTTTTCATCAATTATGAATAATCTATAGTTGAAAATATCTGGGTTAAATCATTTCTAAGTGTTTCATATATACCTCCAAGCATTGGGTACAAAAATGTCGTCACTGTATCTCTGCCTAAAGGACTTTCTGCAACACATTTAAATCCTCCCATATCTGACCAGTTTACGTCTGAAATCAGCAAATCTCCTGAATCTAGTAGCTGTAACAAAGACATTATTAAGTTGTTTTTTATGTGTTACAAATTTTAGTAAATAGGCAAGTATTACTTTACATTATTACTATATCAAATAAGAGAAACACATAATTTTTAACAACAAACACTTTATTGGTAACAAGATGATATGTAAATGAATAAAACATTATCTTCAGTTGAACACAAACAAACCTTTGTCAAACTAGACTATAAAAGAGGAGGCTAATGCTTTGATGTTCTTGTAGTTTAATGCTTTGATGTCTTTTCTAAGTCACTAACTTAGTCATTAGGAAGTGTTTATTTACGAAAAATTGTGTTTCCTTTCATTTCATGATTAAAGTTGTCACAAGTCTTCAATTTAAGTGGATACTATAAATACATTTGATACTTACATTGATATCTTATTTTTTATTTTATGTAAAATAATATAAATTTAACTAATGAAATACATAATCATCTTTATCAAATTTACCAGATTTATTAACACTTTGAGTGCTGACCTACCTAGTAAAATAGCCCTAGTCATTGTATTTTTACGGAGATTTTATTTTATTTCGATCTAAAAGTCTTTATATTGATGAGCTTTATAAAGATGTATAAAGGTAAAAGCCTTTATCTAAGAGTTTATGATATTGGATTAAAAATAACAAGTATTTAGTGAAGTAAACTAACAACATTCCTCTGTTTTAAATAACAAACACAAAACAATATCAGTCATTTTCATAAACATTATACAGAATTACTAAAATAAATAATCCAAAAAAAGTAAAAGTCGTCAGCAGAAAAAGCAAATAAATAAAATATAAACATTGAGTTGGTATTAAATTATTACTAAGATTATATATAAACTTAGTAATAATTTAATACCAAACTTATGGAAAATATGATAAATTTTTACCTTGTATCTTTTATCTGGTTTGGTCTCTGCTGTGATTAAACTGTTGTCCTTGTCCAACCAATAGACCTGTGGAGCAGGGTTCCCAACAGCAACACATGGTAATAATACATCACTGCCAATTGTGTCCATATTTATTGGGCTCCATGTTAGTATACGTGGAGTGCTTGACATCACTTGTGAACATGGTGGCTGTGAGGACAATAGGCTTGTTACATTCTCTGAAAAAAGAAAGAAAGGATTTTCAAGTTGGAATAAGCTTGCTTTTCTTAAACTAGGTAGTCTAATATAAAAAATGATGTCATTTTAATCATATGATTTTTCTGTATATTTTTTCTGTAAGATTTATAGTTATAATTAAATGATATTAAGTGAAGTTTGTACCTATTTTTATTTTTCGAACAACAGAATTTGTTTATCAACATTATTGTGATGATGACAAAATGTCTATATATTGCCAAAATTTGATTCATATTTACAATGAGTGACTATCATAAAAGAAATGTTACTACTTTGTTCAGAAGAGTAGTTGTGTCAAATACAATAAGTTGTATAGCAGTTTTGTACATGGGTAGGCACAGCAAATGTACCGAGTGTCAGATTTATACTCAGATGTTGGAGCTTACACTCTTATAGTAAATGGAAAATATAAATTGGCAAGCGAAAATAAATCAATTGAATACTAAAAAGTATAGTTTTATAATATGTTAGTGTTTGAAATGCAATTAGATCTAATGTTTTAATGTTTACAGCAAAAATGCTAAAATGAGCAAACTAGTTATTGTGATACTAAAAAATTAATAATAATAATAATAATAATATATAGGTATTTTGTGTATATTTGATTTATACTAAAAAATAATTTTCTACCATTTATACTGAGAAATAAAAATAAATCTAGCCTATAAGATTCTGGTTTCCCATGTCTGTCTTTTGTGAGAAATAAATGTAAATCCATCTTTTAAATCAAATTTGGGATTATTGTGTTGTAAACACAATAAATTTTGTATTTTTATGACTTAATTATTTCAAAAACAGTTTTGTAATATAATCCATAGATAAGGATGCCTAATTTTTCTATGATAAATAGTAGTGGTTTATTTCTGTAATTACAATTACCAAAGAAATAATATAATATTTGTGATAAGGTAATAGATAAAAAGTAAAATATAGTTTTAACTAAAGAATTTTTAAAACTGATATATTTTGATTTTGTTAAAAAAAAAGATGTAAAATTGTTTTATGATGGAGTTTTAAAACCAATTTTTCTCCTGTCAATAAATATGACATATTTTTGAAACTTAAGGAAACTATGTCTTTCCTTTTCAAAAATTTATTTAAAAAAAGTGATAAATATGATTAAGCTATCTAATAATTAATTAACAATAATGTAAAAAATAAAATAAAAATAACAATAATCATAAAAATATAGTAAAAATTAAGAGGGAAATATATAACAAAATTGAAGAGAATGAGAGATTAACCTTGGACATATAGCATAGCAGGAAGGGATGTTGCAATTTCTGATCCAGACTGGGCAACACAGGTGTAGGTTCCTTGATGTCGAGGTGTTACACAGTCAATAGTGAGGATGGATTTCACTGTTCCCAGGCGCACACCTCTAAGGCTGTTGTTCTCAAGGATTGTCTAAAATAAATTTAAAATGAATAAAGACAGCAAACATTTATTTTAAAATTTGTTATATATATATATATATATATATATATATATATATAGAGAGAGAGAGAGAGAGAGAGAGAGAGAGAGAGAGAGAGAGAGAGAGAGAGAGAGAGAGAGAGAGAGAGAGAGAGAGAGAGAGAGAGAGAGAGAGAGAGAGAGAGAGAGAGAGAGAGAGAGAGAGAGAGAGAGAGGGAGAGAGAGAGAGTAGTATACATATATGAAATGAGATAATAGATCATGTATTAGGAAAACGGATATAAACTAATAGTTTTGTTTTCTATCATATATGTTATAATATATTTTATATTTTAAATGAAAAAAAAAAAAATATATATATATATATATATATATATATATATATATATATATCTATGTAAAATAAAAATATCATTAGTGGACATAATTATCAACATCCATGTATTTCATACCTAGAAAAAGAAATTTCAACAGTTTTAGGTGTACATTATGGACTGTTGTGAATTCGTTAAATATGTTTTTAAAAATCTGAAACATACCATTTATATGAAAGGTGAAACTGGGCTTTTTCAAACTGTGATGATCGATTGGTCTATCTATAGGGGCGTATAAGGAATTTAATAAGTTCTAAGTAAGAAATGTTCAAGAATGCATGGTTTAAAAGGTCAAAATTCAGATAACAAGCATGATTAATGTCCATAATACATATAGATATGCAAAATAACTTCTAATGTAGATATTGTGAATAGTTATTCTTAGAGACAAGATTTTATTATTTTTTTATATTCTGAACATTGAGTACAGATACTATTTAGTTTGCTATAAAGACATAAACAGAACTTACTTGTGAAACAGGGTGTACTCCATGTAACCATTGAACACTGGGGGGTGGACTACCATTTGCTTCACACTCTATTTCCATCTGACTGCCAATGGCTACTCTTGTCATTCTTGGACCACTATGCTTTACCTTTACCCATTCTCGAATTTGTCTGTGGCGCCTTGGTGCTGTAACAGGATACATTATATAAGTTACAGTAAGTATATCTTAAAGCGACCATTAGGAATATACACATGTCTATATTTTGTTATAGTTCAATTCTATATTTTGAACATTTGTTCTCATTGGATGGCACATTAATTGTACTTAACATACTTAACTTTTAAAATAAATTTTGATGAGACCAAAAGTAGTATTGAAAGGAATGTCTATGATTGCAACATTTCAGTTCAGTAAATTTATTCAATACAAAATTATTTAACCTTTATTTTTTTGGACATAAAGAAATATTTATTTTAAAAAGTTCTAAATCTTAGTTATGAATTGAAGATAGAAATGTTAATTTTATACCTATAGCATTATTATGATTAATTTGTATTTTTTTTCAAATTGTTATTTTTGCAATTAAATAACATTTTCACTTTCTTCAAAATAAAACTCAGTTCAGTATGAGTACTACTACCTTTGATCATCTTTGTTCACTATCTTCAAAATAAAATTTAGTTACTTTGCACACATTATATTGTTAAACATATCATTAACAACGTGTGAAGTGCAGTAAGAGGGTGAACAATAGTTACTTTGCACACATTATATTGTTAAACATATCATTAACAACGTGTGAAGTGCAGTAAGAGGATGAACAATAGTTACTTTGCACACATTATATTGTTAAACACATCATTAACAACGTGTGAAGTGCAGTAAGAGGATGAACAATATTTTGAACACACTTCACAATAGGTATGTATGTTTGCTGGATAAAATTATGATTCATAGAGACTGTTGAATTTGTCATCTTTAGTGTGACTAACCTTATGGAGAACAGTTTGCTTTAAAAAGTTTTGTAAAAAACAACAAATATGGTGAAATGCATTTCAATAACAAAACGATTGGTTACGTAACATTAAATTTCGTACACTCATTTCTTTTTAGCGGATTTAGCTCCAACTCAAATAAAGATAATATGTTAATGAGAAAAAGATGTAGAATTAACGACAAAATAAATAAATTTTAATAAGTAAGCAGTATCAAATTAAACAGTACATTGATAGATATTACACCATTTAACATCAATAATCATGTGAGGTTAAAGCTTAACAAAGTTTGTAATTATCTAGTGCAATATCAATCACTATTTATTGTCTTCATTCAAAGAATTCATTGATTCAAGGTTTATAGGCAGAGGGTAATGACATTTAGTGGCAGTTGTATGATTTTCAAAAGCAATTCTTGATGAATAGGACATTTAACAACAAAGCATATATTATATTTATTCAGAGTGTAAATATTCATATTAATTATAAATATGTGTTCGATTTTGGTTTGAAGTCTTACAAAATAGACATTGCATTGGTAAGAAACTTATAGATTGAGACAGAATTATTACTATTTCGAAACGTCTTAGGAAGTGTTTTATACACAAAATCTGAAATATGAGTGAGGTAAAATAGTAGGTTGTTATTTAGTTATGGTAATTCAATGATTAGAAATATTCTAAATCAGTAACAAGCCAATCATCGAATTCATAAAAAAAACTTTAGTATGTATCTTTTTCCATTCATGTGCACCAAAGATTATAATTTCTGACAATTTATTATTTTCTAGCTACTAATTTATAAAAAGTTTATTCAAATTGAAATTTTGTAATAGTGACTAGTAGTCCCTAATGGACTAGTAGAAAAATGGCTAGAATTGCAAAAAAAAAAAAAAAAAAAAAAAAAAAAAAAATATATATATATATATATATATATATATATATATATATATATATACTGAAGGAAACAGTATGTAGTGGTAATGATTTTAAAACAGTCCTATTAGAATATAGAGGCATAGCTAGATTAAAATTTCTCCACCTCAAATTGTATTCAGTATTCAGTAGGCTATACAAATAAAAATGCCATGTAAAATGTATTACAAATACCTGAAATTAATTTTCTAGGGTCTGAAATAAAATATAAGCAAAAATAAATAAATATTGAAATAAAAATATTTTTAAACAAAGTAATTTTATAAAGTTGGAAATGTAGTTAATTTATTTTAAAAGTGTCATGATAAATATCTTTATTTAAATACAATATTTAATTTTCTCTCCTTTCTAATAGGATTATTACCCCCTTTCTAATTATAATTTTCCTTTCTCCTTAAGTAAATATAATAACCTAATAAGGTTACTTATATATATATAGATATGTGAATTTTCGAAACTATATAATTTATCTAGTTTTATTTCTAGAGATTTAAATTTTAAACATGCCAAAACTATAATATGGCAAACTTTTAACTAGAAGTTGGAATGATAAAATAAAATGATATATATACACATAAACACATGATCACAATAAAAACTAATACATTAATTATTATAGAAGGCATATATACGCCAATATTCATCAATATACAAGCCCGTTTACAAAACATTTAATGGTGTCTTTGTATTTCAGAGAATGTGCTCTAATTATTTCATTTAGGGCTAGATTCCTCATAAATTCTGATCTTAAAATCAATCTAGATATTTTACAATTATAAATATTCCTTCTTGGTAAAACTTGATTTATTCAGCAATTCTGTTTCAGCATTTGATCAGTAGTGTATGTAGGCTATCACTCATTTCCTGTTTGATAAAGAATGAAGGGCTAACTGTATTCCTAGAATCTTTGATAAGGTCAGGTATATGAACTAATCACTGACCTCTACCAATAACTGTCGCTAATTAATTGTACTCTTCTTTTCTTTTCTTCTTTTCATCTCAAATTTTACCTAAATATTCCACTTTACTCTATTTTTTTTACTCAAGTTAAATCAGTTTTATTAAGACCGAAAAGTAGGACATCAATAAAACTACAAGACGACCAGAGTCTTCAAAAACACTTTAAAATTTTTAGTTTTATATATTTTAAAACCAATGTGTGTTCTTTTGTTGTTAATATAAACAGTATCTTATGGAAATCATAATTATGTAATCCATGAAACATCTATTACCAAGTTGAAATATTCTTTTCAATTATAAATAAATAGATGATGCTCACAGTATTTCGTATACTTTACAGTGATATTCAAAATATGTAGCCTAGCCAAACTTCAGAATATGATTGTGACTGCAAAAATTAAGAAATTAGTTCCAATAAACAAAATGTCAGAAAACGGCTCTTTTACTTTTGTTCGTTTTTTAACTTTTTAAATTTATGAGATATTGTGTTCAGTTTATATACATTGAAAATCATTTTTATAGTTATATATTATTACAAATAAACAAATTATAATGTTTCCCATTAAAAAGGGAGTAAAGATTGTCTCTTTTAATATTTTTGTAAAACCAACCGATTTAGAGATATCCTTTATTAAAATTGTAAATAGCCATTATTTACAAAATAGTCTTGCTTTTCGGTGTTCTGATATAAGGTTATTTGAAAAATGTGTTGACCAAATCTGAACTCAACATTTGATTTATTCCCAAAGTTATAAATTTGGTTTATGAAAAATACAAACAGAAATATAGACAGAAAATGAAGGGCTTCCGGACATATGTTTGTTTATTGACCTCTTTATTTATTTTTTCAGGTACAATCATTTCCTAACGTTTACCTACACATTTTAAATCACTCTGTATTTACCATGTAAAACACAAATAAATTGTAAAACAATAAACACAAAACAAAAAAATTGCAGATAGGAAAAAATTGCGCAAAAAATCAACAAATATAGATTAATGAACAAACAAAATTTGTTTGATGTGAAGTAATATTTTTGTTTTTTCTCTCAATTAATTCTGATACATATCTAATTAATCAAATATTTATCATTTTCTGAACTCACCTTCATAATCTGCAACTGGTGACAATGAATTCTGAAAAGAAAAGAATCACTTTATTAGTAAAGGTAGGTAAATAACATCTTTGTAGACATATGAGTAATTATTTAATCTAAATTTAGTCATTAACCAAGCTCTGTTAGTATGTCGTGCCTTCCTATTAAAATTAGATTAAAAAAAATTAGTTTAAGATGAATGTTAACAAATTTATTCAACCAATATAATATAATATAAAGTTACATTTATATTTTAAAATTTATAAATTATGTCAGTTTGGAAAACAATGCATTAAAAATATATAAATGTATGTAATCTACAAACCTCTTCAATAGGCCTAACCCTACTTCTGAACCCATTCATAGGAATTCTTGATGCATTGAGATAGGTCATAAAGAAAGCTGAAAATAACGCAAGAACTGCACTGGTTACTAGTAAGCTCTTCATCTGCAAACAGAATATAAACAATATGTAACTACAGAATATTTAGACAACTACCGAATGCACCTACCGGTGGCTCCTACGTATTCATCTACAAAAGTTGGCGCTTTGCGTAAGAACCATACGGAGCCTACAGAAACATAGGCCTATAACTGATTAACATAAAACAGCTACTGACGAATTCACTGAGTCAGATTATCAAATAAAAATTTTGCAATAAAAACAAATTCGTGATTAGCGTGGTACAAAAGTATTACTTGTTATTTTGGTGCCGTTCCAAATAACAATGTATGATTCAAAGATTGTTTATAACAATCAATATTTTTACAAAAATAGACTTTTCTAAAATAAATAATAATATAATAAATAATTTCCACTCGCATATAAACCGTCTGTACCGGCTAAATGACTGAACCAATTATTTGTTTGAGTAATGAAAATTCAAAAATATTTTAAACTATAGACCTACTGTACATACGAACAACGTACTAAATATTGTTGTTTTTTTACGTGTTTTTTTATAGCTATAGTTGGCCTACCAACTAGAGATGTAATAATTTAAGTTTATATATATTATGAGTTACTTTACATACAAAATGATAAAAATTGTAACGTGTTATAGTTTAAACTAATTAACGCTAATATAATAAACTTCAAGAAAACCAATTTAATACGGTAACAATAGGTTACATTATAATTAGCTAAACCTAAAGCTTCCGTTATAAAAAATGATTAACTACACAAAATTGTAACTATTATAAATGTTACCACCGATACAATTATTATTGATTACAGGAGATAACACTGTGTATTAACTTCTAGCTTAATGTCATTAATATATTAAATGCTTGTAACGAATTAGAACTTAATACCTTTAGAAATGTGAGTTTTAAATCACCCTAATAATTATGTAACATAATTCCACAAGAAAGTGAGAAAACACGTATCTGAAATTGGGTTAATAATTACGACATATTAATTAGTCATATGTTCAACAATATCATATGATTTATGCTAGGCCTAAATTTATTTATAATAAAATTATTCAACACATTCTTCTCTCTTTGATATAATACAGTGTTATCATAAAAATAATGATGGGGGTTTTGAACATGATTTAAATGAAAACAGAATTACTTACAGCTGATGTTGTTTATTTATCTAATTAATCGTCGTCTGAAACAGTTTTTTTTTACATAACTAATAAATTTCAATATGTGCGCCATTAGTCGCTCGGCAAATGTTCAATCGATAATCAAGTTCTGCCCAAATGTTAGTTTACAGATTGTCAGTGCTTCATTAATCCTATTCCTTAAGTGATTTAGGTCACGATTTTATTTGTAAGGTCTGGACTCCTTGGAGGCCATCATATAGGTCCTTGCTGGCCTATCCATCGATGTCCAAACTTTTCGTTCAGAATGTCTGTGACAAATACACTAAAGTGCGGGGTACGACATCTTGTTGGAAATGCAGTTGTTGAATGTTTTCAAGTTCATCCACTTGAGAAAACAATAATTGATTAACATATCGAGATACACAATTCCATTGTATTTTCAGCAAAGAAGAAAGGCCCTATCAGACGATTTTTCATCACACCACACCAAACATTAAGTTTAGGCAAGTCGCGTATTTTTTCAAAAATTGTATGTAGGTTTTCAGATCTCCATATGCGTGAATTGTGTCTGTTAACAAATCGATTGATATGGAATGTAGCTTCGTCTGAAAAAATTATATCATCTAAAATTGATTGTTTTTCATCAATCTTGTTCAAAATTTCAACAGCGAAATTAAAACGTTTCGCACTATCATCAGGTTTCAATTTCTGCAATAGCTGGATTTTATATGCGCGTAATTTCAGTCATTTGTGTAAAACTTTGTGGATTGTTGTTATTGAAATAGGCCTACCTAACTCTAGGCTTTTGTACTGATCCTGTTTCTTTGAATTGTTTGAACCAACGACGTATGCTATGTTCATTTGGTGGATCTTTTCTGTATTCGCGTCGAAATGCATGTTGCACTGAAATTACAGACTTAAATTCAGCCAGCAACAAAACATACTTTACTTTTTATAGCAAAGAGAACATAATAACACACTTCATACAGAACACTCCAGAAAACACAAAACACACTACCACAACAATGCAAGAACTAATTTTCAGGTTACAACAGCTGTGTGGATTATAGGTTATCAGCGGTACCAATACAACACCACAAAATTTCTCTATTGTCTTCGTATGAATTAATGAAACCCCACCTTTCTTTTACGATAACCGTGTAGGCCTATATAGTCATCTAGACATTTAGGTCTAGTTGGACATATCGAGCTTTTGGAATTTGAATCTTCTGATAGTTTATGAATGTTTGACAAATTACCATTATTCGATCAAACATTATATGGACTTGGTTGTTTGTTTTTATTATCTTCAGCTTCTTGTAGATTTATGTAGTCAACTGTAATCCAAAATTACAGTTCCTGTAGAGCCACAGAGGTAAAATTGTGATTATCTTGTTCCTGATACAGTCTGCATCTCAGGGAGCCAGACGCCGTAGTGACACCGTTTCCTTACCATTAAGTAGACGAAATTGGATTTGGTTCACTGAAATCAACTTATCAGGTTACTGGTCATATTTCCATTGTCAATAATGTATTTTCATTAAAACTAAGTTGGCAGGATTTATTAACCAAGTTGGCACAGATGGGTCATTAGAAGATTTTCTTTGTTGTGCAAACAGTCCATGTTCTTCGTAGCGATATTCAACAGTGATCGTATTATGATCGTATAACATTGATGGAATGCATCATTAAGAATAATTAATTCATTTATCTACAATCCATTGATCTTTAAATCAAGTGAAATTGTTTTCCAGATAGTGCTATTTAGGTCTGTCTTTTCATTTGGAGTTTAAACTAAGATTACATTCTCGTTTAACTAAATTTCGTATTTTCAAAGTTACGGTAGTTTAACTTTCGATCTCAGTTTAAACTGAGGTTAGGTCAATCTTCTAAAATTGGTAGTGTAAACCAAGTTTACAGATTAAACCACCTTTCATAACCTAAATTATTTGTAAAAGACATACCTAACTTAAAGGCACACTTTATGACTGTTTAATATTCTTTACTTTCTTAATGAATAGACCTGTGGGATTACGTTCATTTTCATTGCAGTTTGTGAAAGATAAATCTACAGACTAGGCCTATGCCTAATATTTTCAACAGCGATTAAAGTACATATTGCAGTAAAAAGCACAATGCGTAAACTTTATGTAGGCTACTAAATTGTATAGTGAAACTGATTGGGTATATCCTTGAAGTACTTCATAATTTAAGCTTTAACCGATACTAATGTACCAAACTAAAAAAAATGTATAAAGGCCTAAAGGATAATTTACGATAATACACGGCATTGTTCACCATCGCCTAAAAAGAAAAAAAGGAGCATAAAACAGAGGAATACCAATAGCTTCTAGGTCGGATCAAGAGTTGGCCAAAAAAACTTGACGGGACAGGAATTAAGCCAAATCTAAATGAAGAAGTCTACAGCAGATGTTTTCTCACTTCAATTTGATTGTTACATAATTATTTTAAGACGACTACAAAGACAGGTGGGTAGCAAGCGGAAAATCATTCAAATAATCGAATTATTTAATCTATACAACTTAAAGGCTAATGTTATCTGTGATGAATCAATGAAAATTTATGATATTAAAAAAAAATAATAATAATAAAAATAAAAACTGTAATAAATTATCTATCTAATGTATTAATTAATCTAAAAATAATAGGGCCTAATAAAAAATTAATAATAATTTAAAGTGCTCATAAATAGATTCGAACCTTGCAAACTAGAAATTCAATGGAAGAGACAAATCATTCGAGTTACAATGATTTAGCTTAGAGAAGAAATTTTCGATTTATATATTAATTTATGATATCCGATTTACAAAGATTTTAATAGCAATTTGTAATAGTATTAAGTTTTTTTCGAAATCGTAGATGCTCAAAGAAATTAAAATTTGACTTCCACAGTTACATTTTGGTTTAACTACCTACAACTAAATTACTAGATTGGCCTACAATATTCTATTAATGTACTATTAGTAATCACACTAGTAATATATATGTACTAGTAATGTTGTATATATAGTCTATAATTTACATATTCCTATATATTTGTTGTTCTACAATTTCGAGTTATAGATCAACGTCGAGTTGTTAAACCTTTGACTTAAAGTGGTTAAGTTTCCTAAAATTTGAGTAATAGAAGCCAAAGAACATATTTTTGAACAAATACGAATTGCAGAGTCAAATTATGTGTATGCTACAACTTAGAACTAAATCTGTTTATTTTTCGCATTAAAAGGGTTTTCCAAGAAAATGAAAAAAAAAAAAAAAAAATTGATTTATAGTAGTTTCCGAGTTATAAACCACTAATTTAGCGAAACTAGACTCCATAAATTAGGTTTCAAATTTGTTTGGAAATATTGTGAAAAAGTAGCTCAGGTATTTTATTAATGTTTTTAATTAATTGTTTATATCACCCTAATTAATGAAGACATATATTCAATGCTTTTATAATGCCAATTAATTAATGAATATCTCGTTAGAAGGAATGTTTCAATGAAATCAAACCAGTTATTAACCAGATAAGCCTAAATAGTAATTTAAGGCTGAATAGGACTTGATTGCGGTCGTTAATATTAAACTTGGGTCTCTAACCAAGGGCATAATCCAATGATTTGGATACCTTGGTGAAAATTCAATTTTAACTTAGTTATAGCTTATATATAATACATTGGAATCAGATTACAATGACGATAACATAAAATTGTATCAACTTCACAATAAAAAAATTATACCAATTTGATTTAAATTGTGTTTCTACTAACTATTAAATTAATGTAGTCTACTCTTACTTCCTACTTAGAAAATAAAAATAAAAATGTATAACGAAAATCAATGTAGAGTCCAAAGTCCCCTGTGAAAAAAAAAGTTCGCCTGTCGTCTCTTCAGTCCAAACGGGTGATTCGATTTTGAACAAATTAATGTGTGAGCATATTTTGGTGATATCTTGAAACATTTTTATTTGTTTGATATCTCAAATTTTTAGAGAGAGAAAATAACACAAATTACTATTTTCTTAAAATCATCTCTAATCGACTCTCCTAAAAGTACCAGTATGAGAGTTAAACGTATGGAGCTATATAAAAGATCTAATTTTTCAAAACCGTCTCTACCGTTTTTGGTGAAATATGAAGATATTATATTAAAATATTATACCAGACGTAAAGTGCCAAATCACAAAAGAAAATTACTGTTCAAGAATAATAAAAAAGGAAATAAGCCTTGGCCGTCATCATTAAAACTTAATTTCAAACTGTAGCAACTGTTTTCCTATAAGAAAATAGAGGCAAAAATCAGGATTAAACTATAATTATTGTTTGTTTATTTTTGTTTTTTCACGTATAGGCTCTAAGTAGAATAAATACATTTTCGGAGAGGTGACGAATAATATTATTGTGTAAATGGATGTATGAGAAAGTTAGTGCAATGTTTTCCCACTTTTCTCACGCTGTATTACTTTTATAGGAATCGATTTTTTAAAACACTATGTGTGACAGTATGGATTTGCCCAAAAAAGGCGTGCTACCATTTAATTATAATATTAACCATTTATTATAACATGAATTTTGCCCAATTCTCCAGAATTGAAGGCAAGTAATTTCATACTTAGATCAAACTTAAAATAATTAACTCAAGTAATAACAGGATTTCCTTGTAAAATATTTTAAAACACAATTATTTATACCTAAATGGACTACTAAGATATATTTTACGAAGACAACACTTACCAAAGAAATAAATACTTACTGCTAAAGTGTGAACACCCACACACGCGTACACACACACACACACACACAGGCTTTGACTGATGAACTGTAGTCAAATTATGAATATGTACACTTATATACATACGTAAAGCAATGTTTTATGAATAAAATTTAATTAGTTTTTTTTATCAGTTTTTTTCCCTTTTGTTTCCACGTGATGGGTTAACGGTCATCATCTATTAGACAGGCTATATTAGGTTTGTTATCAAACATCCTGTAGTACGATTGATTAGGATAAAGAATTAGTTCTATTATTAATATCTTAACTTTATTATCAATAATTGTTTCTAAATCGGTGATGTATTTCTGAGAGGTATTGCGCAAGACTCGGTGGGGGGGGGAGGACTTTGTACTTTCTAGTCCTAAATAAATAGCGGATTGATTATAAAAGTGCAGTGCATGTTTATGCATGGGCTCTATGTTGTCTGCTGTTATTTAAATTATATAAAACACATCAAGATGATCGCAAAGACAGCTGACAAATTAATGGCCTACCTCTCATTGTCATATAGGTGCCAACGATTAAATTTATTTTCTTATTTCCCTTTTTACATCTGTATCTATAATTCTAAAATGGTTTGGTAATAAGTTAATCAATCAGTATTAATATATTGATTGGGAAGTTCCTATGTTAGAAATTATTTTATATTGCGAGGGAGGGCATATGAAATGTTTATAGATTTCAGTGCAGTAATATGGAGCCATGCTTGGCTTGAGGTATTTTGAGATACGAGTATTAAACTGTGTTGAATGTATTTTATTTTTAAAATTATTACTTAATGATGCAATATTTGTATTAACTTGATTTAATTTTTGGTCGTGATTAAGTAAGGTAGGTCCTTGATAACGGAAGTTGATTTATACTCTCGAAACGTCGTGTATTGTTTCTTTTACACAATTGATGTATTGAATGATTTTACGTTGGTATTTAACACCTTTCTGCTTGAATTAGAACTTTTTAATACCATCGGTTTTCTATCTTCTTACATATTTGAACACCTATTAGTTAATTGAAACTTTTCTTCAAACCGTGTGCTATAGCGGCGTAAATGTTTGACCGTATTCTCCTTCTCCCTCTTTGTTGTGTAGCTTGGCCGAGATTGTTCTATATACCGTAGCCAACAAGGACGCAGGACGAGTGAAGGAATTTTACCAAATAAAAGTGAATCCCCCTTATTTCATACGACAACAGTATTAACTTCGTAATGAGTTTAAATCTACAATTATTATGAGTTTTTCTACTCTAATTATTAACACACACATAAATATATGTGTATACAATATACACTAACATTTCAAGAAACATTTTGTAGGTATGTATGTTGCTAAGATGAACTCTTGGAACCTAGTCAATCGATTACAAAAAACTCTTTATTGAAAAAACTTATTTCTTCCCATAGACACAGGTTATAATATTACGTTAAGAAAAATGTGGATAAACAACAAATATTTGTGTAAAGCTTAGTACAATAATTTCTTTCTCTTTCACGTTGTTTATACAAGTATTTGAATTATTTTGCCTGTTATGTTGGTAATACAATATATAACAGATTGGTACTATTTTACGACTTTTACGCGAACGAAGTTGCAGTCAAAAGATAGTAGATTTATCCTATACATTACATGAGCTGTTATTTTGTGTAGACATGTGTATAAACATAAACATAACAAATAATTACATGTTTATAATAGGCGGCATTCCATAAACATCTAGGTGATAGTATTTAAAGAACCATTTTGAAATTTATACTTCATTATAACACACTTTAAAATCAAAGTAAGAAAATGTTTATAGACATCTGATTGGGTGACGTACAGAGGTACGATTTTTTTTTTTGTTAATATTATCTGGAGCACTTGTTTCGTAACCGATTAGAATATTTTTTAAAATTTTAATGCTCGTTATTAAATTTCCAAAAAAGTAAGAGAGCCGATTTTTGAATTATGCTAACCAAAATTATTCACCTTAGCCAAAATGTCCATTTTGTATTTAATTCTAAGTAAAACTTACAACAAATTTTTTTTCTTTCCAATTTACATAGATCTTGTTACTCAGGAGATTTTTTTTAATAAGTCTGTGGAATAGCTTATTAGTTTAATGCATTTAATTCATTTTTCAGTTAGTTTTATCATATTTGTGCCGCCATATTGGATCCACCATCTAGAATTTCTTCTGGGAACTAAAAATTTAGTCTATTTTAACTTAAAAGTGCTTATCAGAAATATTCAGAACTTTTCATCATAAACTTTCACAAAAATATTTCATTTTTCATAATTTTTTTAACGTTTTATAGCCGCCATTTTGATTCCGCCATCTTGCAGGTTGATTTATGACAATTTGGATATCAGATTCGTAATCTGCGACTCAAAAAACTCACTAGTAACAAGATTTATGTAAATTAGATAAGAGAAAAGTTTTTGGTAAGAATTAAATACAAAATGACCATTTTGGCTAAGCTGAATAATTTTGGTTAGCATAATCCAAAAATTTGCTCTCTTAGTTTTTTAGAAATTTAATAACGAGCATTTAAAAAGAAAATTATCCCAATCGGTTGCGAAACAAATGCTCCAGATATTTTTGAACGAAAAATTGCTATCCGTGCCACTGTGGGGCGCAGTAATCTATGATATAGGTTTTAAACTTACTTTTATATTTCTCTTTTAATTTGACAGATATCTGTAATAAATTAATAACAATAATAAAACTGGAATTAGCCTAAATATGTTTAACAACCATCCCGATTCCTAAGTTGGGTAGAATAACATTGAACATTCAAAACGACAGCACTAAAGGAATGTCAACCTTAATACCAGACGTGTCGTAAATTACTTTTGGAGACGCTGTCTTTGGCATTTACTGTCTGTAAAATTTTTACGGTAGAAAATTCCCAAGACCATTCATCAAAACAATTGTTTGTAAGTTACCAACCTTCCAAGAAACGAGTTGTTAAAAGGTAATATGAAGTTGATAGGGATTTCAGAGTGAGTACTGCAATAAGACATCATTTATTGATGTTTAGTTATTTTACAATTTTGTTTAGCAAATATGCGTCAAAGTCGGCTTTATTTTTGAACTGATTTCATCAATTTTATCTCATTGTTTTATTAATAGTTCAGAGAGATGAAGGCGAGTTCTAAGTATCTTCAACAAGGTCGTAAATTATTCAAAGCAAGTTTAGTGTCTAGGTTGGGCTTTATCGAAAACAAACAGGACTGGGTCGGTTATGTGACTCGAAGCACGTCCGCAGCCCCATGACAAGGCTATTCAACAGTTAGGTTATCTAGGTGAAACTTGAAACTGAATAAAACATGTTCAGATAATATAAATGTAAACAGGTGTGTAAGATCTGAAAGTAGATATATCTATTTCAATCCCGACGATCATTAAGTTGGCAATTTGTAATATCTTTCTTGGAAGTGAAATTTTGTTTCAATGTTTGCTAACATAAATTATCAATTCAATGAAGAATTTAATGTAGGGTTAAAAATATGTACCCAAGTTATTTTATAAAATATTGAAATGTATAAACTGCTTTAAAAGAAACTGCACAAAGATTATGCAATTAGTAGGATTGTATTGGAATTTGCTTGAAACCCACCCGCGTGTTTTCGCTAAAGATAAATTAGTTTTATCGGATGTAAAAAAGCAACTATGAAAAAATTAGCTTTTGTTAACAGAGCGTCTTTGTGCGTTATATTGCTTACGTAAAAGAGATATTTTTAACAAAGTTAAGCAGATAAAATCAGTCAAGAGTTTCATCGATTAACAACATAACTTGACATTTGTTAACCATTGCAGCTAAAACTCAACATTTGTTTTACATCCATTTCGTTGCATACAAACTTGATGTATTATTGTGTAGTAGGGAGAATTAGTGTGATTTAAAAATAACTTATTGACCTTATATAAAATAGATTGAGAAGGTTAAGGTTCTCTAGCAGGTTAAAATTTGACTATAACTATAATGCCATAGTTTTGTAGTATGTACGAGTATATCATATTACTTAATATACCTTATTATTTATATATAAAATCATATACCTTATTCAATATGTTCAAAAACATACATTTTTCAAAGTATAGGACTCTTTAAATGGCAATATAAGCAAAATCCTTGATGTATTTTAATTAGTTCTGCTTTCTAAGTTTACATTAGAAAATTATTAGATACGTTACGGAAGTGAGATTGTCCAATCTTTTATTTTAGGCACTTTCTTAACGAGTAGAATAATGGGACGCAGATCTTTAAATGCTCACCATAGGTACTTAAATTTTACTTCGGGGTATTTTCAATGTTGAAGTTTTAGAGTTGAGTGTGGGGTTGGAACACATGCCCTCCCTATGATAATTTCAAGTGATAGGGATGTGACACTTGTCCTGAATGACCATAAAAAAGATATCCCCTCCCTTAACCTTAGACCTTCTTTATTTTTCATTTTAATTAAATAATTATAAATTTTAATAAGGTTGAAGACAGTTAGAATAGGCTAGTGGAAAATGTTAGGTTAGGTGCTATATTCATCTATTTACATTTATGTGCAAGTGTCACTAAATTCAATATCCTTGATGTCACTCTGTGCAAATGTCTCAACTTATTGGAGTCTGATTTAACAATTTGGACATATCTTACTCAAAATTAACAGTAGGTATTTTGGGTTTGTTTTACATGCTAAAATTTATCTATTTTTACCGAAGTTAGTCAACTTTGAAGTTAAATTATATATATATATATATATATATATATATATATATATATATATATATATATATATATATTGACGACAAATTATTTATGGCAATTATTAACCCAATGAGAGTAACTGCTATATAGACAAATTTTCAGCAACACAATCTTCCAGATCCAATGAACTTCGCCGCTTCCCAGGCGATAACTACCATTGATTGCATAGTGTTTGACTTCATTGCTATCACACTTCCGTTTGCATTGATAACGCTGCTATTTAAAGCCCCGCGGTCTTATTTACTACAACTTAATAACCAATATTGCACCTTGATGTACGACATACATACATTTATAACAATATAGGCCTGTCTAATACAAATCAAGAACTCACAACACATATAAAATCATGGGTGCAAAAATATTGCACAAACATTTTCACTCATCCAACTCAAATATTCATCATCAAAAATGTCATTTTGGTTGTTGTCATTCAAAAAGTTTCTTTCTTACGGTTATGTTTAGGGGTTTGGGTAATTAATCTTTAAATTTCACTAAAATTTGAACAAAGCATGTATAACCGATTTTGAGAAATTACTTGTTTTATAAGAATTAAATGGACAAGTTTGTTGTTAACTGATAAATCAAGATCGGCATTTTTAGAGAGATGGCGACAAATATATTTTGTTTGGGTCCTTTGAGGCTACACTTGAGCAAAATATATCAAAATAGTTAAAATTTATTTTAAGAAAATCGTAACTTTATGAGTTTCTAATGGCCACCACCAAAAAATTTTTTTATAAAATTATATTTTTGAGATATGGGCAAATATACTTACAAATCAAATTTGACTAAAATCGGTTCCTCGTTTACAATGTAGAACATTGTATATATAACAGACATCATAAAAAAAACCGGTTTTGGATTGATGGGATCTTCAAACGATATCTACAAAAAAGTCGAAGTCCATTTTTTGACACATCGTATAACTTTCTGTGTGAGAAAGTAAAATGAGTAAAAATAATATAAACATTTTGAAAAGGCTAGTTTTAACAAAACCATGCACAATTAGAGATAAAATTAAATAACTATTGCGTTCACGTAAACTTTTTAGTTGGTTAATACATTTTTGTTTCGATAGCTATTTAAGTATTTAACTTTCCATTTTCATTTTTTCATATTTATACATTGTAGCAATTATAATATAGTTCAAAAACAAAACAAGACACACATAATTACACTTGTTGATTAGAGTTTACAATTTATTTCATAAAAAAATCACATGGGGAAATTCGTATTGACTTGAAGAATTTTTGGACAGATATTTTTAAATATCCACCGGAACAATTTTTCAAGATCGTTAAAAATGAAAATGAAAGTCAATGTTATATTTTGTTTCAATAATTAAATACATAGCCAATGTACTATAACTTTCTATAAAATCAACAATTAAAAGTTTTATTTTATTTATGACGTAGATATTTAACCTAAAAACTAAACCACCATATAATTTTATTGTTGATTTCATATGTTATTAGTTTAAAATTTATTTTTACACCATTCATAAAAATTAATGCATAGGTGTTATCCACGTATTCAACTATTTTCAATTAATGTTTTGAAACATAAATGTATTGATTCTTCTAACAAGAACACATGAGTGTAAAAGAGTTTAATTGTTGTAATTAAACTGTATGTTTATGCATTCTGACAATGAACCCATTGACAATATCACAAACAGTGAGTAGGCTAGGTTAGGTTTGGTCAAGTTAGAAACTTTAAAATGTTACTAAAAGTTAAATGATTATAATTCGGATGTTATACGCTGTAGAAATGACATTATTCCCACAAATTGTTTGTTGATATCTTTGGGGTAAAGATGAAAAAGCTATAAAGTACATCAATAAAGTACACAAAGTACTTGTTTCCTTCACTTAAAGCCACATATTAAACTTTTCTTTTTTATGTTTATAATCGTGTAAAATATAATCAATCAATATAAACAAATATAAAAGGAAATCAATGAAAGAAAAAGAAAAGAAAACAAAACAAATTCTGATTGATGCATTTTATTACCAACCATTTTATGTTACACTGTAATAATTTAAAAGATTAAAATTATGGAAAAAAAGAAAGTTTAAAATTTATTTAAAGATAATATTGTCTGTCTATTTACTTAAGTTTTTACGGGGATATCCACCTGCTCTTATGCATGTGGACAGATTATTCTACTAAATAAAAGACGAGTAATTAAACACAAACATAAAATGGTTTACTAAATTTTAATTAAAAAGACAAGATTGTATAGAAGAATTTTACAATCTTCTACAGTTATTGATCACACAGCTTTTTTTCCAAATAAGGTCTTGCTAAATCTGCCATCAACTACTGGGGAAACAATAAAGAAGAATAGTATCTTTAGAGTTTCGCATGATAATTATTACAAGTCAAAGAAATATCTAGAAATAAAACTTTCCCGTAGGGAGGGAGAGTGAAAAATAAGATAACAGTAACAATATTGACAATGTTTCAATAACTATATCTATGTCAGGTTTAGACAGTACTTCTGTGTTGTTTGTATATTAGATGTTTCATTAAACACATTTTATGGATGATTTACAATTATTTATAGATTTTATGGAAAAATTGTTAAACGTTTCCTCTATATATTTGGTGGGACACATAATTCCTTATTTAGAACGAAAATAAGTTAAAAATAATTTTAAAAAGCCAAGTTATACAATGTTAAAAGATGTTTCAAGTTTGTTTTTCGTGATTAAACATGAAAAGAAAACGTCCGTATCAAAAAATCAGCCACCATTTTGAATGTCTGTGTGTGTGTGTGTGTGCAAAAAATATAGTGTAGATGTTTACATATGAAACTCCAGAGAATTGTAAATAAAACCCACCTAATTATCAACCTTTCTGTATAAGTAAAATAAACCTTTTCAAGCACCCATACACAATACTATGTCTAAACAAACATCAAGTACCCATACACAAAACTATTGTCTAAGCAAATATCAAGCACCCATACACAAAACTATTGTCTAAACAAACATCAAGCACCCGTACACAAAACTATTGTCTAAACAAACATCAAGCACCCATACACAAAACTATGTCTAAACAAACATCAAGCACCCATACACAAAACTATTGTCTAAACAAACATCAAGCACCCGTACACAAAACTATGTCTAAACAAACATCAAGCACCCATACACAAAACTATTGTCTAAACAAACATCAAGCACCCATACAGAAAACTATTGTCTAAACAAACATCAAGCACCCATACACAAAACTATTGTCTAAGCAAACATCAAGCACCCATACACAAAACTATTATAGTCTAAGCAAACAAAAAGGATTCTTCACCATTTTCCCAAAAATGTCAGTTCGTATTTATGTCTTACAAAGTATAAATGAACCAGACATTTCAAACAACGTTTAGTATATTACGAAGGTTTAAGCAATACTAACGTACAGTTTATGTGAAATAAAATTGCAGTTGACTAGTAATTGGGGGGTGGGACACATGAAAATAAAAGGGTGAGCAGCTCTTAAGATTAATTTCAATATATTCCAATTTATTAAGGAACAATAATGTTCTTTTACGTTGGTTTCAATCATAAACAGTTTCTATTTTAACAAATTTAATTGACTTAGCAAAAACCGAATTTGAGAAATTTGTCTTCAAAGATGAGTTCCCTAGTTGATTTTCACGTTTACCGATTATTCCCAAATCGTCTTATTAAGAGAATAACGTCCAAAATGTTTTGTTTGGGTTCTTTTTATAGGCTACATTTGAGAAAATTTGATCGTATCCAGAGCTAATTTCGAGAAAATCCAACATTTGTATTTTGTTTTTGTGGGTACATTCATATTTTGAGTTTTCTAACAAAGAAAAACATAAAACAAAAAGAGTTTGGTAATATGGAAAAGTATCAAATTTCATTAGATCATTCATTCATTCATTAGTGCTGCAGAGGTCTCAAGGACGACAGAGATCAAAGATTAAAAAAAACTTTTTTGATTCATCGTAATCCAAAATGGATATTTTTACGAAAAATTTAAAATATATATTTTTATGTCCACAACAAAACTTTCCCTTTAGTTTATTTACATATATCTGATGAAGAATGAATCCAACATGTTCGATTTATTCAAAGACTTTTGTTATATTTCCTAATAATTATCGAGTAATTCATCGAAAGCAGTTTATGAGATATACTCTGTATATCCACTTTACGAATTTATAAGAAATTGTTTTCACCTCCCTTCCAACCGTGATCTTAACCCCGAAGTTGCTATCAAGTCTAGATATAGCTATGATTTTGCTATTTATTTCTAATATCGGAATTTTTTTTTTAATAAATAAAAGTAAAAGTAGGACTGAAGGTAAAGTTGTTATTTAGAAATTGAATGAGTTGGCATTTTAGTCATTACGCATGTGTGTGTGTGTGTGTGTGTGTGTGTGTGTGTGTGTGTGTGACAAACAGTTGGGTACATTGTGCATAGCAACTGAGATTCCTCAAGTCAGAAACATATTTGTGTTTACACTTACTCAAAAGAATTCCAGACAGTTGAGTCACTCAAAACTAAATGAGACCGACGACCATTCATGGAGGAACCAAGTATTGTTCTGATAAAAGATGACCTTGTCAGGCAAGTTTCCGGTCAGATAGCATCAAAATTCCAACTGTTCTACCGGCGATCATTATCCCACGATCCACTAGACTTAATGTTTAGGCTACTGTTCCTTTATCATTATCGTAAAAGAAAAAAACGTGTAAACATTTCAGTATTTAAATAGGCAAATAGGGCACGTCAGAATTTATCATAAAGGAATTATTTATAAAGGACGAACTTTTTTTCTTTCTTTTTTTTTCCCCAAATCCAAATTACACTAATTATTTGAGTTTGAAAAACAATTACATATTCAGCCATTGGTATATGCACCCATGAACTAGGTAACTACTAAATACCGTTATCAAGTTCAGATATTTTATTTTAGATTCGAATCAGCATTTGTGTGCCAAGAGAAAAATGTAACCGACTGATCAACAACAGATCAGATAATATTTATACAAAATGTATCATTAATAAAAATAACAATATATGTAAATTAATATAATTAAGATAGTGTAACACCGGTCGTGTGTTGACTGTTTGAACGAAATTGTTCTGAATAAAATTCCAACATTTCCATAGATTAAGTCAGATTTGAATTAGTATTGTAATTCGTTAATTTGAGCATTTCTTTGGTCATGCAGTAAACGGATTCAGGTTTTTTTTTACATGTAGACAAACGTTTTTAGCAATAATGTAAACAGAACCTAAAAATTAAAATAATTACAGCTGTTCCGAAACCGGTTAAACTTTGTCTCAAACATTTGAAACGTTTAAGAAATTATATACGGGCGAAGAGACAAATTATTTACCTCCATTAAAACCATGCAATAATAAATTTGAATGGACTTTTATAATTACAATTACCTCTTCATAATAATACGTTCTTAATATATGAAAATTACGAGAGAGAAAGTGTGTGAGAGAGAGAGAGAGAGAGAGAGAGAGAGAGAGAGAGAGAGAGAGAGAGAGAGAGAGAGAGTGAAACAGACAGACAGAAAAAACTTAATACGTAGTTAATTAAATAAAATATATCTCAATAAAAATAAATATTTACCAATATTCTTAATCTACACTACTTCAATGTACGAGTAATTAAATGTGCTACAATTACCTTAATTAGGCAATTACTTATAATATAAACCTGGAAAGAAACGGTAAAACAAAAATACGTCTGCGAAGTTGCCTGTCCAAGTAAGACTGAATTAACATAACCTTACATTTATTATGTCTTGTACTATGTAAATACGTTTAACTAACAAATGGAAATCTATTTATAGACTTCGATAGTGAAAGAAAACAAAACCGTCGATTTGTACATGTTACTGACAAATAACATGAACTTTGAATGTTTTTTTTTGTGTGTATGCGCATATTTACAAATGTTTGTTCATATGGAAAACTAAACAAACAAGAAAATATATGTACAGTATATATATTTGTAAACAGGTTCTTTTCAAATTACTGCGCATCCATTTGATTTCACCTGAACTCTATCGAGAAGCCAGACGTTGTTGAAGTTTGTCAGTCTGCAAGTAATTTCGGTTTTTTAAATTTAATTTTTTGGTAATGGGTTTCACTAACTTGTTGATTGATTTAATGATTTAATTGTAAAGTTTTAATAATATTAGGGAGAAAGCGAGTGTTGGAAAAATAGACAAAAAAAAAAAAAAAGACTAAAAATGATTATTTACTTTTTCTTTTTGATTGTTATATTAATGAAGGTAATACTTTCCTGATAGTCCCTGATGGAAAAAATGGTGGTTTCTGTTTCAGTTTCCATAATACATGTCCCGATAATACAATCGAAATAAGTAGGTGTTATGGTCACTGTATTTCTTGATACTTCTATGAATACAGTACAAGAGACATTGCACTTTCACTTATCATGGGAAATACGAGAAAAACAAAATTGTTGTTATTACTGACTTTTTATCTATTTCATATGTGAGATTAACTTGTATAGAAGAGCTTATTGAACTTTAAAAAAATATTTATATATTTAAATTTAGCTTAAGTTTTCTTTGTTTGTGGTATAAACTCTCCTTTAACGTATTAAACTAATATCTGAAGTTTTTAATTATGATGGTCAAGATTTATTTTAATGTCTTTGCCAATTATTCCTGAACCATATTTTTGTTTTTACTTGAGATTCGCACACGTAAAAAAACATTAGTCTTCACATTTCACCAAAATCAGTTGAGCTGATGTTTAAAAAATATGTGTTCACCGATATATATATATATATATATATATATATATATAACGATATATATTCACTGATAACTCCCGAAGCGGTATTATAATGGCAGGAAATACCTTTCCTTTGGTTCTTTAGAGGTTACAAAATTGTAATAAATAGTTAGAGCCGGGATTAAGAAAATCGTAATTTTGAGTTTTTGTCAACTACCCCAAATTTTAACTGATCAAAAAATGAAAAAAGTCTAAATATAACCAAATTATTTTCAAAATCGGACCTCTCGGTATTTGCGCGAAAATCACGAAATCGATTATTTGCCCCAACATAAAATTTCTGCACACATAGAATTTCCTGGTTTGTTCGTTGTTACATTTCTGTCAACAATACAATATGTATATTTCATGTCATGTATTGCATGCTTACAAACAGTTCACAAGTTTCGAATTTAATTAAGAATGTTCTTTTATCGAGCTAAATTGTAGACGTATAACTTCTGTTACCTGATTGTATAATTATAAAATATCTGACTTTCCTAAACCTTAATAATTATTGTTGTAATTTGAATATTTAAAACTTATATTAACTTACCGAAAATAGATAACTGGTTGTAATAACACCGTGAGCAGATTAACTATGTCTAGTTTGTAATTTCTTATACAAATTTATGCTTGGATTCTATAAATAACTCTATCCTAAACAATATTGCTTGCATGTAAAGCATAGAGCGAGGGGAGCACGTGTCACCATATAAGTATGACATTTTGAAGAAACTGATTAGTACAAAATGTGTATGCTTCTGAAGATTGATAAAGCTAGAAAAGACTCAGTTAATTTCTGATGATGGGAATAAACGTTAATAAACAGTGATCAGTGATTTCATATCTGTACCTGAGGTGAGAAGTAGTTCTAACCAATAATGGTTTTTCCCCGATACGATACGTAACATTTCTCAGTGACTTTGACCAGTATTTGTTCGGTAACATGGTATCGTAAATTAAATATTATGATTCTCAACAACTTCCATCTAATAATTCTCGCAGAGTTATTGTTTTATGTTAGTTTGTAAATTTTGTATAAAAAAGAGTAAATTGTAAAAGAGAGCGTGTTATTAGGCTACTTAGCAAATGAACCTGGAATGTGATTTTTTAATGTTAGTTTATGTAATATTTACTTAATTAATTTATAATGAAACTTTTAAATCAATAAGTTAATTACTTTAAAATATTGTAGAGGACAGTTGTAACTATACTGTTTTATTATTTTACAGAGAAGCAATTTTTATTATTTCGTTGAGTTGTTGTAAATATTTCGCACGATATCAATCACTTGTTTACAATATTTTATGTGTTACGAACAGTTTCTTAAATCACGCTTTAATCCTTGTGATTGGTCATTATTAACCACCACTACTGTAAAATCATCAATAATTTTATCAGTATAATATATCAGCGAAGATAGGTGTAAAAACATATCTCCTGGTGGAACCAACCACTTTTAAAAGGCACAGAAATCGACTCTTATGACAAAAGTATCACTTAAGAGGGGGCGTAGTGAAACTGCCCCGACATTTTGGGTACTTTTGAAACGATGAAACTGACCCGCTCATTTAAAGAGGATTAGAAAGGGTCGCATCGCAAGACTAGAAATGCTGAAATTGCCCCGAGAGCTCTTTAATGAGCGGGTCAGTTTCAACATTTCAAACGTACCTAAAATATCGGAGCAGTTTCATAGTTCCCCCCAAGAGGTGCTTGACTCTATTTACAATATTGGTTTGCTGCCTATAGGTATACATGTTTTCATTATTATTCTTGGAAAAATTCATTAGTGTAATTAAGATACACAATGATAATAATTTCAAATTGGATATACGTTCATCATTTAACTTGCGCAATTCTTTACTTGCAAGAGGCGGTTTATCAAACTATTTGTCGTAAGTATTGTAGCCAACGAGTAGTTTGTGTTCGTTGGCATAATAATGAAGACAGAAGAGTACCGTAATATAAGATAAAATCCAACGCCAGTAACTAGGCTCGAACCTGTAGAGACAAAGTCCGAAAATGTAATATCAATCAGCTGGGTAATGAACATGACCAATTGACTTTCAAGTAGATAATATATTATGTCATATGACTTTGGGCAACAATAAATAGTCTACATCTTCATAAATAAAGTTCAAATTTATTAATCGTTTTGTGTAACTAATTGCAATATCTTCAGTGTATTTTAAATTGGAACTTTTCTATCCTTTAGTTTAAATTTGACTAAAACTTTCAAAAATTGAACACGTATCTACAAATTTATGAATCTCTTGAGCACGTTAACATGGTGTTATTAATATTCCTGAAAACATTTTGGATTATTTTAAATATATTCAGACATAAAATTACTTAGCGGTCCTCACTTTGACTGTTCTCAGCGTTGATGTAAAACACTTAAACTAACAGTAGCCTACAAGGTAGTGGTATTAGCAGAGCATCACTAAGTGCTTAAAGTTGGAGACTAATGACTAAAGTGGACAAATTCATAGTTTACTTAGAACTCCTTCATTTACCACCTTTTAAACTCCAGACACAAACAATGCGCTGTGCACACGCAAAGTCAATGTATTTATTTGTACAAACGTTTAATGTTCTAATAATTATCGTATGTACTATGAAATAATAAATTTAAGTAACTTTTCAAAACTATTATATTAATTAAATAACCCTCCTATCCATAAACACGAGACTAATTTGATTTATTTTCATTTTTAAGCATATTCAAGAACTAGACCTATACTTAAAAAAAAAAAAAAAAAAAAATCAATAACCACCTTTATAATATACTATAAACACTTTAAGTAGTCAGCAAATGATTTTTGTTACAGCTACTGTGCCGTTTCGCCATAATCGCCTTCTTCAGGCAAAGAGCAAAAACATAAACTATAAATAGATTTATACAAACTGCTCTCTCTCTCTCTCTCTCTCTCTCTCTCTCTCTCTCTCTCTCTCTCTCTCTCTCTCTCTCTCTCTCTCTCTCTCTCTCTCTCTCTCTCTCTCTCTCTCTCTCTCTCTCTCTCTCTCTCTCTCTCTCTCTCTCTCTCTCTCTCTCTCTCTCTCTCTCTCTCTCTCTCTCTCTCTCTCTCTCTCTCTATATATATATATTTTTATGTTGTATGGGGTTAGGTGGTAGAGAGGACTATACAATCCTAACCTCGCCCCTAAATTAAGACAGTTCAATTCAATTCAATTCTCTCTCTCTGGAGCAATTTCAACCAAACTTGGTGTAGATATGACTTACAATATAGAAAACAATAATGCGGGGTAAAACACCCCTAGCACCCCAGGGGTGGGGAGGGAAGGAGTGGCATGTACAGATAATCGAAAAAAACTGATATTAGTGTGGAATACATGGTTTTCGGGGTCGCTGGGATGAATAGAGACACTTTCTGTGCCGTTTAAGTCTAAGTTCAACCCCCACCACCATTGGGAGCGATAAGGGGTGAAAAATAAAATGTCTAAAATGTTCGAGATTAATGTCGAATCGATAGATTTTGGGTCGCTAAAGCTGATTGGTGACAGCCCCAATGACATTTAAACGAGAGTTTAGTCGAATATTTCCTTCTGGAAAGTTTTAGAAAATAATAGAATTTGGTAGAACTTTTTAGAAGATTGTAGAAATGAACAGAATTCTGTACTTAAATCAAGTTTTACGTTAAATTAATATATAAATTTGTTGCGTCCTTAGAAACTACAAAACTTGACCGAAATCGTAAGATTCTTTTTTAGAAAAATGAAATTTTGAGTTTTGGCCTTATGGCAGCTCTTCAAATTTCGAGTTTTATCGAAATGTGAAAAGAAATAGAAGCCTGGAAGCTTGGAAAAATTATACCTACATACCAAATTGGATTATAATCGGTCCATTCTTTCCAGTCTTGGGTAGTGAGCACTGGATATACGAAGGGTGTCAGATAGACGTCAATAAAAAAAAAAAAAAAATTCAAATGGATATATATATATAAGGGAAAAATTCGATATCTATTTTTGACCCATCACATAACTTTCTTTATAGTACTATATATATCTATGAATCTGAAAGAATATTTGTTGACAAAATATAAGTTATTTATTATGATACAAGTTACAACAATTATAATATAAACAACTATAATTATTTAATGACAATTGTATTAGTAAATAAATAAAATGCAAAATAATAACGATTAAATAAAACTTTAAACTTAACAAATCATATAAATTATACCTCAAGTAGTCTAATAACATGTTGGCTTTGGTAAACGTTAGCCTAAGCTTCTTATAGATCTAGATTTAAATAACACCTTAGTTGAATAAAATGAGCAACGTCTGTGGTATCTTTAATCAGCAAATTAAAAAAGATAAAAATTATCAAAATAAACACTTCATTAGTTCCAAAAGACGTTTTAACAACATGTACACAAATCTTCTTGGCATATAAGTTTAGTTGTTTATAATAATGAAAGAATTACCCTCTACGTTCTATTTATTAGCCACGAAATAAAACACTTTTTAAATTAAGAGGATTGAACCTAAACATTTGTGATTCTTAAAGTTGACTTTGAATGAGTCGTAAGTTCAACAAAGATAGAATGAATTAAATTATGGGTGACTAGCCCCAAGTGATGTCAGGTTGGATTTGAGATCACATTCTTCAAAAGTTCAGGTTAATATTGATTCTTTATTTTCGTGCATTTAATTTTGTTTCGCCATCAAGGTAATAATAAAAAGTTTATAAATGTTAAAAAAAAACAACTTCATAATAATAGAAGGATGGTGAGTTTAACCAATCGAGAGGTAGACTATAAGGGTTTAAAATCGTAAAAGAGGTACAGAAATCAACCCTGGGAAACTTTATTGACCTTCGACCAAATTCAAGTCACCTTGGCTGAAACACATTCAATTACCTTTCTACACTTTCTAGGATCATGACGAAAGGTTTTATATGTTGTAAGTAAACATGTCGTGTTAATTTCAGTATTAAGTACAACAGTAATTCGTAAATATCTAAAATGATTCTGAATATAATATACATAGAGCTAGATAGGATATGTACGTAGAAATTATCATATTTCGGGCACTATAACGTGATGAAATTGTCCATAGTAAATTATAGAGAAGAACTAATGATGTATTCCAGGTTAGCAGTCGTTAAAATACAGGGAGACCATAAAATTGGTTTAAGAAAAAAAACAGGGTTGAAATTTGTAGTTGCCACTTTGAATTTGTGTACTAAGGGATATTCATAGTTTATTTTGAATGCTGCTTAGTTCTTATAATTTAAATGCAGTTCTACCATTGATATTTACACACATTTTTACACTTCTAGGCCTACTTATGTATACATAAACCATCTTACCCGAATAAAGAAGTACTATTTAACAGATCTTCAATACTGATAACAATTTCGTTTATTGTTTATTTGTAAAACAATAAACGTTTAAAATAAACAATAAACGAAATTGTTATCAGTATTGAAGATCTGTTATTGTGCGGAGCTATTAAGTACAAACCTTACTGTTAGATCTACGTTCACACGACTGAAAAAATATAGTCTTGAAGAAGTAAACTGATAATTTATGTTTTGGATAAATTATATTGTGTGAACACTTGACGAAAAGGTGTAATTTTAGTTTACTAATATTATGTTTTACGTGGGTCATGATTTTATTACACACGATAATATAAAAATATAAGAAAGTATTTAATTAAGTATTAACCTAATAAAACACTGGTTATATTTTTAATCGAAATATGTATTTAAGTTTAATTTAATTTACTGTTATCATAAACAGATTTTAAAAAGAAAACTTTTAAAGTTGTAACTAATTAATATACTTTAAGACGTTATTTACTTCAACATTTTTAGTATTAAAATTGCCCAGTAAAATGTATTCATAGGTTACATCAAAACCTGTGAATTTTAATAGTTTGCTAAATTATATCACTTTATAAAGACATTTAGATCGAAGTTAATAGGATTCTTAATACATATTCTATTATTATAATACCTGTAGGTAGTGTTGAAACCTAATAAAATTGTTTGAAATTATGTAAACTGTAAACAAAGTTGGGTTATTTTTTAATTTAATGTTATTTAAAAAAAAATATAATAACGGCTTATAAGTAAATTCATTCCAGTTTCTCTGGAACTAAAAATAGCAAAACATACTCACACTGTAAAGTAAAAAAAAAAAAACAAAACACTATTACTATAATTTAAGTAATAATAAGCCACTTAAAATAATTTCAATAATTGAAACCACATTTACACGATATTTACGCACAAATATATCGATATCAACTGTCACAAATTGAGGAACACACACATCACTACCTTCAAAATTATTTTTAAATCTTAAAAATCTAATCTTATCTCGAAAGATAAAGATAAGAAAGACAAAGTCTAGCGTACTTACGTTTGCGGGTCGTCGGTCGTTTGGGTGCTGAGAGAGTGAAGCCGGTTGTCTTATAGTTGTGACTCCTCCCCTCCACCTCCACCCTGATGCCGACACTCATCGCGCAAATCACAATATCATTCATTACTTGACAGTCTCATATCAACTACTCAGGTGTGCAATAAGTTACATGCTCATACTGAAACAATTAACAAATATAATCAAAGCTAACGACTTCATTTTCGTAACAAATTATGCCGTAGTTTATATCAATAGTGCCGATCGATATGTATTTACGTTAATAATTAGACTACATGACTTGTGGTCAACCTATATGATGGTTTGGTTGATAATATATTGTATACACATATCGTAAGTGTGTACATATATCTGTATGTTAAATATAGGAATTTTATATGTCTGAAAAATACTGCTTTTTGAAAGCGTTTATATTTTTGGTTAGTTTTTTTACTATGTGACCGTTGGACTAATGATGTAGCCCAACGGGTATAAGTACAAAGGTAAGGAGAAATTTTATAGAATTCATTGTAGCCTAATGGATTGTTATATTTATATATGAATGGTTATAAATACCTTGTTTGTCAAACAATCCTTATTTTTTGTGCGACATGTTTCGCCGTTACACAGACGGCATTGTAACCGGCATAATGCCGTCTGTGTAACCATTCATATAGAAATTTTATACATGTTTAAAAATTTATTTTGTATACATAAAATGAAGATCTGATTATAGGATGCGCCCAAAATTATAAGTAGCCTACTTCAAGAGTTGAGACAGGACATGAGAAGAAAGAACAAATTTCAATTTGTACTTAATATAGAAATGATTCGTTTTATTTCCAATATTCTTTGTATTTTTTATAAAAATTAAAATATCTAAGAGAGAAAATTAGTGATTGTATAAACTTTGAGTATAAATATATATCACATTGTTTAAAATGCACATACAAATTATAATGTTTGATCAAACAGTTTAAAATGACACATATTTAAAATTGTAGTTTGACATTTATTTCAAAAAAGATTGTAATAGAAGTCATTTTGAAACTATTATGCACAATTTTATCATTGTTATTGATTAACATATACATATGAATATACAGTTTGAAATCAATATTGATTTCTACTGTTTTAAATATTATTTTAATAAAAATATAAAAAACAAAGGACCTTTAGATAGAAAAAGGAGCGATTCTAAAAAAATTGGATTTGGACAGTTTCCTTTTTTAATGATGTTATCAATTCCTGAAATCTTTTCTATATTTTAGATATACTTTATTTAAGAATGCAATTCTTATTTTGAATTCTTCACTGTTTTTGTAGTAGCAAGTTGTTTCAAATTTCATAGGTTAATGTTATCAAATTAATCAATAGGCCTATGCATTTTCAAATACATAGTGAACATAAATACATAGTTATAAATTTGTGAACGAACATAATAACTTTACGGTTTAGTAAACTCTTTAACAGGAATTAAACTCGCCTTTTATTTTAGATGGATCCTCTTTGAGAATATTTAATCTATAAAACTTGTCTCTAACTTTCAATCTTTGTAAAGTATAGGGGGAATAAAGGTATAATGGTAGTTATATTTATTATTACTTTTTTAAACAAGTTCTCGCATATCATTAAATAAAAAGCCCAATTTGGGATGAAGTTTTCTACCTGAACGGTTCAACAGTTCTATAATATTAAGTTCTTTTAATTGTTTTTAGAGATTATCATGTATATTAAGGTTATTATAATCTTGAAAAGTTAGGTCAGAAATTTATTATTTATTTTTACATTGTCTGAAGACGGGTATGACACTAGACTGGATATATTATATGTACTAAAACTTGTTTGACTTCAATCTGGTGACATGAAACACTAATAATTTTTACATTAAACTTCCTTAATAGTTTACGTCCAAATAAACACAACCTTGAAAATATTTTTCAAATACGATGTTTAAAAATTGAAATTTATTTTCGCAGTGTCTTACAAAACATGTTTCAGCACTTTATAGAGTAAAGTTCTAACTTGGGAAACTCAAAACAAAAAGAAAGTAATGTAAGGAGAGTAAACTAGTATAATGCTAAACTGCAGATCCGAATATTTGTTGTAAATTTAAAGCGGTAAGGTTCCGAATTCAGTGACTCCACTGTACAGAACACCGATTTGGTTAAAGTGTGTAAAATTTTTTTTCAAATGGTTGATTACTTAATTTTCTATTTTGAACTAAACTTGAGATATGTGATTAAAAAACAATTATTAGACGGAGAATAACTCGGCTACTTCGAATGCATTCTTTTGTTTCGAAAGTCTCCAACAGTAGAGCTAACATATTATGTAAAAACAATGGTATTGTCCCATTGAAAACGTTAGAACAACTAACAAATTGTAAGAACGTTTTGACTCACCATACAGATAGTTCAGGTCAAGACAGTTCTAATGGTGAGTTCGTACGTTTTGTCTATCTCTAATAGAAACTGAAATGTTAGGGTGTTTCAATTATTTGATTAAATACGTATATGTTGTGAGGAGATTTATATATTTATAATCAACTTTTTATAAATCTATATCTAGACACCACTATAGATTTTATAAAATTAAAAAATCTAATAATATATAATTATTAATTATAATTTTTCAAATTATATTCAACTATTTTCGATGATTTAAGCCAATTTCGGACATTTTTATAAATAATGTGTTTGTAAATTTATGATACACAATCTTAATATCAACTAGTGCTACTGATTCTATTTTTGTTATAGTTAATCAATGGGTTTATATTTGATGTTTTTATAAACAAAAGTCTGCAGCACAGGTACGTAAACACAGCTGTGATTCTAGTGTTTAAAACGTCTGAGTATAACCATTATCTATACAGGTTAAATAACCAACGGTATAACTTCATTATATTTGGTAATTGAAGATAGACTACTTAAGATATAAATTTAATTAGCTTCGGATTTGAAAAATTAAAATTTTCAATTATTGTTTTTACTTTACGTATCTTTAAATTTTTCCACAAATAAACAAAACAAAAACGTAATTCGAGAATTACTGAAACAGCTATATTTCCCTGTAGAAGTGTGAAAAATAAGAGAAACTTAAGAGCCAAATATTTGTCCAGGGTTTCTAATGATAGAAACAATACTTTTATCAAAATAAATAACCAATATCACAATAGATAAATAAAATAAAGCTTTCCCCATTGTATTTCTTATATGAAAAATGAGCAAACATACTTGACCATTTTTGTGTGAAATGTTAAAAAATTTTAAAGTGAGTTTTGTAATGCACAACTAGACAACCTAACATAATTTAAACTAACATATTGTAAATTAAACTTACGTAACCCAAAATGACCTTCCAGAATACGAGCATATAACCTAACCTAACCTATAGTGCCACATATGGAGTTACTGGATTAAATAGAGTTCCAGCACTACTAAATACAATGAAAACGTTAGGTTGCCATATTCTCTTGTAGGGATGTAAGGAGTACAGATTTATTTTTTTAAATTTTAAATTTACTTAAGTTTTCTTGTCTTTCAGAATACTCACAAGTTTATATTTTATGGTTTATAACCTGTTGATTTTATATTTGGTATAAATAATAAATAAATTCGCAATAAATGAAGCAATATTTTACAATCACAAGCATTGTTCGTATATGTGTGTCGTGCCTAATATCTACTAAAACCGAGATAAATTTTTTTCACATTGTATGTAAATATAGGGATGTTCGGGACAGGGACAATTCTTGAATAATATTGAACCATTTCTTACTAGCTATATTTCAGCTAATAAAGGCTTTTTTTGGAGTAATATATT
The DNA here is from genome assembly GCA_963513935.1 of Aphrophora alni. NCBI lineage: Eukaryota > Metazoa > Arthropoda > Insecta > Hemiptera > Aphrophoridae > Aphrophora > Aphrophora alni. Next base: position 114,843,326 of record OY740766.1, on the reverse strand, counting down.
TATTGTATTAGACATTTTAGAAGTGGGCATTTGTTTATATAATTTGAAAGTTGCATAATACAACTTTAACCAGAAACCAAATCAGATTTGTTAGGTACAAAGAACAGAAAAATTACGGTTAATTCTGTTTTTAATATACATATTTGAGTCCAGTTTCATATATTTTAACATAAAAATGTATTTTATTAAATTTATATTATTACATTCAGTTTTTTTTTAGTCACAAGGTTTAGTTTAGACTTATGCGCTAACAGACATTAGTTTTTGATTTGGTATCTGACCTGATATCATAGCATAGTAGAAGAAGCTAAACGTCTGTTATATTATAACGGTCAGTAAAAAACATATAATAAATAAATATCAATTTTAAGACCTATATTTAAAATGATTTGTTTTCTGGTCTATAACAGCGATCGCTGATGATATGGCTTGTGATATTGTAATGCTAATGGATTGAAATTGAATATCGAGAATGATGTAAATTTACTAAGCTTATGGTTCAGTTATAATAGATTGTCTTAAATGTTACAAAGATATTATTTAAACAATTTCTATTTCCAATCCGTTTAAGTTTGAAGTTCAACTCAAATATCATACTGTTGGTTGGAGTGATCAAGTCATGTGACTCCAGTGTGATCGAGCAAGGGCAAAGTATTACTGTAAATACCTTACGGTTGGATAGGCTGTCCTTTCAGAATCATATATCAAGTATTAAGAAGTTATTATTTGTGTTTCTAACGAAATTCTCACCTGTCAGACCATATTTACTTGTATCTATTCAGAGCCAGTTATATATTTATATTTTCCATTTGTGGACTCTAAGTTGTCTTATGGTCTTTATATTTAAATCACATGAAGTCCATAATTAGTATTCAAAAAGTATTTCTTAGGATTTTATGTAGGAAGGGTTGCATCTGCAGTTCTCATTCGTGGTTTATTTCAATGAATATTCTTCTAATTTGTTATCTCTATGTATTTAAGGTTTTAGATTCGTTCTAAGAATTTGTGGTAGTGAAGGGTTGTAAAAAAAATAACAAGACAGGTTAGTAAGGGTTTTCATTGTTTGTATAAATGCAGTAATACATTTTTCAAAAAATCATTCGTCTATCTATAACTTATTGCCTTCAAATTTAACATATACAATAGTTCAGTTCAGTACCAAACCTAGAACTTGTTTACTTTAATTTTCGTTTCTGGAGTTGGAATTTATGTATAAGATTCGTTAGTGAAATTACAAACACACTATATTTAAAATTATAATAATGGGAGGAAATTTAAAAAAAAAAGAAAAAATTTGAGTCTGAATTTTGTTAAGGACTATGTTGGTGTGAGTGCAATCGTGGTGAGAGTGTATGTTGTGCAGTTTTGGGTGTGAGTGTTGGAGGAGTGTTTAGTATATTAGGGTATTAGTATGAGTTGATTGGTATATATAAATGGCAGTACCAACATTTTTGTTTTTCGTATTGTTGGTCTTAGTGATTGATTTCAATTTTTAATAAAATTTTTGTCATAGAGTGAAATTTTATCTATTAAATCCGTCTGTCGGTTAGTATGTGTGAATGTGGTTTTATGTATGGTTTTGTGAATGTGGTTTTGTGTATATATGTGTGATAGTACAAGGGTAGTCTGCTCTTCTGTGTGCGTGTATATTCTCCCCAAGGTCATGGAATTGTATTATTATTTTTTTAATATTATTATGTTGTATTTTTTATTTTTCTAATAGTTAGTATTAATTATTATTATTATGCGTTGTTTCGTTTAGTTTTAGCGTTAACTCTTTTATTTTATTACATGTTTTTTTAATAAATTGAATTGTAAGCCTGGTAAGATTAAAATGAATTTTATTTGAAATAAAAATTGTAAAAATCAAATCGAGTGTGTAGATGAAAAAATTGATGAGAATGTAATGGTCTCTGGTTATTTTTAGAGTAAGTATTCACTGCGTTTGAAATAGTATCCAGATGAAGGACGATGGGTAAATGATACACTTTAACACATATAATTGTTTTTCAAAAACCAACTTCTACTATTATTTAACAAAACATGTTTGTGTATAAAATGAATAACCTAAACGAAAGAACAAGAGAATTTATAAAAAGGAAGGAGAAAAGATAGGAATGAGGCATAATATGAATATTATCAATTTTTACTGTCAACCTAGATTTACTTGTAAATACATCTTTAGACCAAGTGACTAAAAATTCTGCCAGCTTAGATTTGATTGCTTTAGTAAATATCAAACTGCGAAATCTGTAAATTCGACCATTTATTGCGTTACTAAATGAAGATGAATGTTTACGAATTCAGTGATTATACTATAATGAAACACTCCGTGCAATGTAAAATGAATTTCTTATACACCCTGCAGTTATTTTGTCACATTCTTCCAAATTGTAGACTACTTAACCCTTTATCTTGAACCACTTAAGAATTTATTTTTCCTGTAAAATAAACCTGAGATGTGTTATTGTTAAATAAGCAATAATAACGTATGATAATTGGTTGTATTGTTCTTAAATTAATAAATATAAATTATTTTGTCCATCAAATAAAGTGTCCATACATAAAGTGGTCTCCATTAAGACCATCCGATTATGTAAACACAATGTCCAATTATGTAAACAAAGGTAGAGTCCATTTTAAAAGGTAGAGAACAATATTTTATCCTTGTTCGGAATACTCAACATTTGTTACCAAACTTTTGTCAAATCCAAACGTGTTAACGTTTTAATGCTGTATGGTTAGATTTTCTGTTTCAAACAGAAAGATATATGTTAAGGAGTTTTCATACTTATTCACAATCTAAACCTAAATCTAATTCTTGATCTGAAGATATTAAAATTAATTAAAGCTTTGTTCTTGGTCATTTTCCAATCACCTTTGAGTATGAATGTACTTCAATCACACATTTTCAAAGATTTTTGATGTTTTAAGCTATCTTGAAGTACCCTACTGAATCTACAACTTTCATGTTCTTTTGGGTTAGATCCCTCGCTTTCATATTCCTATCATGTCTCTCTTGACCAACTTTTATTTTTCGCCCCTAATGCACAGACCACTGACGACAGACATAATTAAAAAAAAAAAAAAAAAAAAAAAAACAGTTTAAGGACTCAGAGTATCAAAAGGGATATATCGGCAGAACGCTCGAAATTGACATTTTGACCACACAACTTTCTCTATACAACCTGTATGTGAAAAAGTAAAAGTGAGATAAAGGACAGAGGCTTCGTTTAATGCGTGGGTGTCGGAAAAGAACACGAATTGGCCAAGAGAGACCTTATAAGAAACATGAAAGAGAGGGATCTAACCCAAGATTATCTTTTTCTATAAATGCATGTCACCAATTAACAAAAAATCGTGCGAAATATTTGTAAAATTTCTTTTTCATAATGGATAATAATGAGTTTATTAGATCAAACATTTTATGAGTAAAATTGATGTATTTTTGGTAGAGGTAAGTAGGATAGAGGAGTGACCTATCTTAATATTAAAAAAAAAGTTATTGACAGCAACAATAATAATAATAATATTATTTACAAAAATTTGCAAATTTACTATGTATTGTATAATTAGAGCAATTTAAGTTGCATGTTTTGGTATCCAAGTTACTGCGTTTATGTTTAATGTGTAACGACCTTCAACGGATTAAAGAAGATAACTGATGATGGGACTACCGCACCGAAACGCGTATTAATTTGAAGACACATAAGTCAAAAGGCGGATTAATAAATATTATAGGTAATTATAATTTATAATTATATTTAATTATACCAAACCAGAAATTAGATTTTTGTACAATTTGTTTATTTAAATTTGGTTACAAATATATATATATTTTCTTGCAATAGCTTTGATATTTCTTTTAAAATAAAATAAAAGCTATACAAAAATTTCAAAATGGCCGCTGTTTTAATAATTTTTGTTAACGTCCGTCATTTTTAGTCTTGGAAATGTCTAAAACCAACTGCAGAGTAATTTACGTTCTGCAAGGTAGAACGTTAATTAATTTGTGATTCTATGTTTTCTTTAAAATGTTCACAGTTAGATGTTCATTAGTCCCTACACTATCTCCATAGCAACAGTGTATTTACTGCACTGTAAATGATAATGTAGTTACATGTTTATACATACATCCTATTGTTTTCGATAATATCCACTCTTAATATTATAAGATAAACATACTTTTTTGTCTTCCTGTGAATTATTTTGTATTATTTTATTTATTTACTCGTTTCGGAACCGTAATATCCTATCGTCAGAATTTTCTTTCTCTCAGTGGAAGTCGTGAGGAAAAAATTAAAATTAACACATAAATCGCTAAAACATCTTCGCATATCCACAAAACAAAGGATGAAGAATGGTGGTATGGAGCACACCATCTTTTATTCTTCTATCATGTATTTACTTGAACGTGATTTGTGTATATATTACTGATGTACGTGTCAATTTTAATATTTGTTAACTAACTGCTACAAGCGAAAATCTGATGATTGGATTACGCTATTGAAACCTGTAAATAAATAAAAAACAGTAGAAGTCACACGTTTGTAAAAATAAATACTATTTGTTATACTAGTTACTTATAACTAGATAGTTTTTAGTTTATATTTAAAAATTGAAGTAAAATTTGATGAACCTCACTAAATATTTTTATTCCCGAATTTTTGAATAAGAATTAGATTTAAATTATTGATAATTACTACACAAATCTCCAATTGTATTTTTTTAAAAAGAGGAAGATGATCATTTAATACAAAGCGAGGAGAATTTAACTTAAATTTTACTATTTTCAGTCTTTTATACAGTTGTGTCTATTATTGACTCATAATACCTTATTTGACCGTTCATTTTTAGGGGATCAATTGAGTCATATTACTACAAAAAGTCAGAGGTGATTTTAGACAAACGTTCATTGTTTTGTGGGGCTCCAATTGTTTACCTAATTTGAACAAATTAAATTCCTAACAAATCCCGAATAATTTTTGTTTTGATCGGTTCAGGAATTATTAAGCTGGCATAAAAGGTTGACAGTCAGATAGATATTGGACACAGACAGTTAAGGACGCAGTCTCTGTAGTAAGACTGTGTATGCTTCACCAAATATGTAACTAACGTTCAAACCTCCACTAGTTTTAATTCGAAAAGTAGTCAAGTTTTGTTTTGATCGGTACAAAAGTTATTGAGCTGGCATAAAAGGTTGACAGCCAGATAGATATTGGACACAGATAGTTAAGGACGCAGTCTCTGTAGTAAGACTGTGTATGCTTCACCAAATATGTAACTAACGTTCAAACCTCCACTAGTTTTAATTCGAAAAGTAGTCAAGTTTTGTTTTGATCGGTACAAAAGTTATTGAGCTGGCATAAAAGGTTGACAGTCAGATAGATATTGGACACAGATAGTTAAGGACGCAGTCTCTGTAGTAAGACTGTGTATGCTTCACCAAATATGTAACTAACGTTCAAACCTCCACTAGTTTTAATTCGAAAAGTAGTCAAGTTTTGTTTTGATTGGTACAAAAGTTATTGAGCTGGCATAAAAGGTTGACAGTAAGATAGATATTGGACAGAGTTAGTTAAGGACGCAGTCTCTATAGTAAGACTGTGTGGGCTTCACCAAATATGTAACTAACTTTCAAACCTCCTCTAGTTTTAATTCGAAAAGTAGTCAAGTTTTGTTTTGGTCGGTACAAAAGTTATTGAGCTGGCATAAAAGGTTGACAGTCAAATAGATATTGGGCACAGTTAGTTAAGGACGCAGTCTCTATAGTAAGACTGTGTGGGCTTCACCAAATTTGTAACTAACGTTCAAACCTCCACTTGTTTTAATTCGAAAAGTAGTCAAGTTTTGTTTTGGTCGGTACAAAAGTTATTGAGCTGGCATAAAAGGTTGACAGTCAGATAGATATTGGACACAGTTAGTTAAGGGTGCAGTCTCTATAGTAAGACTGTGTGGGCTTCACCAAATATGTAACTAACGTTCAAACTTCCACTAGTTTTAATTCGAAAAGTAGTCAAGTTTTGTTTTGGTCGGTACAAAAGTTATTGAGCTGGCATAAAAGGTTGACAGTCAGATAGATATTGGACACAGTTAGTTGAGGACGCAGTCTCTATAGTAAGACTGTGTGGGCTTCACCAAATATGTAACTAACGTTCAAACCTCCACTTGTTTTAATTCGAAAAGTAGTCAAGTTTTGTTTTGGTCGGTACAAAGGTTATTAAGCTGGCATAAAAGGTTGACAGTCAGATAGATATTGGACACAGTTAGTTAAGGACGCAGTCTCTCTAGTAAGACTGTGTGGGCTTCACCAAATTTGTAACTAACGTTCAAACCTCCACTTGTTTTAATTCGAAAAGTAGTCAAGTTTTGTTTTGGTCGGTACAAAAGTTATTGAGCTGGCATAAAAGGTTGACAGTCAGATAGATATTGGACACAGTTAGTTAAGGGTGCAGTCTCTATAGTAAGACTGTGTGGGCTTCACCAAATATGTAACTAACGTTCAAACTTCCACTAGTTTTAATTCGAAAAGTAGTCAAGTTTTGTTTTGGTCGGTACAAAAGTTATTGAGCTGGCATAAAAGGTTGACAGTCAGATAGATATTGGACACAGTTAGTTGAGGACGCAGTCTCTATAGTAAGACTGTGTGGGCTTCACCAAATATGTAACTAACGTTCAAACCTCCACTTGTTTTAATTCGAAAAGTAGTCAAGTTTTGTTTTGGTCGGTACAAAGGTTATTAAGCTGGCATAAAAGGTTGACAGTCAGATAGATATTGGACACAGTTAGTTAAGGGTGCAGTCTCTATAGTAAGACTGTGTGGGCTTCACCAAATTTGTAACTAACGTTCAAACCTCCACTTGTTTTAATTCGAAAAGTAGTCAAGTTTTGTTTTGGTCGGTACAAAAGTTATTGAGCTGGCATAAAAGGTTGGCAGTCAGATAGATATTGGACACAGTTAGTTAAGGACGCAGTCTCTATAGTAAGACTGTGTGGGCTTCACCAAATATGTAACTAACGTTCAAACCTCCACTTGTTTTAATTCGAAAAGTAGTCAAGTTTTGTTTTGATCGGTACAAAAGTTATTGAGCTGGCATAAAAGGTTGACAGTCAGATAGATATTGGACACAGTTAAGGGTGCAGTCTCTATAGTAAGACTGTGTGGGCTTCACCAAATTTGTAACTAACTTTCAAACCTCCTCTAGTTTTAATTCGAAAAGTAGTCAAGTTTTGTTTTGGTCGGTACAAAAGTTATTGAGCAGCATAAAAGGTTGACAGTCAGATAGATATTGGACACAGTTAGTTAAGGACGCAGTCTCTATAGTAAGACTGTGTATGCTTCACCAAATTTGTAACTAACTTTCAAACCTCCTCTAGTTTTAATTCGAAAAGTAGTCAAGTTTTGTTTTGGTCGGTACAAAAGTTATTGAGCTGGCATAAAAGGTTGACAGTCAGATAGATATTGGACACAGTTAGTTAAGGACGCAGTCTCTATAGTAAGACTGTGTATGCTTCACCAAATTTGTAACTAACTTTCAAACCTCCTCTAGTTTTAATTCGAAAAGTAGTCAAGTTTTGTTTTGGTCGGTACAAAAGTTATTGAGCTGGCATAAAAGGTTGACAGTCAGATAGATATTGGACACAGTTAGTTAAGGACGCAGTCTCTATAGTAAGACTGTGTATGCTTCACCAAATTTGTAACTAACTTTCAAACCTCCTCTAGTTTTAATTCGAAAAGTAGTCAAGTTTTGTTTTGGTCGGTACAAAAGTTATTAAGCTGGCATAAAAGGTTGACAGTCAGATAGATATTGGACAGAGTTAGTTAAGGACGCAGTCTCTGTAGTAAGACTGTGTATGCTTCACCAAATTTGTAACTAACGTTCAAACCTCCACTTGTTTTAATTCGAAAAGTAGTCAAGTTTTGTTTTGGTCGGTACAAAAGTTATTGAGCTGGCATAAAAGGTTGACAGTCAGATAGATATTGGACACAGTTAGTTAAGGACGCAGTCTCTATAGTAAGACTGTGTATGCCTCACCAAATATGTAACTAACTTTCAAACCTCCTCTAGTTTTAATTCGAAAAGTAGTCAAGTTTTGTTTTGGTCGGTACAAAAGTTATTGAGCTGGCATAAAAGGTTGACAGTCAGATAGATATTGGACACAGTTAGTTAAGGACGCAGTCTCTATAGTAAGACTGTGTGGGCTTCACCAAATATGTAACTAACTTTCAAACCTCTACTAGTTTTAATTCGAAAAGTAGTCAAGTTTTCTTTTCGTTTACAATTTTATGTGTATACTAGACTATCTTAATGATAACATACTTTCATATTTTACGAAATAGTCTTAAATATTAGTTTTGGGGGGAAGGGTGGAAATTTACACAGTTTTTATTATCATCTTTCGTTCATGGTCATAGCTGTGTTCTACAATGCTCGTTATTTAAATTTGGGCTTTATTAAGTCATAAATCAGTATTTAAACAATTATCTCCATGTTAAAACTTATAAGCTTAAACAGTGCAAGGTTTTCGTTTGTGCACTGTTTATAGGTATTTTAAAAATTAATACCTGTATAAACCAAAAAGTCAAAATATTTTTTAAATATTTTGTAAAACCAAAATTTTCACAATGGGTAAGGAAGCAATTTTCTCTGTTTAGCAAATGTGACAGAAGATGAGGCAAATTTGACTCAATGTATCTGCAACTGTGCGCATATGATTATACTAGCTGTTACCAGCGGCTTCGCACGCGAATATTACAGATTCAAGATTTTTAGCACTACCCTAATACGCGTCTACAAACCTACAGACCATGTTAAAAAATTCATAACTCTTGGCTTCTTGGATCCAGAGATATGTTTTAGGCGTAAAAAACACCCTTGGAGTAGAATATTTTCAAAAAAAACTTTCTAAGTACGCGTCTACAGTGCTACTCTCAACCATGTTAAAAAATTCATAACTCTAGACTTCTTAGATCCAGTGGTTTCGTGATCAGTCAGTGGGTTTTGACTTATATATATATATAGGCTATATATATATATATATATATATATATATATATATATATATATATATATATTAGTAATACTTTGAACTCTGGGTTTATGGGTTTAGTCACATTATCTGTCAATACATATGTTATTATATTATCATAATAACTGTCTAAAATCGATTTTGGTATTCTACGTTTAAATGGAGGTCCAAGAGACGATATACATTAATTACAACAATCAGTGGTGGGTTAGTAACCAGACAGAGTGGGTATAAATATTGTAATATTAGTCTCCATGATCGAAGAACAATTATTTTATTTAGAGGCTCACAGACAAATTTCTTAATTTATATTTTGTAATAGGGTTGCTTTTTGAAAAATTAAAAAGTTTTAAATTGCTTTATTAAAAAAAAATTTCAAATATCAGTTATATCTTTCAAATTATGTTCGAGCTGATTTTTCAAAATTCTTTGGATACATTTTGATATTTTTAATTTTTATTATTTATTATTGCATAAATAATTATAATTAATATTAATTAGAGTTAATGTTCTTAAAATAAAAACTATAATATTTTAAACAAAAGAAAAGACTCTATAGCTAATATCTGAACAAAAACATTTCTTTAAATTATTATTGGAAAAATGTTTAGGTATTGTCTGTGAGGAAGACACCCTCACTTAATAGCAGAAATAAATTAAAATTAAACGAACAAATAATATATACAAGACAGTAATAACTCTCTAACATATCTACAATAACATTTAAAAAGAGTACACAAAATACTATATTCAAATTATATATTTTTAAACTGTCTTTGGCCAACTAAATAAAACAAATTGTAGCACTACACATACAAAGATAAACAGAAATACAAAAAATTCCTTTTAAGCAGTAATTACAGGTTTTAAATTTGAAATAAACGTTGTCTCAAAATGAGCCCATAATCAATCCTACTTTGCACTAGCGAAAAATACAGAGTTCTTAACAAATCGGTATTACATATAACTGGAAGGAAATTTAACGATCTTTAAAAACATTGTTTAATTTTGATTTTAAATTTGATATACACTATTTTCAAGTCAGTTCATCACCCAAAACACCTAAATATTGTATATGTTCTTTTCCTAAAACCCAGCATATAATACATTACACTCACCCCGTTAAACAAACATTTAACACAATTTTCCAACCTAAAACCTCTCAAACAAAAATTGACATGATTATTTTTTCCAGACAAAGGCTCATTTTGTTCCCTGTGAGCCACTATTACACTATTACAGTGACAGAAGATCCTTTTTCATAGCTAGTTCAATATTATTTTTGTCTTCAACATTACATAGATTTTGTTTGTCTTGTTTTTAAAGGCATAACTTTTACTCATAGTCCTCGATAGCCTAATCAATCAACAAATAATAAGAGGTATCAGGGTTGGTTAAGAACAAGAGTTGATCAAGAGAGTCCCGATATTTAAATGAAAGAGAGGGATCTAACCCAAGATTTAGCTGGGTTCCTTCGGAATTACCAAGATCGTAATTACTGAAGTACTACTAAAGCAGTGTCATTAAAAAAGGCATTTCCAGTCTCGTAACCTTTCACTACAGAGATTGTTAATATAAAATAAAAACGATTCCCATGCACTGAATCTTGAGCTAACCCAACCTATTTAGTACCCATTTGACTTAAAAACCCATTTACGTTCACACATTGTTCCCTTCCAGTTAAATAAATTTCAAACCCATTAAACTTTACCCCTTTCATGCCAAATTTATATAATTATTTTAAATGATTTCATAATTAACATATCAAAAACTTACCCAATGTCCAAAAAACCTGTTTCTCTTTATTCAAACCATCAGCAGTCCTATCAGCAAGAAGGAGAATTTAGTGCAAACCCTCTCTAAACCCGTTTTGATTTTTACTGAAAATGATATTTTTTTTACATAACTAACCTTGTCTTCATCAATTTTTCAAAAAACTTTTGATATAGAAGAGAACAAGGATATTAGTATATAATTACAGCAGACATATTTAGAAGCCTTCTTTTATTTTGTCAGTAAAAACCGGTTTTCAAACTCAGATTAATGATTTTGGAATGATTTAATTAATTAACGTAACTAACTCCATGAATTCTAGGTGATGTATGGTTTTTTAACAATTCATTCCCTTAACAATTTACAGCGAAGCACAAGAACATTGAATTCATAGCAGATGGCTAAATAGAAAGAAAATGGATATACGGATTTTTAAAGTCTAGAAATTAATTAAAAATACAGGATGATCTAAAAGTACCAGGGCAGCTTTTATAGATTTATGTAATTTTAGGCACATTTATCGGTTAAAACGAAATAAGTTTCGCATTGGAGTCACCGACAACCATCTTTTACATTCGAGAATGTTAAGTCGAAAATGTTTCATAAATGAGATTAATAAAATAATATTTTAAAATAAGAAGTCGCTCATTCCAATTTTAATTTACCCCTTACCCACTCACTTCCATAATGTGTGATAGATATGAAAATATTTAAGGATTGATTGATGAATGTTCATATCTTTATCATAATATTGGTCTTTTTGATAATCCGCATAATTCAGTAACCGCATAAGTTGGAAGTTGAAGTGTGTACGCCTTACTTTCTCAAATATAAACCGTAATTTTAATTGTGCACAATGATATTTTTCCTAGCTGGAGAATATTCAGCCTCCTCGTTCCTAGCTGGAGAATATTTAGCCTCCTCGTTGCCTGGAGAATATTCAGCCTCCCCGTTTCTAACTGGAGAAACTTTAACCTCCGCGTTCCTAGATGGAGAATATTCAGCCTTTTCGCTCCCTGCTGGAGTATATTCAGCATTTTTCTTGCCATGGGCCAATAGATAGGCAGGCCGTTTACGATAAGATAGTTTCTAAATATTTAGCATTTGAAATCAGAACGATTAGTAGCTATAGGGTTAGAACCTCTTTCACCCCCGCCCTCTCCGGAAAAGACCTTTTGGCCATGATGAACTATTAAGGGCAGGGGGTAAACCTCTAGTTCGCTCCTGAACGCCTTAAAACTGAGCCAAGTACCTTTCCAAAAACCTATCCTCCGATCCATTTCTTGCCGGACCCCTGGAACGTATCCCATCCCGGCTAGAGCGAATCCGAAAAGAAAAAAAAGTTTGTCACGATTATTACGTGAAAACGCAATCGTGAGAAGAAAAAAAATCATCACAAGGTTGCCTAAAAAACAAGTTGCGTTCCTTATTGAAGCCAAGCCACCGTACCAGCTACCTTTTGGGTAGTACTTTTTCTACGAGGTATACGTTGTCAATATCTGACTAATTTCATTCATGGCATAGAATCCGCCTTTCAAAATGCCACCGTTTGAGTCTTGTAAAATGTACGTTTCAGATTTGTCGGAAACACAGCATACACAGTAAACATTTCGTTTGCCCAGTTTGGAAGATAACTAACTCTTAACGAACGTCTTTTCAAATTTTGAAATTCTAACTATGTCGTCCAGTTTAAATTTTGCTAAAACTTTCGTAGTTTTACGAGTTAAATTTTCTAAAATAAATTTTCCATGCTTTATTCAATACTTGAACGGGTTTCATACCGGTAGTGCTGTGCACAGTATTATTGTAAGATTTCACAATGTTTTTCAGCGAATCCTACCACGTGCGGCAAATTCACACCACATTCGATTTTTGAAAGTACGGTTCAGTCTCTCAACTACTGATGATTTTTGTCAGAATAAGAAGCCGTCTCTACTGCCCAAAATAAAGAAAAAATATTGTGGATCATGGTAAATTAATTGCTAAATATATATTTTTTAAACACCAAACTTTAAACAAAAAAAACCTTTAAGTTTTTTAATTTCCTATTAAACTTTTTCTTCATAAATAACAGACTTAAATATCTTCCAAACAAAACAAAAACAAAAACCAATAAAAATGCTGATGTAATATTTGTAACATTGAATTTTTATATAGTAAATATAATAGACATTTTGATTCCGAAAAACTAAATGATAACGGAAATATATTTATATATAAATAAAATTAATTAATTAAAAGAATGGACTAAACAACCATATTTGTAATTATAATAATACGCAAAAATCTCTAAAAAGTATTAAAGGGTAATTAATATTAATGCTATACACATGAAAGAATCTTAATAGATGAAAATTATCAAACAGTAGCAATGCATTATAAATTAAAAGCTGACAATTTATTTTTAATACAGATGAATTTTTAACGAAACAATTTAAAAGTCTGATTTCAAGAGAAAGTTTAAAGCAACTTAATGTAAGCGCAGGTTGGTCATTATTAAGTTAAGATCAATAACTTTAAAATAAACAAACACATTCCATTAAATACTAACAGATACTGAATAGAATCACCCACTCCAAATTCATGTTATCCGATGAAAATGTATGCTCTTTAGTAATAACTTTTTTAGTTTTTATAATTCAGAACATATACGGATACTATTGGTTGTTTAAGTGTTACTATTTTGTTACAAAGAAGAACGTTTTATATAAAAAAAAATTTTAACGCCACTATTTTGAAATTTTTTATCAGGGACTTATTACAAGTTATTTGAACGAACACTAAAATCACTGGAGTTACTGTTGGTGGTCATTTAGTGGTGTATAGTATTTTATTAACACGAAGACGGTTGCTATATCTACAGTAAATCCTTTAATATATTAAAAAGTGGATTGGTGACAACTAATAAAGCCAGAGTGTTAGTTCCATTCATCCTGTAGTGGGAGGAAGTACCTTGGTGGATGTACAATAAGTTTAGATGCACCAGGGTACAATGTGCCTGTCTCTATGGGATAAAGATTTGTCGCGCCCACCTTATCAGCTGAATCATAATATTATGACTTTATATTTAATGAACGTTTTATTACTTAAACCGTCATATTTATTTTAAGCAAATCAATGGTCGGCATGATGCCGATACTCTGAATATTTTAATTGTTTTTATTTGTTTGACCTATGCATACATTTTTTATATTTGTAAATTTTGTAAATCTAAAAAAAAAAAAAAAAATTCTGAATATAAAGCCAAAATATGCTCACACGTTTGGAATATATGAGCACTGAACTGACGACAGGAAATAGAAGCTAGACAAAAAGAGAGACAGACAACAAACAGATATTCCAAAATCCACATTTTGGATTCAGGAATCTTGAAACAGGCATATCAACAAAAAACTCGACATCAACTATTGTATTATATACAATATATATATATATATATATATAACTTTATCTATTTTAAGTACATGTAAGAAAGTAAAGATGACGAAGTTAGTGACATATATTTGCCCAAAGACAAAATAATCTTGAAAATATTGAGTTTTATCAAAATTGAGTTAAGGGGGGGGGGCAACAAAAGTAATTTTTTAATTTATTTCTAATGCAGCATCACAAATAGTTTCCGTTAAAGTACTTCCTTCTGTATAGATTTAAAAATTGAGGTACATAGTGAAAACTAAAACACGAAGAAATTAATTAAATGTATTAACTAAATTTCAAGTTGATCATAGCGCAAATAGTAAGTTCTAAATCTGACCACGGGAGTAATTGTAACATTTTTGGGTAGAGGACCACAGGCGTAATTGTATCATCCTCTCACCCACACAGGGTGGAAAGTGGGTCAACGTCTGGAACAGACCAAGAGATGGGGTCCTGCTCTTGTAAGTAAGTTAAATGCGATTAGAAAATAGTACGAATTGAAGGCAAAGCCCAGAACGTAACTTCAAATCTACGTTCTACTTATCATTTTATAGCTTTTTGTTCTTTATAAGTTTTATGTTATTTGATATTTTGTGTCTAAACTTGAGTCCTGTGTTGTCTATTTTAGCACAAAATATTCAAATCAAATTCTCAGTTAAACATTCTTGTAACTTACTAAAAAAAATAAAATAAAAAAGAACATCTTAAATAAACAGTGAAGGCTATGGAGCAAGAAGAGGAATTATTTTATTCAGGGGTACTTACAAAATAAATATATAAATCAATAAATTATCGTTTATTACTTATTTAATTAATCACCTTTAATTTTCACAAAAACAAATTTTTAAACCATTTTTATGGAAAACTATTCTTTAAAAAAATCAAACTTAGTCATAAATAATTAATGACATAGACGGTAGAGGAGTATATTTCTTTTCTCAGTTAACATAATTGACACCGTGACGTCATTGCTCGGTAACTTCAAAAGCTCCTAACATATATTTTGTAACAAATATTTTTTCTCGTGAGAGTTTGTGTGACAAAGTTTTAGTAGTAATATTGTCATTTAAAACAAGAAAAGAATACCAATAGGTGTATCTGTACACAAAAATAATGTATATATTATAATGATATTCTTTCGTGGATATGAATGATTTTATTTCAACGTAATATTTAGGTTATTATAATAATCAATTATAATTAAATTTTAAAAATTGATTATTTATTTTATTTATTAGCACAAGGGCTTTTGGTTTGGAATTTATCCATTACAAATGTTTTTACTCCAAACATATTAAAATTATATTACCCTACATGTTTACAGTCTTTTAATGTAATTTCTTTTATTTCTTATTGGTTAAGTTTACAAGTGTTTATTAATATTATTAAAAAATGATGTATTTTCATTTAATATATCATAAACTAAAGTTCTTTAACATTTGATCTTGTCGAAAGGATGGCATCAAAATAATTTGCTTGAGTGGACTTAAGTTAACTTTCTTGTGTACAGTAATAGCTATTATATGCATTTTCCTGTTTTTCATCTATCCTGAAGACTGCCGTTCAAGAACAAATTAAGTCCGAGAGAAACAGAAACTTCATTTTCATTTTGTTAAACTAATAGCTTACCTGTGTCAGTGTTCGTTTGTTCATCATAAGTACTTTTACTCTTAATTGGTCTAACATCTATAATCTTTCTAATTGGTTTAGCTTGAGGGTTTTACCCATTATTTGTAGTATATTGTTACATTTCGATTTCAACCTTCTGCGAAAGGAACATCGCTCCAATAAGTAATTTTTTTGGGTGGGGAAATTACATTTATCAAAACTTTAGGTCAGAGAATGTTATAAAATTTCATCTGTATAAACAGGTACACGACTAAATAGACCTGTGATCTTTGGAATAAGTGGTTCTCCTAAAAACCAGAGCATTTAAACTTCCCAGAATTAATTTTTGTATTTTTTTTTGTATTGAGCACTCCTTCTTGCTGTTGAATATATATCCATATACTCTTATTTTTGGTCTCATATTAGAGATATTTTCTTGTAATAACATGAAACTGGTATCTGTAACAAATAGCCGTATTCCACTTTTTACACATTTTAGTGTCGCATACGCTCTCGTAGAGTCATATATATCTTTATAAATGATATTGAACTAGTCATATATTAAATAAATATCATCCAATGTTTTAATTACTTAAACATATTTAGCAAAGCTTCTGGAAAATTCGTAATTAATAGTTAACGTAATACTCCACAAGAAAACAAACTTACAATGACGACGTTATTAATCTAAGTTGTACAGAACTCCTTTTGCCACTGAATCAAGAAAAGCTAGGGTAAATAGTTATACAGTGAAGCAATGTAGCCTCCAAGTAGTCTGTTAACGTTAAGAGACATGTTTAACTTTAACCCCGGCGGGCTTTGAGAAGTGTTTTCTTGCGAATCATTGGGTGAAGGCTCCGGTTTAATTTTGTTCTATGTTTAAGACTTTATCAGGATCATACTGTCTTTTCTAATGCAATTTCCTAACAATTTGATGAAATAACGTCCTTAATTAAACATTTTAGGAAAATTCATTAACTGAACAAATCCTGACTGTAGAACAGCTTTTGTACGAGTATGTAGATTTCACACGATGAAGACTCAGGATTTTTGTAGGGGCATAAAATCTTGATAGTCCTAATCCAGATTATTATTAGAAATAAATTGCAAAATTAATGTCAATAACATAATTCTCCTCTGTTCTCATATCCAAAATAAAACCTGCGTTGACATCTGATAAAAACAATAAGTTTGTTCACATTTCATGATTACACAGCTTTCACTACAATGTTATTTATTTATTTCGGCTAAGGGTGCAGTATAATGTTTTAATTATTGCATTTCTTGGAGCAACAAGAATGTATATGTTAAATAAGTAAAACAATATTCGTTTTTTTCCCAACGCAAAACACTATCGCCTTTCAGTATTCGTCGTCGTCATTTAATAAACATAACAACAACATAACAACTTTATTGCTTTAAAGTACAGTGTACATAAGCAAGATGTTGACCATTTACAAAAATAACATATTTTATGACATTGTTCATTTTTATCCTTAGTTTTTCTATAACTAACTTTCCGGTGCATTTATAATACTTACAAAAATATTTTTACACCATTATAACAAGTAACACAATTTTAGGAATCGTAGTAACCAAATTATACGAACTACAATAATATCAGTACATTTACAAACGAGTTAGTTGTTTGAAGATATTTTACCAAATTAATTTATTACATTAAATTTAAAATAGATTTTCTAAGTTTTAGGCTATACATAACAAAATGGTAGATATTTTTCATGGCCTGTACTGAGTTTGAGGTTAAGATTGTCTCTATATTATATAAATATTGCACAGAATTGTAATTGTTCAGATATTTATATCTAAAAAGATTATACCCTTCACATTCCAACAAAAGGTGAGTTATAGTGTCATTTCCTGTTATGCAGATAGGGCAGATTTCACTGGGGTTAAAGCTATAGTTGTCATTCTGCAATATTAATCTATTATATTTCTTGCCAGCCAGGCGTAATTGAGCGGTAATTCTTATTATGTATAAAGGACAATTCTCTTCAAAGTATGGTTCACAGGGGGTTAAGCCACTTATATGTCTGTAGTAATCACTGTATCTTGAATTTAAAATGGTATCAATGTCTGAGCATATTAAATTATTCTTGAATTGTTCAACTAAATCTTTTTTTGACTTGATTACATCCCAATGGTTTTGACTCTTCCAGATATTTTCTGCTCCAATCCTTCCCAGCATACATCTAAGCCAGGTAACCCAATTGTATGGGACATCCTGAGTGGAGATAGAGGCAAGCTTGAGGTAGCACATCTTTGGCAAACTTTCATCATCCAATTGAAGTAGTGCAGTCCACCAGTTCAACATTTGCTTAAACACTCTGAGTTCCAAATGCACTCTGCCAGTCTCAAATCTCACAAAAGCATCAGGCGTACTTCGAGGAAGTTGTAACAATCGTTTTAGAAATGTCAGCTGTACTCTTTCCAGGATGTTTACATATGGTGGTGCCCATGTTTCGCTGCAGTATTGTAGAAGACTGACTACCAGTGAGTCAAAAAGTTTACAGTTGGTTCTCCAGGAATCCGGCTGTCCTTTGAATATTACATTATTTAGTTCTGGAAGTGCAGCAAGGCCTTTTGATGAAATGTTAATTGCTGCTTTTCTGAATTTGCCGGAGGAGGAAAAGGTTATGCCCAAATATTTCTGTTCTTTAACAATTGCAATTGATTCATTGTTATAAAAAAGCTGTTTTAGTTTTCCAGGGGTCCTTCCCTTATGAAAAATCAGGGCTTTTGTTTTCAAAGGATTAACCTCCAGACCATTATCATCAAAGTATTCTTTTAAAACAGCCAGTTTACGTTGCGCATCACACCAGGAATGAGACAATAAGATGATATCATCGGCATAAAGAAACATCAATACTTCTCTCTTCTCATTAATACTTATTCCCGTTAAGCTACGAGACTGGAAGAAGCTTATTATATCATACAAATACAAAATAAACAATGTCGAGCTGAGAACCTCCCCTTGCAACACTCCAGACGTTACTTTAAAGCTATTGGATAATGTTCCTTCTTGGTCGATTGAGACAGTAGCAGTTTCATAAAGGTTTTGTATAATTCTTGTCAACTTACCACCCAGCCCCAATTTGTGTATCTTATTCGTCGTCATTTAATAATTAATAATATATTTATTAAATAAGATGTGTGTATTTTTTTAAAAGTGTTGTGAATTTATGACTTTTATTAAAATAATTCAGCAATTTGATAAACCAAACTAATTTGAATGTGCCTAATTAAGTAATAAAGGAGGTCTATAATATTGCACTACAGACTCAGTCTTTTTGATACTGTTTAGAGTGGAGATTGTTAATGCTCATCCACGTTCACTGAAAAGCTCTTTTTTATTCTATTTTTTAATTTCAAATTCGAGGGTTTTTTCCAAATACTTTGTATAGTTATTCATAACATTATGCAAAAATTGCTAATACCTCTTGGAAACAGCATGAGCAAATATAAATAATATGTTAGCAAACAGTTTTGAACGAAAAGTATTTGAAACATAGTTACAACCACAGGTTGTACAGTTTGTTTTTAAAATGTAAATAGTTGGTCAGGAATTGTCATACGCCGATAAACAAACGATATTATATATATTTTGTGTGAAAATAGATGTAAACATAATTATGACGTTCAGAATACGTAAGTGGGTGTTTGCAAAAGATGATTAATATAAATATAATAAGTACCAGATGTTCAGAGCATCAACAAAATCAGATTAATATGAGACAAAAGTTGGGTTTTAATAAGGAACCATTTTTCTATTTTAATTCATCCAGTACCTATACTACAATTTATTTAGAAATTGCTCTTATGCGAGCTGGCTCAAATCTTTAGGTTAAACGAACTAATTTATGGACGTAGGTAGTTTATATTTCCCGTTTGATTAAAAAGTTAAATTATAGTTAGTTGTCTACAATTTATGAGATTGTTTGTTTAGAGTATAGCCCATACGTTATTATTGATGTGAACGAAACTGCTTGAGGTTGTGTTAACAGTAGTACAACGGTGAAGTCCATCCTTAGTGGAGGCCCCAAACATAAAAATTCTCCAAGTTCAAGTCAACGAAACATGCGACGGTAGGGGTAAAGGTTTTGTTAGGAGGAGGCGATGAAACAATGGACCATAAAGAGGTAACGCCAAAAGCGTATCTCGTGAAAGGTTTGTTTGAAGACGTGACCAGTTAGAACTAGTTAGCGCGTGGGCGCTAAGAAGAGCAAGTAGTTGCAAAAAAGGTAAATAACTCTGTTTCGATATTATAAGGAAAACGTATGCATAATAATTGTGCGGAATTTGTGTGCTGTTTTCATAATATTCTATCTCAATGAGGGATAGGTAGGCTATTCCGAAATATAAATCTATCAGTAAATACTAGCCAACGACCCGTAATTATCTGTTAAATATGTATATATAATCATGAGCAACTATGTTAAGACGATAGTCACTAAATTGTCCTAAAAAGTTCTAAAACAATAAATTTAAAATAGAATGAAGTGGTTTTGAAAACAATAACATAATATATATATTACAATTAAGAAAGAAGATTGTATTACGTAATTCGTATTAGTTGAAAGTAAAAAAACTTACTTTAATAAAATAAACAAATAACAAGTAATAGGCTAATCCAGATTTGAAAAATCAAACAAATAGTTTAGTCTTTATTTTTCACGGGACACTTAATAATAATCATGTAAGTTTAATCCAAGAATGTATAATAAAACAGAATGACACGTTTAATCAGGGTAGTCAAAAGACTTTTTCTTAAGAAGAATCGAAATCGTACATAGTCGAGGTTACTGTTTAAGACTTTATACTGATAGATTATATACAATTTAATACTTAATCAAGATGTATATGTGGTAAGGGTGAAGCGAAAAGAAGATTAAATATTGAGTGCAAGGGTGGAGTGGAGTAGAAACCATAGTTCCAGCATTTCATAACTCGTACCAAAAGAGTTGAAAGGTGTTGAAATAGTGAAAGAGCAGTAGAAATTCCGATTTGTATATGAAATTGCAAAACTTTTGTGAATTGTGGATTAAAGATGGCAAGAAGTCGCTTCCTTAGAATAGAATAGAGTTGTCCCAGGAGAAACGATGAAAACGACAAAGAACAACGGTAGGTAGAAACATTAAAGAAATTATTCATTACTCGAAAAAAACAATTTCAGATTATTGAATTTCATATATCTTTTATTAGAGCAGAAATATCCATTACATATTAGGTAGTATTAGTAATTAGGTAAGTAGCAATCTAAATATTGAAGTCACTGCTACTCACTCGAAATTCAAGGGAAGAGACAAATTATTCCACTAAGGGATAGTCCAAAAAATAGATTTAATCAATTTGCAAATTTTTATCTATTTAAAAACTGCATAATGTTCTGAAAATATTTGTAACAAAATATTGAATATTGATGAAATATTTGCAGAGTTACAGCTGATTGAAATCATATCATTCATGTTGGCAGTGCTATGCTCAGCTGTTGTTTTGTTTACTTAGATTGTAATTTTTGTTTAGGTTAGATGTGTTGTGATTCTGACTTTGTAATCTATCTGTTTACTTTATTATCAAACTATATAAGGTTGCATTGTCTGTTTAGTTAATATTCTATAAGTAATGTAAATAATTGTTATATTAGTGAGGTAATTAGTGGTAATTAATTATAACCGATAAAACTATTCACATAGCTCAATAAAAATACCTAGGCAAGGTAAGGCTTATAGAAAGAGAAACAAAATTGTGGAAATCAGTGGAAAAAAGTGATGGAGAAGATAAGCTTATCAAGTACAGAAAATAGTGCTACATCAGAAAATTTAGACCTACTAGAAAGTTTTTACTCTGACACTAATGATAGGCCTGACTCTAAACTTGAAAATAATAGCCCTACTTCACCTTCTGCCCGCAAATGCACGTACCTATGTACGTAAAATATATGTGTGATATTGAGTGCCCTGGGGAAATGATACAGTACTGGTAATTATATTATTGATATTGAGTTATTACCTGAAAATATTTGTAAATTTGTAAAATGTAAATAATGCTTTGGTCATGAATGCACGAAAATAGTTGAAACCTCATCTAAAAGGAAAGGACTTGAAATTATTAAAGCAGCGAGTTCATGACTTCTCCAGATAGTACGTACTTTAGTACACCAAACACGTACTTTAGTCTTTACACTATGATGTAAATTTAAGATATGCATATGGCCTACGTGCAGTCGGTAAAGAATGAGCTGCTGCAGAAGTTTTGAGCGCTATGATGGACATCCCTATGCCAGATTATAATTTTATTACCAATCCAGTGGTTGTGCATAATGTTGCTCAGGAAAGCATGTATAGAAAAGCTATAACAGAAAATTAAGGAAATATGTATATAACTGTAGCTTTAGATGGTACGAGGCTAAAGAGTGGCCACACTTTTCACAATGGTTTTATATCTGCCACCAGTTTTGATACTGGCAAAATACTTGACGCAGAATGTTATTCAAAATTCTGTCATGGATGTGGTAAATTGAAAGATAAGATATTCATTCACCGAAATTATATGGAGTGAGTGGTGGTATGGTGCTATATTAATATGCAGTCGTTTTGAAATAACTCGCCATGTACGTTTATCTCGGAGATGGGGACAGTAAAGGTTATAAAACGTTGTTGAGAGCGAGCCTTATTGATCAGGTTGTGAAATTAAAAAACTTGAGTGTGTTGGACATGTACAGAAAAGGATGGGTAGCAGACTCAGAAAATTAAAGAAGGAATGGAAGGAAAATTTTAGATGACGGGAAACGTCTTTCTGTTCCAGGCCGACTTACAGATAAAAAGATTGATAATATTCAATGTTGTTATGGTAATTCCATTAGAAGAAATAGTGGAGATGTTCAAAAAATGAAAAGAGACATTTGGGCTCTATATTTCCACAAACTTTTTACAGATGATAACCCCCAGCATGGTCTATGTCCAACCACTCCCGACACATGGTGCAAATACAGAGGGCAGCTTACTAAATCGACATACAGACACAAGCATTCAATACCTGAAGCTGTAATGCTCAAAATAAAATCTATTTTCTTTGATTTAACTAAAACTGACTCATTGGAAAAGTGTTTTCATGGGCGGACACAGAATCCAAATGAGTTTCAACAATGTGGTTATTAGCCGTTTACCAAAAATAGTTATTGTGGGTCTTCAAACTCTCAAATTTGGAGTAAATGATGCATATTTAACGTTTAATAATTGATACTTAGGTAGGCTAAGAGTTTTAAAAGAATTTCATTTTTCTCAAATGCAGGAATAAATTATATTATTGGTATTATTGGTTTTAAAATGCTGGATAATAAACGCGTTTCAAAAGCCAATCGTGTTATAACTGAACTATTTAAGAAAGCAAGAAAAAAAGGAGTACAAAAAGCAGAAGGAAACTGGATGAAGGTTGTGAGATGCTTAAATATTAAATGTATGTAAATTCAATGTAACCTTCACAATAAAGCAAATTATTTCATCATATTTTAAAATGAGTTTTCTCGTAAATTCAAAATTGTCATATTTAGATACACTTATCTCAAAAAGTACTATAGCTATCAAGATGAAATTTGGAATAGTGTTTGTGTTATGTACTACTGGCTGAAGCACTTTTGTTGACACCTTTTGAATGCTTTTCCGTCTAATGCATTTAATACTAAACAAAATTAACAAAAATAAGACGGTATATTATATATATATATATATATAAGAAATTAAGACATTTTTTAAATTTTTTGGTTCAGTAAACGTATAAATATTAAAAAAAATTCATAACTTTATCGTTGATACTTCTTGAGAAAAATGTATCTAAAATTGCTGAAATTAACATTGTTGAGATAGCCCCCCCCTTTAGGAGGTTTAATCATAGAGTGGTTTTCGTATTAATAAAATTATAGTAATACAGAAAGTGTTTACTAATCCGTAATAATATTGATTTTTTGTACGTACTTAGAACTACAGTTTTAGATACATTACTCTATTGGTAAATATTTTTAATAGTATTCTATTGTCCTATAAACTTGTAAATATACTGTATGTTAATGTCTGTACTGTATTTAATTCTTTACTAAAAGAAGAGTGATGTTTTATGTAGTTTTAAATGATTGAACATTTGAAAGTCACTTTTTCAATACCTTTTTCAATTATGCTTGTTCTTCCCAGAAACGTCTGCACAGTTTTCAGATCAGCTATGGCCTTCTATGTTCGGATTATAAGTAAGTAATAACATGTAGATGTCAAAGTAGAAAAATATCGAGTTATAAAGGGAACCTTCGACTTAAAGAGATTAAGTTTTTTAGAATTTTAAGTAATAAAGGTTTTCCTTAGAGTTAAATAGAAACCAAAATATTTATACTTGCAGAGATAAATTATTTGACGTAACTGTTCAGTCTCTTTATTTTTTGAATTGTAGAAGATGTTTATCTCAAGAGGATGGAAAAAATTCGAGTTATTAAAAAAAAGTTAGAGACGTTTGTTTTATCTTGTAATGAAGTTATTTTATACAGCAAATGCTGCAAATTTTATAAATCAGTGATTTTAAAATAATAACTGTTCTTAAAATAAATTATAATAATTAACTATAACCTACATTCGATAATATTTGCTGAAATAAACTAACCTTGTAACAATTTAGTTCAAAAACATGGTACTTATTTGTAAAACACTTTTGGTAAAAAAAGGAAAATCAACCATATCTGCAAGCTGATGGGAAATTGTTATATATTTTAAAGTCATAGAAGTGTGGAAAGTTTGAAGTTGTGAACGACGTAGGTCACAACGTCCTCTAAGAGACCTGATGACTTTCATGTACTTTTTTTTTTCTTGTTCCTGACCTATGGCACAGTGACCCTACCAAGGAAATCTACTCGATATGTTACTACGACGTTAAGAAGATACCACTCCTGTCAAATCTAAGTCAGAACCTGTTTCGTAACAACAGGTTGTGTTACTTAATTAACGGTCTTCCAAACCGTTATTTTTTAAGAATTTTGATTAGAAGTCATCACGTCAACCACAGGGACGAGGATTTCTCATTGAATTTCTTGAAACCTTTTTCCTAATATTATAGACATTTAGTACAGGTGAAAAGAGTAATTAAACCTGTAAAAATTGCAAAACTAATGAAGAAATCCAAATATACAGTTACTGGATTGCCTGAACTTTGTTGAATCAGTAAAATTCTTCGTAGTGAGAAATGAATCTGAAGAAGAATTTTATATTTAATCAATATATTACAGTATATTTTTTAAGGTGCAAGCAAACAAATTTAATTCCCCAATAATGTCTAAGAAACCAAACAAAAGCTGTTCAAAATAAAGTCAAAACGAAGAAACGAATCAATTCAAAATATCAACAAATAATGTGAAATTACCCACTAAATCGGATACTAGCCTATTACTGAGTAACTGGGTTTGGAATATCGTTTTCTACCTAAATGTGCTTTTGAATGAGGTGCTACGAGACACATTTTTCTAAAATTCTACTTGATCAATCACACATTCTAAAAAAAATATTGTTGCTTCACGTTATCCAAGGACTTTTTTTGGTAAATATTTCAATTTTAATGACTTTCTCCAATTTAACAGCCTAATCAAACCCTTTTCAAGTTAAAAATAGGGATCAATGCTTTCGTTTTAGATAGAGACAACGATCTCTGATTTTTCTCCATTTGTTATTTCTTTTAAAATGTTGGAACTCTTGATGTGGTTACCATATACAATTTTTGAGTTTCCTCCGGAAGGCAAAGGGGAAACTACCTATATGTTCTATACGCCAAAAGTAAGTTTTCTTAGTTTTATAAAGTTTCCTCAAATTCGTTTTTTCCACTCTTTGTGGAGAGGTAGGGGGAGCTTCTTTTGGGTATTACTTAACATTAAAAACAAGTATTATTTTCATGAATTGTGTACATTCATAATTTAGGTGAAAAATTTGCAAGTTCAGTTTTGGCTATAACAGTTGTATTTTGTTGTAGGTTCTAATTAATTTATAGGTTCACTAACGTAACATACATAGTTGTGAATGTCAGCTCACAGTCTTTCGCTATTCTTGAAAGCCAATGTGCTTTGCTCCTACTTAGGAAAATACAACTCACAAATTCTTAATAGCTTATACGAGCCTTATAGCTCATATTTAACCGAGACTTTAATCGCAGAAAGCTGGTATAAGTATCATACAATAGTTGACAGTATTTAGAAACTGTTTGAATAAATTCTGCTGAATAACTAATACAATTGGACAAAAAAAAAGTATTTTCAGACCACTCAACACTTGTATTGTATCAGGGATCGACGTACATTTTCAATCCCGGGTCTGGGTTCTATCATTATGGTTTCGGTCTTGCCTTAAGAGCAATAGTCATTTTCCCTTTAAAAATTCCGCTAGTAACACAAAAATGTACTGTTACTTAAGAAATTACATTAATCGGGGATGAAATGTTTTAATCTTTTTTATCTTTAAGCCGAGATGATTAAACGAAACTCAAATATGAGCAGTAGAGGGTGGGTCGATTGGGTGGTTTGGATAGATATATTTCAAGAGACTGAAGTTCTGTTTTCCCTTACATATTCTTTGTGTCATTAAAGTTTTCCTTTCTCATTCATCTAGTCAATATAGATAGTAATCTACAACACCAAAAGACTTTGCAGACTAGTCACACCAAATGAGAGGGGTTTGGCATCCCCCAATGTGTCCAAGTCATGCAGGGGGGTGAAAGATTTAATACACCTTCTCTATATATACAAATATACATATACAGAAATAGTTTGTATTTTCTACTTTTCACAAGCATACAAGAAACTTTTACATTAGATTCTTACACAGGGATTTTTTATCAAGTTTTCGCAGCTCAATCAGTCGCCTGATGTTCAACCAGTCGACTTATGAAGAATACTCTGGAACTTAAAGTTCACGGATATGGGAATGGTCAAACATAATCCTAAGATGTACCAGTTCTCAGAAAATCATCTGCAAGCGCCTAACGACGGGCTGGTAAACATTCTTTACGGATGCAATAAATGTCAACCCATATTGTGAACTCTCGGTATCATCCGAGGAAACTGTCTCCATAGATATGAAGAAGTGAAATTTGGACGTAAAGAGGGATTGTTGTTAGTAAAATTGTTAAGGGGTTAGATCTGTCTAAGATCTTACCTTTTTTGATTAACAAAACTGTAACTGATGTTGAAGGAATTGTTCGTCTAGAAATAAAAAAGTCTACGATTAATCCAATCGAACTATAAACAAAACTAACTTGAATTAACTTCAAGTAAATAATACATATTGCCTATTTTTACATTTATTGCAATGTTAAAATATCTAGCATTACAATAATTCCTTCTTCCTTCCTTAATAAATATACTCCCGATTATACGTTTACAAATAGAACAGAATTGCATTAATGCATATTATAATAATATCATATATTTTGGAGATTTCTTAGTGAACTTAAGTAATGAAAATTGCATCTAAATTGTATTTTCATGATGTGTTTTATAAATCAAAATAATTATTTCTGAAGCATATTTATAGTTAACTTAATTCCGTAAAGAAAGCTAACCATATACGCAATTAACAAAATAAGCTTTCATAGATTTCTTGTTGAAACCATTATTTAAAGTAAAACGTTTTACTTTACCTAAATGCTATTTACACAACCTTTATTTATTAACTTTTTGTCAACTGACATCGTAGCTTTGTAATTTTATTACACTTAGGCCCAGTTTTCCAAACGTTTGTTGAGCATATTTAACAATCTTTTATAGCATAGAGGCCTAACTCTTCGATGTAGCCTAGAACTTCAGAGGATAGAATTTTACAGGTTAAATAATGAAAACTTAAGTCACGAAAATTACATCTAATGATGGCGTGTTTAAAAAATAAAATATTATTTCTGACGCGTATTTGTAGTTGCCTAAAGAAAGTCATTTTCTCACTATTTTAAGAAGGTAATATGAGTTAAAAGTACAACTGCACTAGAAAGTATTCAGTGAAAGAAGCTACGATTCTATCGTCAACAACATTGTACCAGGGCAAGTAGGCACGTCAATGAAACGAGCCTAATCAAAGTAGGAAACGGGAGTTGAGGTCGGATATTATGTACTTTACTATGAAGGACGATTAGAATCATCATTGTTTGTGCATGTAGGTCACGATCTGAAACTGAAAAACGGTCCTAGAATCTAGAATGAATTCTTTAATTTACTGACAGACACTCCTTCTTTGTATGGTACTTGTAGAGACGCCTTCGTGCAAATTTACTTCCTTGTTCTTCTGAACCAATAACGTTAAAGTTTATGTAGATCCATTTTACACAGTATATTCATATACTTGCGTATTGATAATGGCAAATCATTGTTATTTTCTAATTTCAATAGATTTATTTAATGCGATCTTACTTATTTAAAAAAAAGTCTCATGCCAGTTCTAAGTAGGATTATAATTAGAAATTAGTTCATGTTAAAACCACGACTTTAACCAGCGATGACGATGTTTAAGGATTCGGGGTCGCCTTTTTCGGAATTCAGTATACTCAGCAAGACTTCCAGACAGAGATGTTATGCTTCATCGTTAGTATTTCGGTAAATATATCATGGACACTTTCCGCAAATCCAAATCCTCAAACAAAATGGATGTACCAAACCAGTGTTTATCTCGATATCAAGTATTCGAATTATAAACCGACAATCCTGGATTACCAAAGTCTACTTAATAATTTAGCGCACATTTCGGCTTTTATAAACATTAATCTTTGAAATAGTTGTAGACAAATTTATTTGTGTTATATCAAAAGTTTTCCGAATAGTTTTTACACCTACTCAAGTCTTTCCATCATTTTACAGAAAATGAAAATCCGATAGGAGCTAAATATACTCCCTCACTCTCAAGTTAATTGGCAGAGACTGACGGTGTCTACGTGGGAAAAAAAAATCACGCATGCACATGACGGTACCACCCACCTCCCGTCCTTCATTTATTCTACATTAAAAAATTCATATCTCATATTTATTTAAGTAACCTCGAATTTATTTATTCCGAAGCTCTTTCATTTATTAGGATTTCCCAATTCCATACTTGACAGTCAAATATTTGTATTTGTAATTAAGAAATGAAAAATGTATACAAAGGTTTTAAATTTCATTTGGTTTCTTTTTACTAAATTAATAATTACTTCGAATGATCAAGACGTTACATCTGTTGGGTCGTCTATACGCTGAGCATGTCCAGTTTGTGAGTTACAGCTTCCTAAGAAAAGTGAAAGACCGATAATTAAATTGATTCAATGACTTTGTTGTTTAGACGAGGTTAAACTTTTTGTTTATGGTCAAATAAAATGTAACTAGAAACAGCAAACAATGTAGTACCATTCATACATTATGCAATCTATATAATAAGTTCATCTTATACACGAGATCAGGCGATGTAAATAGTAATCCTTTAGAGATTTTACAAACTGAACACAACAGCTATTAATCCGTTTTGACACAGAGTTAATCTGACAGCGAGTACCACAAGCATTGGAGCTAACAGTAATAACATTTTGTTTTTCAATACAGTTCTGTGCTTTGGAATATTGAGCATTGATGAGCCTTATTTTGTTGACCAATATTTGAGCGAAAATAGCCTATCCCTTTTACTCTATGGAAGTTACTATTTCAGTTTGAAGTAAGAAATGAAATATTTAAAAAGAGATATCCCCTCTAACCGTAAATGTCTGGTAGAAGTACTGTTTATGATATGGATAACATGTTTGTCATAGTACTACCTTTAGTAATTTGTTTAACCATTTTTATAACTTTTGTAAATATTTGACATGGGCGTAATGAGAAATTATGGAAAAAATGTTATCCACCAAAATATTTATTAATGGTGTAAAAGTAAAAGTTCCAATACCTATCCCTTCGTAACTCCCAATGCCTACCAATTAACCATTGGGACAAATCTTCACCACCACAAACATGCTATTCTCCCCCACCTAGGAGAAATTCACATAGTTGATCCACACGACATAAATGTTAAGTCAATTAATTAATAAATGTCAGTAATTAATTTAGTAATAAGGCTTATTTGACACCTTTCACAAAAATTAGTTATTAACTTCTGTATCGTATATCGTCAGTTGTTTAGAAATCTGACTGAAAGGATATGATTAAAAAAAAAAAAAATTTAGATAAAAGTTGATGGTAAAATACTTAAAGTTGTAATTCGGGACGACCAATTGGAGATGCTGTTTTGATGACAAAAGCACGGATCCTTCTTATATTTATTATAGTGGAATTTTACTCTGATATGTACTTAAATTGCAGATAAACGCAATTCTTATTTTTATATTATCAATAAGACATGGATACAATGGATAAATAGTGATTTAAACATGGAATATGTGTGTAACAATTTGAAACGAGAGGGAACGTGATGGATGTCAGTGATTTATTGGGGGGAATGAATGACTAAGGTTCGTTTAAGTATTTTACTGGATAAATAATTAAAAATATATAATTTTATGATCAGACTAGATTAGTTCCAGGCGATTTCAGTTTGATGATATTATACATATGGTTATTTGCGAATGTATCGATATGACTTGCTGTCATTACAACTACTGTTCTCGACGGAGTTTAAGTCGATGAGGTTTGTAGTTTATTAACTGTACGAAATAGTCATCCAATAATAAAATAGTAAAATTTAATCTATCAACTATAACTTCTTGATGTAACATAACCTAATTTTTTTATGTTTGTCCATTCGTTCATCGGGGCTATGGGAAGGGTCTTTACCTGACACAAGCTCAGAGGATCAAGCCCCTCATCTACTGTAGATCTATTGACACTTCAAATTCGTTTATATGAGCAATGGAATTTCGAAAAACTTTGTTTATTGACTTGTAC
Organism: Aphrophora alni; assembly: GCA_963513935.1. Classification (NCBI taxonomy): domain Eukaryota; kingdom Metazoa; phylum Arthropoda; class Insecta; order Hemiptera; family Aphrophoridae; genus Aphrophora; species Aphrophora alni. Next base: position 114,812,572 of record OY740766.1, on the reverse strand, counting down.
GATCAGGACACCGATACCAAACGCGGTATAAATAAAATATATTTCGTTTATGTGAGGTGACTAATAAAATAAAATAAGGAAAACAGTAAATAAATTCGATTTAATATCTTCTAAAATACATATTTCTGTAACAACCTGAATAGTAATACATTTTGTAAGTGTTATAATGTAATAAATACTTAATTTTTTACACAATACTTTATTCAACCTATTTTGCATTTAAATACAGTGTACAGAGTTAATAAAAATAAAGAGGAGATTATAATGTTTAATTATAAAACACAAACAGTATATCACTGGATAAAATACTTTTAAAATTGTTATTATCATTTAGGCGTAATCCATTCAACATTCTGTTTTCTTCTATGATATAGGCAATTGGCTACATAAACGGAGACTTCCTTTTTTTTTCTGAAGACTTGCGGAAGGCTGAACCTATCAACTCATTCCAAATCACGTCCAACTGATGTTATAGATCATAAAGCTGCAGATCTAGGATTTACAGTGGTTCGACTTCCACCATTATAACCCGATTGAAATGGTTTGGTCTTAACTTAAGGGTTAAGTAAAAGATCTTAACATAACGTATGATTAAAGGATGTAAAAACCTTTTTGATGAGGCTATTGGTACCTTAAAAAACCAAACATGTGGTCCAATTACGCGGTACACCGTCGAAAAGTAATGGACGAAGACTGGAAAGCCAAGGGCTTTGACCAGAGAGTGTGCAAGACTTCATCAGGTTATGCAAAGAGTGGGTCGATGAACAGAAGATAGGACAAGTGAAAGCGAAGAAGATTTTTGTGGTGATATTTTTAAAATCATAAAGTAATTTAAATAAAAAGAATATATTTTTGGTTTCAGGCTATACTATTGTTTAAAAATTTATGTTAACCTAATTTATGTATCTTTCTTTTTGTACGTGTTTTGTATAATTTTATGTGTATATTGTTATCTTATGTGCACTCTTATTAATTTTATAGTTGTACTTAATGTCTTTAAAATAATATCTCTATAATTTAAGTATAATTTTAGTTTTAAAATGTGCTAGTGACCGAATGTGCGAGTTATTAGCGGTAAAAATGATCTTGTGAAACCTTAAAGTTTTAATTAGTCTTTAAATATTCAATTACATTTCATATTATATCATACCTATTGCTTATCTGTAGCCGCAATGAATAAGTGGACATAGTATCACAGTAAATTACAATACTAGGTTTGATTGTTGAAATTCGGTTGACCATATGTTCACAATAAACACTTAAAAATCCACTTTACATGTTTGATAAACTGTACCTAGTTTATTTGTCTGTAAATCTGAAACCGGTTCCTCAGAATTTCATGTCTAACAACTATTACAAAAATCTAATTTCAGAAGTATTTTATGTCAAAAATATTTTGTGAAACATTTGATATTTATGTGTCCTAACATTCCTTTCCATTAATAACCTTTCTTAGTCATTTGTTTATTGCTCTTTAAGAACACGCGCCAGTAACTCATACTTAAATTAACAAAAATAGTTTTATTAGTCTGTAGGTATGTTTACAATAATTGCACAACTTTACCACACAAGCATAAAAGTAATCAAAATAATATGTTCTGATGACAGTCTTATTGAAAATTATGAGGAACGGATTTGGTTTTTATTCGTTGATTTTCACGTGTCAAAAATGTAAGTTTTGTGACAATATTGAAGTGGACGACCTTCCATGCAGCGACTAAGGATAACTCCTGATTCCTAATTTTCGTTGTTATAGCAAACTTAACTTAATTTTGGTTGCACCATTAAGAGCTACAATAGGCGTATATATTTTATTGTTATTTTTTTGACTTTGAATTACTTAGTAATAATACCACAAATACATTTATTTTGTCAACAAATCTCTTTGCTGTATTTATAACTATAGCGCCGTTTCGTCGCAGGCAATCAGCCTCGTAAAGCGGAGTGCATGATATCAAATATAAAAAAAATTGTATGTTTATTTTTATTTCATTATGTTTTGTTCAAAGACTTTTTAAATAAGCAAAGTTTTTCGCCGAATGTGAAAGTTGAAATAACACAAATTAAAAATCTGTTTTAGCCTTTAAATTAAAAATTCCTTAAAGACATCGTTGACGTTGCTGCTAATGAGGGACTCTCACACATTCAGGCCTGTCATTAAGCACGCAACAGCTATGTCTTGTTTGTATTGCTTTCTACTAAAATTGCATGGCCCATGCAGCTTTTTTACTGTTTTTCCATGATACAATTATTAAGAATTTACATTTTTACTAAATTACATATTTGTGAGTATTTTGACACTGAAAAATATATTGTATTATACTTTATTGTGTTTTACAAAAAAGGAATAAATATATTTTTTAGTAATGAGAAGAATAGGTTAAGGACAACGAAAAGACAGATTATAATATTTGTTTCTTCATTTGATCAATAGCTTTCGATGTAAAATTATTGAAAAAGCTGTCTCACTATATGTATTAGAAAAATATATATTTAGCTTTTGTAGAAGTTACTAAGATTAGAAAATTAGACTCGTTGAATTGCTTTCTAGATATAATACACAGTTCTCAGTGCATCTAATCATGAACATTTAATCTAAATTATTGGTATATTTCGCTTTTCATTTCTGGTTCAAATTAAACAAAAATTAATGGTTTGATTTGAGTGTCTGAAATATTACAGCAATATGGAGTTACGTCGATTGAGAAACAACTCCAAAAAACTTAGTAAATAAACTTTTAAATTTCCCAGCCCAGGAACCATTTTAAACTTACCGCCATATTTTGAAGTTTACTTATAAACGATCTCCACAACAATGTGAGTGTAGAAACACAGACAGAGTGTTTACTTGATAATTAACCAAGTAACTTACGCAAGGCTGAAAAATATAAGAATAATGTGAAAAGGTTAATGTACACTTTCTACTATTATTTTATAAAATACTCAAAATTTAATAATTTCCTGAAAGGGCCGCACCTACTCTTAAGAGTCACTTAATTCTATTTCCAGACATATGTTACACCGATCAAGAGTTACAACCACTGTACAATGGACACATAGACACAACTAGTTTCAGAGGTGTATTATAAAAAAAAAATATGACAAGTTACAACAGCGATAATTACAACAACGAAATAGTTATTCCAAGAAATAGCAGATACTTTGGATTTACAAATGTTTACTGGAACATTCCCTTCACCTGATCTTTTGGAAGTATTTTGAAGACATCAATCAAATTGAAATACCCCTCTCTCTCTCATCAAATTTATTTTAATGAGTATATGCATTTGTTTAAGGTACAAATTTATTTTTGTCATTACTGCAGTTTCGGGCTCATTGTGTTCATCTCTTCAATGGTTCAGAATGAAATAAGGTACTAAAAGGATTACTCTGCTCCACTACTCACCCTGTCCGTTGAATCCCTCCGTTCTATTCTGCTCGTCATGTCGCGTGGTCTTTCACCTCACTTAGCTCTGTGTTCAAACCCAACACTTCTGTGAGACGCAAGTCCGGTTCATAACTAGAGAGTTATTAGATCCACCTGACCTTAAATTGTTTATAACTTTAATCTTTTCCAAACTTAAAAAAATTTATTCTATCTGGAGCCGTTCTTGAGATATGAGATATACAAATTACACAGATAGACGTCAATTCGAAAATTTTAATGTCTGGAAAGTGGTTCCTATAAGTTGGAAATGGCTACTACTGTAGTAGATGTCTACGAAAATTTATTTCTCTCTTAACTTTCCTTATTTCATATTTGGAAAGTAAAACATTAAAATATGCAATTGTCAGGTATGTCTGTATTTGCTTGAGCGCGCATATTTAGTAGAATAATATCGTTAGAAGGGAGTAATTTTTGGCGCACTCTTAAAACTCACTCTTTTTAGTGTGTATTTACCGCAAGCACCACTTATAACTGGAAACAAGTGTTTATGACTTTTATGGCAGAAGTAATTTAATATTTGTAGTTTAAGTTTAATGTTCAACAAATAAAACTGAACAAGTGTTCATGAGATATAATTTTGCCTTGAGTAACGGCTCTTTGCGGTAAATTGATAAATGTTTTAAATTTATCTTTGAATCTATTGAATCTATGATCATTGTTAAACATTTTTGTTCAGTTTTATTTTACGAGACCTTCAATGGCAATTTTTTTTTTTAAAAAAGGCTGTTTTATAAATTGCGTTTATTAAAGAACTAGCATCTCCCGTCGAGGCTTTGCCCGCGAATCATTCAAGTTGTTATCTATACGCGTATTAAATCGCATGTTTTGATAAAAAAGTTTAATATTACTTTAATCCGGCTAATTTTAATGTAGTGTGTAATATTTAAGAATACAGAATTTGTGAATTGAATGATAGAGTAATTTCAGAAACAGAATATTTTTTCTAAATCTGTTATTTTCATCATGTTTACTCATCAATAACTTAAAGTTACCAAAGTTGAAAAATATCAAAAGGCAAAGTAAACAACAACAAAAATTCTTAATTATTCTAATTATAGGTAAATTATATTATACTATTTAAGAATTCACACTATAAAGTACTAAAGAAAAATTTAATTATTTCACAATTCAAATAAAAAAAATTGAACTAAAAATGTACTTATTTAGTATTTAGGACCTCTTTGTAAACTACATTTGTTGTCTTCCCTTTAGGTGCTAAAATCACTAAATTATTAGAAGAACTGACCCTAGAAGCACCAACGTACAATTGACCATGAGAACAACAGTCTTCTCTTAAATCAACTCCTGCAAATTTTAATGTTTGTCCTTGAGATTTATTAATAGACATAGCAAAACATATCTTCAGAGGAAATTGAAGTCTTTTAAACTGGAAAGGGTACTCCGACGGGAATAGTGGCATTCTAGGTATAAAAACAGATTCACCTCGAGCACAACCAGTAAATATTGTAGATTCTATAAAATTTTTCTTTAAAGCAGTTACCTGTTGTCTAGTTCCATTTCATAGTTTTGGAGGGTTTAAATTTCGTAATAACATCACCGGCGTTCCTACTTTAAGACGAAGTTTATGTGCTGGAAATCCAGGTGGGTTAAGCGAATTAAGACATTCTACTGGATAATTAACTGCTTCATCTGTCTCTATCACTTTATCAACTGATTTGTATTCTACTATTTCCCCTTGGAATAAGTCAAGTAATTTATCAATAATTTCAGCAGCTCTGTCATTTTTTGGACATGAAATTGCGCGCTCACTGAACCATTCCATCGTTTTTTCTTTAATTCTATAAATATCAGGATAAACGGCATTTATAAGCTGATTTAAGTTATTAACTACTTTTCCTAAAGTTTCTGGTATTACAATCTTTCCTGTTTCTTCTGGATATTGTCCATTTCCTCTTTTAAGCAGGAGTTCAGAAAAAGCACCTGCTGAAGAGTCATTTTTTAAATGAACTCTCATATTTGTTTTAAGAGATAATATCTTTATTCGAGGCCATAAACGCGATGACTTGATACATGCTTTCACTTCATCAGCGCTTGTTCCTCTTTGTACAACAAGCAACGTTTGCCTAAAATCTCCAGCTAGTAAAACAGTAACTCCGCCCATTAATAATTTGTTGTTTCTTAAGTCTTGGAGTGTTGCATCCAAAGCTTCAAAACCTCCCTTATCCATCATGGGGCTCTCATCCCAAACTATAAGGTGACAGTCTTTTAATACTTTGGCCCTATTACTTTGTTTTGAAATTCCGCATTTAGGAGTTCCCGCATAATTCAAATTTAAAGGCAATTTAAAAGCGCTATGAGCAGTTTTGCCTCCTTCTAGAAGAGTGGCAGCAATCCCAGAAGACGCTGTAGCTAAAGCAATTTTTTTATTACTTCTCACTTTTGCTAATAATAAATTTATTAAAAACGTCTTTCCAGTACCACCTGGTGCATCTAAAAAATATGTTTTCCCCTCAGAGGATTCTATGCTATTCACAATTTCCTGATATACATTTCGTTGTTCTGGAGTTAATAATTCCTCGTTATTTCCTACTACTTTTCCCAACTCTTCTGAATTGTAGTTCATTTCTGTTAAATAATCAATATTGTTAAAGAATTCCTCTCTTCTGGTAGGCTGTGGCAAACCATATTGTTTTAAACCACTTGCTCCTAACGCCATCACATCATCCACGATTGATAATAAGCATTTATTATATACTTCTTTCATAAAACCTTATACTCTATGTTGAACTGCTCTTTCTATTTCACGTTTGAAATCTTCGCTTAAACTATCTTTATGCTTTTCCCAAAGATTTAAAGGGTCAGATATGTAACAAAACACCAGCATCACAACAACACTTGTCGCATTTTATACGGTGAATTACACAAAACTGCTTCTTGTTATGTGTCATTCCAGTGTTCGTCACTTTCTAATAAACCTAAAGCTTTGCACGCAGACTGAAATGTTGGACGAATGATGCCGTCAACTGTTTTAAGGTATTCAAAAGATGTTGGACCTCTAACTACGTGCAGCAATAACCTTAGATGGTAGCATTCGACATTATTTGGATGGACCGTATATACTCTTCCTAGTGCTGTATCCTTTTTTACAGCACCCTCATTCTGGTGTCTCCAAACAATATCCGTCATCAAGTATCTCGTAAAGGTTATTAGTAATAATGAAAAAAAAATAAAATCTTTCGAATCTCTAGTGATAGACTTACACTAGATTTCAACTCAGAATATTAGCTACTAGATTGTCGGAGAATGGTAAATAATTATTCATTAGAAAATCCAAAAGTTACAATTCTGTTAGCTTGTTATGTGATTATTCTATTCAAGTATAACATGTACTGTATTAGTTTAAAAACCAAAAATAAATAAGAAAACAAATATAACAGTATTCCATGTATACTAACTATACAAAGGCATTGGTAATTTGTTTTTGTTCACATTCTCGTTGTAACATGATCCCTTTAAATATGATTTAATCCACGTGTGCACTATAAAGAATTACGTGAAGCACTGGAGTAAAAAATAAATAGTAATAAAAACGTATTGAAAGAGAGAGACACAAATTAATTAAAATCAAGTTACACATAAAAAAACAAGTTGACTGTATACACACACTAATATTTCTGTTTATAAAAGTTTCTTTTTTCTTGAGGCAACCACTTACTTTATAGATAAGAAAAAGCTATAAGCGCAATTAAGATTTTTTTTACTTTTCCTCGTATGATTATCACATCAAAGATAGCAGCTAATTTAAACTGAAGATGTGACTAATCTGCTAACAGACTCCTTTTTCTCTTTAGCCAGTCTATTTATGTCACACATCATTACATTAATACATTTAATACATCGTTTTAATCGCTTAGTGTCACAAGGTTACACAATTAGTTAAATGTTGTTTTAAATATTTATTAAACACAAAGCTTGGATCATATTAAAAAATCAGGTTTATATGTTCGGCGCCTAAGAAAAGATAAAAGAATCGATTATGATTTATGAATTGTTCAAGGTTATTTAGGTTGAGAAGATTAAACACTACAATCTGTATTTACAGTTTTTTCATCTGTGCTCACGTTTTAACGAATGTAGAGATAGGAGGAATTTGGTCGCCTTAGGATATTATTCTGTTTTTTACAAATTTTCTAGTTTTCGATTACAGAATTTACGGATAAGTTCTTAAATAAAGATTTAGACTTAAATCAGTTTCAAGAGAGATTATAAGCTGATCAATGCTAACGCTAGTATCATTTATGAGACCTAGATGATAGTCGATCGTTTTTCTTCAATTGGGTTTTGCAGTCTAAATTAATTTAAGATGATTAAAAGATTTTTTAGATAAAAGGAAAAACGTAGAGATAATTTGTCATAACGAATCCATGCTGCCCTTTACGAGGTGGAAGAGCTACGAGTTTGTGCTGTAGTCAAATACCCATCCAAAACTGACATCTCTTTGGAGAACAACGACTTTTACAATGCTTGCTTCCGTGCTAAAAGATACCATCTTGTTTCCAGTCATACCATCTCGAAAGCAGATAATTTTTGGTTACTGATCAAAACAGACATGTGACCATTACTACTTCTACCCAATAAGCTGGACTCGTTCGGACAAATCCAAGCCCCTGAGTACTTATCTTATAAAACCCTTTACAGCAGTCGACAAGGCTGCTTTTCAGATGGGAAATTTGGGTTATCGCAACATTAACCTCACGCTATTCGAAAAAATTGTCTTCCGTCCACATAACACAGATTATCGTTCTAGATCCGGTGGCATCGATGGCCTGTTTGACGTTGATGCCGCATGTGAGAAAAGGGTCTAAACACATTGAGCATTCAACATTGAAGAAGTCCCAAAAAGTCCTAAGAAGAGCCTTGACATAAGGTAAGTCATATACATAAAATGATCAGGTTTTATCCTTTGAATGGACACACTGAAGGGTGTTACCATTTACCTTTCACTAAATTTTGTAAAGTTAATGATTTTTTTCGTAACATTTAACATTAAGAATCTTTAACAGCCATCATTTTGAAAATATATGAAATAAAGTCTTTGTTTTTAGTTATAATATTTTTTAGTTATCTATTTTTAAAGCTATAATATTTTTTTACTAAAAATAAAATCACGAATAGATGGGAAACTATCGTTTTCGGGCAAAGTTTACAGGAAACTTTTTTATTTATTTCAACCCAAAAAAAAAAAAAAAAAATCACCTCCTGAAGTTTTGAAACATAATTAAGTAACACTCTATAAAATTTATCAGCTTTTTACACCAGGGATCATTCATTGTCCAGCCTTAAAATAATATAAATAAAATCATGATTATAAGAGGAATGTAATGAGCAATTTTAGTCATAAAATAATAGACTAGCCAACGTTATATTCTGGTAGGGCTTCCACGTATTCTGTAGGTTATCGTAACATAGTCATATTCATAAATATGTAATATGAACTAGAACTAAGTATTTACATTCTAGACTAATTGTCTGTAGTTTATGTCTATTTTAACATTGTCTGGTTACAAATTAATCAGACAAACTATAACTCTTCGTGACTAAAAATGATTTTCTACCAGTGAATGTATTCCTATCGCGCACTAAGTGAAAGCAGGGAACACTTGAGACTGCCTGACTACAAATTGACTTCATCTTAAATTTAAGATGATATTTGTCGTTTGTGTATGTGTATAGGACTATAAACACTAATGTGATTATTACTATGGTTAACAGATGTTTGCCGTCTGCCTGACTACAAATTGACTTCATCTTAAATTTAAGATGATATTTGTCGTTTGTGTATGTGTATAGGACTATAAACACTAATGTGATTAATACTACGGTTAACAGATGTTTGCCGTCTGCCTGACTACAAATTGACTTCATCTTAAATTTAAGATGATATTTGTCGTTTGTGTATGTTTTATTTTTTATTTTTTATTTTTTTTTTTATTTATTATTATTTTTTTTAAATTTATTTATAACTACAACTAAGTACAGGGAACTTATCTAGTAGCTTCCATTTCATAATAACACTTTTTTTTTCCAAGTCCTTCCTATGAATGACTCCGACTAAATACTCGCACAAAATCTTGCGGTTATAAGAGCTGGGGCATCACTGCACTAGGTCTAAAGGCTTGGTCCTTTTGAGTCTCCGCTCCCCATTTCTGCTTCTGAGCATCTCCTGCACAGCAGTATTTACATGTTTTTGTAGCCTAAGTTCGTGCTTCCTCGCTACAGACTTTATGGTTTCATCTACAGTTTCAATCTTAAGATCCCTATGGATGGAATCATTGCGGACATACCACTGTGTACCAACAATACCTCGCAGTACCTTATTTTGGAAGGTTTGAATTTGTTTTACATTTGATTTCTTGGCGCACCCCCAAAGTTGCAATCCGTACATCCAAATTGGTTTTAGGATTTGGTTGTATAATAACATTTTATTTGTTATATCTAATTTAGAGTGCCGCTCTAAAAGCCAATGCATTTTCCTATATTTCAAATTATGTTCACTCTTCTTCATTTTGACACGGGATTTCCATCTGAGAATCGTGTCAAGCGTCATTCCTAGGTATTTCGCCTCTAATTTGAATGGGATTACTTTGGAGTTAACAAATATAGGTGTACTTGTCGTTTTCTTGTTTGTAAAATTAACATGGCTAGATTTAGACTCATTCAGCCTAATACGCCACTTTTTTGTCCATACATTAATGTTGTTTAATGATTTCTGGAGCTTGGCAGATGCATCTTCTATTGAGTCTCCAACAGCCATGACAGCAGTATCATCTGCAAAAGTTGCTACTGTTGCTTCACCATCTATGGGCACGTCTCTGGTGTATAATAGGTACAAAACTGGTCCAAGGACCCTTCCTTGAGGGACTCCTGCATTGATCTCTTTAAACTCGGAGTACTCTTTCCCTTGCTTAACGCGAAATATCCTGTCTGTAAGGTAAGATTTTAATATTTGCCAGAGCTGATATGGCAGATAATTGCTCAGTTTGTGTATGTGTATAGGACTATAAACACTAATGTGATTATTACTATGGTTAACAGATGTTTGCCGTTATTTGTATATAAACAACCTACACACGTCAACGTTTCGATTAAATTTGAAATTGAAAATAAAATTCCTCTACTTTAGCTGAAATTGTTTCCCTTATATCTGCATTAAGAGTGATGACTCGGTTACCCAATAAATTTTGAAAGAGTGGACAAAAAGTCGGGTACTCAAATAAACTGTTAGGTCACCCATGTGGTTGGTACACAACCACCCCTAATAGTCGGCTGATTAGTTCTGTAATTTGTGGTTTTCCTAATGACGTTTGTATTTAGTCTTAGTTATTTTGAATGCTCAGGCCTGGGTTCCATTCTTATAATATATTATATAAGTTTTAGTTTCCACTATGGTCCAAGGGTATGATGACGTTTTTCACTTTTTTTTGTTTTGTAGGTTATCACTTGATAACAACAGTTGGTTTATAGTCTCGAAACGTCGTGTATTACTTTACATATAGACAAATGCTGACAAACGTCCGATTAAACTGTACAATTAAATATGCACAATTAATCATTACCAAATAACTTTGAAACTTGAGCTAATGTGAATATATATAGTAATATATTAATAATTTACTGCTACTGAATATTTTAGTCAGAAACGTAATTATAAACAAATAATTCCGGGTGAAGTTATCTACTATGCACTTATGAAAAAAATATTTCTGTAGATATTTCGTTCTTTCGGTACATATCGAAATTACTAGCAGTCATCTACGGTATCTACAATAGCCTATATACATAATTTTTTAAGTATTTTGAAAACAAGATTATCAGACCACATTTCAGAACCCGTGATATCATTTGTCAGTAAGAACACTTTATGAATGATTACGCAAGTATTAGTTGGGTTGCCTTTTTACAGAGGGTTGATTTAGCACCTAATGGTTGATTGATTCGGAATTTGATTTTAGAACTAAATTGCTCAAAGCTCACTTAATTAAGTATATGATATATGTAGGATGACACTTCAAAAGGATTAACTAAAACAGTGAAATAAAATAAAAGTTAAAATTGATAAGATTTTAGTATATCATAGATCTAGAAATAGAACAAGGAAATAAGTGGGAAGTTATACAATTTGTTGTGAAAAAATATGTATTCATATATTCAATGGAAAAGAATTTATTCAATTTTAAAATTCTATATTAGATAAACCCATATGGTTTTATTTTAGAGAGGGAAAGAGGTGTAGGAAAGATTGAATTTGAGTTTTTAGGGTCCCTAGGTTAAACCAAGGTCCCATATAATTTTACGCGTGTCTTTCCATCTGTCTCTTTGTAAGTCTCAACTAATTTACACAGACAAAACGATAAATTCTATAATATTTCAAACTTTGCATTTATTTGCTTTGTATTGTCTCTCATATAGAAAAAATATATCGGTAACAGAAAGATAAATATATAAATAATGACCTTCAGTTAGTTGAGAATTAAAAACTATCGAGTTAAACTTTTTTTTTTTTCTTTTTTTTTTTTTAAATATTATGAGCGGGGATCGAATAAAACAAGTAGTTATTCTGATTACATATATGTATGTTTATTTGACGAAAAATTAATATGTTGAATCTGGGTGAAATTTAAAGTGTTAGGTATCATCACACAGATGCCTCTTGAACATGAACACGGCATGACCTACAAATATGTGTAAAATTATGTGTGTTAAACTAAATTGGAGTGTAAAAAGTGTGAAATCATATATTATAGTTTTTTTTATAACAAATACACTTCAATTAACCACACAATGAGAAATGCGTAGCAGTTTTAAAAGCAGTTTTTGTAAGATGTGAGACAAACAATTCAATAGCCATTGAAATGTATATTCACTTATTTCTTTTTATTAGTGTCCGGAGGTAAAACCAACGCCCACTTAAAAAATTTTGACTTTATAAAAATAACTGTCCCTTTATGCCTAAGGATTAGAAGTCGTAGGGTTTTAGCACACTTCATTGTATATAATAAATTGCTGAACAATTTAAATATTGTTAAGAGTATTTAATAAAACATATCTTGATTTTTAAATATCCTGATGATAGTGGTATATATTATTATGTTCCCGATAAATGACTAATTAATCTATTCACGATATATAGATAGAAAGCTTATGCCTGATAGGAATCTCAAAAAAAGAACTAATAATGTGCTAATGAGACGATATATGCTAGTAACTTCATTATTTTTGATTTAAAGTTACGCTAACATTAAAATGTTAAGGTTTACAACGTTTGTAGTCTACAGTAATGGCATTTTGTGAATATAAATACTGATAACTAGTTGGATTGTTTATAATTCACATTAACCTAAATTAGATAATTAAAGTATATTTAACTGCCTATCCATATCTGTGTACCTTATGATACCCACAAAGTCAATATTATTTTTCTCTACACAAGAAATATTATTTATGTTCAAGTCATAGCAGTGAACCTAAATATTTTCTGATACATGACAGTCCCGGTGTAGATTTCAACCTTCAATAAGTACTAACCCGTTATTGATTAGTTATGTTATACTGTGATTGATATTTACTTTACAAATAAACCAAAGGTTGACATTTCTGATAAATTTAACCCAACCTCAGTCTAAAATACGTTGTGGCATATCGATGTCAAATTCTAACTGAACAATTCCTAGAGCGTGTCAGAAGCACTGGGGTCGGTGTATGGTGAACACAGAGGAGCACAATAGCTTTATATAATAGTTGACGTACTGGAGACCACTAGAGCTTCGGTAATATTCCCCCTAAAAAAAATAAAAAAATAATAATAAAACGGTGGGATACGAAAACACTGAGCAATTTATAACAAAATAGTAAAATGAGTTTCAATAAAATCGTTATAACAACTTTATAAATTGCTATTTTATTTTGTGTTTTTGGAAAAACCAGAGCTCACGTGTAAACTGAGCTTTTCAAAATATGTAAGACACACTATTTTCATGAAGGACACAATATTAATATATATTTGTTTTAACATTGAGTGTACCTTTATTTTTAGCACCCTCACTGAGATATCTTAATTAAAATATAATCATTAAGTGAGAAACCTGTTCCGTATAAAACATCACGTTTTGAAAGATAATATGTGATAGTTACGAGATTTGGCCCAATTACTACTTAATTATAACATGAATACTACTTTAAGTCAATCTTTAAGATGTTTTCTCATTTGGATCCTTCAAATTTATTTTGTCAAAAATATAACCATTTCATGTTCTAGTATGAAGCTCATGATATAATATAGTAAGACATATAGATAAACGTTTACTGGTCAACATACAATAATCCTAGAGGACTGACGCCTGAAAAATCAATTTTATTGCTTAATACTCAATTGGAAAGTAAACAAAAGAGCAAAGAAAAAGAAAACACACATAATCTAAAACTGCCTTTTTAATATTTATCTCGAAACAATTTCGTAAGTTAAAAAAACAAATATTATTGTTTTTGGTAGAGTACGAATTCACCCTTTGTAATGCTTACTAAAGAATTTAACATAGAACTTGGTATTTTTAGTTTACAACTTATCTAGATAAAAATCCATACAATGTTTGTTCCAATTTTGCGGTCATTTCTTTATTTAAAAATTGTAGTACCGATTTTGATATACAATTCCTTCTGTTTTTTAAAACTAAAAAACCAGATTTTGAAATACTAGTAATCGTCTACAGTAGTCGTATATAGTCCAGACGTTTACTCAGATTTTTATTTATGTTAATTTTAAATCGTCTCTTCCTTAAATTATTTGCTAGCCATATTTTTGCATTTAACTTCGGCTGTTAATAACTTAACATTTGTATTAATTTTGTATAAGTTTTGTTTCAAATGAACACCAGTTTAAATGCGAGTTATACGTTTATCGTTAATTTAGAAGAGTTTATCTCGCACATAAGTTAAAAGTAATTTTTCATGAATATTTATTAAATTGGATAACTAAAATATGACATTTTAAATTTTAAACTTTTACAAATTCAAAATCGTGATCATAAATTGTATACAGATTTTGATCTTAGTTAGATTACTCGTACACTGGACATGTTTTTGACACTAATTTAACACGTCCAAAATTAATATTTTAACCGTGAATTTTGACTTAATTACACCAAAATCAACCACATAATCCGCAGTGTGGCCTTCATTTGAGCACCAAGAAATGTCGTCGTATGATTTATTCAGTTTCTCTCTCATCGAAAGAATCAGTAGAGTTCACTCATTGAAAGAATCAGTAGAGTTCACTCATCGAAAGAATCAGTAGAGTTCACTCATCGAAAGAATCAGTAGAGTTCACTCATCGAAAGAATCAGTAGAGTTCACTCATTGAATGAATCAGTAGAGTTCACTCATTGAATGAATCAGCAGAGTTCACTCATCGAAAGAATCAGTAGAGTTCACTCATCGAAAGAATCAGTAGAGTTCACTCATCGAATGAATCAGTAGAGTTCACTCATTGAAAGAATCAGTAGAGTTCACTCATTGAAAGAATCAGTAGAGTTCACTCATCGAAAGAATCAGTAGAGTTCACTCATCGAATGAATCAGTAGAGTTCACTCATCGAATGAATCAGTAGAGTTCACTCATCGAATGAATCAGTAGAGTTCACTTATCGAAAGAATCAGTAGAGTTCACTCATCGAATGAATCAGTAGAGTTCACTTATCGAAAGAATCAGTAGAGTTCACTCATCGAATGAATCAGTAGAGTTCACTTCATCGAAAGAATCAGCAGAGTTCACTCATCGAAAGAATCAGCAGAGTTCACTCATCAAATGAATCAGTAGAGTTCACTCATCAAATGAATCAGTAGAGTTCACTCATCGAATGTATCAGCAGAGTTCACTCATCGAAAGAATCAGCAGAGTTCACTCATCGAAAGAATCAGCAGAGTTCACTCATCAAATGAATCAGTAGAGTTCACTCATCAAATGAATCAGTAGAGTTCACTCATCGAATGAATCAGTAGAGTTCACTCATCAAATGAATCAGTAGAGTTCACTCATCGAAAGAATCAGCAGAGTTCACTCATCGAAAGAATCAGCAGAGTTCACTCATCAAATGAATCAGTAGAGTTCACTCATCAAATGAATCAGTAGAGTTCACTTATCGAAAGAATCAGTAGAGTTCACTCATCGAATGAATCAGTAGAGTTCACTCATCAAATGAATCAGTAGAGTTCACTCATCGAAAGAATCAGCAGAGTTCACTCATCGAAAGAATCAGCAGAGTTCACTCATCAAATGAATCAGTAGAGTTCACTCATCAAATGAATCAGTAGAGTTCACTCATCGAATGAATCAGCAGAGTTCACTCATCGAAAGAATCAGCAGAGTTCACTCATCGAAAGAATCAGCAGAGTTCACTCATCAAATGAATCAGTAGAGTTCACTCATCAAATGAATCAGTAGAGTTCACTCATCGAATGAATCAGCAGAGTTCACTCATCGAAAGAATCAGCAGAGTTCACTCATCGAAAGAATCAGCAGAGTTCACTCATCGAATGAATCAGTAGAGTTCACTCATCGAAAGAATCAGCAGAGTTCACTCATCGAAAGAATCAGTAGAGTTCACTCATCGAATGAATCAGTAGAGTTCACTCATCAAATGAATCAGTAGAGTTCACTCATCGAAAGAATCAGCAGAGTTCACTCATCAAATGAATCAGTAGAGTTCACTCATCGAATGAATCAGTAGAGTTCACTCATCAAATGAATCAGTAGAGTTCACTCATCGAAAGAATCAGCAGAGTTCACTCATCAAATGAATCAGTAGAGTTCACTCATCGAATAAATCAGTAGAGTTCACTCATCGAAAGAATCAGCAGAGTTCACTCATCGAAAGAATCAGTAGAGTTCACTCATCGAATGAATCAGTAGAGTTCACTCATCGAAAGAATCAGTAGAGTTCACTCATCAAATGAATCAGTAGAGTTCACTCATCGAATGAATCAGTAGAGTTCACTCATCGAAAGAATCAGCAGAGTTCACTCATCAAATGAATCAGCAGAGTTCACTCATCGAATGAATCAGCAGAGTTCACTCATCGAAAGAATCAGCAGAGTTCACTCATCGAAAGAATCAGTAGAGTTCACTCATCGAATGAATCAGTAGAGTTCACTCATCAAATGAATCAGTAGAGTTCACTCATCGAAAGAATCAGAAGAGTTCACTCATCGAATGAATCAGTAGAGTTCACTCATCGAAAGAATCAGCAGAGTTCACTCATCGAAAGAATCAGCAGAGTTCACTCATCGAATGAATCAGTAGAGTTCACTCATCAAATGAATCAGTAGAGTTCACTCATCGAAAGAATCAGCAGAGTTCACTCATCGAATGAATCAGTAGAGTTCACTCATCAAATGAATCAGTAGAGTTCACTCATCGAATGAATCAGTAGAGTTCACTCATCGAAAGAATCAGAAGAGTTCACTCATCGAATGAATCAGTAGAGTTCACTCATCGAAAGAATCAGCAGAGTTCACTCATCGAAAGAATCAGCAGAGTTCACTCATCGAATGAATCAGTAGAGTTCACTCATCAAATGAATCAGTAGAGTTCACTCATCGAAAGAATCAGCAGAGTTCACTCATCGAATGAATCAGTAGAGTTCACTCATCAAATGAATCAGTAGAGTTCACTCATCGAATGAATCAGCAGAGTTCACTCATCGAAAGAATCAGCAGAGTTCACTCATCAAATGAATCAGTAGAGTTCACTCATCGAATGAATCAGTAGAGTTCACTCATCGAATGAATCAGTAGAGTTCACTTATCGAAAGAATCAGTAGAGTTCACTCATCGAATGAATCAGTAGAGTTCACTCATCGAAAGAATCAGTAGAGTTCACTCATAGAATGAATCAGTAGAGTTCACTTATCGAAAGAATCAGTAGAGTTCACTCATCGAATGAATCAGTAGAGTTCACTTATCGAAAGAATCAGTAGAGTTCACTCATCGAAAGAATCAGTAGAGTTCACTCATCGAATGAATCAGTAGAGTTCACTTATCGAAAGAATCAGTAGAGTTCACTCATCGAATGAATCAGTAGAGTTCACTCATCGAAAGAATCAGTAGAGTTCACTCATCGAATGAATCAGTAGAGTTCACTCATCGAAAGAATCAGTAGAGTTCACTCATCGAATGAATCAGTAGAGTTCACTTATCGAAAGAATCAGTAGAGTTCACTCATCGAATGAATCAGCAGAGTTCACTCATCAAATGAATCAGTAGAGTTCACTCATCGAATGAATCAGCAGAGTTCACTCATCGAAAGAATCAGTAGAGTTCACCCATCGAAAGAATCAGTAGAGTTCGCCCATCGAAAGAATCAGTAGAGTTCATAACGACCAAACTTATCTTTTGTAATGAAAAAATGAGGATAGATTGTCATTAAGCAGTTTTCCACTTCATTTTATTTACTAAAAGTTAAAATTAAAAATGAATATAATGATTAAACAAAGTAAATGTTTACCTCTTAACCAACAAAACTTGGACATTTGTTTATTGATAAAGAAAAGAAGAAGAGGTTATATTTAGTTATATAGAATCATAATTCAAATGATAACAACGTTAGTTGTCAACATAACCTAATTTTGTTTGTGTTACTAAGCTCATGGAATAAAACTATTAATTATCTATAACACGCCCTATACTACCAACTTACCGGAATTTTCCCCTCAACTCCATGGTTGAAGGATTGAAGGAGTAATCATATCCTAAAATAAGAATGTTGTGATTGATTAGAAAGTCTTATAACAAACAAGTTTAAAGGGGAAAAAGGGAGTGTTTGATATGACCTTCAAATATTGTGAAGTTTACATTAACGGAAAACTACAGATATGTCCATTGCAACCAATCGTTACGTCGTGATGACAAGCCGTCCGGTTGAATTCTCAGTACTTATTACATCTGCTCGTTTCATGTCCGTTTAAACTTTTAAATAAAATTTCTTTTATCTTGCGAAGTGTTATTTGTTACTAAGCATCGCATTCCCTCTTGCACTCTTGTATCAGCTGATATTCTCACTTTGACACGGTTTTCATACAATTAGTTGGTTTAGATTAGTTTGAGCATGTACAAACTCTTTCAAATTTTCTTAAAATTAACTTTTGCTAAATTAATCTAATGGGCATTTTAAAAATTAACTTAAAAACGTTTTTACAGAAATGAAAAAATTATTTCAACCATTTTTGTGGTGATAAGGTTAGGTTAGGTTATGAGCCTAAAACATTTTATAATAACGTATTCGGTGTTTCAAAAATAATTTGTCATATTTCGAGGATTGATTAGAGGTATGAACTATATACTGTGTAGAAGTGTCTTAAGCGTGTTCTTTTCCGTCAATCTTTTGTAATTTTTCTTACTATGACAATCTAGAAGGAGTGAATTTAAATATGAGATAAAAATGTTAATAAACAAATTTAATATTAGAACGTGACTGCTGACAAATTCCTCTTAGTTGCAGTTAAGTAATCTAAAACTACACCTATTTTAATCAATAGTACCTTCAGGAGTAATGTTTTGAATTCGTATAAATATACGAATAAAAATGTTTGAATTCGTAAATACATTTAAAAAAAAAATTCGTATACGAATAAAAAAAACAAAACAAAAAGAAATATGTATATAAATTATTGGAAAAAATATTAGAAATGTAATAGATGTTTTAATATTTCGATATAATCTTCTTCAGCTTACAGAAATATATATAAATATTTGATGAAACCGATATCGATGAAATGGAATATACAATAGTTTTAGGTATTTTGATATTTGAACTTGTGGGCCAGTAAAAATGGTTAAAAAATTCAGATAGCAAAAAAATTGAAGTGAAAACTCGTTTACCATATAAGCGAACTGAAAGTTGAATACCTTGAAGCCATAGATATTATCAATTTTGAGATAAATCTATCTGAATTGGAAATTGATTAACGGATTTAGATCCATACAAATTTAAATGAGCCACATATCGCAAACGGACTTGGAGATTAATTTCAAAAGCTTTCAAATTTTGGTCTTATACAATATAGAGTTGATATTAATGGTGCATAAACATCATTCAAACCTATTCACACACCCAATCAAAGTCTATACAATAAACTATTTACCAAAACTGACACCCGTTGAACATTCTGATTTTATATTTTTGACTATTTTGGAATAATTTTGACATTTTCTTTACCTGACTGAAGTTGAGACAGTAAGCAAATTGTATTTGTTTATTATTGCAAATATAACATATAATGGATACAAAATATGGAAATTCTTTATTGTTTGTGTGTTATTATGAAATTTGGTAGCTACGAAGTTATGGTTCTAAGCCCTCAACTAGTGTAGTTGATGCAATCTTTAGGAAAGAAAATATTTTGCTACGTTCAACGATTCGTTTCAATTTAATAAAAATATAAAACAAGAGCATAAATACATAAATAAAAGTTTTAATTAGGTGAATCTATTTCATTATTGTTGTGTTGTCATGTTAACAATAATAAATTAACCAAGTCGGCGTGATTGTTAAAACAATAATAACAATTACTTGTTTAATACTATATTATACAATTTAATTTAAACTACTGTTTACAAATGTTTGTGAAACGTGCAGAATATGTAAGAACGTAATGAGATTCGAAGCATGAAGATGAAGTCAGAGCATTTAAGTGATTCGAAGGACAGAGCGAAACTTTAATAGCTGAAGACGAGGCGAATCCACGCACAGGTTTTGATGACGTGAGTTGTTATATTGGAACTGAAATACATCATGGTATAAATCGTTATTATTCTGGAAAATTCCATTATACGGATTTTCTCTATAGTTCTGATTCTGATGGTCAAAATATTTTTACACTTTTACACAATTGACTGTCTGTATTTCTCTCGGATATACTAGCTAAAGAAAAGCGTCAACAAATAATAATAAGACATTAATATAATAGTAAGCCTACATCGCGTATGGTAGGTCATATAGCAAATCTTTATATGAGTATTTAATATTTTTGTAGAGAAGTTTTGCGTCAAAGATTGCTAAAAATATATGTTTACATAATTTAGTTCGTCCCCCTCCCATCCCATAGTTGGACTGCGACAATTCGTTGATGATGTCAGTAGTGATCGAGGTAAAGTTGTAGTTTGGATTGGAGGTGAACTAAGACATATTCCAGTTGTACTTATAAAATTAATAAATGTAATTTATAGCAAGTAAATGCAGGTATAGTACACACAATAAGTAGAAAACAGGAAATAATTGAGTAATATTTTTTACTTTTTAAAATGAGCAACGCTTGTGGAAACTTTCAATAATTATCTATAATTAACTCTTAATTTGTTAAAGTCAACTTTTAAACGAATGTAATTTTTCATTATTTTCGTTTGTTACATGTACACTAACCCTCTGTTCAATGCAAGTACATAACTTAATATAAATAAGAATGATGACTTAGTCATTGAAACATCGTCTTAAACAAATGAAATGTTTACTGTAGAAAATGTTTTGTTTTGTTTTCATCTGTTGTACTAAAATATTTTCACGGAGACACTAAACACAGGAAAATTCTAACCTTACCTACGTCCTTTAAATTGTTTGCCACATAAAACAAACAGATAGTCTAATATGAAATTAACCCTGTTACTCAGTGAGTACGGGATGTGTAAATCCCGAGATTACACACTGGATCTACACTCATTTTCATCTGTCGTGGGTTAGATCCCTCTCTTTCATCTTTTATACACCTCTCTTGACAAAACTTTGTTTTCTTCCGCTATTAGAGTATTCGAGGACTCTTTTCTAATGCCTTATCTTCTGTTTTTGTTTAGGCGATTATCACCTATCACCTTGACGGTTTTTCGCCATTAAACCACAAAAATAAAACAAAAAATCGAATTAATCCTTATTTTGGTTTTACTTGTTAAAGACATTTGTAACATGTTACGAAATGAAACATACTAGAAGAGAGAGAGAGAGGAATCATTTGTAAGGTTTTCGATTATTTCATCATGTTCTATAATAAATTACATTAGACACACCAAGATAAACAGGTATTCTCAATAGGGATTAATATTTCACTTATCACATTCAATAAATAGCATAACCCTCATACAAGATAGATAGGATAGCTCTCTTATACTAATTTCGGCGACATTTATTATCTTCAAATATTGTAAAAAAACCATACACACGTATATGAAAAGAGATGTAAAGTAACAGGGATTTACGTTTAATCTATCAAGTTTGTAAACTTTACAATACATACAGATAGAAAAGTAACTGTAATAATAGGAATTTCGTTTAATTTATCATCTTCCAAAATTACTAAACACAGAGTAACATCCACAGTAATAAATTCGGTTAAATTTTCATATCATTTATGAAATCAAAATATTAAAACATTACTATTTCAATCTTATTAATCAGAGAAACAAATAATATGAAACGCTAAACAGCCAGGCAGTTAACATTAATAGGAATTCTATTTAAGTTATAATGTCTAAGAAAATTGTATAATGACATACATGTGTGGTGCATAAAACATTACTATAGATAGGGCGGTAACCCTAGCATTCTGTTTCATTTATTTCGTTTTAAATAGTGAATAGCACTAAATTCACAGCAGCAGTAAATTCATAAATCTGACAAAATTTAATCTGATTTTTATCCGATAAAAACTGTTGGAATGAATTTAAGTAAAAGAATCGTACAAGAAATTACTTGAACCTTTTATTATCCTTAAATGTAATTAACAGTAACTAAGTAATTCAAATATATTAACATTACACATTGTGCAAGTCAGATTATTAAATAAATTGTTTTTCTTTGAAAATATCTAGACAAATAATTTACTATTTGTAACTGTATTAAACACATGATCATTAAGTTCCATATGAAGAAAGACATATGTTGAAGTGGCATAAGAAACTTTCTTACAGAATCTGGCGTTCACGATAAGTTACTAGGTAACTGTCCGAAAAGTTCGAGATCAATTTGTAGATTTAGGTCACGAAAATCGTGAAATGGACTGTACTCTTTCAAACTGACTTATCACTATACTTTCAGAAAACTCCAAGTAAACTTTATTTTGTCACAGTATTTCATGTATCATCTTATGAATAGTCGCAATAGTTAAATTAAAAATATGAAACCTTCTTTCCTTTTATAAAACATATTATTCAAAAAATGATTACAATCGATATTAGTTAGAGTGACTGATTTTAAAATAAAATCAAAATAATAAAATAAAAACTCAGAAAAAACATTCTGTAATATATAAAGAAAACATTTTAAAAATTATTCTTGGAAAAATATTTCGGGATGTGAGAAAGACAGCCTCACTTAATGTTAGAAAAACAAATAACACAAGCCAACAATCAATATTTACAAAAAAAGTAATAGCTATGTACAAAAACTGATAAAGGACACGAAAATAATACTATACAGACACATAAACATTCTTTCAAGAACCAATCCATTGTGATTACCATTTAAAAACTTCTAATTTAAATAACCAATCTTTTAATTTCTTCAGAATTTTTTTTTATCAGTTGCATTTTTTGCTCGATTGTATATCCTGGGTGCTATAAAATACATGTTTTCGTCAAGTAGGTACATATATTAAGCTCAACAACTTTTTGATCTCACGAAGATTCAAACGAATATTATTCATTTTGATTTATTCCAGTAACGTCCTCCCTGTACAAATTTGGGCGAGAAGGTAAAATTATAAAATGAAGTGTAACGTATATATGTACTTTATTTCTTGGCTGATTTCATTGAAATCTCTACTTGAAAGTTTTTACATATCTACGTTCAAATATATTAATATTACATACTTAACCAGTGAAATCATAAGCCCGATTTACTTAATCGGCCTGTTAATAAAACAGGAAGTTAAAACTCATTTTGCAGGACCAGAATGCGACAGAGGGCATGTGTTTAATTGTCCAGCAGAGGATCTTAGTCACTTCTCACTTAACTTTGCTTATTTGCTGCAATTTTTCACCAAATTAATATGACCGAATAAATGACCTCGTTAGAAACGACAATGAATTTTATTTTTACAACACTTATGTATGTATTATTCACTTGAAATATTATTGTATTTTAAATACTAGCTGGATAAACTTATAGGCGTTGAAATCAATAAATTTAAAATTAAAACTTATGTTCTGTACTTTTGCCCCACTTGGTATACAAAAGATAAATAAGAACGACTAATATCTAACTGAAAATAATAATTCATACAAACTGTATTTAATAGAACTAACTTGTCCACTGTAGGAATACACGTACGGACAAATATGAAACCAAAACATGTGTAGAAACTTACAAATTTAATTTGTGCCAACTTCGAAATGGTCTCCATTCACCAGCCTTTGTATCAGTCCTTTGAGTATTATATTTACATAGGTTGTTAGGAGACATTGTATGGGACATCTCACAATTTTTCAGTGTTTATCATATATACTTATTGCGTTAAAAAACTCTCACAATTATCGAATCAAATTTGCTTTTTAGTATTAAATTAGAGTTAAAGGACACAATACATTTCGATCTTAATTTGTTAATAAGATTTTGTCATCATTTAGGTGATCCAATATATTATATTTGAACTTAGATTATGCACAAAATCAGCTTTTATAAGTATGTTTTGTTTTTTCTAAATTAAAAAAGTTGACTACTTAAACGTCTTTCATACGATTACATAAGTTTTTATCTACCATTTTGTTCTTTAAAACAGAGGTATCGTCAAAGTCAAAATCATCTTCCTATTGATGAAATTTAAAATGAAATTGATAAACTAATTAAATTTAAAAAAAAATCTATATTAACTGTCATTTTCAGTTCTAAGGGACGTTTGTAAATTTGAATTCAGGACTCTAAAATACACATACCAAACGATTTTGCTTAAAAATATGGAATAGTAGTTGGGTTTTTTTTTGTTTTCAAGGGTTTTCAAAGACCTAAAGTTCAACGTATGACATTGGAAAGTTTACAATCAACATTAATAAAATGTGAAATAAGTGTGAAAAAAATCGGTTGAGATGGTATTGAAAAATTTGTTTTGTATGTAGTTATTTAAACCTACATATGAATACTAGCTTTCTGAACCATTTATAAAATATTCGGTTCTTAATTTTTCCACTTTTCTATAAATATGTATTCTTTATGTGACTTTTAGCTTAAAAGTCTTACAAATTCCTCAAATGAAAAAATAAAAAATTAGTGGAATAGAAAATTATAAAATTATATTTTAGTGAGACAGCGATTCACTTATTTGCTTTATAATACAAGATATCCCTCTAAATTACTAAACATACAAGTTATAAATAAACGTCATTTTGAGTCGCTAGATTTATTGAAATATTTATTGAATTGATAACACGAACTTCCTATGCTTTTTATTGGACTTTGATAGTGTTGTAAGCCTCTTTGAGATGCTATTAATAGTTTGTTTGCAGAGGAGGTTTGATATTTTATTCATAATGTTTTATTCATGAAGAAATGATTTTATTTTCAAAGTTATTATTAGAGGATATAAAAAGCTGTGTCAACTTACGTAAAAAACCCCCAAGAACGTTTCTAAGAATGATGACTTTCCCCGGTTAGAAATATTATATATTTGTAGTGATATATTTGTACCAAGAAATATCATATTCCCTTTGACTATGATAATTCCATCTTGTATATATTTTATGTCAATTGAACGAATTGAATATATTTAACGACATGTCATACAAACTTTATATCTATTTGAAGATTTATATAATAAAGTCAAGTAAAGAATATGTCAATGTTTTTCTGTCTAATTAACGTCTTTACAAAAAAGTCCTCAGTTTTTGTTTGAAGCTGTATTTTTAAACAATCTGCAAAATTCATTTCCCGTCAGTTTGTCGTTATCTACGTTAAAGTTTTTGTCTATGT
Organism: Aphrophora alni; assembly: GCA_963513935.1. NCBI lineage: Eukaryota > Metazoa > Arthropoda > Insecta > Hemiptera > Aphrophoridae > Aphrophora > Aphrophora alni. Next base: position 114,787,167 of record OY740766.1, on the reverse strand, counting down.
TTTGTGTGTAATTCAATTTATAACACATAAAATTAGATTGACATTTGCAGATTTTAACAGTTTTTGTCTATGTTATGTGTGTAATTCAATTTATAACACATGAAAATAGATCAAAATTAGATTAACATTTGCAGATTTTAACAGTTTTTGTCTATGTTTTGTCTGTAATTCAATTTATAACACATGAAAATAGATCAAAATTAGATTAACATTTGCAGATTTTAACAGTTTTTGTCTATGTTTTGTCTGTAATTCAATTTATAACACATGAAAATAGATCAAAATTAGATTAACATTTGCAGATTTTAACAGTTTTTGTCTATGTTTTGTCTGTAATTCAATTTATAACACATGAAAATAAATCAAAATTGGATTAACATTACCAGATTTTAACAGTTTTTGTCTATGTTTTGTCTGTAATTCAATTTATAACACATGAAAATAGATCAAAATTAGATTTACATTTGCAGATTTTAACAGTTTTAATCTATGTTTTGTCTGTATTTCAATTTAACTCATAAAAGTAGATCAAAATTTTACTTGCAGATATTGATTTTGACCGCAGTGGTACCAACCCCAACTTTCTAAAATAATAAAGAAAGGTATATTTACATTGTTATTACGAACCATTTTACAACAAAAAATTTATATTTCCACTGTTACGAGACCAGCCATGGCTGCATCACGAACATGTGCATAGTGAATGGAGGCACTTTTTTACATAGTTCAAGGCCGAGACACCGACATGAGCAAAGCGAGTGGATATGGTTTAATTTATGTACTGCTGTAGCCTTGAGATATTATACTCTGTTTCACGTTTATTTGGCAGTATGATTTAATAGTTTGGATGCGCTGTTACGAGTGTAAAAATGTCACTTGCATACACTAAACATATAGTAGGTGAAAACATATAACTAAGTTTTCAGTAAAACTAAGTTCGTGTCAGCGACCCTACTTTTTCAATATTTCTTGTATCGCTGAAATTCTTGTTTGATTTAGTTAGTGAATAAAATTCGTACACTCGCGAATATATAAGTAAGAAAGGTTTTTAAATTCACCACTATTTCACGTAATTTTAAACACCTTTCCGTCATAAATGGGAACATCTTGGACAACCAGAAAAAGAACAAAAAATTGTTTATTTCTATTTATTTTTTTACTGTAAATTACAAAAAATTCTTAACATTTAACCAACCTCTGATTGTAAAAGTGCGATTTTATTTAATAAAATATTTAAACATCATGTTTTTCCATGAATTGTTCACAGTTACTTACAAACAGTGTTATAATTGTGGTACTATAAAGTAATTAAAGTTGAAACTAGACAAATCGATTGTCAGGAACCTTAATGACTGTAAACATTAAATAATATTAAAATATTAATAGTTTAATATTTTGACGTATTTTTATAGATTTTGTTAACTTAATTCAATGGAGATTTATGAATGGTTTATATTTATTACTAATACAATTTCATAGTTAACCACTTGAGTCAATGATTGATATTTTATGACAAATGTTGTCAGCTATAATAATCTGTATAAATATCTTTCGCAATATAATTAACTTGATTTGTCACTCGTATTAAGAATATATGTATTATATTCATTAACATGCTTATTATATAAAAATAGTCTTATTCCATCAGGACAAACCACTCGTGCTTCTTGTACAGAATAAAATCGTGACCTGTCCGTTGCCAATTGTTTTCAATAATGATGAAAACATTCTGTTAGACTATCGCAATACTTCGTTCAATTCGTAAAATTTAAGGTCATGCCACAAAGATGGACTAGCTAGCTATTCTTGGTTTAATTTGTTTGTATATTGGAGTTGCTGTGACTGGAGGTAACTTGTCTTAAAACCCCTATTAAAATAACTCTAGCCCCCCTAAGTTAATTTCATATTATACAGATAATCTGCTTTAGTCTCTCATCAATATATGATAGTATTTCCAGAACTAATCATGCATATTTCGTCAATTATTATAACTTTAACAAATCTAAGAAGTTATCTGTATTGTTGTAAAGTTTTGAATGATAATGGCAGAAGCTTAGGAAGTGTAATTTTAAACGCAGTGTGAACTGTGGTGCCATCAGTAGCAACTGCTGCTTTTCCTGTAGATTGTAGAAGCACAAGTAATATATCCATTACAATAAACATCAGTGTTGTAATATATGTTCTAAATTTCCATTAATAGTTTTATAACAAATGTTTATTCCACAACCAGCTGCACCTGTAAATAATGCACTAAATTAAATAAAGTAGTACTTAAATTTGTTGTTATTAAGGATCACTAAATATCTGTAAAGAATATTTGAAATGGTGAATTATTTTTCGGAAGCAGATTTGAAATAACTTTAATAATCATTTTTAAGATTTATTATTTGACATGATATTTTCTCGTTTTATGGCAATTGGCCTAAGCTTATTTGTAGTTGCTAACTACATGTCTGAATTTGGATTATTATATAATTGTTGGAATGAGCCAACGTCTCTTACTCATCTTCATTTTCTAAATATTATCTTTGTGAGATAGTTGTCTGCATATTTCAATTGTTTTTTTTTTTGAATATCGATATTTGATTCAAATTGTTTTCTTCGTTGTAAAATTAATTATTCATTATCGTCGTAAAGCTTAATGAATTTCATAAACTCGTAATTTATAATGTCATTTTGTTCATTACGTAATATCAGATGAAGAGTAACCATTTCTCTCTTATATTATTAAATTTCTGCCATATACCTTTTATAACCTGTTATTCTTTTAACATAATTTTTGTGTGCATCAAATCCATTTAATTTGTAATTGTATTATTGTTAATAATGATTCGAATTTGCCCCTAACCACAATCACTAGAAACGTTAAAATAAAACACAATTATCTGATTAATTGTTCTTTATTAATTATTTCCACTAAATGCCCTGATGCACATTTCGATAACATGGTTATCATCATCGGAGGGTCTTGCTTATAAACTAAATCTAAACTTACATATCTACTAATGAAACAAAATTAAACCTAAAACTATAATGACCTGAGTGCAAGCTAAAATCCCTCCCATTCCACAGATAGTGATTGTGGTTAGGGGCAAATTCGAATTATTATTGTGAATTTCACCACAGTGCTCAACAAAATTGTATATTATTGTTAATTGTTATTTATTGTTTATTATTAGTACTGTGTAAAGTTGGTTATTTTATGTATTGGATGTAAAGGTTTTTTTTTTTTTTACTATTCCAAAGTTTGTATTCATTGATGGGTACAGATTCATACAGTCTGTCTTTTTTAATTGGGCCAACATTGGGATCTCTGAAGCTATAGGATTTACAGAAAACTTCAAATGGGGGACCTAACCTACTTTTTGCTCTGTAATAAAATAGTGTATTTGAATTGTTAAATGTTTCTAATATGGCGGCCAACTTTAAACCCATTTTGTATTTTGAATTTACATTGTAAATGAGAATTACAGACTTTTTTTATTCTTGGGTATTATATATATATTATTTATTTACGTAAGTTCGTCAAAATTTCGTTTAAATTCATAGGAATAAGAACCAAATTTCTTAATACTCTTGTTTTAATTTAGGTTATACATGTATTGTGTTATAAATGCTGTTGAACTTAGGGTTTTATAGAGAGATGACTATTATGATGGAAACTTGACACAAGCTACTTATTTAGGATTTCTAGACAACCTTTTGACGAACTTCATTCACGACCTTTCACTTAATATCATGATGAATTTAATGTACTAGCTTTTATGAATCCGTGACTGTACTAGAATTTAATAGTGACGTGGTTGGGGAGTTTTTGAACATTACTTTTCCTGAAAAATGGCTAGATACATACCTTGGCCAGCCAGACCTAACACCCCTTGATTTTACTAATGGCTGTACAGTGCATGAAAATGAACTATATAACGAACGTTTTGGTTATGTTGAGGATTTGAAAGAAAAAATAAGAGAGATCTTATGTTCAAATTCATCATAACAGCATTAAAAAAGCTATAAAATTGTTTTGTAAGAGCTGATGCTTGCATATTCAACTATGGACATTTTGAACATCAGCTGTACGACTAGTTTTCATTGTGTCCGAGCAATAGTTTTCAGAAGAAAAAATAATAATAATTCACTTGAATGTTAAGATAACAAATGTTAAAATAATAATCTATTCATCAATAAAATACAATATTGACTATTTATGTGTGTTAAAACACTAAATTCAACTGTATTCATAAAGCAATACATGTATAACCGAAATTAAAACAAGAGTATTAAGAAATTGGTTCTTCTTATCGCATATATTTTTGGAAGTTTGGGGGTTATATCTCGTAAACGAGTAAGACAAGAATATAAAAAAAAAATTCCAAGAATAAAATTTTTTAAATATAGTTTATATCGAAATTCAACATAAAAAATGGGACTTTCTGTAAGACATTTTAAGTTGGCCGCCACATTGGAAAATGGAGGTCAAATTTTTAAAATTCAAATGCAACATTTTATTACAGAGAAAAAAGTTTCTAAGGTCTTCCATTTGAATTTTTCTGTAAATCTTATAGTTTCACAGATCCCAATATTAGGCCAGTTAAAAAAGACACTCTATATATTATTATACCGTGATCTTAATGAATGATAAATCATAATAACAATGCAAGGACCAAGCCACTTATATAACATAAAGCCATTCATAAAGGATTTGTTTTTATTATTTCCCACTGTGAGTAGTGTCCTTGTTTACAGTACCTGTTGTATTACTCACTGTTACTTCTCGATACATGAGTACTTCCGAGTAGCTTGGTCTATTGTAGAACCACTAGCAATATTAAAAAAAAATTATTATTATTATTTAGCTGAGGATATATTATGGTATCTCAATTAAAGTTTCCATTCAATTTTTTTAGGTTACGATGTAAAGTTAAATACATTCATTGGACTCTCTTTGTGACATCATAAACTGCAAGCCGAGAACAGGAATGTTAAGAAAGGATGTGAAATGGACTAGGCTATTGTTTACTATAAAAGGAAATTGCTTGTCATATTTCTGAAATGTCAGCAAATTCAGACTTATGCAAACATTCTTCTTGGAGCATCGTATGCTGTTGTAGCAATTTCATGATTTCTGGAACACCCTTGTCACAGGCACGTATTTTTACTTTCTCACATATACTTGAGAAAGAGAAAGTGATAGTTCTAAAAACTGATGTACTTTTTGTGCCCAAAAAAGTGTTTTTTGGAATTAAATCTGTCAATCGTATGTGTAGTACTGATGACAGATTTTTGACTAATTGACCTTATCTGGGGACCTTTTTGTGGGGATATAGCTACCATAAAACAAACATTTTTAATTACAATTTTCATAAAATCGGCTTTAAAGATTTTTTAAATATATTTTAGTAGAATGTACCCTTTACAGATCTCCTCCCCAAAATTCAAAAGATATTTTTTATATATGAATTTTCAGCCAAGAAGCTATGTGCTATCATTATCTATATTATTTAAACATCAAAGATTCAACAGTCTTTCTACAGATTTTTGATACAAAACACCATTTAAATCGCGACATTAATATTACAGAAAAAAGTCTACTATGAGGCTCATGTTACTTTCTCTGATTGAACACCTAGCTTATACCACGCAGGAGTTCTGGGCATTCGTTTTAAGAAATGATGTGATCATAACCTCAAAGTTAATCTAATAAGAATATGACGAAAGCTGTAAGTGAAAAAATTGTGAAAATGGTTAAGTTAGTGTCCATGTTCTTAGTGGTAATCTAATTGGAGTTAGTCCCTTATTTCATGCATCAACGAGTGTTCCATTTGTACAAATGTCCGATTTTGTGTATTTTATATTTATAATACAAATATTACTAAAACTATAAGCAATAATAGTAGAAATATGAATCTCCAAAGATTACAAACTTTCAAAGTAAAGTCAAGAAAAGTGTCGTAAACTAGTTTTGATGGACTTGTACTATGGTTTGAATTACAGTTAGCGGGCGAAAATGTGGGAAACCCCCTATTCTCTTAAAACTCTTCTTTTTAACTCATATTTCGTTATTTTAAGTATCTTATCATACCTTACCACACCTAGACTTCATTCTTCCTTATTTCATCTCCCTTCCGGTCCCTTCTTAAATCAAGAAATAATAAAATCACAAATGTATACAAATTTCATGAACATGTTTCATTTCATGGTTTGGTTTAATAATTGTTACAATAGTTTCAGTACGGATTGGAAATTGCTTAAACTGCACATTAAGTTGAGGTTTGCCTCTAACTTTAAATTTCTTATTTATTATCCGTCTGATCTCTTCATCGGATCTTTGAATTTTTGCAACTTTCATTATTTTCCAAAGTTTTCGTAAGTAATCCGTAAATTTTCAGCTGTTAGTTCTCGGAGGTATTTATTTACTTATTGATTTTCATTGGTCGATTTCTTCAGCTTATTAAATCTGTTAAATTCTAATTTATCTCCAAAACTAACTGTTTTTATTTTGTTAGTTTATTTGTACAAACCTTGTTTCATTTTTATCATTTCACTCAACGTTTGAATTTTCTTATTTAAGCTTGGGAATACTTGTTTTGGCCACCTCAACAGTTACCTTAGGTTATCAACGATAACTTCAGTTCATGTGATTTTAATTTAATTTAATTTTACTGTGTTTTACATTAACAATGATTTAATATTTACTAATCTGAAATTTCAGTTCTCTATATTAATTAGGCTGGCTAATAGGTTAATCTTTTGGGAATGTAAGCTTAACTTTCATCTTATTTTATTAAAGACACTACTGCGATGTTTTATTTTGTTATTGTAATTTCATTGGTCTGTATGTAGGTATAGATTTTTGTCTGTTCAAATTTAGATTTAGTGGTAAGAAATAAGTTCCAGAAAAATATTTTAAAATGCTGCGATTTTGAAATTTGAGATTTTCATTTTCAATATTAAATTAATTAAAAATATAGATTACATGCGCATTTAAACTGAAATCTGACTAACATTAAATCAATAGATAAATTCTTACTGATTTTTCAAATATTTATTTAATTTGGATACATTTTACGTTTATTTTTTAGCAATCGTAGCGAGAGAGATCAATAAGGACATCATGTGATGCAGATTTTAGAATGCACATATTAAATAATGGTGGAACATTGTAAAGATCTTATAAGTGACGCATTATTCTCAACGAATAATTTTAAACTGTCATTATTTTAAAAGCTAGAAAACAGATTTTTTTTGTCAATGAATTTAAACGAGCTGTTGTAAAAAAGATTACGATGAATTAAAACAAGTGGTCAATCACACGCACACCCAAACCACATGTATGTGGTATATGAACACATAGCCTATATAAATTTGATCACATACCAATGCGAGTTGTTCTTCATTTGATGGTCGAAGGTCCCGAATTCATCATGAGGTCGGATGTATTAGCTATATTTCAAATTCTCTTTATTATATTCTTAAAGACTGTTTCAAAATATTTCCGTTTGAAAATTGGGGTTGTTCCAAAATATATGAACATTTGTATTTATGGTTCGATTTTGTTGGAACTCATAACACTTATATTATATGTATTTTGGAGCTCTAAGTCGAAATTTGACATTGATTTGTACGTATCTGGTCCTAAAAAGGTTAAAAAAAGTATAACTAGAGTTTTTAAAGTGTTGAGTTTAAATTCGACAACAATTTGTACGTGTTTAATCCAATAATTCTAAATGAATTCAAAATGTAATCGAATTACAGATAAAATAAATAATATTTATTTAAGGTCCTGAGCTCTAATTTAAAATCGATTGTAATGCAAGTTCTTGAAAAGTCTTGTGGTGACCAGATCAACCATTTTTCTTTATTTTTGTTTATTGTAAAAGAGGCAAACGTATTCTTTAATGATCAAAGATCAAACAAGTTATTAAGTTTAACTGTTTGCAATTAAATAGTTAGTTTTGTTATAAATTACACAGTTATTATTTTAATATGGTTCAGTGTTGGTAACCCTAACTTCATAGATGAAAGCTATAGAGCGTTCGCAGGTTTGCAAACTAGTATGAGCCGGTATTACAACATAGTGCAATGATCCAGAAAGTACTGACTATTAATGAAGCCGTTAGTAAGATGAAGATTTATGTGGGGAGAATTCACTTAAATTGATGTCTAAGATTTGCATTTTTAATCATTCCAATACTTGTAGCCTCCGCATATATCTTACTGTGAAACTAAGGGCAGCTTATATATATATATTGCCCTATGAAAAGCAATTTTTAAAGTAAGGAAATGGAAATTATATATTTTATGAAATTGTCAATATTTAATTTGATTTGGCTACATTTTTCAATATATGATCACGTATATTATTATACCGAGTTAATCCATTAGAATAAGTAGTTCTGCGTATTTGACATATCAGAAAATTAAAAGAACATACTAGGTAATCACCTAGTACTATGGTATGAATGGAGGCGCAAATTTTGTTTTGAATTTTTGGTATATTCGCTCATAGGCCTAATTTGATGTTTATAAGAAGATCACCAATATGACAAATTGAGTGTTTATTTGACAGTATGTTTTTAATACAATAGGGCTCCAAAAACATTGCCTACAGTAAACACAACAGGTATTCAAAACTTTATGTATTCTGAAAGAAAAAAAGTTAAACAATAAGAAAATCAAATACAACGACCGTTCTCCTTCAAACGTTGACAGGAGTAAATATTAATTTTATCCTGCTAGCATGAAATTTCTTAGATGATATCTTTAAAAAATATGTTAATACATAATTTCATATTTTTTACTATTAAATACTTAATTTTCGTACTATTAAATATACCGTGTGTCTTAAAAGTATAAATAAATGGCTTACTTTTCCTTTTATCTCCTATTGGAGCATAGGGCGTCCAGAAGAGCTCTCCATCTGTCCCTGTCTCCAGCAAGTGCCTTCACTTCTCCCCAAGTCTTGTTAACCTCTTTTGCTTCTTTAATAATGGTCCTCTACCAGGTTTCTCGGGGTCGACCTCTTCTTCTGACACCTTGCGGGTTCCAATCTAGGGCCTCTTTCTCAATGGTTCCGTCTGACTTCCTCAGTGTATGCCCTAACCACCTCCACTTCCTCTCTCGAATCAACCTGTCTTAGTCTTCCCTTTTCCCTTAGCGTTCTAATGTTCTAAAATCCAAGTCTCGTCCTATGTTTCATGCCAAAAGTTATATCCATTCCGGCTTGCTCTTCTTTCAGTTTCTGTAATAAGGTATTTTAAGGAGAAGCAGGTTATTAGCCCACCTCTCCCGATCCTGTTGACGGGGCTGCCATCTGCGACAACAGGCTGCCGGGTTTCTGTTAGGGTTCTTCCTTAGCCTTTGAAGGTCCCCCTCATAAACACAAGGCAGTGCTCCCCCAACTTGGAGGACCAGGTAATTTTTGATCAAGGTATTCTTCCTCTAGCCTTTGATTAGCCAACATCTATCTACAAGGCAGCAGAGCTAGTTTTGGTCCGCCCCGGGTATTTTAATTCCCCGGTACCCACCATATCTGGTGAACGTTCCCCGATCCGCCACCTGGGGAGGCGCCCGCTAGGAGACTAGCAACTCCAACGGGAAAAGTGTTAATACTCCAAGATATTTTCTTTGCGAAATGCATTCAATAATGCAACTCTAGATATGGGACCTTACTATGGTTCACAATATTCTCATACATTTAACTGTCACATTTCGCTACTGGGGAACGTTCTGCAGAGGAAGTTATAAAAACCTTCAATGTAAGCATAGGTCGAGTAGTACCTCATTTTAAAGGTCTCTGTTAGTACAACACATTGCTACAAACCCGACCTCAAAAGGACACTTCAATCAGAAATGACAGCTCTCCAAAGTTTGTTTTTCTTGAGCGAAATTATTGTAGAGTTGACACACGAGAATACCCTAACATCGAATTCAAGAAAATGGAATGATAACCTTAGCAATTAATTCATTGCTTTGTTGAATGAACTAATACAGAAAACAAAGGGTTCTACCTGAGTCACGATGGTAAATTAAAGAGTAAGCCGTAAATGATATAACATTTAATCGATAGTTCATTTTTATAGTTCACCAGCATGGTAAATTTGAAAAGAAAGAGATATATCTTGGATATATTTTAGAGAAGATGCTCAAAATGCTGTCCTTATGCAGCTTGACAATGTACCAATAACTGATAATAACCATTTATAACATATCCAATAATTTTTTCTGACATCCGGTGTGTCTCTTCCACTATATGTTGCTGTAGTTGTTCAATGTTAGCTGGTTTTGGAGCATAGACTTTATTCTTCATAACTCCCCAAAAAATAATCCAAGGGTGAAAGATCCGGTGATCTTTATGACCACTCAATGTGGCCTCTTCTCCCGATCCATCTTTCGGGAAAGGTGTAGTATAATAGTTCTCTTACATTTACGCCATAATGAGAGGGGCTCCATCTCGCTGAAATAGCTGAATTTTCGGACCCAGTTATTCCATTAGTTCTGTATTATCATAGTAACCAATAACTCTGCGTATGTTGCCATTTAAGTTTCCCTCTATAAAGTATGGGACCGTAATACGCGTACCAAGCAACTCCGCCCTCCGCCCAAACATTTACTTTTTCTGGATGTTGTGTATGAGTCTCTATCACACACCTAGGCTTTTCTTGAGACCAAAACCGTGAATTGTGTCTGTTTACTGTGTGGCCCAGCCAATGAGCCCACCATTTATAATATATAATAATTAAAAATTGACTGTAAATGAAAAGAGATTCTAATCTTATAATTTTTTATAATAAAGAACGCGGAATAATCAAGTAGATGGATTTTGTTGGATCAGCGCGAGATCATCAATGAGGGGGGGGGGGAGAAGTTGCAGTCGGAGTGGCTAGAAATAATCAGACCGCGCGGAGAGCTAAACTGGGTTCGACGTGCTTCCGGTCTGCTCGCGACTTAGTAAATATGAAAAATTGTAGATTAAATGAAAATTTATTGACAATTGGTGATCTTAATTTGTCATATTGGTAACGAAAATAAAACTAAATCATTAAACACTAAACTTGCGTTGTGTGTAATTTAATTATCACCTGAGCCCGTGTCCTCATCGCTATTCTGACAGATTTCTGCCAAAGTGGATGCAGTCTTCAGCCAGTGGAGGACTTCAGATCTTTAACTGGGGTTTTCCGCTGCTTAAAAACGGGCGGCGGCCACAACTGTACCGTTGAGAAGGAAACTTGCCTCATCACTAAACAGAACCAGTGTTGATAAGTTTGTATTTTGAAGACATTTGTTCATTATAATTTCACAGTATTGGAGCCTCCGATTTGGATCGTCCTCATTATTAACCTCATTAAAGTCTTCATTAGACCTAGGTTTAGTTCTTTGTGTAGTTGGATCTTAAATGGATGGTATTGTTTTCGCACAGCACTTTATGGACGGAATCTTTACTACTATTACCTACATATTACTGCTGCTTTTCTTAAAGAACAGTGAGGGTTTCAACAACAAAAAAAAACGAAGTGTTTCAATAGACTGTTCTTCATTTGTTGCTAATTTCCATCCAGATAGTTTACGGTATTTTATAGAACCAGTTTCTTGAAAACATCTTACCGTATATCCAACGATTGTGTTTAAATAGGGGGGAGGGTATTGAGGTGAGTATTATTAAACAAGTGGCTTACCTCTTCGTATGAAGAATTTTGTCCCCATATCTCCTCACCATCAGAACTGTTATTAGCTCCGTTTCAGTAAGCGACACTGCCATTGCATGAAAGAACTTAGTGAACATGAATACCTAAAGAATATGGCAATAAGTCTGTTATGATAACATACAGCCAAACATGAGCTATCAAACAAGCTTAACTTTCTCCTTTGACAAGATAAGTCTAAACACAAAGGTCATTGGAAAATTCCAGCTATTTCTCTTATCTACTCAACCATTACCCTTTAACATTATTAAATAGAATTTACAAGCAATGAATAAATGTAATATTTGTCTTTTTTCAATAAAATTACTACTGCAAAGGAATACAAAATATCTATAATATATTTGTCCCTACTAAACCGCTATTTGCCATGTTAGTTACATGAAGGAAAACAAACTTTGGGGAGCTGCCATTTCTTACATTGAAGGTTTTCACGCTTCCTCCGCAGAACTTTCCCCAGTAGCGAAATATGACAGTTGGGTTTTCGTAAAGAAAATATCTTGGAGTATTTATACTTTTAAGACACCCGGTATATTTAATAGTACGAAAATATAAGAAATTTTATATTTACATATTTTTTAGATGTTATCTGAGAAAGTCCATGCTAGTAAGATTAAATTACTGTTTACTCCTGCCAACGCTTGAAGGAGGAAGTTTGTTGTATTTGATTTTCTTAATTTTTTTCTCTTTCAGAATACATAAAGTTTTGAATATCTGTTGTGTTTATTGTAAGCAATGTTTTTTGGAGCCTTATTGTAATACAATACTTATTGTAAATACATACTGCCAAATAAACACTCAATTTGTCATGTTGGTTATCTTATATTAATATAAAAATCAAATTAGAAAAAATTCAAAACAAAATTTGCGCCTCCTTTCATACATAGTATTTACGTTCTTAAAATAATTCTTATGGACATTGAATATATATGTTTATTATATATGTTTGAATATATATACTTTGAATATATGTTTTTTATGTATAAATTGTATTTGATAAATATATATAGTAAATAATATAAATATAAATATAATAATATAAAATAAATAATAATATATATAATAAAACCAAATTAAATACAACAGAATTATATATGCCAGAGAGAAATACATCTCTGTGTGTACGCAGCATATATATATAGATACATATAATATATATTGTGTACATACACAGATGCCCGCTCGCTCACGATAAATGTTGCGCATATGTACATACACCATACAATATACATACATACGTACACAAGTACGTACTTCCATACTCTCAAACATACACACGTTAATTTATTATTCGAAATCATAAGACAGTTTATATAAGAGCCTACTTGATTTTTAATTTACGAGTTATTTTTAGGAAACGATTCTTTTAGTATACAACCCTTATTCTTGGAATTTGAACTATGGTTCTAGTGCCTTTCAGTAGACTATGATTGATTGTTTTGCTTCGTGAGTGCAAGTGTAAAATATAATCAGCACTTTACATAGCCTTCATATACTAAGTATTTCAGTGGAAGAACGTCCACAATCCGATCTGGAATGAATGACGGTTTACATTAAGCTTTTAGTAACATAAGAAGGATTTTTTTGTCTGTGATGTAATTACTGATTTCGATGCGTAACCACAGCGGGAGTTGACAAAACTTATTCGTCACCATGCACGTCAGTTGAAATATGAAAATGAACCATGGGCACAGTTTATGAAAACAAAATGTGTATATTTTTGAAGAGATGTCGAATAATAAATAAGAATACGATATGATTAATTTGTACCCAAAGAAAACTTCACTTTTGAAAATTTTTATCAAAATCGATTTTGAGAAAATTTTGTGTTTTTTCTCCTAAATTTAAGTTATAAAATAAATCTATAAGATATATTCAAAATACATACTAATATTTAATTGAAATCGGTCCACATGTTTCACAGACTACAGACACCAAACAGGCAGATAAACAGACAGACATCATTTAAAAAGACTGATGAGACTTTAAAAACGGATGTATCTGCAAAATACTCTACATCGATTTTTTGTCACATCTTTACTACGCGAGAAAGTAAAGAACGAAAAAAAAAATCATTAATGAAAACAATGACGACTTTAATTTATAATCATAAAGACCTGGAATGAAATTAATTAAAATGATTTGAAAACGATAGTATTTAAAAATGAGATTTGCTCAGTGGGCAGACTGTCTAAGATGTTACAAAATATATAGTTGTTCTTATTAAATACAAAAGTTTTTGTGTAACAAGTTTCCGGAGTTACATTTTATAAAATACTGTTTAATTTTGCTTTTCATAAAAAATAATATTAAATACAATTTTTCGAAAGAGTCGCGCACGTTTTGCCATTAGCTAATTCTTCTGCAACAAAGACACGTCAAAAGAAACAGAGCAATAAACTGCTGTGAAATGTTGATTAGTATTCTTAACATGTACCAATGTTCTGCGACAGGACACTAATTAAACCTAATTTTAAGCCCATGTCACTTCCTTTGCGTTGTTTTGTGTTATTTATTAAAATATATAAATTTACATAATGGTCTATCAGTTTTATAAATTTTGGTCACATTTTATCTTGTATGATCGAATATTCATGTCCTCTAACAAATACGTAGAACAAAATATGTTCTTTTTATATTTTAATAAATTTTAATATTAATCTCATTTCCCCAAAATATGATCACACAAGATACCGTAGGTAGATATTCGAAAGTGGATATTGTAATAAAGTGGATATTACAAAATAAAAAAATTGTGTAGGTATTTTAATCAAATTTTGTTGAAATGTGAATACGTATGGCCAAATCTATTCGGCAAAAAATATTTAAAAGAAATTCCGTTAGCAAGTAAGTTGACTATTTTAAAATCACCACTGAAGAGTTCATTTTGATATTTTGTATATTTCTCGTGTCCCGTAATATTTTCCGTGTGGTTTTAACAAATGGAAAGAAGTCATTTAAGTTCTTAGAATTTGGTTTTGGATGAGTGATGTGCACCCATCCAAATAGTTTTTTAAATAGAGTGTTTCCGAACACTATCTCGTTTCGTTGTTTGTCTGTCCATAAGTATGTGTTAAAAAAACCTCTAAAGAATTGAATCAAATTTGGGGGCATTGTTGTTATTGTTAATTTCTGTTAGCATGTTAAGTTTCATTATCGTAACCCAACCTGTTTCAAAATGACGACCATTGAAAGCTTTCAAATCGAAAAAAAGAACAAGTTTTGTTAGTAAATTTAAGAAAAATCTGTAGTAGCTTTTATTTGTAAAATTAGGTGAAAAAAACGAGATTTCGAATTTCTTGTCTGTCGGTTCTAGTCCTGCAAGTGTCATTTCAAACTGTTAATTGTCGTACTGCAAAAAACAGCTGGTTTCATTATTAATACTTTAACAGCAGACCTTTGGTCACCTGATCTTATATTTGTAATAATAACTGCTGATTTGTTGAATTCTTACTATAAATAAGTAACTACATCAATTCTCAGACTCATTAATTTTATAAAAGACATATTTGTATAACTTCTAGAATTTTATTTAATAAACACTTAATGTTAATAAACAAATTCGAATAAAACTCCAATCAAAATTTATACCTAAAAAAAAAAAAAAACTTCGTTACAATATTGAAACTTAACATACTAATTGAAACTAACCATAGCAATAATACAAACCAAATTTGGTTCAAATCTGTAGAGTTATATTTGTAAACAATTTTGTTTCGTAAAAAATACATACGTGTTAAGTTTTTGGCTTTTTTACCTAAGGAAGAATACCCGGAAGTGTGTAAGGGTGGTTCGGTAACACCCCTGTATATAGTTGTTACCATGAAAGTTGTTATAATATACCAAAATATATGTGGTAAGTTATTTGTAAAACAAATTGTTTTGAGGTTTCTTATATAAAAAATCGGTCTTTTGAATGATAAAGTTTGTGGTCAGTCTGTTTGACGACTTTACATTGATTTGGAACCCAAACTTATGAAATGTTCATTTTCGATTTATGACTAATAACTCAAAAACTTTTCAGGATTTGATTTTATACGTGTGTGAGAAAGTTAGTGCAGTGTTTGTGCACAGCACAATATCCTCAAAAGCTCAAGAAAAAAAACTATTATTTCTCAGAATATTCTGACGTTTTATGAAAAGTGAATTTCATTTCCGAACATTTGTGCTGAAATGTTTTTTTTATTATAATATTATTCTGAGAATTTACCATCATTTATCTTCTTCAAACCATTTAAAAATTGATGAAACCGTTTATTCTGGCGGCAACTTAAAATACTATGTCAGTTTTCCTTACAATTTGACTTAAAACGCTTATAATTCCAAACATTCAGATTCAAATTCAGTTATCCCACGGATTAAAAACTACTAAATTATTTAAAAAAGTGAAAACTTTGATAAGTGTAATCACAAATTTAAGAAACAATTTATTTTAGATTATAATAATTAGTAAAAGGAAAATTCCTAGGATTGCTTCTTTAATAAATTAAACAAATTTGTTTTAACATTTTTGACCAAGAAATTAAATTTTGGAATTTTTCTTTTGAATAATTATGACTTTGGTATACTTGTTTTGACATTCACCATGAATATAGCTGGTTTGTTCTACATTAAAACACTAGTAATAGTTACTATCCATGCCATTGCGTCATTGAATCCACCCAATCGGAAGTGACGTCAAGAATAACTTGTATGTTTTCAACCGTACAATTTATAATTAATAGAACTCTTATAAAATTGTTTATTTATTTTATTGGTCAAAGCTCGAACATTTATAGAATTCTTAAACAGTGTATGACCAAAGTAAAATTATATCCATACGCTGTGTATTATAACGATTTATTAGATTAATAATTCAACCAAATTTGAATAAAACTAGTACTAAATATTAAACTCCGCCATTATTATAATGAAAATCAATTTTTTGAAAAGCATTTGATAATACAAAAATCAGACGATTACGAAATTACATAAATATTTAAAATGAGCTTACAAAAATATTTTAATTTTCAACAGAATACATATTTTAACGTTTCGCGTACTTGAATATGTTTTGTTGTGAAACGAAAAATATATTTTATAACAGCAAACAAAATGACAGAATCTTGACTTTTGAGACTAAAAAGTACCTAATCGTCTAATTTTGAGATAATACCTTGATGTTAGAAAGAATATTATAACTTTAGAAATTAATATTGAATCGATTATCATTCACTATATTATTTAGGAATTATAATTATTATGTGGTGCATAAAAAAAATCTAAAATATACGTTTTGGACCAAAAAAGTAGTTTTGGAACAAAAAAGTAAGTTTAGACCAAAAAATAGTTTTGGAATGATCTTGGTCTTTTGTATGTGCATCCCAAATGAGTGGACATAATTTTGATCAAATTTAGCTAGTATTTTGAACCTATTTTTACCATATCTCATGAAAATTTATATTTTTTATGATAATTAAACATTTTTATGTAGCCAAACAATTTATCAAATATATCTTCTAACCTCAAAAGATCCAAACAAAACATAATAGTCACCACAGCTCTAAAAATACAGGTTCCGGAGTAATCGGTGACCCCCCCCCCATATCGTTCAAATTTTGGTGAAAGCTAAATAGTAATAACATAAACTAGTATATCAAATCGCAAGCAAAAGAAAATTATGGTTCAGGAATAATTGGAATGTTTCCACCGTCATTGAGAACTTCTAATGAAATACGATATGTGCTCTGGATTGCATAAGCGAATCAAACTTAGGTTCTATTTAAATCTCTTTCATAAAGATTTTGTTAGTGCTTGAATTTAATTAATTACTATGAAAGTCTTAATTCCCTACTTCAACTCATGGTTAAAGAAAGCTATCGTGCGTGACTTCAAAGACATAGGCCAAGTGATGACAGTATTAGGTAATCAATCATCTTGGAATCTCTATGGAATCGCTCAGTTACATAATGGTAATAAGTAAATATAATAATTTTTAAATTTAAACTAAATTATAGTTAATACCTTAAGATAGGCAAATAATATTTATTTCAGTTAAAAAAAATTCTTCGTAGAGTAAAGTCATACTTAAAAACCATACCGTTTCATAATGTGCAACTATTTATTACAATGGGCAGGGTCGACCTGCGCAAGTGGTCAAGAAATTAGTAAGCGGATTATTTCTGAGCCCCCGAGGCTATGGTCGAGCTGCGCAGGTAGACCCTACGGTCAATTATGCATGGTTGATCGCACCTTTTAGCCACTCCAAACCCTGGATAAAGTGTGATGGTACACGGTTGATAAAAAAATTAGATTAGTTGAAAAATAGGACACCTACTAGCCTACGTATAAAAACATTTGATCAGCCTAACCTTACCTAAATTTCATAGGTACAAATTATATAGGCCTACATCTCATTTTACATGTACTTTACATGATGTCTTAATTCAATACTTATTATGAAAAATATATCTGGGGATGTTATTCACAAACCAGTTATTTCTATGCTGAATATTCCTACACCAGTTATTGTCAAACCAGATCTTCCTAAACCTTAATTTTCTTTTACTTAAGATTTTAAAAATTATTAAAATTTGGAGTCAAATATTGATATACATATTTTATATGTAATATGTAATATATATTTATATGTATATACAATATTTGATATTGTAAGCTACGTTTTATCAGTATAAAAAAATTAAAAAAATTACAATTAATATAACTTTTTATTAATTTAATTATAATTAATTAATAAATTATTTTCAAAATAGTGGCCATTTATTTATTTTTTGTGTATTTAATGATTTTAAAGATAAACAATATTAAAACAAGTTAAAAATTTCAATCGTCCGCCATTTTGACAATTTATTAGATAAAATTTTGATTCTTGTTATATTGGTAAAACGTAGCATAAAAAATATAAAATATACCAAATTTGGACTCGATATCTTAACAATTGTTAAAGTTACCATTATTTTTCGGAAAAAAAACATAAAATGGCCGACAGACTGATAACAAAAAGTTTTCATACATGTCATATGTGTATATGAAAATTGACATATGTTTATAATTATTTTAGCGCAAGAAATACATCTGTGAAGTATGTCAGTTTCCTCCTGCATGTGAGGAAAGTAATATTAAAAAAATATTTCCTTTTTCCCCTTCTTTTTTCTCACATTAATAATAAACCGTATTTTTTTGCAATTTCTTTTTTTTTTTTTTTTAAATCCAGGCCTTTTCATTTTTATCAAACTTAAAATGACAGCAAAAAGTCCCTTAAATCTAATTTCTACATAATCGGTCTAGTGGTAATTTTATTTAAAGTAATGTGGGACGGACAGTTGGATGGACAGTACTGAGGTTATTTCACGTACATAGATCAAAGGATGCAAATAAACTAATCTCCATATTTGAGGAAATAGACTATAATCCTTATACTGAAAGAACACCTCTTCTATACCACCATTAAATTCCCCAATTCAGTGTAATTACGAGGTCAAATTGACAAACATTTAGGCAGGATTAACCATTATTAATATGTTGAAGGTTGTACGATTCAGTATTTTTGATTACACGTTTTGTCACCTTTTCTAGTGTAATCACCAATCTCAAATTCACGACTCACGATAACGCGACTATATTTTATGTGTAACGAAAATATGTCTAACGAAAATACGTCTAACGAAAATATGTGTAACAAAAATATGTCTAACAAAAAGATGTCAAAAGAAAAAATGTCTAACAAAAATATGTCTAACGAAAATATGTCTAACAAAAATATGTCTAACGTAAATATGTCTAACAAAAATACGTCTAACGAAAATATGTCTAACAAAAATACGTCTAACGAAAATATGTGTAACAAAAATATGTCTAACAAAAAGATGTCAAAAGAAAAAATGTCTAACAAAAATATGTCTAACGAAAATATGTCTAACAAAAATATGTCTAACGAAAATATGTCTAACAAAAATATGTCTAACGAAAATATGTCTAACAAAAATATGTCTAACGAAAATATGTCTAACAAAAATATGTCTAACGAAAATATGTCTAACAAAAATATGTCTAACGTAAATATGTCTAACAAAAATACGTCTAACGAAAATATGTCTAACGAAAATACGTCTAACGAAAATATGTGTAACAAAAATATGTCTAACAAAAAGATGTCAAAAGAAAAAATGTCTAACAAAAATATGTCTAACGAAAATATGTCTAACAAAAATATGTCTAACGAAAATATGTCTAACAAAAATATGTCTAACGTAAATATGTCTAACAAAAATACGTCTAACGAAAATATGTCTAACGAAAATACGTCTAACGAAAATATGTGTAACAAAAATATGTCTAACAAAAAGATGTCAAAAGAAAAAATGTCTAACAAAAATATGTCTAACGAAAATATGTCTAACAAAAATATGTCTAACGTAAATATGTCTAACAAAAATACGTCTAACGAAAATATGTGTAACGAAAATACGACTAACGAAAATACGTCTAACGAAAATATGTGTAACTAAAATATATCTAACGAAAATATGTCTAACAAAAAGATGTCAAACGAAAATAGGCCTATGTCTAACAAAAATATATCTAACGAAAATATGTGTACAAAAATACGTTTAACGAAAATATGCGTAACAAAAACATGTCTAACGAAAATATATCTAACAAAAATATGTCTAACGTAAATAAGTCTATTTAAAATACGTCTAACGAAAATATGTGTAACGAAAATACGTCTAACAAAATAATTTATATGTCTCACGAAATTACGCGTTACGAAAATATGTGTAACAAAATTATATCTAACGAAAATATGTGTATGAAAACAAAACCGTTTCATATTTTAAACAAATTTGTTTTTTAAAATCCTCATTTCGTCCAATTGCTATCATAGAAAAAATTATTATCTGTGATTAGTGGTACATAACCTAGTGATAGTTCAGAGAAGTTGGGGAATTATTTCATAACATCAGAATTTGTTCTAATTTAAAACAAGTGACGTAAATAGGTTAAATGACGTATTGTCGTGGAATAATATATATATATATATTTATTTATTCTCATACATAGTATATATTTAATTTAGAGTAATTTATGTAAACTGATGCTTAAACTTTGGTACGGTAAACTACGCTTTTCCGACATATGTTTATAGGAACTTTTTACTTTATTTTGGCACATATAACTACTACTCAAAGTTTGGTACGAGATTTTTTGAACAATCTGTATATATTTAATATTAGACCTATCATTTTTAATATATCTTTATGAATAGTTCTTCATTTAGTAATTTTAATTTAACGTTTATACAATTTTGCTTTCCTTGGGACATATAAAACAATCTTGTTCTAATCCCATCTTCTAAAATTGGGTGTTTTAGTGGAGCAAGTAAAACATTTTAAATAATAACCCAATTTTTAGAGGTGATTTTAAAAGAAATATCAAAAACTAAGAACTGCAGAAACTTTTTACTCTAAAATTAAGCGACTAAAGTGATATAGTGAGGGAAGCAAAAACAATTTTACTCAGAAGTGAGTTAATTTGATTCTAAATGGACAGACATACTAAAATTAAGAATCTAGAAAAATAAAACTTGCAAAATTGGTGTTTTTTGTCCAATTTGTTTCAAACTAACCTTGTCAACTTTCACTCAATATAACCACTGCCATACCATAGATTGGAGTGAATCAAACTCCACAGAAAACCCCTTGTGTCTTAAGTGGTATTCAAACCCACAATCTTTGACACCAATTCTTAATCAAGGGGTCAGTGGCGTATCGAAGTTCTCGGATTCCCCTGTGCAAATGCCAAACACAAATCCCCCTTAACTGTGACTGCCAAACGTGAATTCATGAGTTTTTAATCCAATTTATTTACGCATTATATTATAATATTATTATAATTGTATTTAATTATTTAACAATACATAAACGATTCTGCATATGTAATATTTGGTTTTACAATTTTGAAGAACAATGGGTATCAAATAAAAATGGTAATGGTTTGATTTGGTTTTTAATTTATTGTTACAATAAGATCAACAGAATCAGAACACGTGTTATTTAGGACTTAAGGTCTTAACAAACTAAAATAATAATAGGCTTTTCAAAATCAAAATAACTTGTTCTTGCGTTAAGTTCATTAAAATTTCGTAAAATAAAAAATAAAAAAAATAAATATTATTTAACTACGTTTCTAGTAGGCATTATGTAAAACAATAATTTAAAGTAATAAAAACAAAGACTATAATTTACCAAAAGTTAAAATAAAAATTTAGAACAGAATTTACGTCCCTTGTTCATCTTTTCTTCTCTTCTTTTGCATTTTAAAACCACTTTACGTTTCCTTGCTTCATTACAAATATATCGAAAATGCAGTTACAGTCAATAACAAATAATGTACCAATGAGAAGTCGACAGTTATTTCATATGCATCACCAAATATTAACTGACTTGTATGGTTGTCTCTATGAGGGTGTGGAAGAGTTGTTAGGCATGTGCATCGTGGTCGGACAAGTCACAGTTGACTGCCAGGTGCTTAAACGTACAGCGACCTTCGAAAGAGTTGTGAATCCCGAATCCCCCTTTCACTCAACCTCTGCCGTCAGTATTTCTTTGTTTTTCGAAATAATTCTCTCACAGCAAAAGTAAATTACAACGAAATTAAATATTTTAAACAAGTTCAATGTAGTGATTCTAACCACTAACTCGAGTGATGTAGTCAAATTGCCTATTCTACCCCGTAACTTCATGAACCCCTAACGTTTGTCGGGTAGGGTCGAACTGTGCAAGTGGTCAAGAAATTAGTAAGCGGATTATTTCTGTGATCCCGAGGCTATGGTCGAGCTGCGCAGGTAGACCCTACGGTCATTATGCACGGTTGATACACCTTTTAACGTAGGCCTTTTAGCCACTCCAAACCCTGGATAAAGTGTGATGGTACACGGTTGATAAAAAAAAAAAATAGATTAGTTGAAAAATAGAACAACTAATAGCCTACGTAAAAAAAAACATTTGACCAGCGAAACCTTTCCTAAATTTCATAGTTACAAATTATATTTGCCTACATATCATTTTACATTATGTGGTGAAAAGATCATTTCTTCTTTCACTGATAGGACGCATATAGTATACCAATAAATACAGTATGCCATAATATGAAATAGTACAAAAAATCTAATCGATAGACTTGACGGGGCTGAAGGAATCAAGGGTTAGTCACCTTTACGGTATACCCAGAGTTAGGTATGCCCAGGAATGTCTCACTCAGCCCTGCAAAGGTCGTTTGTTTGATATATGAGCTGATAATCATATTCGACGAGATGTGGGCGGTTTTCCCAGGTTGTTCGGCCTACTTGGTGAGTAAATGATTAATCAGATACTTCATTTTTGTATAAGGTTAGTAGTGTTAGTCTTTTCATCCTTTTATTTTTTATATAACAATAAAAGTTGGTTTTAAATTAGAATAACATAAAATTTACCAACTATCGCATGGATAAAAAAGTTTAGCCTATGCATGGCAATGATATTTTACGATAGTAACAAATTAGTGTTAACCCTAGACTTAACCACCTGCGCACTTCGACCAATTAGTTAGGGTAGTTCTTGAATTCTGAGAACGACCTTGCGCAGTTCCACCGCACCGATTAAAATATGCAGCTCATGTTCCTAGTATTTGCCGGCAATCAAATCACTTGAATCTAATATGAATAATTTATTTGAACTTATAAAAATCTAACCTTCGTCTGTCATGGAATACATTTTGATGTATTGAGTCTGTCTTATTTAAATAAATTATATTGTACAATATATGAAAGTCATTTCACTTTTATTCGTAAACGCAAATTTTAAAATCAAATGTATATATTTACAATACCGTTCGATAAAGGTAAATAAACTCATATATTCACTATAGACAACATATCATATAATGTTTTGTATAATATTAGTATTAAGGTCATAAAAACCAACTGATGTTTGTATAACCAATGTATATAAAACCAGAGTGCGTTAAACCTAAGTGTATTAAAACAAAGTGCAATAAATTTAAGTGTATTAAACCTATTAAGACCATCATAAAGTATGTTCTATCGAGAATAAATGTATCATGAACTGAAAACCTTAATTAGTTAAGATTTGAAAGTTATTAAAACAATCTGGATCACTAATGAACCAACCAAACTTGATCATGTAACACTGGAGTGACTAACAAGTTGAAATAGGATATTTAATTACATAACACATTCTTAATAATGAATGAAGGACATTTTAAAAGTTAAATCATTTTATAGGGCATGCATATTAGTTATAAAAAAGTAATATTTGCTTACACGGTAATTATATACATCAAAAAATTCAACAAAGCTTCAAGTTTTGTTTACAGATATTAGAAATATACAGTTTTTGTACTCTTGTTACACGGCAGATATCTAATCCATACAAAATCTTGCGGGTCATACAGCCGTCATTGATCCCAATTATTGCTATTATCCGAAATCGTGGTTGCATTATAGTTGCAGAAGAAGGGTAACAAAAACCTTGTTTTAACGTAACTGCTCACACAGAAATCGAAGAAATTCAAATCAGGAGATAGTCCATCAAATACAATCTAAGTAGTTAGGATGCTATTGATTTAAACTTTCGATGAAAATGTGGAGGAGCACCAGTTTGTTACAATGTACTCTCTGTTAATCATTTGCTGTAATTGTGGCATTGGTTAATTTTAAAGAATGTTCAGGTAAATAATTCATGTTCTAAAAAAAAGGAAATATTTTCCTTGCTACAGAGATGAAAATAAACTCTTACTAAACACAATTTTATGAGGAAAATTGCCATCGTTAATCATTCAGTCAATGTATTAAAACTTGTAGAAACTGCAATCTGTATAGCTTAATTAAGTCACAGACAACGTTTTTAAATCTATCACACCTTAGTTTGGAGAATGTGTTCGCGACGTCAACTCTATCACTTTCAGTATGCTACTATAGACAAATGTTTGATTTATCTATGTTACTAATAAGGCACTTTCAAGGTAACAATTAATTGTACCATGCAATAATGGTCAGTTGATGGGTTCCTTTTGATATTTAGTTATGAATGTCTTTGGAAAGAATGGCTGATAGAATTTATGAAACACTTTCCGCATTCCACGATGACTAAGTAAGATGACAAATAAACAATACATAACCAACAATCAAAACATATTCTAAGAACATATTTTCTCTCTCTCCCTCTTCGCGACTGTAAAGTAAACTATTCTACTGTATTTTGTATTTTCACTTCACATCCGCAAGGAAGGACTTTATAAGAACAATGAACACATATTGAAGAATATAATGATTGCGAAATGTAAACAAAACTTTAAGTTTTATTAAAGAGTTTGTTATATTACTTAATTCATATTTATTATTTCGTAAGTGAATATCATTTTTATATAACTAATTTGTGAATGCCCTGGTTTTAATTAAACAAAATGTTGTATAGATTGTCAATAATAAATTTTAAGCAGAGCACAAATGACATATTATGTCATTTATCAACTCTAGTAAGTCTAATAATTCTTTTAAGAGAGAAATTATTATTTTTACACGCGATTGTTTTTCCTTTAATAAGGAATAACTTCATAAATGTTACGTTGAAACATTACTTGAAAGCGTGTAGTAGAAACAAAAGTTATAAAACATGGAAGTATAATATTTTGGTAGAACGATGAACTGTGGTAAAATTCTGAAAAAGGGAAGTGTGAGTGAACTGGATTCTAACTTACACGCAAATTCATCCAATGAAAAATGTTTTATCCGATTGTTCTTTACTTTTCCAGTAAAATATATAAAAACATACGATTTTTCATCTTCGTAATCTTAAATATAATTTAACAACATCGAATATAAGTAATATCGTTCATTAACATAAATCACAGCACAAAGAAAGTTCCAACTAACCTGGATTCCAAACTTTCAAGAGTTACAGTCTTGTTTCTACTTTTGGAAATTCTAATTTATATGGGTCGCTACTGCCGATTTATTATCAAATCCAGATTTTAATTAAATCGATGTAGTTAATGACAAACTACTGTTTTACTATTAATAGTCTTATGTACATCCATTAAGTGAAACAAAATTATTAGGTTCCTTTTTAAAATCTACTGATTTTAATACAACTCTGGGCCTATCAACAATAGTTAAGGATTTTTAAGAAGAGAGGGCTTTTGGCATGTTGGCAAAATGTTGGCATTTACCAATTAGGAAAAAAATAAGTACGGTAAGAGGGCTCAAATAAAAAACAGTTCCGCGTCACAAAATATCTGTCACCTGACTGCAATCACAGCTACAGATCAACGGACTGAGTTCAGACAAACCCAATAATGTTGACCCTAGAATCAAAGCCAAGGTTATTGCATAAACATTATTCCAGGAAATGATATTAAAATGTATACAGAACACCAATAAACATGAGATCGAAGAAAGGATGTTGCCATTAAAAACACAAAGTTATGGATTTCGTTATGAATATCAGAGTGAAGAAAAGAAAATTCCACATTTCTTTCTACTCTTCAATTTAAATCATAAAATAAATGTAATTACTGTGGTTTTTATAAGATAAAATATTATAATTTTGTACTTCTAATTCGTCAGTTGCACAAAGTTTAAAGCCTGGTATTAATGATCATCACACAGGTAGTTTAGGTTTCCCTTAGATCGTCTTTATTAACCTTTCTTGACTCTATCTACTATAATAGGGATTTAAAATCTCGTTAACAATCAACTGATATTACAACGACTGAAGTGTTACTGAAATATGTCGCTAAAATCTCAGGATAAAGATATAGTAGAGCAAATTAAGATTTTTAAAAAGATGGAAATAAAGAGTTTTATGAAATGGTATAATCGAAAACAATTATTTTGTCATAACTAAATTTTCTACATTTATTTCTTATGTGTGAAAGTATGATTGTTACATACTAAAAATGGTGTTAATCAGATTTTTTAAATACATTTTTGAGAGTTTACAATTTTTTACTGAAAAACTAGACTACTAAACCAAGAGCTTAGTAAAAACACAGTGAAAATCTATCCAACCGTTATATACAGACGTCTGAACCATCCCCTAATTTTTTGTGGATTTGGGCTTGGATTCAAAAATGAAGTTTTTTAAATTATGCTAATCGTCTTAAAATATCAATAACATAAATTAATAGTGAAATGTGGAAACAGAAAACGCAATTATTATATAATTAAAACCCCGCCTATAGGGTTATTTAGACTCTTTTAGGATGAATTTGCGTGTAAGTTAGAATCCAGTTCACTCACACTTCCCTTTTTCAGAATTTTACCACAGTTCATCGTTCTACCAAAATAGTATACTTCCATGTTTTATAACTTTTGTTTTTACTACACGCTTTCTAGTAATGTTTCAACGTAACATTTATGAAGTTATTCCTTATTATAGGAAAAACAATCGCGTGTAAAAATAATAATTTCTCTCTTAAAAGAATTATTAGACTTACTAGAGTCTACACATTACTTAATATTAAAACACTTCAGGAGTAAATAAAGTCATTTGTTATTTCGGTTAATTTTTTATCGAAAACAATAACAATCTGTAAACTGTCAAAGCTATGTTGTATACTAATTTTAGTGACTCAATAAATATAATGTAGAACCTACCTACCAGTTTTCAATTAACACGTGTGAATTCTGTTAAACGTTATTGGTTGATCAAGGTTAACATAATTAACACCAAATATAAATAAAATGTAAAAACAACTCAGATTTGTTTTGAATCATGAGTAGGTCTAATTTAATTTAATTTTTAAAATTTGAAAAATTCAAATAAGCACTTCTTCAGTGTAAATCGTATTAGATTGCTTCGCTTGTGAAATAAACACTTCCTCAGTGTAAATATTATTTGATTGCTTCGCTTGTGAAATAAACACTTCCTCAGTGTAAATCGTATTAGATTGCATCGCTTGTGAAATAAACACTTCCTCAATGTAAATCGTATTTGATTGCTTCGCTTGTGAAATAAACACTTCCTCAATGTAAATCGTATTTGATTGCTTCGCTTGTGAAATAAACACTTCCTAAGTGTAAATCGTATTTGATTGCTTCGCTTGTGAAATAAACACTTCCTCAGTGTAAATCGTATTTGATTGCTTCGCTTGTGAAATAAACACTTCCTCAGTGTAAATCATATTTGATTGCTTCGCTTGTGGAATAATCACTTCCTCAGTGTAAATCGTATTTGATTGCTTCGCTTGTGAAATAAACACTTCCTAAGTGTAAATCGTATTTGATTGCTTCGCTTGTGAAATAAACACTTCCTAAGTGTAAATCGTATTTGATTGCTTCGCTTGTGAAATAAACACTTCCTAATTGTAAATCGTATTTGATTGCTTCGCTTGTGAAATAAACAATTCCTAAGTGTAAATCGTATTTGATTGCTTCGTTTGTGAAATAAACACTTCCTCAGTGTAAATCGTATTTGATTGCTTCGCTTGTGAAATAAACACTTCCTAAGTGTAAATCGTATTAGATTGCTTCGCTTGTGAAATAAAAACGACCTCAGTGTAAATCGTATTTGATTGCTTCGCTTGTGAAATAAACACTTCCTAAGTGTAAATCGTATTAGATTAAAATCGAACTTTTAATGGCGGCAACTCATTAAAGGTTGACTTTTATTTTTTCTAACTATTCCTGAACTTGCTGAAATGTTTTTATTGCAATATCGCATACAGGGTTTGGTTATTAATATAAATAGTTTGTCAAGTTTGAACAAAATCGTGAAGTCGATTTTGAGAAATTATGTATTTATTCCCCATGACATATTATTACTTTTCACCGATAAGTCATGAAGAAAACCAGCACTTTTGAAGAGTTGATACCCAATACATTTTATTTCGGTTTTTAAGGGTTACAGTTCAGCATAATTTTATCATAGTCGATAGATTAGATTTTGTGATTATTTTCTTATGGCAGCTACACCCAAATTTTTGGTTATCACTAATATAAAAAATAAATCCTGAGATGAAAGCCACATTTACCCACATACCATATTTATTAAAAGTCGTCACGCGTTTGGGCTGTATATACGACAGACGACAGATATTAATCCAAAACTCTCTTTTTGATTTGTTTTACCCCTCAAATACTTTTCCTTAGTATATGTAACAAAATAAACACTAAGATATAACAAATAATGACGTTTTACTGCTTATCTTTATAAATTATGCTTCTTCCGTTATTATTGAGCCCGTAAACTAATATTTGATTATAACATTCTACTTATTCATTTGTACTGATGAGCATTTTGGGCACTATATATATAATGTCAAAAAGTGGCCTACTTTTGTGTGAAGTACATTTCTTGTTAGGAGATTTCATATTTACCATATTCATAAATTCAAAATAATCATCAAGCAATGTCACGTTGACTCTCGGAATTGATTTTAAAATCAGCGTAATAAGATTAGAACTGTCTTACTCTTTGGAGGAAGATCTCTAAAATGCTACTTTTGACAATAAGGATGCTGCAGTTGTTACCATAGCTACTGGCAAACAGTCCCGTTGTATGTTTATCGTGTCATTATTCTCTGTGTTCAATAAACAATATTTTATTTTTTTTATAGGTATTGGAATACTCTAAGATTTGTTATTTAAGAATTTAATTAGACACATAGTTCTAACGTAGTTGTTATATTCAAAGTTCTCTCGAAATCTTGTTAAAAGTTTCAAACTTAATATAAGCTAATCAGTAGGCCTATATATATTTCTTTACATTTAAAGTGAATGTATTTCCTACCAGTAATATAATTCTGGAAAAACAGGATTATATTTTTTCCGGGAAAAAGTACAAATTCATCCAAACAAGCATTGGGATTCCCCATCTAATCAAGTAGTTAAAGGAATTTCCCCTAATCTTTAAAACAGAGTTCATAATAAAATTAGGACAGTTAATGACCTAATGAGTCATCAACTTAAGAGTAAAGTTTAATTTTGTTTTTACTATACAATGTTTCTTCCTTACAAATACTGGTATCACGTGCAATTTTTCACTTATTTGTGTGATTGTGCCTCTTCAAGTTTGGTGTTTTTGAACAACAAATACAGAAATAGACTTTGTGTAGAGAGGCAATTTGAGGTTAAATAACAGGTTTCATCCTTGATATACGATAGTTGTATTCTATAGTTGCCATAAATCGCATTGATTACAAAGCTTCTCTTAAAATTATTTATACTTCATAATTTACTTATTATTGTAATCATTATTATTTTTAAGCTTACTTTGAAACCTAACATGCATTTCAATTTAAAATCTCTTTACTCAAGTTTTAAATGTTACTTTTGTAATAAATTTATTAATAAATAATTTTTTTTTCTATATACAGTATTAAAAGAAACACTTGTTTTATGATTAGTTTTCATTCACATTAGGACTAGGCCTACGTAATCACAGTCTTTTCGAACTTCCACACGGACAGAAGTAGTATATAACCCGTTAGAAAAACAAATTTTGAACTGGTTTTCCAGTATTAATAAAAAATCAGGTTGTACACAATCGTTTGTAAACATAAAGAAAAAAGTTGTAACTGTGTTTTTGATTTTTTACGATTTTTGCATTTTTTGGTGCTATGTCGGCAAATTTGCAAAGATAGTATTTATTAAGTTTAACAATTGAACAATTTGAAGTTTAGTTTTAAAAATGACTTTTCCTTTTTAAATTTTGATGTTTGATTTAACATCTCAACGACTATACAAATAAATAGAAAAAGCATTTTTACCATTTTTCGTAACAAAATTATCTTGGTAATATTTTAAAAATTGTATAATCATTACTGTGTTGATTTTATTTTGTTATACATTATTTAAAGTATATATTTTTTTTATGGACAAGATATTTAAATTTTACATTACTCAAACTATTAAATACTTTAAATTCTATTAAGTAATAAATATGTACAACTACTAAACAAATTAAAGTTTATTGAAATCTGGTCTAATTGAATAATCTATCGTAGTTGATTTTTAAGAATTTTACAATAAATAATTTATTTTGAAATCAATTTATTAATACTGATTCAATTTGTAACAGAATTTCATATCGAGATATATGTAGCGTAGAAGCTTTAATTTGTGATATTCTAAACCTCTAAATACAAGGAAATGTTTGAGTTCCCAATACTAACAAGTAACACATCCCCTCCACACACTTAAGTTACGTGAAGCATGACAACATAATTCTTTGTTAAGTTTTAATTAATAAAAAAACAATATAAATACATCAAATAAGTTATTATATAATGAATTTTAAAGGAAGTGCAAAATTAGGCAATTACGTCATTTTCGTTCTAAAAGTAAAACGAGATTAAAATTATCAAAAAATATTAATTTGTACACATGACCTTTGAATTGGTAATGTAATTAAATAATCTCTGGGTCTTATCACTTCGTTGGTTGACATCATGCGATCAGGCTAAAGATCAGAGTTTTCATCAGATTTTATATACTGTCTTTGCAAAAGTCATTTCTCATTCAAATTAAATTTAAAAAAAAAAAGGAAATGAGATAGTGGGTTGTTTCTAATGACGTAAAAAAAAACCACTTTTTAGCATATCAAGGAGTTAATATTTATAAAGTCTGGTTACAGTGATCTCACACATGGAAAAAAGCAGCTGATACTTTGACATATTCATAGATCCCATTTTGGATTAATGTATGTTCATTATAAATTATAATATAACAATTTTTAAATGTAGCTTTACCTTCCACTTTGGGAATAGTTGAACAAGTTTGTTAGTAGAAAAATCTGTTAAAAATTCTAAATTTTTTACCACTTTAAAAATTTAAATTATTTGTTTGCTTCTAACATATAGGTTTTATAATATCAGCTTTAAATTTCCATCCAATGATATATAAATATGTTTTATACGATGAACAAATTTAATTAAATACTGCATACCTCATGTTTGTAAAAAAATCTGAAATCAAATTTTTAGTAGCCCGAATTTTAGTGAAATTCAGCAAGGAAAATAACTTTTAGTATTCCTTGTATATTTGTTACTAAAAAATAATGGTCAGCGAATTTATAACGAGATTGTTTGAAACGGTTTTTCGGTCGGTCCTACTTAACTGGAGGACCAATAGCTATTTTTTACAGCTTCATATTTTAACACCAAGATTGAAATCTGTAAAAACCTAAGAAATTCGAGTCTCATCAAACAGTTTATCATCTGCATTGTTTTCATTTTGTTTCATATTTGTATTTTGTTTATCGACTTAAATAATTTTCTTTTTTAAATTTGTGGAGTAAATTGATTTTCACTAAAAGGAATGTGACACAAATTAATGTAACCTGAATGTCATACAACGTTTCCATTGAAAACTATATTTGAATGAAACCAATAATTCAAAGTACAAAAATCCTGCGCCCGGAAAAAGTAGAAAAGTGTTTTAATTAGTTCAGATTAAATATTTTTTTTCCAAATACGTTTGTTTTTAATATCACAATAATTTAAGTTGCACCTTATGGTCTTTTCAGTACATTAAATATTTTCTTCCGCCTATTACCTACACTAAATCACGTCACGTTTATTATACGAGTATTTTTAATAAGCTATAGATGCTTATTTATGTGTTATAGTGACACCTCATTAAAAAAAAAAACTTTTAAAACAAAACTATTGACATAAACATGTATTTAATCTGAGCTCTTAATAAACGAGGTTAAATTATCGGGGTTTGAGTGGAACAAATTAGTATTGCCTATCTGAAACTGATATTTTAATTGTGACCAGTACAC
Organism: Aphrophora alni; assembly: GCA_963513935.1. Taxonomy (NCBI): domain Eukaryota; kingdom Metazoa; phylum Arthropoda; class Insecta; order Hemiptera; family Aphrophoridae; genus Aphrophora; species Aphrophora alni. The sequence continues at coordinate 114,754,682 of OY740766.1, read as the reverse complement.
AAGATAGTATTCATTCAACACTCAATATGTTTCAACGTTGGTTACCATCATCGTGGATTGGCTGTTCAGATGAAATCTAGTCATTGCTATTTTTGTTATATCCCTTTAAAATAAGTTCTCATCAAACATAATTTTTTTTATCTACAATTTTTATCATGAATTCACCGTTATTATATGGTATAACGCCTCGGGTTATTCTTGCCTAAGTAAGTCCTGAATGTCCATGCTTCATGTTATTGTTGGTCCACCGAATGTGCTCATAACCGATCATGATTTGATGTCCTACATCAAGATGGGAAATTCCTCTTATAAGGGTCGCCACGTATCTTGACGGATGAATCGGTGCTACTACTAATTCTGAAAAACATGACTGCTCCGACGCCGCGCCGAGCTGTTTACAGAATTTATAAAAAATCTCACGTTAATGTTAAAAAACTAGCTTTTGATTCGCATTTTACTGTCAGTTGTGGGTTGATTGAGAGCAAGAGGGATGATTTGTGACTAGCCGATTGTACGATTGCAAGGTTTTATAAAAGTTAAACATTATGTAAGAAAAAACAACAACTTAGAATCCCATTAGCTATATATTTATCTGAGTTGCATGTTATAAAAGTGTCACTGCCCGAAAGCTATTATGGTTTTTAAGTACAATTTTAAAATATAAATGAACACAGCGCGAGTTCATTAGTTTACTTCTAGGAAAACCAATGTTTACAGAAAAGTACCCGCAATCCTCTCCGTGCCATACGCAGCACTTTCCCAACCATCAATGAAGCTCTGTGGCGATTATACCTATATGTTGAGATGTCTGTTCAGGAAACAATGATCTTGTTAATAGACAAATCACCGCTAAAATCTCCTAATTAGTAATCTTCCTCCATCCTCTCACCAGTGCCTTAACCTATCTACAATCTAACCTCGATTTCCTCCTACTTTGATGATCATTAAGAGCTAATGCCATAAATAGTTTCCTGTAACCACTGGTATAATCATGATGCTCATAAACAAAAGCTACTCAACTCGTCTGCTTTCTAGTCCTCTTCCACATAACAACACTGTTTTCCTTCCTGCTAAATGTTGAGTATTCGTGTGCACTCTTTAACAATCAAACATGTAATCGACCATATTAGAGGAAGAAACAATAAGCACCTTGCTCTGAATCTACTGAGAAACTTAAAACAATTTTGCAACACAACCTAACCCAATATGAGCACTTATATTCATATCTATACTACCGAATTGTACTCTGTTGTGACGTAAGCCATTCTATTAATTTTAAATGCTTTATTTTATAAAAAATTATTTAAATATCCGAGTTTTTTAGATTGCAAGACACGTTAAGAAAGTCAAGTATGTACACGCAATAAAACTTTAAACCATTACTAAGTGGTTGATTCTGTTTCTGCTGCATTAATTCATCAATGTATTTATACACTTAATGTTATGTCATTCAATTTATTTCGTACATTATTACTCAATATTTCTATAAATACGAAATAAAACTGTCCTTGCATTGAAATTTAATATCCGTGCAATATTCTTCCTCATCGAATTTCTGTCACATCGATGAACGTACGCTGACCTGCAATGTATTCTTGAAGTGACGTAATGTTGGCAATCCTGTGCTGATCTGGCCACAGCCGTTCATTAACACGAGGTCTAATTCATAAACAAGTACGATCTGGTGACAATGACGCAGGGATATTCACTGGTATGACGCAATAATTGCAACGAAATAAGTCAACTGAATTCTATACGTTATTATTGATTACTTCCTAATATGAAAGAAATTTAGCAGTTTTGTTTAACATTATTGAGTAGCCGTTGTTATACATTTTTAAAACCATAGAACTATCAGAATCAATATTTTATAATATTCGTTTAATATTTAAAAAATACAATCGCCATCTTGAAGTTTTTTATTGGATTATTTTTAAAAACTACTACCTGTATTATTTATTATTGCTGCTAACAGAGAATTTAGTTTAAGAATTTTGTATGTAAATTACAAAACTTTCAAATTTTCTACACTTTGCTTTGTTTCAAGCTGTAGATGAACTTTTTGAAAGAGTTCTTTGACCTTTCATGTTACTATTATACCTAAAGATTAGAAAATTAACAAAATTTCAATCAGGTGCTATTGTCTATTTAAGAATTTCAACCTAAATTTACAGGAAACACTTTTAGCGCTCGGTTTATATATGTATGTTTACATATCCGCTTGTTCAATTTGCAACAATCTTAGGAATACACATGACTTTCTTCCAATCTTCATGAAATTAGTAACATATATATAGTGCGTAGTTGTCATGAAGTTCCAAAATAAAAATTAATTAGATACGTGGAAATAAAGTTAGATTTTCGTGTAAATTTGTATATTTATGCACAACCTCTAAAGAAATTCAATCCATTTACGTTCAAATTAATTGGAACTTATTTGCATGATAATGATCTGCTTTCAGACCCTTTTAAAATGCTAAGGTATGATAATCTTCACCGATCCTCTAATAAGACACAATTCATAGCCAGGCAGACACCATTGCGTATATCCAATGTTGACTTTGAGTGAATTTATCTTTAGTTTAAAAGCTCCATTGAGGAAGGATTATATATACTTTCCAGACCCTGCGGATAATTCAGAAATAATCTTAGGATATTTCATGTTTTAGGGATATATGTTACTAAACAATTTGTACAGCACAATTAACAATTATACAAGAAAGTCAAAGTAAAGTCGAAGACCTATTATTTAAAATGAATTTTCTTTCTCACATACTTGGTATAGAGAAAGTTATGTGATGGGTTAAAATTGCAAAATTGGAAATAAAAAATGTTAGGTTCACGAAAAATTAAATATATATATATATGAACCTTGTCTCCATTAACCAATTAAGTAATTAATTAAACCAGCAATTATGACACAAGCTAAACAAGTTTAAGCCCTTATTTAATATTTTATATACTGTACATATTTTTTCAAAGACGACGTCCATTTTTCATTTTCACTATTTGATTGACAAATACCGAACTGATATTTTTGGTGACTTTAGTTTTGGTTCGTTTTTATTTAGTTTTTTGATTGGATGGACAATTTACGCACTGTTTATTTATTTTTCATCTATTACATTTGAAAAATGAAGAACATTTATATATCCTGAATAGGTAAGTAATATTGTGAAATTACTTCTAAGAAAACCCTAAAACTACGTTTTAATGCAACTACAATATTTCTAATGTATTTAAAAAAAAGGATTTTTGCGTTTATTTTAAATCAAACACCAATAATATACGAGTATACCTTTTGTTCCAGCCTACACCTGTTAGGTGTTCTTGGTTAGGAGATTAGGTTTTTGATTATACATTTGATTAGGTTTTTCATAATAGCACTTCATACGACCGCAACAAAATATTGAATTCAACAAGATGACTAAGCCATCACTTTTAGTTGTTATACTTACACAAATTATATGAAAGCACTTTTGGTTTAGCGACACAAGGTTTGTGTACATGGACATAAAATCAAAACTTTTTAAAGTTTCATGTTACTATGTATATGAACACGTAATTTCAGGATATTAAAATTTTATTAAAAATTGCCTACACAATATTTCTTAGAAATTTCTAATTCTTGGATCCCTAAACCGTGGATTGAAATTAGTTTGAGTTGGTAAAGCCATAATTGGATTACAGATAATATAAACCGTCATGTTTGAGGTATATTTAAAATAGCAAAATTTGGTAAAATTGATCTATAAACATCGATTTATATTGAAATGAAAGATAAAACAAATAGTTTAAAATATATTTAAAATATTTAAAAAATCGAGGAAATTTTCCCCAATACATTTTGTTCGGATCCTTAATGGCTTAATTTTAGCAAAATAGGTAGCAAAAGAGTAAAATTTTGGAGGTCATAAAGGAATGTTTATTAATTCTAACAAACATTCCCAAAGTTAGAGCCATTTGGAACTTTAAGGATGTTTTAGTAAATTTAAAATCAATTGTTTCTTAAAGATTATAGATGTTTGATATTATCCTACAACCTACGAAAGTAAAATCATCTTGCTTTTAATTAAATGAGCAACATATCGGGATTTGATTATTAATTTAACCATTTTCACGGGGATCAAATATTTGAAATACACGTCATTTTAAAAGAATTTCGTATACAATTAAAATATTTTCTAGACACAATAAACAAATATTATGGAAGTAAGTACAAAATTGAACTCGATAATTAAATTCGTTTCATACAAATATTCTTTGAAAATTTTTTTTTATATTTAGATCACTGAACTGCATCGATATGTACAAAAAAATAGATAATAATTAAACAAAGATTTTGATCCGCCCATTTAAAGTAAAAATGCACATTTTCTATAAGTATTTTACCATAATTTTATTTCTAACAAAAGGTTTTTCTTATAACTCCAATTGTGTCTTAAGGCATGTTGTTTATATTCTTAAAGGTCAAAACAATAGCGGTGTGTGCCGCCTAAAAAAAACACAATATATGAATTATAAATCGTAGAGTACTCACGGAATGCTTCCTTAAATGAAATATCTTCAAAACTCTGGGTAAAGTTTGAATGAACCAGAACAACAACAAAATATTAAAAGTTAAACTCTGATTTTTCACTTTACTTTTAATGATTATGTCATTTTATTTTTTCACATATACGTAGTATAAAGAAAATATTGTGACAGGAAATATAATCAACTTAGAGATTTTTCAGGTCTGCTTGTTTTTAAGATTACTGACTTAAAAAACTGTTATTTTATGTTGATGTTAGTCATCTGTCTGTGCTCAGAGCCTCTAAAGCTTTATAGACTTGGACATGTTTGGTCATATTTTACATATGGGCATATTTTTGCCATTTTTTCTTCTATGTCTTGGAAATCTTAAATGCAAGGGTCTTCAACATAAAAACCTCGAAAATATAATTTTCTCTAAATTTCCTATAATGAGTGTCAGGATGAAGAATGTCAGCTCCTCGAAATCGTCCATTTATTTCCCTAGATTTTGAGACCCGTTGGATATGCAGTTTATCTTATGAAACTTCAACATATTGCATGCATAGGGAAATTAAAAGTTGTTGATACAAATATATTTTGATTATAAAAAGTAGGCAAAAAAATTGGTATTTTCTTTGTTGTTTAGCATATAATGTTGATTTTTTTTGAAGAAAATATGTTGTAGAACAAATAATTTGTACAAAATTGTTAACTCGCTAGTGTACTTAAAAAATTAACAAAGTAATCGCATTGTTAAAGTAAAAGTTAGAGACGACATGGTAGGCCTACACGAACTTAATATCGTACTTAATATGAATAGTGGATGAACAACAGGATCTTTGAATTGCACTGGTGATTTAACAATAATAGGTCATATAAAAAACGTCGTAACTGATTTTTGTGTTTTTTTTACGCAAAATTTCATGTTCTGCAAAAGAGAGTACTACTTATTTCTTATAAAATTAAACCACATTTGTTAAGATATATTTAAAAAAAAAAAAAAAAAAATAGTTTCCCTTATTTTGTATAATAAAGATATATTTTCATAGACAATTATTCATTTCAAGAAGCTGAAATCAGTAGAATTTTATAAAGTAACCAATCACAAGTTACTAAAAAGACAAAGAAAATGTTCATTTGGTGAGTCTCAAAACCATTTCTAGCGGTATTTTTGGGAGTGAACCGCTCGTCTAAATGGACACGGTTTAAGAAGGGTCGAAACTCCTCAACAAATAGGTAAAATGATATTTCGTTAAAATATTGGTGAAATGCGAAGGCTTATTTTTAAATTATAGCTATTTTTGTTAGGATTTAATCATGTTTATTTATTAACAAATTTTTATAATCGCTGTTGAAAAATGAAAGGGAAAATTTAATTATATAGCATCCACAATCAACTTTTTCTAACGAGTATTTGTGACCGGAAATTTCTTGCTAATTCTTTGAACATACTGAAAAATATGAATTGAAACTGACTTTGACCGATAGACTTCCACGGTCACAAACATCATTATGATCTTGTTCTTCGGGGTTCGACTGTGTCAATATTGTCTGCACGTTGAGTACAGCCGACGTTTCGGGCACTTTACAGATGTCCATTCTCAAGGCTAAACAAATGTCTTGAGGCAAAAGGTCTTGACATTTGAGCCTTCAGAATGGACATCTGTAAAGTGCCCGAAACGTCGGCTGTACTCAACATGCAGATAATATTGACACGGTCGAACCCCGAAGAACAAGATCATAATGAAACTGACCTAGATTGATTTTAGGTTTGTTTGATCGCAACTCATTAGAGCGTCTATGAAAGACAGACTTAGTGAGTAACCTCAGTTAGCTAACATGGTATTATTGATTTATTTATGCATTAATAATATGTTTGACTTTCAGATATATGATTAAATCTCTGACCAAATAACTTTTTAGCGTTCCTAAAGTGAAATAGTACATTTTTGAAAACATAACTCAAAGATTAAATGACTGCCGAGTGTTTAAGCGTGTAGTTTCTGATTTATTGTTTTATTAATATACTTTCTGAATACAATTTATTGTAATAACTTTTTATTTGTGTGTGTTCAATAAATAAGTTTGTTATGTATTAAGAACTCATAATGACAGTTTTTTTGGCTATTTAGTTGAGGTTAGGCAGCCTGCTTGTCATGACCACAAAAGTGTAAAGTTGTTTGTCATAGTTGTGTGAAGTCATAGTGCGTTCCACATTTATTTGGCAGTATAGCTTGAAGCTGAGTTATGAAGCGCCTAAAACATTTCCGAAATTTTAAATTTAAATTGTAGACATTTTTATTACGTATAAATTAGATGAACGTTGAGATATTAATTACATATTTCAACATTTCAGGCTTTTTATAGTATTAAAATTATTGCTATCTTCTAACATAATAAAATTTCCAACGTGAATTGTTTTATTGAAAATTGCATAATCATCATCACCTCTGAATAAATATCTCCAACAACGAAGTCATAGCTGGCTGATACCCACTACAAATATGGGTCTATATTTTTGTGGGAAATTAAAACAAATAATTTCTAAACCCCCAACAGCACCCATAATGACCATGTTTAAATATTTAATTAATAAGTTGTACCTATAACAAATAATTTGTGTTGCAGGTTCGGTTGAAATTTTTGTTTAAAACAGTTCATAAACAAACAAAAAAAGTTATTATTTAAGTACAATACACACATGAAAGCATAATCCTTGAGTGGAAAATATTGCATTATTTATGCTTATCCTCATTGCGCTCGAAATAAACAAATAAATATACAAAACATGTACCTACGTATTCTGAAAGGGAAAAAAAATCAAACAAATACGTTATCAATCAAATGAAACGTCTACTCTATCTCAAAATAGATCTTGAATCTGCGGGTTGACACAACGTTTTCATTATGGTTAGTACTATCGAAACTCTTAATATACGCAGTTCCCTGCCAACTAAACGTGAAACATATTATAGAAAAGAAACTCAAACCTCCTTCTTCAAAGTTTTTATTGATCCTCTTGTAAATTACTTAAGGCGAAACTTTACAATGGCTTATTAATTGTTTTTTTTTTTTTAAATAGGCTGCTCTATTCTTTGTACCATGAGACATATTGAGCACATAGTACTGCTACAAACGTCTATTGTCTTGTAGTAATATGTCAGAGGAATCTAACGGACGTAGGATATCTTGGAGGTAACTGGATAAGTATAGATATTAGGCTAGAGACTAAGTAAGACTTTGATCTGGCGTTACACTATAAAATAGTTACATGAGATATGATTGAACTTAAAACGGTATCAGAGACTTATTCAAACCACAATAAAAGAATAATTTATATTTAAAAAAAATATTTTGCTATAAATAAAGGAAATATTAGCTAAAACATTTTAACAATATATTTATATAGAGTGATTTTAAGTATGGAAACGGCTTCAACTGAGAGGTACTTGGAGGTAGACACAAATGCAGAGGATCTACATAGTTTACAAAATTATACTTTTTGTACGTATAAACTTTTTCCGCCATCTTGGATCCGCCATATTTAATCAAACTTTATATTTTAAATAAAATTAATGGCCATGTGATGCATGATTTTCATGTAAAATTTGAAAAGAGAAACGTTGTTGAAAGTAGTTTTTCAATAAATGCCTTCGTTTTTGAGTTATAAGCATTCAAAGTTGCGATGACGGAAAAATCGGGGTAAAAGTTAGCAAAAAAACGGGGTAAAATTCGCAGTCGAAACTTTTCTATTATATTTTTCTTATATAATACATCCAATAACAAACTTTAATAAGTCTAATGATGATAATAATAAATAATAACCAATAATTAACAAGACAACTACAAAGACACTAAAACTGATATTATCCCCTTTAAATATTAAAAATTTTTTTTTTTTAATTTAAATAAATGTTTTAGATCATACATTACTAATACATTAAATTTTGAAAGGTTACCATTCTACAATAAATGTTATAAGTCCTTCCTCTCTACAGATTAACAATGCGCTAACCTCAAGGGGGTTGCGTACCTCCTATCTCGCCAATGTTAATTTAGGCAACTTTGGTGTTCCTTTTCTCTGGAACCATTACACCTAGAGAGTTGTAATTTTTGTGGTATGCAGTAACAAGCCTCATGTGCCCAATGAGTTTTTATCACAAAAAACTATTTTAACAGTAAAAAAAAAAAAAAAAATTCTCAAAAACACCAAAAACTTCATGTTTTTACCAATTATTTAAATTTTTTTATGTACTAGATCCTTGAACAATTATAGTAAAAATTTTAAAAAACTCAGTAGGCTGCTAGTGTCTTACTAGACAGCAGGTAAGAATTTCAGAGTCCTAGCTTGAATACTTTCTGAGAAAAAGTACATTATGTTTTAAAAAAGTCAACTTTCGGAAAACGAGGATTTTGTTAGAAGCTAACTTGTTTTAGTAAAGTCCGGCTCCATAAGAAGGTCCAGCCTCACTGTATTTGGTTTCCAGTTCTTCATCAAGCTTCCTTTTGATGGTTTTTGTCTTCTGGTTGGCTTTCTTAAATAACTCTTGAGCTTCACGGTCACTTTTGTGAATACGGTGAATGTCTAACGCCTTCATCGTCTTAGTGCAAAATGCTCCCGGAATTAACCCAACGTCTTCAGTATGTTGCACTTTTCAATTTTTTCATAATTGAAAGTGGATACAGCTTCATGTACACCTAGTGTTAAGGTGGCCAACTGTACAAAATTGTTTTTAGTATGACTTCATATTACGTTATTAACCGACTCATTCTGATTTTGTGTCTGGCCGTGCAAACATCTTGTCAAATGGTCTCTTTGAGAAAGATCTCGGAAAATAGGTTTTATTTTTTCCATCACAACTTCAGAGAGGTGGAAGTGCTTAGAATGATCATAAGGAATGGATGTGGCTACAGCTTTTTTTGTATTTGCACCAACTTTCTATCCCACTGCTGCGCGCGTCACACCAAAAATTGGCGAAATTCATTGTTGAAAGGCATGTTTCCAAGGCAATTTATAATATGATCAACTCATTGAAATGGCATGTATTATACATCATTTTAACCGGGAAAAACATAGAATAATAATAAAAATAAAACAAAATTTTATATTTTTTTAAAATTTTTGAGGTAATATCCCCCTCAAGTAATATCCGTATATCAAAGTAGGCCTAGTCTAAATCAGCTGTTAGTTTACATCACCTGTTTGCATTACGTTACAACAATGTCATATATTAACTACTAATTTCGCTTGAAAAATTAAGTTGTAGTGGTTCAAAATTGTTTCCTGGTTCGTTTTTGGATGTATTCTGCAGGAAAAACACAATCGAAAAGTTTCGAAGGATCATTTTACCCCGTTTTATTACTAACTCTATTTTTTCGTCATTGCAACTTTGAATGCTTATAACTTATAAAAGAAGGTATTTATCGATAAACGGTTTTCAATATCGTTTTTCTTGTAAAATTTTTAATGAAAATTATGTATCACATATCCATCTTCCTATTTAAAATATAAGTTTGATTTAATATGGCGAATCCAAGATGGCGAACAGATATTTAGAACCTACAAGTATCTCTCAGTTGTGCATTATAAAACAGTTTCCATAGTTAAAAATCACTCTGTTTATTATTGTTAATAATCTACCAATTATTTCGATCGTTATTTTTAAAATATATCCCTGGATATTTAAAAGCTTAAGCCACAAATGAAGTCCAAATTTGATTTTTTTAGTAGTTGTCAATAATGAATAAATTAATGTAGTTATGTGTGTTAACGTGTTGATGAGGTGATACTGTGTATTTAAGAATGTCTATACAATATATTTTTAAGGAGTTTTTATTGAAGTTTAGAAAAGCTTTTACATAACAAATAATGGTTGACTGACGTATTCTTGACCTATGAACTCATAAATATTCAAAATTAATCAGACTTAATTATCAATGTTCAGACATATTATTGTTTGGAGATTTATTTTCGGAAATGATTCTACGTTTTCTTATCTCAAAATGAATAATTTTATGCTCCGTTCAGAAATTAATATTTAGGTTAATGACAACTTTAGATTCAGGCGAAGGCTCTGTAGGACAAACTGGTTAACTCGTCTGTAAAACCTATATTAATTACAATGTAAATTATCATTGGATTTATCAAATGATAGTGATTTTCAAATTTAAAATAAATCTGCTTAATAACCTACTGTGACTAACGGGAGTAGGTCTGTCCAGAAAATTATTTTGTACTTTTGTGAAGAACAAAAATGTTAATATTTGTAAATGTTTATCGATTTGTTTTTGAACAAAAAATGCATGCCGTAATATTATGTCCATCTTTTTAAACTTTAAGTCGAAATTTGTAGAATATCCATTTAATTCTTATATCCAAAAATGCCTGAATTAAGATTAACTAATCCGATTTTTATTTTGGTTTTTAAATCCTTCTTTTAGAAAATAGAAAGACTCTTCAAAATTTTACATTTTGACAGAGGTGACATTCTGTAAAACCTACTACACCCTCCATAAGAAATTTACGGAGAAAATTGTTCATATCCTCTATATTGAAAGTACTAGTTATTGCTTTGATTTTTGAGACACTGAACAAAACAATTCACGATTAATTCATTTCTTCAAAAAATTATAACCCCACTATTAATTATTCTTGAATTACTTACATTTTCGACTTCCAAAATAGTTACAATTGTTAAATACTGTTGTTTGAAATATTATTTTAAGCTTCGTCGTTCCATTTCTAATATTTAGAAGGTAATTTGGATTTGAATTTTAACTTTCACCTCAATAATTTCGTTTACAAATGAAGCTGGAGCACAGCCAACTTTGTAAAATGCAGGCACAGGCAACACATACTTTATGAAAATAAAATAAATTCATTAACAAACTTTCCCTTTTTAGAAGTAGCTATTGGAGTGATCTTAAAGCTGGGACTAAGATTCCTGATTCCCTGACAGTATTTAAGGATCCGTTTGTTTTCATCTGAATACAGTATTGTAAGTGTGTGAATTTGTGCGAATGAGCGAGAGCGAGATTATGTATTATAGATGGTAACGTTAGATTTTTAAAACTTTTTATGCATAGGTGTATTTTTTCAACATGTTGGGGGATAATTAGCTTGGTCTAGTACGGTTTAGGGCAACTGTTCTTGTTGTGATGCTTACTATATAATATAAACATTTTTTTGCTCGTTTTTAGACATTGACCTTGAAATTTTGTTATTGCATTTAAACTTATATTATTAGTTTGAAAAACTCCTCGTTGCTGTCAATCAAATGTTAGTAAGTATCAGAAATGAAAATATAACTAAAATTCCATTTTTACTGTTTATTGTTTGTTTTCAGGAATCTTCTTTCTGTTCGTGGGGGGAAAACAAGAAGTTTAATCAAAAATTTGAAAACAATATATTACTTTTTTTTGCCAAGAAAGGGAGCCCCTTCAAACTACAAATATGGTCTTCTTTTCCTTCTTATGGTCCTTCTATCACAATTTCTTTTTTATCCATAAATACCCATTACGAAAGTACTTACACCAACAACAAAATGACCACTCATCTACAAAAAGACAGAAGTAAATATACGCAACAATTTCGTAATTTCTTTTTTTTATGTTTCTCAACCGATGTTGATAGCATTCAGTATCCTCTACTCAAATTGGTCTGCTTACGTAAGCAAAACGGAAGTGAAACGACCTCAAAATGTACCAATGGATAAATTGTTAGGCGTGCGAATCCTGATTTGTATGAACAATATGGAGGGCAAAACTATTGACAAGTAGGCAGGCATGAAACGTTTGACGCATCATTTCTGCTCCCGCCAACACAGCTTTCTCGACCATCGCCTGATCGTGGGATCGCATTACTTCTCTACTAAGCACTTTGTCTTGCTTTCTATTATAAAAGTGTTACAATAAACTTTTCAACCGTAGGTTGCTTAAAATTGCAAACAAAAACAATGCATTGATCCAAGAGTTATTTATTTAATCAATAAAAATAAATATTTTATTCAATTGAGCTTAACTTCCTCGTGTTTTTGTTTATAGTTGCAGCTGCTTTATAAGTATTTTTTACATGGGCTAAACATTTACTTTTCACTTTTCAAAGATGAAAAACACATGTAATTTAGTATTTTTGATAGAATTTCTTTTCAGACTGCAAAAACATTATTTTAATATAATAAAATTCAATGTGAGTGCATTATCCTAAACTACTTGAATTTTAGCACAATAATTGTTTGAAACTTGAGATGCGCAAAACAGTTTTATGTATAAAACTCCTTTATTAATAAAATGTACAGAAACATTGCACTAATTTTCTTACTTAAAAATCCATTGGCCAAAGTATTAAAAACAAAAGTATCCGTCGCTTTATCTCCATAAATACCGGTTTAATGGTTAAACTCAGAAAGTAAAAAAGTGCATCAAGAACGCGGTTTTAAAAGATTTTATAACATCAAATTTTAAGGATATTTTTTATGGTTTATGACCCAAAACTTACTAAATCTCGTATAAAGTAATTTATTTTCTGCAAGTAAACTGAGTACTGTAATTAATAAAAATCTAAGTAATCGGAAATTTTATGTTATGATCTTGTAACAGATACTGAAAAATGTCCAGTTGTTTATCAAATTAAAAACACACACATACACACACACATATATATATATACACACATATATATATATGCCCACATGTTTAAAATCGATCTATTATTTCTTCGAGCTGTATTGTAGACAGATGAGATGCAGAAAAATATAGTTTCAAAACTTGTTTGTAACACTTGATCAAAAACTAGATATTTCTGACATAGGTACTATTGTTTGTGTTTAAAATTCAAAGCCAATTGATTGTGATTCTAGAATTAAGAAAACGCCAATACAAATAAATTCATATTTACAATTTTCTGTATATTTCGAAAACATCAACACCGAAAATATTAAACTCCTGGTTAACAACAAAACATATTAATTCCTTATATATCCCTTAAAATTGTAAGGGAATTTTTAAATCTCTTAATTTAAGCAAATGTGTTAAAGGAAAATTACCCATGGAAAAAAAAAAGTTGAAGCAGAAGTTAATTCCACGGAAAGTGCAAAATTAAAAAATAAACTGTAAAAATATAACCGAGGCCACAGATTGTCTTAAGCACAGATAATAAACTTTTTTTTTTTTATGTGCTTTAAGTATATGCTAAACAAGTTAGAAACATTAGCATAGTCGAAACAAATTCACAAAATGGTTGTACTACAACAGAGCTTAGTAATTTTGGTGGTAAACACATTGAAGTTTTAGCCATAATATAATAAAACGTAAATGTTACAAAATCGGCTTAGTTGTTTAATCTAATTAATGTACTGTAGTTTTTTATAAATTAATTTATGATCGACTTTTAGTTTCTTTTCAAATGGAAAAAAAAGTTTCTTTTTTATCGAAAAACAAAAAACTTTTAAATTTTTTCTGAAGGTCAAAATATAACCGAATTACCGACAAACAACAATAAAATATTGAAATTAGTATTAAAACAACAGTTATCATTTTGAACCTGTTAAGCGAAACATTTTCAATTCTGGGTATTGGCTTATAATATTATTATTATCAATTATCATAATACCATGATATTTTGTTTTAGGCTAATTTTAGTTGTTTTAGACAATTACAAAAAGATCATATTGTTTTTTGTTTTTTAAAAATTGTTTGTTTTTCTAAATAAGGTGTCATTAATATCTTTTAATGTAATGGCCTTCGAAATATTCGACATTAAACATTTTAAGACTCCGACATTTTAAAATATACAAAATAAAGTCTTGTTTTCTGGTAAAAGGTTACAAAACAATGCGTATACTCAATATCTTATCTACTACCAAAGATGTTTTTTTTTGTGTAAAAATACAAAATGGCCGTTAGACAAAAAATGAAGTTTTTTCTGACCCACGTTTATATAACTTTTAATCTTATTTATAACTCTAAAATCAACGTCAGAAATTTGTCGGTGTGTTATTTATTAACACTTTTTATATAATTACAATTTAAAATATTTATAAATTAATTCGTGTCAGTGATTATATGTAATCAAAGAAAAAACAATAAACGTCCCTGAATAATGGAAATAAATAATAAACTACATAAAGCAGAACTACCTTTAGTTTAGGTTTAGCTCACACTACAAGTAGACGCGTAATTTTAAAACTCAGTGAACCTCAAAACGAATATTTATATGAAAAATTCATCGTAGATTTTTGACACTTCTCTATACTACGTAAATGTAGGGAAGTAAGTAAAAAGAAGGAAATTTACGAAACAGAAATTAAATTTTGATTTACTTTATACAAAATTATTGATCTCGCTGGTTAACTAAGTGGTATTCAACGCTCTAAAATACAGACGAAAACAGATTTTCATAAACATTGGTACAATATTTGAAGAAATGTTGAACATTACAATTAATATTTTGTAGTTTAAAGATTATAGATTGAACATTGTGCAATTATAGATATTGTATGGTTGATGCAGTCAACGAATAGCAACCATAATAAACGATAAAAATTATTACAAAAAAAATCCTTTCATGTGAACTAATGTTAATTTATACAAAAACACATAAGGAATAGTTAATGAAATTTTTCATAAAAATCGCTTTAACAGTCCAAGCTGTAGAGGTGATGTAGGCCTACTAATTTAAAAAAATAATAATAATCGTAAAAAATTGACGGATCAGTTTTAGTACCAACCAATTTTTTATTTGAGTAAACAGCATAAACTACTATTCAAAATTGTTGTAGGAAACATTATCTCTGCACATTTCATGGCCTGGATATTGTTTAAAGGGAAATTGCATTATCTCATTTTCCAAAATATTAAACCAATAATATTATTCAAATATTTTTTTTACTTATATTTCAGTATATTTTTAATAATATTTCAGATACATAAGTTAATTACTTTAAGTAATAATATCTAATCAAAGTAAAAACAATTACCGTGAATTATGAAAATAAATATTAACTACAATAGACTGAACATCGAGTCCCAAAGTCCCACCCCCTATTATTTTTTTTATTACTGGAAATAAACAGATTTGCTTTGGGGAAAGTTTAGATAACCAAAGGAGGAGTTTTTTGAAGTATCAAAATTTTCAACCCTTATCCCCAATATGGGGTAGTTTGGGCGTAAGTCAAGAATTTTAAATAGCAACCCCTATTGAAAGATACCTCATTTTAAAGGTCTTTTAAAAATAAGAACAATGGCGCAAACTAGAGGTCTCTAAGTTCATCCTACCCAACATAGCGACCAATCGAATAATTTTAAGTTAATAATTACACCGGAAATGTTACGAAATGTACAACAAGCTTTTGAGTCCAGAATCTATTCCTGCCAAGAAGTAAATGGTAGCCATTTCGAGAACTTAATCTAAACTAAAAGAACAAGGTAAGGCTCTTACCATCATTTTACCAACATAGAGCAGTTTGTAATGTAATATAAACAACCGGAGTTTGTAGGTTAACATTCACAATTAATTCGATTGGTCGCTATGTTGGGTAGGATGAACTTAGAGACCTCTAGTTTGAGCCATTATTCTTATTTTTAAAAGATCTTTAAAATGAGGTATCACTCAATAGGGGTTGCTATTTGAAATTCTTGACTTACCCCATTTTGGGGGTTAGGGTTGAAAATTTTGATTCTTCAAAAAATTTCTCCTTTGGTTATCTAAACTTTCCCCAAAGCAAATCTGTCTATTTCCACAATAATAAAAATAATAATAGGGGGTGGGACTTTTGGGACACATAGTATAATGAGTAAACATTAAAAATTTAATTGTTCATCTCGTGCCAAAAGGGTGTTTTAATAGAATGCTACAAATTCTAGTTCGTATGGTTTTGTAAACTATTAAGAACAAAAACCGGTTAACTGACTGTAAAATGGAGGAGACTAACGAAGCAAGTAATGGGTTATGGGGGGGGGGGGGAGGAAGTGATAAGATGTTAGTCGCTAGCGCTACATTTACCCTAAGTTTTGTCCAATGTAACATCAGCTCAGAGAGCAACCCTCTTATACATTGCGTGAGAAGTTTGTATTGTTTAGTGTCTAGGGTAATAATCAACCTTTTGAAAAGGAGGTATAAATATTGAGAAATTGTAGAAGGAGTGTCCTTGAAATTTTTAAGATAGTAATCTTAATTATATGACACGATATTTCAATAGTCGTATCAAGATAATTAACGTGTTATCATGACGCAGAAAAGTTCGGTACAATTGAGTTACACTTGATTTGACCTTGAAATTGAGATTATGTGACCTTGAACTTGCAGTTTTTACTTTTCCTCCTCAACATTCTGTCTTCATTCATCCAACGGGGATAAAGCGAAAACGTTACACAAACTCATTTCTATATTTAATCCTGTGTCAGCTTAAATCGGATGTGGTTTTCGCGAAAAATTTCAATCAAACAGACCTTTTAAATGAAGTGTAATAAGTTGTTTTATACATTTTCAGTATTATAGTTATATCTCATTGCAGGTAAATTTAATTGTGATATAATCTTCTTCTTATATGTGCATAAGTAAAACAATGGTCATAAAGTGGTAAGGGATTGGTGACTACCATTTTGGTTGAGTTGACGTAATTCTTCAGCTGTTATTCAATGGATGTTATCAATACAAATACTCAACGTGTCTCATCCTTGAACCCCTCAAGAGGGAAGAACAACATTTTGTAACCTCTTAACAAAAGATAGACGAGTTAATTAAAAATATTTTCTGATAGTTTCAAGGATAACAATCAAATATTTTATGTTCCAAGACATTTCAGACATCTTATGTATTCTAAAAGATAGGTGTCCGAATGTTGTGTTTAGATTAAAGTTTCGAAGACTGTATATTGGGTTTCGAACATGAGGTTTACACAGATAAACATAAAACACGATACAGACCAAAATTAAATAATTGAAACTGCGTGTTTTCATTTTACATGATTCTAAAAGGAATTCGTTAAAAAGGTAGATTGAATGTATCTTAAAGCTTGTAAGACTGTGGGTTGAGTTCCGATCAGGAGGTCAACAAATTTACACACATAAACAAAAATGATAATATGAACTAAAATTAAATAACTAAAAGTGTGTGCTTTTCGTTCTAAAGAAACCCGGGAAAATGTAGTTGTCAAATTGTTTGAAGCCATGGAGAATATAGTTTGGGTTCTGGCTTGGAATTCAACAAGTTCACAAATATAAACAAAATGTTTAAAATAATAAAATTAAGTAATCGAATGTGTGTGTTTTCCGTTTTTCATAATTGTAAAATCAATCCATAAAAAAGATAAATGTCCGAATTTTATATGCATCTTAAAGCCCTGTGAAATTATATGTTGGGTTCCGATCAGGAGTTCAACAAACGAACACAAATTACAATATGGTCTAAAATTAATAATTAAAATGCGTTTTACTTTAATAACGTTTCTAACTTCCAAACCTTCTTCAATTGTGGTGTGTTTGGATCTTTAAAACATGCATTTTAGCAAAATTTGTTTGTAATCAGATGATTTAGAAAATTAAAGTTTTGTGTTTATTTTTTGGAGCTACTCCCAAATTTTAACTTATCTGAAAATAAATAAATGTTCGGAAATAAAATTAGAATAACTCATTTTTCAAAAATAAAATCGAAATCAGTTAAAACTTGTAGAATACAGATCACAGTAGGCCCTAATTCACATTAGACTTGAAGAGTAACAATTATGTCTATTTCGAACGCCCCTCCGTATTTATGTGGTAAATAATAATATTTCACTCATTTGTTATCAAAATAAAACCGTAATATATTCTATTTCCCTATCTTATAACACGGGACAATATATTTTGTAATAATAAAAAGTAATTGCACTATTTTTAACGTACAATAAATTATAATTTTGGTGAATAAAATCTTTTGAACACGTCATTGTAATTGGTAAATGACAATGAGTCTTAGCAGTTCCAATTATCGGATAGTGTTTACATATTTTACAGATACTGAAGGAATTATGGGTCATCATAATTCCATATTGTTTCAATTCGAAGAACTGACAAGAGTTTGTTAATCATGGGAACTGACAAGAAAGAAATAGAGAAAGGAAATAATACAAATATTGAACAGGCTTTATTTAGTCTCTCTAATATTTGAATTTATGTTTGATTTACAACTAATTTACTGCAAACATTTAATTTTAATGTTTAATTTACAAGTTATTTAGCTGTTTTCCCCTCCAATTTTAGCTGCAATTCCATTTTTTTCAGAACGGATTCAAGAATTTTTCTTATCAAAAATTGATTGTTGTTTTTCACTCTAGTAAACGTAGGCTAGTGTCTACAATGACTTAGACACGTTTTTTAGTAAGATTAATCAACATTTACGTTTAACCGATTGTTTTACAACTATACTAAAACTGATCTTTTTATAGAGATTCAATAAACAAATTCTCTCTTTCGTAGATTTTATTATTATTATTATATTTTGCTAAGTAAGCGAACTCTCCACTCTCGTTTAAAAACTTTGGCTTACAGTCTCGATTCATATATCATTCAACAAACATTAATAATAGGACCATCTCGATCTTCTCTTTGTAGAGCATGACCTTATTTTTATTCCAATGTGTGTCAGATTTAGAATTTAAACTCGGTCTACGGCTTTGGTTGCTAAATGATTTAAATGTCACCTCAAATTTGTCGTTTGCAACTATTTATGTATCATCACCTTATTTCAAGCTTTGCAATGTTTTGATATTAAACTTGCTATGCTAGTTCGGTTACTTCGGGATATGACCTAGGATGCTTTATTTATTGCGAAAATTTCCTGACGCTTGTACTTTGGTTGATATGTAATATACAAACATGAATGAGTTTGCTTGACTTGGTGTAACCATTCAAGCTTTGTTTTTCAGTTATATTGCCTATATTTAGTTAGTGTAAACGTACAGGTTATTATCACGCCTATAATCAGCATAAAGTAAATTTTTCAAAGGTATATACAATTTTTCCGTTTATATAAATACCAATAACGTGTACAAAATGTGTAGCACGCATGTTCAGAAAATCCTTTAATTTGAAACAAAACTTGAAAATAATAATAAATATCAACAATCTTAATTGTTCTACTTCATGTGGAGGGAAATGTCTTTATTGTAGCTCTATTAGTACAATAAAATAATTTGCCTGGTATGATTGCAATTAAAACTGTCGGTTTCAAGAAACTTAACTACATTATAATTAGTTTTCCGAAGAAGTACAATCTATTAATATGATTTGCATGGGGCAATGTATATACTAAGAAGTATATCTGCACTCAAGTTAAACATTCAATTGAACAGCGTGATTAAAAACTAAAGTTATCTCAAAGTCAATTATATTCATTGTGGCCTGACCAACGTTCCTGGAATCTACGAAATATTTCATTGGTCGTAACGTTCATAGTCCAATCAAAATATTCTCGGAAGTGATGCTCTGCTCACTAATTGACGTCATTTGAAATTTTTATTGATAAGTCAATCTATCACGACGTCATAGAACAGATGTGTTCATCTAATAATGTACATCTTAAATAACGAGTGGTAAAAGAGTTTTGAGATTTTAATTTTGACCAATGTACCCCAAAACCAGTTGTAAAATCTGTTCAGCGTCACAGAAATCACGGGGGGGGGAATGAGTTTCGTAAAAAAATCTAAAATATATCAAAATATATATATATCACCACTTTACCAAAATTATTTAGTCAATGTTACATTTTAAAAAAGTTAATAAAATTAAACAATTAAAAATTCCCATTTAAATGATAATTTCTATGCAAAATGAAGATATGCAGTATTACGTTTTCACTATAGAAAAACTAAAAATTTAAAACCAGATTCGAAATGCACCATTACAAACTACAATATTGGATGAAGAGGTTAGTGAAAATCGCAAGCTACACAGCATTCGGACACCTGTCTTGTTTTTAAGGATTTCTTTTGGAATGATTTAAAACGAAAAAACACAAGAGTTTAAATTAATTACTTTTGGCTTATACTATGATTTTGTGTAAACATGTCTCTATTTAGGAACCGCACCTTCTGTCTCCAAAAGCTTTAAGCTGCACAAACATTCGAAAGCCTATCGTTTTTCTTTAAGAACAAGACAAAGTTTCAATTATTTAGTTTGCGTTATGGTTTTGTATAATTGTGTACACTTGTTGATCACCAGGTCGAAACCTAACATACAGTCCCCAAGGCTTCAAGCTACATACAACATTCGGAGACCTATCTTTTTACGGATTTCATTTATAATGATTTAAAGTGATAAAAATGTACTTTCAATTATATAATTTCAGTCTATCTTATAGTATTTGTTTGTGTGTGTAAAATTGTTGAACTCCTGGTCGGAACACAACATACAGTCTCCAAGGCTTCAAACTATCTACAATATTTTCTACAATCTAATCGGACAATATTTGCTACAATTGAGTCTCAATGGTATAAAAATTAATATATTCATCGCCATCTTAAAATTCCCAAAAGTAGCCAATTCGATAATTATCGACGAAAACCTTAAACATTATCCATGGAGCTGTTAAAGGCATAATTTTGAAATTGGGTTGTAACGATTTGGTTGAAATTTTGAATTTATGTGAAGAATAATGGTCGAACCAAAGTGCCAAATTGCAATTCACTATAAATGAGCAACACTTGTGGAAACTTCAATTAGCAAATGAAATAAATCACAATTTTCTAAAATGAACACTTCATTTCTACTTACAGTACAAGGCGACACAACTTTTTAAAGACCTACTCATCACCTTCAGTTGTTACATCCACATAGATCCTCCTGATTGTCATAGTTCCATACCAGGAAAGTTTGTGTGCATGTAGCTACTAAATATGGATGACTTAGTCATTGAAACGTCATCTTGTACTGTCCCAAAAAGTGTTTATTGTGGAAAATTGTGTTTCTTTCATTATATCTCAAGTTTTAAATAAATGAAATTTACGATACAAAAACCTACAATAAATTTTGATCGGCGTCATTTAACTCAATATAGCTCCACGGAGTTCATGACACAAGTTTAACCACTGTGAAGATTAATGGAGCGAGCTATTGTACAAAATCTGAAATAAAAAAACATTACAGTTCAGGAATGACCGGCGAAATATGACATTGAACAAGTCATTAAAAATTACTAAAATATCAACCACAAAAATACAAGCTTAGGTTTTATTAAAATATATAAGAAGTATAACCTCTCTTCCATAAGAAATATTGATTAAGAACACTGTAATAAACAAAGTTTTACGTTTGAAAAACATTTTTGGTGAGATGATGAGATGATGACGAATATTATTTTTTAATGTATTTTGTATTGGGTGGGGTTTTTTTTTTTTTTTTTTTTTACAATTGAAACTGAACTTAATCCTTCTATCAATATGTCTATAAAATGAAAGCGTTTGTTGGCTGCACATCCTACGACACACTCCAATATACAAAATCACCGGGTGGGTTTGTGAAAAAAAAATTAGTTCAATGTTTTTTCGTAGTTTATTTCATACGGATTTATTTTTATAATGGTTTGGAACGAAATACCTAAATGACGTAATATTTTTTTCATTGTCTTATACGTGTATAGTGTTACTAATACGTTTGCGGCCTCGGTTCCTATCTGATGTGATGACAAACAAATTCGTCACTTCTCTTTTTTCTTATGACCTTCAACGTGGAATTTTACCTCAATTTAATTATTTTTGTTGGCACTGTCGATGTTCATTGTATATTCATATATTCAGGCACCTGCATTTCTTCACATTTTACCAAAACATTTTATGTACTGATTTCAAGTAGGCCTACGCTCGGATATCGTCCACGATTTTTCTAATGATCCAACAAATTATATTAGTTACTTTTTTTTTAACTGTTTAATTTGGGAGTTATTATTAAAAAAATTTAAAAAACCCATCAAATTGTTATAAAAGACGTAATAAATCGATTGTACCGATTTTACATTTCGATAAAAATTTTTTATGAAATATAATGATGAATGAGTTAAAAAAGTTTGTAAAATCGCAAGTAAAATAAGAGGAATTACGATTAAGTAACAGTTGAAATTGAACAATAACCGTCGTCAGTAGAAACTCAAGTTAAATAAAAAAATAATTTACACAATTACTCTCAAGTTTGACCTTGCATTAGAGATACGTGTTAGGGTTAAATTAATTAATTGTAAAATAATTTTGTGTTATTTTTATAAAACCCATTGGCTAGTATTTGTATCGAGATGGCAGCAAAAATTTTGAAACCGCTGCATTAAAAACTGATTAATTTACATGACATAATTTTATTATATCTTCCAACGCTTTATACCTTCTCTCTGTATACGCTGTTAATAGATTCCTTATAAAGATCAATATCTTGTTTGTAGAACTTTTCCATCAACCCTCTGATTATAAATATATTTTACGTTTTACTTCTTTATGGGCGGAACCAAAATTATTACTCAATTTGATTATATCTCTATTCTTCCTGTAATACAACCGATTGGAGTGTTCAAAATTAAAAACAAAAATAATATCTCATTTAACTTTCACATTAAAAACATTTCAACTCCGAGAGAGAAAAAAAAATACATAACAATTATCGTTAAGTAAACATATACAATTTTCCGATATTGAGAATATTATATTTTAACATACTACTTGACAATTTCTTGAAACATACTTAAAAAAAGTCCAGGTATAAAATTTATGTATTCCACTACAATTTCTGTATTAGCAATTCTTTAATAATTTAAACAGTAAAACTGTTAGCTATTGTTAAAATTACATTAAACTATTATTTAAAATAAAATTAGTTAAAAACTGAGTTCATGGAACGTATTGCAGAACTATCGGGGCATTAACACTGACTGGCTAGAGAGCTCAACAGTTTATAGCAAACATCAATAGGACAAAGCTCTCTTCAGACTGGGGCATATTGGTGGCACTAACTTTATACTGTGTCGCCTTTACTTTATTAAGTATGATCGGAGCAGATTAAAGTCAAGAAGGAATAAATTCACTGCATATTTTACACAATCATTACAAATAGCAAAATCATTTTAAACTCAAATTTTAATTTGTAAAAATATATTGAAGATTTGTAGTTTAATGTTAAAACTTAATTATTTTTTCAGTCTGTTTTACTTTCTCACATTTAGTTAGTCAAACAAAAATATAGTGATGAGGAAAAAACTATTTCGTGTTGATTGCAAAAATATCCGTTGTAGACTTCACTAAAGCTAAAAAAGTTGTTCCAAAATGTCTGTTTGATTGCCCATAGGCTAATAATCTCTTAACCCGAAACGGTTGAACAGATCTGCGTGAGATTTATAAATCTGGGAGTTGTAATATATTTTAATAATATACAAGCTCATTAATAAATAAGACATTTAATTACAAAATTTGTTCAATAACTTAATTAAAAGATCTATTGTACCACAATTATCACTGTTTTTCTTATCTAATCGTTTTTAATGTCATCAATACTTGAGACAATCAAATACAAGTCTGCTATCAGATTTTTGTAAAAATGGCTTCCAACTTAGGTAATTTGTTCGTCTGGCTTTGCATTCCGTTAGATTGTTGATTGTCGTGCAAGATTGTGTGACATCTCAAGGCGCAGTATGGAGTAAATAAAAGTTTTGGTAGGTTTTCAAGTGACTGAAGTTTTAAAATAATTAATTGATTTTGAAAGGATTATTAGAATACATACAACTGAGAAAATTATAGCAACAAAATGAAAATGATGTATATACAACTGCATACAAACCAGTGATAGTTGTGTCAAAAATAGTTAGAGTTCAAATATCTATACACGTGTCTTCTGTGTAAGGTGTTTCCACTTTCCACTGTAAAATGATGAGGTTTCAAAATTCTTGTGATTTGTCTAAATTGTCACTTGGTTGGAGATAGATAGATTCTAAAACAACTGAGTTTTCAAATGAATATTTAATTGTTGAGCACTTTTATATTTGTTTCAAAAGAAACTTGGTGTCATCAGATCTATTCTGACAGTTATCAATTGAGTTTCAGTCGTACTCTTAGTGAAGTTAGGTAATCAAGGATATGTCATTAGGAATTTTGAAATATGTTGTTCTGATCATTCGCTTCTAATACGAACACCTGTTTTAACAGATTTTTCGTAGTATTTTACCCGCCCATAATACTTAGGTGATAAGTGGTTAAACGTTTATGAATTTCCCTCACTATAATAAAGTTGTTCAGAGACTGAGATCAACAATACTTCTTCTCGAGGAATTCCTAAATAGTAGAAGAAGTTTATTAGTGTTTAATGGTCTTATGTGTAATAATGTTCCTTAAAAAGAACTACTTTTTATATGAAGTAACTATTCATGAATAGGCCATCACACTTTATATGAATATTCATAAGATAACCAAGGGATGCAACTTTTGCTATTTAATTCTGAATAACTCGATATCTATACGTTGTACTAAACTGCATATTTTACCACCAAAATTTCTTACAATGTAAAGACAAATTTATTTTGAATCATCCTTGTGTGCACTTAATGAAATGATGAAGTGTCCATGATTTTAAATAATTTAGAATTACATTTCTATGAATTTTTAATAGAACCCTAATTACACACTCCGCTATTGATCTGTATTTTTAAATTGACTGTGATGATTGATGTTCTTTCTTTTTTCCAAATCATCAGTTATGAGTGCTAAAACATGAACTTTAACACTGAGTTATGAGTTTTTATGTAAAACTGATAATATGTCCGTCATTGGGGTTAGGTGGATAGCTCTAACCTCCCCCTTAATAATGACAATTCTATCCTATTCCTCACTATTACAATTCATCAAACACGTCCGTTGATTAACATTATTTTCAGCAGAAATCGGGATGAAACATCTACATTTACATTATCAAAAGTTGTTTAAAGTTATTAAAACTCATTTTTAAGTAATCGTATCCAAGTCACAGATTTTAATTTAAGTTATTTAATACTTACTCCATCTTGTGACTTAGTTTGTAACATATGTTACGCGTTTCAGAACGTATGTTCCATCTTCAGACTCGCCCCTGAGAGGTCGATAAAACTTTAAAACACTACAAAACGTGCACATCACATACAATAAACAAATAACACTAAAATTCGCGACAGATGTACACCAAAGGTTCAAGAACGGCAGATTTATAGGTTCTAATGTGTTCCCTAAATTGTTTCTTAAGTTTGAATCTCGATTGGCCTATGTATGTTGACATTAAAACCGCATTTCCCTTCATAAACTTCATTTTTGTTGTAACTGACATTTTATTCAACTGTATTGCCTAATCTATTCTTACGTGATTTTATTGCCGCCCTTTATTACTTAAAACCCAGTTTCAATTTGATAACTCTTGTGTGATCTCACACAATTTTTTGTTTTTCTACGTAATTTGTATTACGTTCGTATTATCACAGGTGTCTCATATTTTTATAATATGGTTTTGAGTTGATTTTAATACATATATTCTTCTATTTATAAAGTCGACAATGGTTCACTTTCGTGGACTTTAATACCAATTATTATTTGTTCATTTTTAATGAATTACACAAACTGAGAATTTAGAAGAGATTGGGGTGGGGGGGAAGCGCTTCCACTATCTAGCCAATAGGTAATGAGAATGATTGAATTAAGAACCTAAAATAAGAATACGACATCCTGATTGACAAATTAGTTTGTAAAATCACCACTGAAGCCAATTAACCTTATTGTAATACGAGGTTCCAGATTTCACTTTCATATTCGCTATAAATAACCATGCAGTTAACTATCTCATTATTATGAAATATCGTGTTGCTTGAAGCTATATGACCTCGGAATAATAAACAACTTAATCATGAAATAAATTCTTAAAGATAATAAATTAAACTCAGTTTTTACTAATGTTATTATTAAACTATGTAGCAAAATTATATTTATCGTGAAATTTTCAATTTCGGTTATTTATTAACAACACAAGTAGGAAGCTACACAAAAAGTTGGTTATTTGAACTACCGTAATCACAAGGCTTAAAATCAAAAACAAAAAACTAACAATAAGTGTACTGTTTAAGGTAAGTTCCTAAAATTACAAGACCGATATGTCTTGGAGAGGGGTTTAGGGGAATATCTACAAAAGAGGATCTGATACAGAAAACTTAAAGATTGAATCTACCTTCATCCACATTTGAATAGCGCTACAGATATATCTAACAAAGGCAATCTGAATATACTATAGGGCTGTATCCCAACAAGAGACTCTGGAATTGAGATAGGGATAACCTAGTTATAGGTTTCTGGAGATTTAGTATGACTTTCCTGGAGGCTGTTCTAATGCAGGTTAGGAATTATCCCAATAAGAAATTCTGGAATTGAGATATACCTATACTTATTCAGGAGTCATTAAAGATTGAATCTAACTTCATCCACATTTGAGGCCCTAGAATACCGTTACAGATATATCTAACCAAGGCAATCTGAATATACTATAGGGCTGTATTCCAACAAGAGACTCTGGAATTGAGATAAGGATAACCTAGCCACACGTTTCTGGAGATGTAGTATGGCTTTCCTGGAGGCGGTTCTAATGCAGAAATTATCCCTTTAAGAAATTCTGGAATTGAGATATACCTATACTTATTCAGGAGTCATTAAAGATGGAATCCACCTTCATCCACATTTGAGGCTTTAGAATAGCGTTACATCTAACCAAGGCAATCTGAATATACTATAAGGCTGTATCCCAACAAAAGACTCTGGAATTGAGATAAGGATAACCTAGGTATAATTTTCTGAAAAATGGGGAGGGCTTTACTCACACATTAAACTCTGTAATTGAATTAGAAATATCTTTTTTTTTTAAACATAAGCCATATTCCATATTTAGATTAGATGGTATTATATCCACAAAGGGACTCTGTACTTCTTTATCCTATTTCTCCCCCCCCTCTCTCTATCTATCTATCTCTATCTCTCTCTCTCTCTCTCTCTCTCTCTCTCTCTCTCTCTCTCTCTCTCTCTCTCTCTCTCTCTCTCTCTCTCTCTCTCTCTCTCTCTCTCTCTCTCTCTCTCTCTCTCTCTCTCTCTCTCTCTCTCTCTCTCTCTCTCTCTCTCTCTCTCTCTCTCTCTCTCTCTCTCTCTCTCTCTCTCTCTCTCTCTCTCTCTCTCTCGTAGATTAATATTAGCTTCTACCAAGTGACAAATAAAATTTCTTTAAAGCTAACGGCTTAGAATTCGTAGCTAAAGACGAATCTGGTAAGTAACCTGAAAAGTTAAATAGAGAAATTAAAAACACATGAGTGGATAGCAAAAACGAGTTTTATTTGTCCTATTACTTAAGTTCCATAAAGTTAATACTCAAGATACATTACAATATGAAAACTACAGAAATATTAGAAACTTTACCTTTAGTCAGTAAAAATATAAAGTTTTGCAAACAATTTATTTTTATTCTTACAAATAGAGACATACATTTTTTAAATGTGACTTGTCGCAGTAGGATTTGTTTAAGAACTGAGATGATTACCGTACATTTTAATGTAACATAAATAATCCAGAAATAATTAAACAGTATTTTTCAACTGTTAAAGCCTAAGATCTTATTTTAAACAGAGAAATAAATGTTTGTTTACAAATAAGGGCTAACCTTTGCTCTAATCGCCATTTATCTAATGATATATTTACTAACACTGAATATGTTTAATTTTTATTTTCTGTAGTTTACTATGTAACTGATTTTGTGATTCAAAGTCAAACCTATTGTACTATTTTTATAATGGAAAACATTTCTATTAAATATCATTGCTATTGGAGTCAAAATCAGACTACAAAAATAAATTCTAAACTCGTGTTTTGAACTCTTATATGACCCATGACGTAGAAGGCTTCGTCTTCTCACGTCAGTATTAAATGGAGTAATTTCGAAGGGTTGATTACGAACCAGTAAATTTATTAGTCGGCCTTTATTTTAGAAAGGTCGTATAAACAACCATATTGCTTCCTACTGCGTGAGCAATTGTCTAAATTGACATTGAGTTATTTCTTTTCATCTAAATACCTAATAAGTTTGTTTTATCAATGTGAGAGCCAGGGCATCGTCATTTAAGTAGAAATACTAACTTCAGTTATAAGTACAGTTAACAATTAAAATGTATTGGAAAACTCTGAAGAATCAGCAAGGAGAGCAAGGAGATACGT
Organism: Aphrophora alni; assembly: GCA_963513935.1. Lineage (NCBI taxonomy): Eukaryota > Metazoa > Arthropoda > Insecta > Hemiptera > Aphrophoridae > Aphrophora > Aphrophora alni. Next base: position 114,725,958 of record OY740766.1, on the reverse strand, counting down.
CGGTATCTAAAACTATATAAAAAAGGGAATGATAAAAAACAACAAAAAACAATATATATAACACAACCCATTTTGCCATTTTGAAGAGAGAATTTCGAGCTTGAAAAAATCTGTATGTTAGAAAGATGAGAGTTGGCTTCGACAATCACAAAAACTAAGCTGAAAATTTAACGTATGTGTTTAGTTGTTTATGAGGAACCGTTCGTTTGCCGACCTCTTCGAAATTATTAATATTAGTAATATGTAGGTCGTCAAAAGTAAGCAGCTGTTACAATAAATAAAATCTTCTGTAATTTTAAAATTTTTTTATTATTTTATTTTTTCATATATATTTTATTTATTATTACATAATACAATTACAAATAACAAACAAAACAAAATCAACATCTTGACCAATCCCAATAGGATCGACTAAAGACTAATATCTCTAACTAAATAAAATCTTCTGTAAATGAGAATTAATTTTTAATCATTCTAACTTATGATTAATTGATGTTAAAAAAATATTATTATTTTTATTTTATATCGTAAAATACACATTTGAACATAATTGGATTCAAAATTTAATAGCGAGTAAACTATTTTGGGATCATACGTGAGAGAAAATAGTCATGAAAAACGTTTGTTTTTAAAATTTGAAAATCAGTCGTCATTTTAAAATTTAGCAACCGTTATTCTGTTAATGATTTGGTCCAATAATACATAAAACCAATGTTATATTCCAAATTTTAATGAAATGCTACAGAAATTGAGAGACACAGATATTTCTAAACCGAAAAAGTAATATAAAATTTTAGTTCGAGAATAGGGCCTTTCTTTTTAGAGTCAACCATAACTCATTTTAAACGTATCCCCGAACTGGAGTTTCATTTACTATCCTTTTTGTACAGGCACTACTTTCATTTTATATAATTAGTATATTTTAATAAAATTTTAAATTAAATATTTACAGAATAGGAAAATCTGTGTATATATAATAAGAGCCGAATAGATAACAAACACACAGTCCTTCGTGTTATAAACTCAATCAACAGCCTTCAAGTTTCATTATTGTTTTTGTCAGTTACTCCTGCTACACGGAACCATGATTTTCATTTATTTGCTTCTTACTTTGTACACAGTTTAAAATTAATAATCATTATATTTCGTCGAAATTACACCGAAATCAGTGGAGCCCATTTTGAGAAGTTTGTCCTTCCACGTTATGTTATGTTTTTTACTCATAACTCCCAACTACATATTTGGCAAAATGGCGACCAGCTTTTCTTCTTTTTTAATCCGTATAGGTTAAATATCAGAACAATTTGAGTGAAATAGTTAGAGCTAATTTTTAAAAAACTGATGTTTTAATCTCATGGCTGTTACCTCCCAATCTGAAAATAGAAAAAAATCATAAGGACGTATGAGCAAAAAATGTTATTTCTGAGAACACAAACAATGGATGGACAACAAACCCAGACATCATCAAAAAACCGATTTTTTTATTACTCAGGAACCCACAGAACGTATTTATCACCAAAATCTTGAAATGAATTTTTCCTATTACAATACTTTGTACATAGTACGTTTAAAATATAAACATACTTCGTTAGTCTACAACTAGTCGACGAAATAAAGTCAAAAAGTTCATGAAAACTGATTCAGTCGTTGGGGTATAAAGGGCATCGATTTTATTACAAATTTGTTTTTATTAAGGACTGAAACGAGGATTTCCATTCAATGTTTTAAATTTAACCCTTAATTCCCAATATGTGGAAACAGAAGACAATACGCAATAAACATTAGATGGTATTAACTGCACATAAAAATAACACGTACATGGATTTATTTTAGAAATATATTTTTTATATAGATAAGATTTGACAGATGGAAGATTGCAGATAACAGAACATTATTACCAAGTAAAGTCAACTGTATTGACTCACGTACTGAGAGAGGTCATTACAGTTTATTTCCACTAATGAACTTTATAAGTTTATTTTAAGAAAAGTTCGTTGAGGACGCCTACTCGTTCTCAATTAATTTTAAATTGAATTAAAATTATCCAACATACATTAATAAATGGTTATAATATACAATTTAAAAATATATTTATTAAAGAAAATTATCACAAATAAGCCAAAACATGCACCCACACACTCCCCTCCCCAACATATTCCTTGCTATCTCCATAATAATGTATGTCTGTACTATTTTTAGGTGAGCAAAATGAAATGTGTGACCTTATTTATAACTGTGGTATTCCCCAATATAAGGGAGATAAATTGGCATTTATATTTTGAAACGTATTTGTACATTTAAACTTGCTTCGTGATGTCACACAGAACGTAAATCGTATTTGATGAAAATAATAACACTAGTTAGGGTTATTAGTTTTAAATTTCACTTTGATTCAGAACAGCCCATTTTGTAAGTCTTTCATAACAGTTTCATGAACGATGTGTTATTTGTTTACCGATAACTTCCGAATGCTCATTTTTAGAGAGATGGGTTTTATTTAGGCCAATAAAGGCATAATTTTAGAAAAAATTGATACAAAACGTAACTTTGAGTTTATATAGCTAACTCTAAATTTTGAGTTATCAAAGGGATAATACTACTTCTACGTCAATATATGGCCACATACCAAATTTATTGAAAATCGGTCCTCTCAATTCAGCTTCGAAGCACTGTACAGACGACAGGAGATAGACATTTATTTATAAAAACAACTCTTTTTGCCTTTCACGAAGGGCCTCAAAACGGATATATCCATTAAACTGGACATGGATTTTTGATCCATCACGAAACATTCTCTATTGACGGTAAACTGTATTTAAATGAAATTGAATTTTTAATTATATCAAATGTTTTTACATGTGGTTTGGGTCATTAATCATTTAACTGAAGTTTGTACGAAATCGTTAGAGAGGTATTTAAGATCTTGTGTGTTTTATAATACCTTACATAAACTTTTCTTAGCGATAATTCTCGAAACCACAATTTTGAGAGTTTAACGACTAAAACCTTCATTTTGTTTTAAATAATGTTAAATCTAAAAATGTATTTCCTATAGTATGTAGGTAATTGTTGGTAAAAACGGGGTTTGTTCGGTTGTTGTGTATGGTTATGTTAGATTAGGTTAGTTTAGGTTAGGTTAGATTAGGTTATGTTGTCGCAGAAAGAAAATGTCGTAGACGGGCAGGACATTGAGACTTCGTGTTGAAATAGACCTACATGCACTTCCTCTATATACGTTCCTATTGGACAAAAATGTCACAGAATGACAGACAATGGGACGTCGTGTTTTAATGAAACCTATCATCGTATATATTAGTCTAAAATATCGTAGACTGATAGATAATAAGACATTGTGTTTGAAACAGACCTGCACGCGTTCCTGTTGGACTAAATGTCGTAGACGTTCCTGTTGTACAAAACTGTCGTATACGGATAAACAATGAGACGTCATGTTTGGAAAAGACCTTCATAATTGTATATAGGACAAAAATGTCGTAGACGTTCCTGTTGTACAAAACTGTCGTATATGGATAGACAATGAGACATGTTTGGAAAAGACATTCATAACTGTATATAGGACAAAAATGTCGTATACGGATTGGCAATGAGACGTCTTACATGAAAAAGCCCTAAATGTGTTGTTCCTATTTAAACTGGGCCTAAAATTGTATATTAAATAGTTATTAAAATAATAATAATACATAAACAATGCGATTATTAATATTATATCACTTATTTAACAATATTTTCACATAACTACCATTTATTTGGTAATAATTGTTAGTTTATGTGGTAGGTTTATACTTGGAGGTTTTTAACTTGCATGTCAAGTCACAAAGAGTTACTCCGTTCTTTATATACATAGTATATAAATACAAATGAGTGCTTAAATAATTTTGTGATAAACTCCTTTTGATCTGGATAGAGTATTTTGTATACTAGTGGCAAATGGGTCTTACGGAGTGTCAGCATATGTTCCTTGCTTACAGTACTCGATTGTTCTTTCTTTGGAGTTAATTTTACTGCCTCCTAGAATGTGCCCTTTACCTCTTTACAAATTGCAGTAATTGACTTATTTCAATTTACAAAATAGCACGTATTTTTGCATAGAAGAAATTATAATGTATCAACCATTTTAATTATTATTGTAATGGTAGATTGAATAATAAAAATAGCTATTTTTACTTTGTCATATACATAGTATAAATTACGAACAATCCATTATATTTTTTGCGGAAACATCTATTTAAATCTCAGAGCTCAAAAAATTGTATTTTGAAATTATGTCTGTCTGTCGTCTGTACAGCGTAAGTAGGACAATTTTCATCGAATTTGGTATAAAGGCATTTTTTCGTATAATCTCAAGTGATCCTCCATTTTTTCACTAACTTAAAATTTAAGGTATCTGCTAAAAAACAAAATTCAGGTATTATTTTACTAAAATTTACCAAAACGTAATTCCGCAGAAATACTAGTTCTGAAATTATTGGCAAAAAAAATAAAAAAGAGTAAATGCAGCTATATAAAAAGCAAGAATTCTCAATTTTGATCTACTACTGATGAAAAATCGCAAATAAAAGAAAATTATGTTTTAAGAATAAATAGAAAAAAAACTAAAATTAAACATGACATCTCTTGTAAACATGATTTCAATCAAAAAAGATTTAAGCTTAGGTTTTAAGACAAAATCAAAGCAAACTAAAGCTTTAAAAAATATATTAACATTTTTTAAAGTGAATACAAACAAACATAATAATCACAAAAGTTGATAAGTGAGTATCTACTTATCTCCCATAAGAATAATTCAGTAATAAAGAAAATTAATCTTTTTTGGTGGCAATAAATAAATAGTATTTGAATCTTTATTTTTGTTTAGCATTTGTTTATGTCAATGGGGTTGTGAGAAAAGTTGAGCCTTGTTTATTAGAATAATATTACAGAAAAATACATGAAGTTGGATTACTTTCTAAAAGGGTAATATCGGAATTATTTAGTACTTGTTTTATAGCTTGTTAGACTTTTTCTGTTGGTATGGGTAGGTTTAGGGTGTTAATTGAGAAGTTAATAAAATAGGTTACAGCAAACATAGTCTATACCAATTCCAGACATATTGTGAAAGTCAGACAAATGATTAAATTTCCATTAAATCCTAGGCCTAGGTGGGGAGAAGGAATTGTCAATGAATGCCAGTTGGAACGAAGTTAAATGAATGTTTAGAATTAATCAAGTGACGTCACCACCACACAAGCAAATTAATTAATTGGAAGGCGTTCGGACGAACCATTAACTAAATAGAAATTACTACGACAAGAAATGGATGACTTCGCCTCGACTTCCCGGCAGCGTCTTCATTTCATCTAATGTAGATATTGATTCTTGACTATTTGGTACAAGTAAACTGGTTTTAAACATAACATATACTATTATTTATTTAACACTTAAAAACATAAATAAATTTTTTAATTACCAAATAAGCAAATAACTACATTTGGTGAGTATATATAACCCTCTAAATGTTACAGCCGATATATTTTCCTCCAAAAATCCAAACAAATAACTGATTTTTCATTTGGTGAAAGTTTGTTTAAGTATTCACCATGTAAACTAATATAGCCTGTAAAGTTATGAAGATAATTAAATACAAGGGCACAAACATTGTACAAGCTTTCTCACACTTCCATACACTAAACCAAAAACCACCTCAAAGTTTACAGCTTTTCGTTGATACTCAACTTTCATACATACTAAAGCTGGCAGACGCTCCTATGAAACTAAAATCTTTAAACTTCGATATTCACGAAATTGGTTAAAATAGTTTTAATCAAATTTCGTTAGAATTCGGGCTTTAAGGGTCCTAACAAAATGTATTGGTCTCCATCTCTTAAAAATACCGGTTTGGAAGTTATGGGTTAAAAAAGTGGAGTGAACATTGGGTGTTGTCTAAAATTGCAAATATCTCAAAATCGGCTTTGCGATTTATATAAAACGTTCGTGAAATGTGAAAGTTTATAATCCAAATCAATGTACTAAGCCATATTTATATATAGTTCGTGAGTAATTTAGCGAGAGGGAGAATTGAAACGAATCCGATGGCGGAAGCGTTTATTTAGTATTTTCTAAATTACTAAAGAACCGTAATTGTTTTTATACAGTACTTGGGGTTTGGCACGATGTTACATTTTCACTAACAATTATCGAAATCTGTTTTTGGTCGATTTTGAGATAGTTACACTTGTTTTGAGTTGGTAGTTTCCCCTTTTCAACTGGCATCTCCAGAACTGGCATTTTAAAGGAAAGAAAAACCAATACATTTAGTTTTGTTTTTTGGAAGTCGATTTAAAAGAAAATCTGAATTTTTGAATTTTGTGATAACTACACCCAAAATTTAAATTCTAAAATATTAAAAATGAAATTTGCAAAATAAGTCGACATAGAAATTTTGATAAAACTGTTTCACTCGTTTGGTCTCTATAACCCTGGACGTCGTTATAACAATACACTTTCTGGACATTAAAAACAGTTATTCCCACACACAAAATGTCGACATCGGTTCTTTGAGCCGCCACATAATTTTCATTAAACCCACAAGGGCTCAATTTGTTGAGTACAGGCTTAGGAATCCCTAACTGGATCTAGACTCATTCTCTCTCATCTTTCCTATCAAGTATCTACTTTGCCTAATAATAATCGATTGAGTAGCTGTTAAGGATACAAAATACTACGGTTACTAGACTATACGGTAGGAGTTACGCGCAAGCTAGTTTGGGTTCATGACGTCACGGTGGACCCATCGTCTCGCTCGCAACGATTAGTCATAAATAGCGCGTTCTTGTATTGTAATGTTCCTTGATTAATAAACCAATAATTTTGAAATATAAATGATATATGTTGATTAGTCCAAAATTAGAGTTATTATCTCATCTTATTTAATATGTCTAACACATATTCGTGTTGTTTAATAGCCGCTTCAAAAAGAAAAATAGTAAATAAATAAATATATAAATAGATAGATAGGCTACAATTTGGAAACATTTAACAGATATTAATGTTTTTTTCTTAGCAAGGGTTTATAAAATTGTTCACAGTCCGTTAAACTTATTTAAGTCATTCATGTGAAATTATAAACCATATATTTAATTAATTGAAGATAATGTAGAATCACTAATACAGTTTTAATAAATCTTTTGAGTATAATCAGTTCTATTAATAGAAACTGTTAATGGTGTATTGACAACAGGCTAATCATTAATAAAGTTTTTCTAAGACAAGTGATTGATTAGTACACTTTCGAATTGATTTATGAATTTATTATTCGAATGTTTATAATATATATAAATTCATATATAATAAAGTTTTTATTCAGTTAATAGCTAAAAATATTATGTCATACAAAAAAGAAAATTAAATTAACATAAACAAATATTTACAATTTACAAATTTACAATTTACAAATTTACATATAATAACAATTTACAATTTACAAGCAATCCGACGTTTATGGGCTATAACATACAATTTTACTACCCAGCTTCACAATTAATTTCTGTTCTAATGGATTATATTATCGTTGTTACTGTGCTAATTTTCTCATCTTCTTTTAATTTTTTCTCTTTTCACTGATTGATCGTTTGTTACCAACCCTTCTTTTGTTCATGCTTTTTAATCCTTATAAATGTGCGCGTTCTTAGGAAAACACAGGATAACGTAATGATCTGTGTCTGGATATTTTATTTTAATTCTCTTTATCAAAACAGTGAAAACTCCTTTATTTTTATTTATAAGACTTCCAGAAAGTCAATAAATTCTTTTTCAATTTTCTTCACGGTAGCTACGAATTCAGGGGTGGGTTACATTAATGACTCTTTAGATAATGCTTGTAGCCAATTTTTTCCTGAAGTAGGACGTGTTAAATTACCCTTAGAAATTACCCTTATTTGGTTCTTTTTTCTTTGATCGGAATGCAATATATCCGGCTAACATTTCCAAAAGTTATTCACTTTCTTCGACATTTTCATTTCAACATTTTAGTTCTGTAAGAGGATTTTCCTCAAAATATTTGATAAGTTCATCGACAGCAGCGGCGAACTCATCGTTGACGTCCAGATATTCTTCAGGATTGTTTGGCTTTAAATCTTCTTTCTTTTCCTCTTCCTGTACATATCTTCTAATGTTTTTGAAAGAACATCTGCGCTTAGTGTTTGTACTTCTTTCTCAACTAAGCAGTGTTCATCACCAATCACGTCTCCAGCATAAATCAGCGTCTTCAACTTAAAATCAGAGTCTTAATTTTGTTGGTCACAGCAGTCGATGTAGGATGGTCATAAAAACGTCCAATCCTCGAATTTGAGAAAAATAATATTCAAGGATGTCCAGGTTACATCGACTTGTCAAGATGTAGAAGTATCCCTCAGATTTTAAATCATTACATAGACTCTTAAACTGTTAATAGATATTAAAAATCCATTTTGAAAAGGTCCATCTGATTTTTCTTTTCCTATTAAACTCATAATCAATATAAGTGTTTCCAGATTGATTAAGGCCTCGTTTTTGTACTTTTAGGCAAGTCCCATAACCACTTTTTATTGATTAGTTTATTTGTTTGTTAGTTTTTTTGTTCCACAAATCGGAATCCTGCTATTTAAAATCTCAATATCGATATTTACAATAATACTGGTTTCCCCGGTATGAATAATTTCTGTAACGTTATGGATGTTTGCTTTTCCTACACTTGCTGATAGTAACTGAGCAGCCTTTGTCTGTATATGTGTGTTGTCTTTGTATATCCATGGTTATTTTGTGAGCGTATTTCAAATCTTCCCCTTTGGTCTGCATTTAAATTAATTTTATAAAAGGTTCTTTAGTAAAGGTCTTCCCACATTCTAAAACAAATCCCTCATCATGAAGGTGATTTCTCAATAGCTTGAGAGCATGCGGCACATCACAAAATACCCAAATATTTCTCAATCCACAGAATGTATTTTTTATTGATGGGTTATTCCAAGTAATTTTCAAGGCAGACAGAAGTTTTCTTTCTTAGGGCCCATATCAGACACCAATGCTCTAACTTTGAAGCCACTGCTTTCGATAATTATAATCGTTTCAAAAAGTAATTCATGGGTGATAGGAGTATCAAAATTGTAATATATTGGTGCACCCATTTCCTTATCATGTTTATTAAAAGTATGACATGGACGACATGGACTTTAGAGTGAGGCCCTCTCACCACCTCCTCAATTTGGTCACAACACAAATCACTCTGCACTTTCATCTTATCAAAACTAATGACTACATCCTTTTCAAAATTACTAAAAGTAAAAGAACGAGCTTTTAAAATATCTACACTCATATCAATAAATCCGGGGGGGGCACGAAATTACCTGAGACGATGTTTTATAGTGACTTCACTAGGAAGAGGCTACTTCAAAGTATTCCTAACAAAACACAAAGCCTTATATGAAATTGCTCGTAAAGTGACAGCTTTTGCAATATCATCAGAAGACCTATTAGAACACCTACCGTTCAAAAGTAATTATTGTTGACACGAAGAAAATAAACCTCTAAATAAATTATTCACATTTTTTAACTTTAATAACTCACCTGTGGTTTCTGTAAGTCTTTTTTTTTAAATAGAAATGTTTGCTTTCAGCTTAGTATTTTATTCTTTCAAAGAATCTACTAATACGTTTAATTCTGTTCCACTGTCATTACTGTCATTACTCTCCTTGGTTTTTATCGTATTTATTTTCAGGCTCATTACAAATTTCATTGCTATTCAACGAATCTTGAAGAATTTTCTTTTCGTACACCTGGTTTTTTTTCTCTCTAATATTTCTTTCAATGCAAACCAAACTGTTTAAATTAGCTGAAGTATAAGTTGACGGTATCTTTAAATGTGGCACTGCATCAGTTTTTGATTTTGATTTTTTTTTGTGCAAATTTAGAAGTTCACTCTTCAGATCTCTTTCATAATCGGATTCTTCAAAATGAAAAGAACGCATGCGAGCTACGTTAGCAAAAAAAATATCGGCACGTGTACATGCGTAATCCACTTTGATTTGGTTTGACTATTAGTAGGAAAATAAATACTCAGCTGTTTCATGTGTCGAGAATGGTTGGTACAACCGGCGATAGCACAACACACCATATGATTGTCTCACAAAACAACAACATAACACAATGAATGCTATTATAAGTGCAGGAAACACGTGTAACATAAGATCTCGTCTACTGTGCAGTATTCTTATGTGACCTTGTGGTGCGGCAGGACTGTTTGGGTCCACGCTTCCGTCATGTGCTCACCTTGTTACTGCGCAGATCACTGGTGACCCCTACCATAATAGTCTAGAAACCGTGCAAAGTACCACAAGGACGAAAATGCTAAACGATATGACGTTCAGCGTTGTAATGCCAAGAAATTCAAGTGTACAATTTAAAAACTTATTTTTAATTTTATACACATATAGGCTTTAGAATAAAACTCCATTGTATAATTCATAGATATATGAAAATCATTAGCACGGTAGTTTGTTTTCAACAACAGTTTTTCTCCTGTTATGTATAAATATCATTAAATGATATTGACAGTTTATAATTTGTCTTTTATATAAATTATGGTTTAAATGTTCATGAATGATAACAGATGATCTTTACTTTCTATAAGGGTTTAACGACTGCATGTATCAGTTTCATCCTGGTAAGTTTTACTCTTAATCATGACGTATTTATTACATATTATATTCTATACGAATTTGTCTCTATCCTATAATTTCAATTAATATAAGCGCGCCAAAATTCGATAATTGAGTTGACTTCGACATTATTCCTTTAGAAGGATGTACAAAAAAAAGTTCATGCCAGCAAATTGAGACTTGAAGAGGTCGTGACTCAGTAGCTGTGTGGGTATGGGACTTGTATAGGTGAGTATCGCTATATCGTACCAGACGTTACAAAATCTGTAACATTTCAGCCAAGGTTTTCCTCAACCGAATGGTTTTTGTAAAACCGAGCGTCCTTAAGTCTTATGACAGTATTTCTATAAAATATAGTTAATTATTTGAGAGTTTAAAAAGTTTTATTTTACTACTGATTATTGTGCTTATCATTCGATATCTTCATTAGACATGGTAGACCAGCAATTTCGCCCTCTCATGGCTGCGCAGTTGTATAAAAATGGCCTACGTTTATATGGATATACAATGTGACTACAGTGGAGTAATTAAAGTTGCATAGCAGTTTAGAACAGGGGCAAAGTAAGATCTATTAATAATTCTAGATACATGTAATTCATCAATTTAAATATTTGACATTTTAAAATGCAGGAAATGCAAATGGTAGCAAAATTTAAGAAATGGTGTGCTTCATAAAGCCGATGGAACTATGTAACACACATAGGCTACCAGTGATTTTAAAATGTATATCTATAATAATAACCACAATATATAATTTGTCGTTTTCACAGTATATTCACCTACAATAATGTAAATTATTAACCTCAAACTGGTAGTAAATAATATCATTAGTACATATTTACCATCTCCAATGAATAAATATTTAAATAAAATAAAAGTGTCGTTAAAATAAATTGCTTTTATAATTTTTAATTTTATTTTATTTTAAAGCATAGTATATTTTTCTATATTTTATTAAATATACAGTGTAATTAATTCATTTAAATGTTTAAAAAATGTTTGACAAAAAAAACGTATTGCAAAATAAATAGTGTTAAATGCCGCACTGGTTTCTTTAAATAAAAGGGGTTCTGTTTTAAGAAGTTACAATAAATTACTAAATACATCTAAATTGTTAAACAATTTTTTGTATTATTCTTCTTTTTTTGACTTTACACTATTGATTTTTTTGAATAAAACGAAATATAAAGGGTTTTTCATTTATATTAACTTTTATTTATCATTTTTTATGCTAATAAGTAAAATATGTATGAGGGAAATGTATCAACTACAAACATTTATATATATAGTTCCTGTAATTTATACATCTCCTTATCTTCTTATTATCAATTGGTGAAATGAGTAAAGTTAATAAAGATACAAATTAAATATTTATTACTTTATTTTTTATTACTTATTTTAGAAACTTTTGAAAATTGACAGAGTAAAACGAATAGCATGATATTTAATGGTGTTTTAAACCATGAATTTCTATGTCTATTATATCTAATTTAAAAAAGTGTAGAACACACACAAATAAAGAAAATACATTCAATTATATTTCATAAATAATATATTTATTTTTATACGTCAAATCAACTCAATACTTACTAAAGAAACTACAGCTGTTTCGTCGCAATCTATGACATCATCAGGCTATTCATATTGAAAACACATTACACATATCAAATCAAGAAATTATCACAACTATTATATGAAATATTAAACTATTTTAAAACTTGATCATATTTATAGCCTGATGATGTCATAAGTTATAAGAAACAGCTGTAGCTTCTATAGAAAGTATTGGCATGATTTGACGTACAAAAGTAATATATCAAGTGGGATGGCAATAATGGTATTAATTAATAAAGAACTTAGTTGACACAATAATAAAAAACATTACCAATAATTCTATTTGCTTATTGGTTCCTTCCATTTAAAGAATTTTAGAATGGTGGACTGCAACATCACCAAACAAACAATCTCGTCGTGTTTACAATATGATTCATATTTTATCTACTTAAGAACTAGGCATCCCCCCTTTTTATGTAACTACAGAGGCCATTGACACCTTCAGAGTAGATATATCATCGTTAAATATATTTGGTCCCAAGTCTAGAAGAGCAATAACTCAGAGCCAATTACAGACATCCCTCTGTTCATGCTAGTTGAAGTAAACAAAAATGATAAATTATCTTACATGGACTTTTATAATCATCGAGTCAAGTGCATTGGACTTATGATTATAACTTCAGAAATTTTTAAAATGCAGAATATAATAATCTGAATAACGTTGATAAGAAACAGGTAACAAATTGTCATAATATTTCAACATGTTCACCATTAAATTATGTTAGTTAGTTTATTCTAAAAAGTATAATATATTTACTATTTTGGAATACTTTAGTCAAATAAAAGAATTTATTTTAGAAGTTACGTTCGTACTATTTTACCCATCAGTGGGGTATGACTGATTTTAGAAAAATAAAATTAATTGTAACTATTTCAACAAAATTGAATAAATAATGATCGTAAAAACTAAACAATTGTATTGAACCCAAACTGAATCTGAATATGATTTTATCAACTCTTATAAAAGTGTATTTTAAATAAAACCTTGTCATTTGTCAAGAATAATTAAAAGTCTTTTAACATATCGACTCCTGGCTCCTGAGTGACGGGCAGCTGTCCATTAAGTAAAAATCGAGTTCAATTTAAATTTAGTAAACAAACCCAGTTAAAGCCATCCTAAATTTGGTCGTTTATGTAAATGCGTTTTAGCTGTTTCCCCTCATCGCTTTATAGATTTTATTAAATTTTTGATGTCAAGGAGGGTTTCAAGTCTGTAAATATAACGGGTTACCAGGTATCACACGTTACCATCTATCACACGTTACCAGGTATCACACGTTACCAGGTGTCACACGTTACCATCTATCACACTTTACCAGGTATCACACGTTACCAGGTGTCACACGTTACCATCTATCACACGTTACCAGGTATCACACGTTACCAGGTGTCACACGTTACCATCTATCACACTTTACCAGGTATCACACGTTACCAGGTATCACACGTTACCATCTATCACACGTTACCAGGTGTCACACGTTATCATCTATCACACGTTACCAGGTGTCACACGTTATCATCTATCACACGTTACCAGGTGTCACACGTTATCATCTATCACACGTTACCAGGTGTCACACGTTATCATCTATCACACGTTATCATCTATATCACGTTACCAAGTATCACACGTTATCATCTATCACACGTTACCAGGTATCACACGTTACCAGGTGTCACACGTTACCATCTATCACACTTTACTAGGTATCACACGTTACCAGGTATCACACGTTACCATCTATCACACGTTACCAGGTGTCACACGTTATCATCTATCACACGTTACCAGGTGTCACACGTTATCATCTATCACACGTTACCAGGTATCACACGTTATCATCTATCACACGTTACCAGGTGTCACACGTTATCATCTATCACACGTTACCAGGTGTCACACGTTATCATCTATCACACGTTACCAGGTGTCACACGTTATCAGCTGTCCAAAACATTATATTAAACTATCTTATAAAGCTTTATTTGTGAAAAGTAACTTCAATTGTCATTTTTTGTAATTTCTTTAGTGGGAGAGGGAGTTCACGTGAATAGATATTGTATGCTCCCGATAAAACACTTCGACATTTAATGTCCGTCAGTAAGTTTGGTTTATAAATGTATTAATTTTTAAAAATAACCACCAGATTTTGTGTTTGATAAATGAATAATTAAAGTTAATTTTTTTTTACATAAAACATAATTTTTTTAATCACAATGTACGAGATAAATTGAAAAATAGCAGCATGCTACCGAAAACAGGTTTGCATGTTAACATTTATAAAGTAAATAATCACTGTCAATTTGTAATAGTTTATTTTAGTACAAAACATTAAAAATTCAGAACCCATTAAATGATAGAGAAACTAAAGAAACCAAAACACAAATAATGCTACATTTCTTGACTTAAATTTTAAGACAAATTTGAATTTAAAATACCATATTTCACAACTGTATATTTTTTACTGTCAGCTCGCTTTGCCCTACGAATAGTTTCGGATGTAACAAGTGTATAAACTGTTTGGTTAACTCATGTTTATTCTCATATGAAGTATAGGATAACGTTCTGGGGTATTGCCGTTCTAAAATTAATTGAAACCAGCCCCAACATACAAGCAAATACTCTACATGTAAAAGTTGTACTCTTCAGCCTTAAATTGTATTGTTAGATCAAGGTCTCCTGGCTTTACGCAGATTCCCCACTTCCTATTTGTATTAATGTGTATTTAACAGTTTTTACTCGTTAATGCCTCGTTCCAAGCTAGCCTAGAAGCTGTAAATATGTAAAGAAGGCCCGCTACGCTCGTCTCGGTGACTGCCGAATCACGTAGGCCTACACCAAATTACGAATACTATTATGAGGTTTCTTGGGAGGTGAAGGTTCAAAATTACATTTTTGACAATAATTTCGCTATTTTACATATTAAAAAGATAGGTTTCATGTAGATTTGATATCTGCAAATTCGTATCTAATTTAGTGTACGTCAAATAACACAAGAGTTATGAACAAAAAACTGTTTAATATAGCCGCAATTTTAACATTATTAATTCGATTTCTCTGATATTCAATAAAGTCTTATATAAGCAAGTAATAGTCCCCTACATCAAATGCCAAGTTCCTATATTAGTTTTTGTGGTCACGTAAAGTCGACAACAACGACGAATATAACTTTTCAGTAAATACCAAAGAATGCCAAGACGTAGTAAATACCAAAGAATGCCAAGACGGAGTAAATACCAAAGAATGCCAAGACGGAGTAAATACCAAAGAATGCAAAGACAGAGTAAATACCAAAGAATTCCAAGACGGAGTAAATACCAAAGAATGCCAAGACGGAGTAAATACCAAAGAATGCCAAGACGTAGTAAATACCAAAGAATGCCAAGACGTAGTAAATACCAAAGAATGCCAAGACGGAGTAATTACCAAAGAATTCCAAGACGGAGTAAATACCAAAGAATGCAAAGACAGAGTAAATACCAAAGAATTCCAAGACGGAGTAAATACCAAAGAATGCCAAGACGGAGTAAATACCAAAGAATGCCAAGACGGAGTAAATACCAAAGAATGCCAAGACGTAGTAAATACCAAAGAATGCCAAGACGTAGTAAATACCAAAGAATGCCAAGACGGAGTAATTACCAAAGAATTCCAAGACGGAGTAAATACCAAAGAATGCCACGACGGAGTAAATACCAAAGAATGCCAAGACGGAGTAAATACCAAAGAATGCCAAGACGGAGTAAATACCAAAGAATGCCAAGACGGAGTAAATACCAAAGAATGCCAAGACGGAGTAAATACCAAAGAATTCCAAGACGGAGTAAATACCAAAGAATGCCAATACGGAGTAAATACCAAAGAATGCCAAGACGTAGTAAATATCAAAGAATGCCACGACGGAGTAAATATCAATGAATGCCAAAACGGAGTAAATACCAAAGAATGCCAATACGGAGTAAATACCAAAGAATGCCAAGACGTAGTAAATATCAAAGAATGCCACGACGGAGTAAATATCAATGAATGCCAAAACGGAGTAAATACCAAAGAATGCCAAGACGGAGTAAATACCAAAGAATGCCAAGACGGAGTAAATACCAAAGAGTGCCAAGACGTAGTAAATACCAAAGAATGCCAAGACGGAGTAATTACCAAAGAATTCCAAGACGGAGTAAATACCAAAGAATGCAAAGACAGAGTAAATACCAAAGAATTCCAAGACGGAGTAAATACCAAAGAATGCCAAGACGGAGTAAATACCAAAGAATGCCAAGACGGAGTAAATACCAAAGAATGCCAAGACGTAGTAAATACCAAAGAATGCCAAGACGTAGTAAATACCAAAGAATGCCAAGACGGAGTAATTACCAAAGAATTCCAAGACGGAGTAAATACCAAAGAATGCCACGACGGAGTAAATACCAAAGAATGCCAAGACGGAGTAAATACCAAAGAATGCCAAGACGGAGTAAATACCAAAGAATTCCAAGACGGAGTAAATACCAAAGAATGCCAATACGGAGTAAATACCAAAGAATGCCAAGACGTAGTAAATATCAAAGAATGCCACGACGGAGTAAATATCAATGAATGCCAAAACGGAGTAAATACCAAAGAATGCCAATACGGAGTAAATACCAAAGAATGCCAAGACGTAGTAAATATCAAAGAATGCCACGACGGAGTAAATATCAATGAATGCCAAAACGGAGTAAATACCAAAGAATGCCAAGACGGAGTAAATACCAAAGAATGCCAAGACGGAGTAAATACCAAAGGATGCCAAGACGGAGTAAATACCAAAGAATGCCAAGCTGAATTCAACTTAATTCTAAATCGGAGAATAAGATAAACCAATGTTTTCAGGACGGCTAATATTAGTAGGACTCCCATCATACATTTCAACAACAGTACAGTAACAATATGTAGGCCTACAGTAAAAATTGGTTATAAAAACGAAAAAATTAAAGTGTTAAAAATACTTCCTTTTTCAAGAAATCTATGAATATCTGAAATTCGAATGTTACTTGTTAAGGCGGATTGTTAAAGAGATTAAAGAGTTAAAAATTTGGCTTTTTACGATTATCTTTTATGATATTTACAAAAAAAGTTATTTACAACTTTTAAAGATAGTACTTTCCTATAATTTGATGGTTTTAGTAGTTTCGATGGGATTAAAATTGACCGAATAGTTATTGTCACTAAAAAAACTACCCCCATGTCACAAATATGTTTTTAATTGGTCGTTTTAATTGTTAATAACTCAAGGACAATACCTTGTATCAAAAACTCCAAATACACATATTTTAAACAATTTAATTGTCTTTATTTTGAACTCTTATTTTGAGCCCTATGGTGAAAATTTAGGAAGTTATGATTGAAATGAAAAAAATCGATCAATTCTTAAATAACAATATTATTTTTTTCCAAATAACAATCGAACATTAATTTTTCATTCAACGAGTAAAAAAACAAATTTTAGAGAAGTAGTGCGCCCCCAGCACACCTCAAAAGCTAATATGAATGCTAGTTTTCTAGCTAAAGGCTGAATCCTTATAAATCGGTTTTACATTTATGTGATTACTGTAATAATATTTATTTTAGGTGTATAAGTTATGAGCCAATAGCAACTCCAGGCTGTCTACTATCCATTCAGTATATTGCATTTTGCTGTAGGGATTTTTCTGACTCTCTCTTCTATCTGCAAGGTCTAGAGTCTAGAGGCTCCTACGTTATTCACCCCCAAGTATAGACTTGCATTCTCCGCCACCCGCGTCGTATCATAAACACTCCTCCGCTGAAGATACCGTTGATGATTTCACCTACATCGCTTGTCAAGGGTAAACTCGAAACTCTTCAAAGGCGTTCCTAGTTCAACTCTACCTTTTAAACGACAACTAACTGCTGAACTGACATTTTTGGTAACATTGATTGTAATTTGTAATTGTAACTCGTAATTGATTAGGCTGTTTATCTACACATTTTTCTCTTCGTCTTGGGTTAAACCGCTCGCTTTCATCTCTCCAACTCTTATTTCGTCAACTCTTGTTTCCTTCCTACCCTGACCTTATTAAAATATTCGTGGCTGGAAGTATTTATTATAAATATGTTGTTTTCCCCCTTTCTTTTTTAAGGTTAAATGCTATGATGACCGATAAGTTTTTCCCTTTAAACAACAACAACAAAGGGTATTGAAAAAATAATAGTTATTGCAGTAAGAAATAGTCGTCTATAAAATATATATTACAGTACTATTGGCTTTGCAAATAGATCTAGGTTTATTAAGTTGCGTAATTAATTATGAAGTTCTCATTTCCATCTACAGGAAATATTAATCTCGTATATGACTTATGATTTGCGGTCTCAGTAAGCTTGAAGTAGGTGTGCGAAGCACACAGTTGCCTTTCACAGTATACATGGTGTCTTTTTTAACTGTGCCATCATTGGTACTTTGGAAACGGTAAAATTTATAGGAAACTTTCATTGGGGGACTTCACCTTATTTTCTATGGTCATTTGACTTTAGAATTTTTAAATTCCGCCAATTTGAAATTTGTTATTAAACGCCCTGTATTTTTTTTAGCATATTGAATAGTCTACACATTTTTAAGACTTTTTTATTATTTACATTTTTTTTTAACTCAATGGTTTTGGAGCAAGACCTTGTAATTTTGAAAAACACCATGTTTTGCCTTTGTTTAGGCGCACCATGTAGCCTATAGGTAATTTTAACTGTTATCAAAAGTCTAATCACATTATTTAAGAAACAATTTAAAGTTAATATTAATGTGACGTCTTAGTTTCCTAATATACACAAAACATAAGGAGTAAATTATGTTTACTATGAATTAATTGTGTTATGAATAATTTGGTTTATTACTAATTCATTAAATTATACAGGCAACAACAAATGTTCTGGTAATTGTATAAAACGCCTACTGGGTTTCAACAGTTTTTAATTATTACTGGATGTATTAGACTTTGTAAATAAGATACAGAAATAATATTTTTTAAATTAAACTCCTAATTTTAATATATTTAGGATTTTTTCAAAACTTATTTGTACCCCAACGGTTCAAAAGTTGGCTATTGTAACATTTTGGGAATCAATAATTTGTAGGCCTAACAAACGTTTATTTTTTTGAACTAACGGCTAAAGATTTTTTTTAAATACCCAAGTATAGAACATTCATAAAATATGGTTTTACACCTGAAAAAACCCATAAAATACAGAGTGTTCCATAAAAAGTTTCAAAGTGGGCCGCCATATTGGAAAATGTCGACCAAATTTAATAATTCTAAATTCAAATTTTGAATGGCATAAAAAATAGGACGAAGTCTCCCATTTAAAGTTTCCTGTAAATCTTACTTTTTCCAATGTACCAATCTTGCCACAGTTAAAAAAGACAGCCTGTGATTTAAAAACTCTAAACATTTATTTTTCAGGCTTCGTCTTGTAGAACTATGAAAATATTTTCTGAATGTAAAGCAAAAAATGGATGTTTTAACTTTTAACTTTTTTACATTAAAAAAAATATTATTCTCCATCTCAAAAGTATAACGGTTTAAATTATACATTTTATGGAATATTACCTTGTTCTTGTTACAATAAATGCTGGAGTTGTATCCAGGCGGTTGTAGTTGTCATTCTGTAGCATCTCAGGAGGGATTTCTACAGTAATATCCACTGTGTTAAGTCATTGATGTCTTTAGGTCTACTTTTATAAACATTGTTTTATAAGTAATCCCCAAAAACGTTATTTACATAAAACACCCTGTATCGATTAAAAATAGTTTACTTTGTATGATCAAGTTGGCTGACTTAACATTTATTAAATAATTTTAATGATTTCCTTTCAACCGGACACAGTTACACTTTCCCATTAGAACTTTCAACTACTTTAAATCTGGAAATAATTATATTTAAAAAACATTTAATATATTTTTATTTCTACTTTAAGAAGTACAAAAGAGCATATTTCATCACTAGGACCAAAAGTGAAGCTTTTCGATGCAAGCTCAAGTTTAAAATGAGCTATGAATAAAATAGTGATGAACTATATTTTTCGTTATACTCCAAATAATATTTAAAAAAAACAATTCCACAAAAACTAAAATGTTATAACTTATTTACCTTCAAATCGATGGTAACAGCTGTTTTAACGGTTATTTACAATCGAGAATATCGGTTGTTTTTTTATATGTTTTCAATCGTTAATTAATTCGTATAAACGAAGTAACAGCTGATGACCTCGACCTCAGCTGATGTTTTTAGGTCCTAGGACTAAAAAGAACAACTTTAGCATATCAATGCATGTGTTTTTGAAGCAGTATGACGGAAATATGTTTTATGACTCCATAAGACAAAGTCGGAAGAAACGATATATTTGGGACATCCTGTATATGGTACTTAATATTTGGGTTAGCGGAAGTCGATTTTTACACAATTCCGTTTGTTTAATACTTCTATCTATTTAGAACCAGAGATACAATCCATTCTGATATTTTCTGAACACTATGTGTAGGTCTATATAATTTTGAAAGAACGTTAACTTGAAATCTTAGGGCTATAAAAATATAAAGCAAGTTGATGGGCGCTATTGTGCTCTATCATACAATGTAATACAAGCAGATTCTTTAAATGTTATGTATGTATAAAAAGTTGTTTTCTTAGGATATGCTAAATTGTTTTGGTATTTAAAACAGTTTTTACACAGGACTTCTGAACCTCGTATTAGTGTAGGTTATTATATACATCACTACTTTCTTGATATTTTCCTTGTAATCAGACACAAAGATATTGGTATTTTCTCATTAAAAGTTTAAACTAATAAAACTCTTCTAAAACATATTCTAAAAATGGTAATTGTATAGCAGAGTAGCCTCACTTCAAAATCAATTTTTATGGGTTTTATTCGTCAAATAAATGTTGGAAAAATATTTTACTATCGAAAAAAGTGTCGGAAAGATGATTACATAATACAATAATACAATTACACAAGTAGTTTTTTCGTGAAAAAATTAACTCTGTGTTATCTTTCATACTCATGACATTCACTTCAATAAACGTAAGGAAGGTTTGGCCAGGTGGTTATATATATATCAACCTGGCCAAACCTTTCGTGACATATAATAATACAGCCCTACATATGCGTACACTGAAGCACATACGCAGACAATTGAACGTCAATGGAGGGAGGTGCGAGGAAATGTGCCGCGATATGGAAATTCAAAACAACATTTCCATGGCCATATAGCCGAATTTATGTTTAAGAGAAAGTACAATGAGTATAATACTCGTTTTCATCATTTATGGCGAATTACGAGTGAAATACATTTAAATTCAATAAATTCCCCTTCTACTGAATTTGCAGCAGAATTTGACTCTGATTAAGATTTTGTTGTGTAATTATATTATGTAATCATCTTTCCGACACTTTTTTTTCGATAATAAAATATTTTTCCAACATTTATTTGACGAATAAAACCTTTAAAAATTGATTTTGAAGTGAGGCTACTCTGCTATATAATTACCCTAAAAATTTCTCAAAAACAGCATTTAACTTATTTTTTGCTTTATTTTAGGAAAACAAAAATACCTGTAGTTCCACAGGAAAAAACCACATTTTATGAATTTCCGGAACATTCTGTATATCGAACCTGACTTTTGACTTATCCTGTAGATAGAGGATGTCAATTTCTACAAAATTCCATTATATTTGTTCCATGTTTTTATCTCTACTGGAACTAGACGTTCATTTTTGTACTTCGTACATAAAATAAATTAATTAAATAAATTTTTTAATTTAAATGCAATTTTATTACTTTGTAAATAAAGTCCATCTTTGGATGGAACATTAAGTCCAGTTTTAGTATCAGCATTTTTAATGAAATATTTTACAAATATTTCAAAAACCAAACTTTATTTTGTACATTATTAAAATACCATTTTATCTCAGAACCATTAACTGTACAAAAAAAGTTACTAGACAAAATATGTTTCCCTTTTAACAGTAGACCTAAATAAAATGCTATTTTTTTATATTTTTGTTCTTTTGGTCAAAAGATAATAAAGTATCTATAAAAATGAATATATAATTTTTGATAAATTACAGCGTCATCCATCCAGATGTTTATTATAGCAGTTATTTATAAGACGTTATATATGTAATTGTCCAATCATAATTTGGAATAACGACAGAAGTGATTTAGAATGTTTTTATGTGTTTACGTTACGGACATATGTTTCTTTTAGGAACTTTTTTTGTGTTAAATGATGCAAGGAACCCTAATAAAATTAGGTCTATATCATTTAGTAATAAATAATATCATTCTATAAATATTTATGTGCTAACTTTGAAAACGTATAAACTGGGCAAACTGTACATAAAGAACATAATATAAACTGTACACGTATGATTCTTGGTTATCACACATTATTTCTCTCCTTCATATCATAGAATAGAACGAAAATTTACACTGCCAATGAAAGTGAGCTCTATCTTTTATTATTCACAATACTGTTTATAGTAACAACAGTGTAGTAGTCTATCATTTATTGGCTAGAGTGTACTAGTAACTACGTCTTGGCATTGTCGTGGTGTAATAGTTCTTCCATGTCCCGCTAGATGCCGTTCTAGTTGCTCTACAAGACATCTGCAAATTTTGTTTAAAATATATCAGTTAAACATATTACAGTATATGGTAAAAAAAGAGCTTTTTTTCATGCATATTAAAAAATCAAACAATTTAAAGAAGAATTAAATTATTAAAAACAATAATTTTTAGTACAGTAAAAATAGCTTACAATTTCTCTTAAAAAGTAAAAATCAATGTCATCAAAAAACTATTTATGGAAAATCGGTTTAAAGTCTCGAGTTCGCTGAAGTCGCTTGGGTGTGAAAATAAACAAAAATCAATCGTTTTGTGATTATCGCATAAAGTAGCTTATAAATTTTACACAGAAAAAGTTTCAATTAAGTTTTAACGATCATAAAATTCCCTACATTAATCGCTTCCTGGGATTAATATGACTGAAATTACCCAACTGTTGCGCCCTCATACGTTGCATCAACAATACGTTGTTTCAAAAACTTTAAGTTCCTTTATTTTTACTCTACTTTTAAAGAATCTGTAATTAATTCAAATGTAGTTTTCATTAACTTGATTCCTTCAATAAAGTATCTAAAGATTAATAATAAAAAACTATGTACACGAAACCGCAAAAAAAATAGGGATTTCTACAGTAATATCCACTGTGTTAAGTCATTGATATCTTTTGAGCTACTTTTAAAAACATTGTTTTATAAGTAATCCACAAAAAACGTAATTTACAGAATGTTTCGATTAAAAATAGTTTACTTTGTATGATAAAGTTGGTTGACTTAACATTTAAAAAATAATTTAAGTTATTTCCTTTCAACTGGACACAGATACACTTGCCCATTACAACTTTCAACTACTCTAAATCTGGAAGTAATTATATTTAAAAAAACAAATTAATATATTTTTATTTCTACTTTAAGAAGTACAAAAGAGTATATTTCATCACTAGGACCAAAAGTGAAGCTTTTCGATACAAGCTCAAGTTTAAAATGAGCGAGGATTGAAAAGATTATTTTGATCCTAGTGATGAACTATATTTTTCGTTATACTGCAAACAATATAAGAAAACAATTCACAAAAACTAAATGTTATAACCTATTTACCTTCAAAGGTTTGGACAAGTTACACAAGTTTGCAGCTATTACAGCTCTTTAGTTTGTGTTAGTGATACTTATTTATAAAATCTGGTAACAGCAGTTTTATCTGTTATTTACAATTGAGAGTATCGGTTGTTTTTATAGATTCATTACAAACGTTAATTAATTCGTATAAACGAAGTAACAGCTGATGACCTCGACCTCAGCTGATGTTTTTAGGTCCTAGCACTAAAAAGAACAACTTCAGCATCTTAATGCATGAATTGAAAACAGCTGTTTTTGAATCAGTATGACGTAAAATAATTTCGTCACTATCTCTCTGAAAATTCCTCGTAAGGAGTTATTTAGCATTTTCTTAATCGAATAGTCTTTAACATATGATTAGAAACATTTATTTTGGTCATCAACTTTCATATTTTCAAAAAAGATATATATATATATATATATATATATATATATATATATAAGATTCTGTAAATTTGTATACTTAAGATCATTACTTGCGCCCATTGTTCATTCCCATCTTTTGACCCATATCTTCTTACTTGTGAGCTTTATAGAGACAGTAACTAAAACATTTTAGTCTTATGGGTTCCACAAAAATCACGAACACATAGCCCCTGTACTTCGTAGATAATACGCAAGAAAGTAAAAAGGGTTGCAATTAACTTAAAATAAATAACATTGAATCTCCTAAGTTTACAAGGTAAACATACAAACTTTGTAAACAGTGTTTCTTTGTAAAGCAGCATATTCTTAAGTTGAACTCATTGAGATGTCATTGAGGTTGTGTGGTAATATATATGTTGGGTGTCATTGCTCTTACCTGTACAACTGCCAACGATGACTCATGTTGGACTTGAGAGGACTTTCAACCTTATGACTCAAGCAATTAGAAAGTAAATTGGGACTTCGCTACTCGAGTTGAGACGAGCGTGAGAAACCGCTTGTTATTTTACATTATAATCAATAGTTACGAAATTTAAAAAAAGTGTCCGTCTCCAAATAATTGTCTGATTTGCGATGAAGCTAGAGACATGGATTAGCTGTCATGCTAATGTCCTCAAATATCAGGAGAAAATATCAACAATCGGATGTTCTATTTTGATGGGCTAGAATTAAAACTATCTCTTAAGAATTATATTAACATCACAAAAGTAACATTGCAAGTTTTGTTGTTGTGTCTTGTAAAATTATTATGTTGTTTCTACTAATAATTATTAAATTATAATTTTAGATGTTGTTTTGGTTTATTCCTTGATATTATATTATGTTATTATTGTTTATTGTTTATTATTGTAAGGCCGTGTCCTTGTGGTTTTCGCCAGAGCATTTTATACGTCTAGATCTTTTGCCTATCATTGTTATTGTGGTAGTACATTACCACATATTCAACCTTCAGGGGTTCACTTTAGTGAGTACGTGATTGGCAATCTCTAGGGAACCTAGCTCTATCTAATCCTTTAAAATGTAATCTTGGGTTAGATCACTCTCTCATCTTTCCTATCAGGCCTCTCTTGACCAACTCTTGGTCTTTTCCAACTTTGACGCTATTAGAGTATTCGAGGGCTAGGAGTCTATATTTCGTGTTTTTCTTCTTCTTCTTTCATAACGTAAAGATTACCTAGAGGTTTTTTGCTTTTAAAACAATAACACAAATTCTAATAATCCAATTTGTAACTTGTTCTTATTTGCTGTCTCCCACCGCTCCTCTCTGTACTTGTTCTTATTTGCTGTCTCCCACAGCTCCCCTCTGTACTCGTTCTTATTTGTTGTCTCCCACAGCTCCTCTTTGTACTTTTGCTTATTTGCTGTCTCTCTCAGCTTCTTTCTGTACTCGTTCTTACTTGATGTCTGACACAGCTCCCCTCTGTGCTCGTTCTTATTTGCTGTCTCCCACTGCTCCCCTCTGTACTCGTTCTTATTTGTTGTCTCCCACAGCTCCTCTTTGTACTTTTGCTTATTTGCTGTCTCTCTCAGCTTCTTTCTGTACTCGTTCTTACTTGATGTCTGACACAGCTCCCCTCTGTGCTCGTTCTTATTTGCTGTCTCCCACAGCTCCTCTCTGTACTTGTTCTTATTTGTTGTCTCCCACAGCTCCCCTCTGTACTCGTTCTTATTTGTTGTCTCCCACAGCTCCTCTTTGTACTTTTGCTTATTTGCTGTCTCTCTCAGCTTCTTTCTGTACTCGTTCTTACTTGATGTCTGACACAGCTCCCCTCTGTGCTCGTTCTTATTTGATGTCTCCCACAGCTCCCCTCTGTGCTCGTTCTTATTTGCTGTCTCCCACAGCTCCTCTTTGTACTTTTGCTTATTTGCTGTCTCTCTCAGCTTCTTTCTGTACTCGTTCTTACTTGATGTCTGACACAGCTCCCCTCTGTGCTCGTTCTTATTTGATGTCTCCCACAGCTCCCCTCTGTGCTTGTTCTTATTTGCTGTCTCCCACAGCTCCCCTCTGTACTCGTTCTTATTTGCTGTCTCCCACAGCTCCTCTTTGTACTTTTGCTTATTTGCTGTCTCTATCAGCTTCTTTCTGTACTCGTTCTTACTTGATGTCTGACACAGCTCCCCTCTGTGCTCGTTCTTATTTGATGTCTCCCACAGCTCCCCTCTGTACTCGTTCTTATTTGCTGTCTCCCACAGCTCCTCTTTGTACTTTTGCTTATTTGCTGTCTCTCTCAGCTTCTTTCTGTACTCGTTCTTACTTGATGTCTGACACAGCTCCCCTCTGTGCTCGTTCTTATTTGATGTCTCCCACAGCTCCCCTCTGTGCTTGTTCTTATTTGCTGTCTCCCACAGCTCCCCTCTGTACTCGTTCTTATTTGCTGTCTCCCACAGCTCCTCTTTGTACTTTTGCTTATTTGCTGTCTCTCTCAGCTTCTTTCTGTACTCGTTCTTACTTGATGTCTGACACAGCTCCCCTCTGTGCTCGTTCTTATTTGCTGTCTCCCACAGCTCCTCTTTGTACTTTTGCTTATTTGCTGTCTCTCTCAGCTTCTTTCTTACTCGTTCTTACTTGATGTCTGACACAGCTCCCCTCTGTGCTTGTTCTTATTTGCTGTCTCCCACAGTTCCCCTCTGTGCTCGTTCTTATTTGCTGTCTCCCACAGCTCCTCTTTGTACTTTTGCTTATTTGCTGTCTCTCTCAGCTTCTTTCTGTACTCGTTCTTACTTGATGTCTGACACAGCTCCCCTCTGTGCTCGTTCTTATTTGATGTCTCCCACAGCTCCCCTCTGTACTCGTTCTTATTTGCTGTCTCCCACAGCTCCTCTTTGTACTTTTGCTTATTTGCTGTCTCTCTCAGCTTCTTTCTGTACTCGTTCTTACTTGATGTCTGACACAGCTCCCCTCTGTGCTCGTTCTTATTTGATGTCTCCCACAGCTCCCCTCTGTGCTTGTTCTTATTTGCTGTCTCCCACAGCTCCCCTCTGTACTCGTTCTTATTTGCTGTCTCCCACAGCTCCTCTTTGTACTTTTGCTTATTTGCTGTCTCTCTCAGCTCTTTCTGTACTCGTTCTTACTTGATGTATGACACAGCTCCCCTCTGTGCTCGTTCTTATTTGATGTCTCCCACAGCTCCCCTCTGTACTCGTTCTTATTTGCTGTCTCCCACAGCTCCTCTTTGTACTTTTGCTTATTTGCTGTCTCTCTCAGCTTCTTTCTGTACTCGTTCTTACTTGATGTCTGACACAGCTCCCCTCTGTGCTCGTTCTTATTTGATGTCTCCCACAGCTCCCCTCTGTGCTCGTTCTTATTTGCTGTCTCCCACAGCTCCTCTTTGTACTTTTGCTTATTTGCTGTCTCTCTCAGCTTCTTTCTGTACTCGTTCTTACTTGATGTCTGACACAGCTCCCCTCTGTGCTCGTTCTTATTTGCTGTCTCCCACAGCTCCCCTCTGTGCTCGTTCTTATTTGATGTCTCCCACAGCTCCTCTTTGTACTTTTACTTATTTGCTGTCTCTCTCAGCTTCTTTCTGTACTCGTTCTTACTTGATGTCTGACACAGCTCCCCTCTGTGCTCGTTCTTATTTGCTGTCTCCCACAGCTCCCCTCTGTGCTCGTTCTTATTTGATGTCTCCCACAGCTCCTCTTTGTACTTTTGCTTATTTGCTGTCTCTCTCAGCTTCTTTCTGTACTCGTTCTTACTTGATGTCTGACACAGCTCCCCTCTGTGCTCGTTCTTATTTGATGTCTCCCACAGCTCCCCTCTGTGCTCGTTCTTATTTGCTGTCTCCCACAGCTCCTCTTTGTACTTTTGCTTATTTGCTGTCTCTCTCAGCTTCTTTCTGTACTCGTTCTTATTTGATGTCTCCCACAGCTCCCCTCTGTGCTCGTTCTTATTTGCTGTCTCCCACAGCTCCTCTTTGTACTCTTGCTTATTTGCTGTCTCTCTCAGCTTCTTTCTGTACTCGTTCTTACTTGATGTCTGACACAGCTCCTCTCTGTACTTGTTCTTATTTGGTGTCTCCAACAGGTCCTCTCTGTACTCGTTCTTATTTGATGTCTCCCACAGCTCCCCTCTGTGCTCGTTCTTAATGCTGTCTCCCACAGCTCCTCTTTGTACTTTTGCTTATTTGCTGTCTCTCTCAGCTTCTTTCTGTACTCGTTCTTACTTGATGTCTGACACAGCTCCTCTCTGTACTTGTTCTTATTTGGTGTCTCCAACAGGTCCTCTCTGTACTCGTTCTTATTTGATGTCTCCCACAGCTCCCCTCTGTACTTTTGCTTATTTGCTGTCTCTCTCAGCTTCTTTCTGTACTCGTTCTTACTTGATGTCTGACACAGCAACTCTCTGTACTTGTTCTTATTTGGTGTCTCCAACAGGTCCTCTCTGTACTCGTTCTTATTTGCTGTCTCCCACAGTTTCTCTCTGTACTTTTTCTTATTTGCTGTCTCCCACAACTCCTCTCTGTACTTGTTCTTATTTGATGTCTCCCACAGCTCCTCTCTGTACTTGTTCTTATTTGCTATCTCCCACAGTTTCTCTCTGTACTTTTTCTTATTTGCTGTCTCCCACAACTCCTCTCTGTACTTGTTCTTATTTGTTGTGTCGCACAGCTCCTCTCTGTACTTGTTCTTATTTGCTGTCTCCCACATCTCCTCCCTGTACTTGTTCTTATTTGCTGTCTCCCACAGCTCCTCTCTGTACTTGTTCTTATTTGTTGTCTCCCACAGTTCCTCTCTGTACTTGTTCTTATTTGCTGTCTTCCACAGCTCCTCTCTGTACTTGTTCTTATTTGCTGTCTCCCACAGTTTCTCTCTGAACTTGTTCTTATTTGCTGTCTCCCACAGCTCCTCTCTGTACTTGTTCTTATTTGTTGTCTCCCACAGCTCCTCTCTGTACTTGTTCTTATTTGCTGTCTCCCACAGCTCCTCTCTGTACTTGTTCTTATTTGCTGTCTCCCACAGTTTCTCTCTGAACTTGTTCTTATTTGCTGTCTCCCACAGCTCCTCTCTGTACTTGTTCTTATTTGTTGTCTCCCACAGCTCCTCTCTGTACTTGTTCTTATTTGCTGTCTCCCACAGTTTCTCTCTGAACTTGTTCTTATTTGCTCTCTCCCACAGCTCCTCTCTGTACTTGTTCTTATTTGTTGTCTCCCACAGCTCCTCTCTGTACTAGTTCTTATGTGCTGTCTCCCACAGCTCCTCTCTGTACTTGTTCTTATTTGCTATCTCCCACAGTTTCTCTCTGTACTTGTTCTTATTTGCTGTCTCCAACAGCTCCTCTCTGTACTTGCTCACAACTCACAGTAGGCTTATAGCAGAATTTTTATGACACATCCTTCTTTGATTTTTTCCCTTCTCCAGTGACTTTCACTCCTAAGATATTTGTAGGATCTTGTTGCCTTAATTGTGATTGCGTCTAATTAAAGGGTGAAAATCATGTTCCCCGCTTTCAGTAATAAAATCTAGGTAATAATTAAGTTACAACAGAATAACCAAATTATTATTGACATTTAGTTCTTCACTACAAATTATTATTTTTAATTAACACTGCAACGCGTCATTAGTATAAATTTATTAGCTGAGGATATATTTGATTGTTCTTGTCAGATCACGTTTAATCTGACAATTTAAGCAACAAATGGCTTGTTAAGGGCCCTGTTATAACTTAACAAACAAGAGGTATATAAATATTTACTGACAAGGCTATTTAAAATTTATTTTAGCATAAGTTATACCAAAACTAGTAACAAATCGTGCTTAGTATTTAAAAATACAAATATTTTAGCTTTACAAATGTTAGTTATATTTTTTATTATATAAATTACTTAAAAATATTATTGAAAATTTGTGTTCGAAATATATATTTAAATTGCATAGTTGTTTATGTACCGGTATTAAATATTTATTAAATTGAGAAAAATGTAACTTCCATTTAAACTAATGTACAGTGTGTTTTTAACATAAAAGGTAAAATATTAAATTACCTTAAGGTCCGTCTTGTGACTTCATTTTGGTTACTTCTTACTAGTTTCGAGGTCGTAACCCCATCATCAGATAATATCTTCGTTCACTTTCAAGAACTCGTCAGTTACTAGCTCGAAACTAGTAAGAAGTAACCAAAATAAAGGCACAAGACGGACCTTAAGGTAATTTAATATTTTATTTAAGTGTGACTTGGAACAAAATATGCTTATCATAAAAGGTAAATTTCAAAAATCAGTTATCTTAGAGTTTTAAAGAATACAATATAATACGTGACAATTACTTCAGGTGCTTAGACTATGAAAACCGCTATTCTATAACAATTATTTTTTTTAAATCTCTTGAGTTTGAAAATTTTAAATGGTAATTTTTTAATTTAAAAAAGCAAATCTTTTGTCTGTATGTTAGCTTATAACTAAAAAAACGCTGGTCTGATTTTCATACAGTTTGTCTTTCATAAGTATTAACTGATGAGGTTTTACTCTATGTTAAATTAAAAATATTTTCATAGACCCCAAGTTATAAACAATACTTGTCCGCATGAATAATACGAAAAACAAATTTGTCGACACATTGTACGTATTCCCGACAATATTTAGCCACACCATTGAAATCAAAAGCTTTGTGTAACGTAGTTTAGATTTTTAAATTGGGGAAATACATATTTTCACGTATTTTGACATTCAGCAACAATATTAATTGTATAAATAATAAAGTAAATCGTTAATTTGATTCGAACAAATTATTAAAATTGATTCTGAGGTTTCAAAATTATTGGAGATTTTATCAATACAATTTCAAAAGTTAAAATCAAATACATATTCTATAATACGTTGTCTTGAGTTAAAATAACTAAATAATACAAGTAGAAACAGTACATTAGTTATTAATTATAAAGTGATAGATCAATATAGAAACGATTCTGGTTCTACTCAAGTTAAAAAAACGCCCTACACGTAAACGACTTGATCTGATATCTTCAGGAAGTTTTTTAAAACTAAATATAGGTATTTATAAAACGTATTTTTTCTCGTAATTTTTAAATGCAATGATTTTGTTTTGTTTTACCTTATAAAAATTGACAGCGCAAAATTGCAATCAAAGGATATTTTTGTTTTCCCGTATATATTTACAAATAAGTGAGTTGAACATTATCTTTTATATAAAATAATATTCGTTTTAATTAGTTGCAGTGACCTGATTAATATGTCGATTGAAAGGATAGAACCTAAATTAATAAAACAAGGTGATCCAAAATTTTATGTTAAACATGTCTTACCTAAAACGATTACAGAATGTTTACTAGCGTTTTGATAGTAAATTAACTTAGTAAAGTAAACATAAAACATCTTGCTGTTAATCACAAAAACAAATCACTTTGCTAGTTCTTTGTTATTTAACCTATTTGAACAATGTAGCAATTGTTCATGTTTGTATTAAAGATAAAATACTACAGAATGTGGTTCAAAGAAATTTCTAAACTCATTTTTGGTTTTTGTTGGAAACATGTAGGCCTATAAACTTTCATTGAATAATTCGGTGATATATGTGAATGAGTACTGCAGCCTGAGATGCTGAAATACAGTTAGTTTTAGTTAAACATTGTCTTAAATAAAACTGAGAGGATTGTGTTGCTCATTATGATTTGGTGGTCGAGAATGTTTGTATCTTATTTATAATTCTGTACAACTTCGTAAGGATAAGAAAAATGGTAAAGTAAATGGTTTTGTTAGTTTTATACAGTGATTGATATAACTAAAATATAAATTAAAAAACAATATTTACAACAAAATAAATACTCAATCTCAGTTAAAAGTTTTAACAATAACCATTTGGTTTCCTTGTACTTATAATCATTTTAATATTTAGCGAGTGAGCAAGAAAGCTGTTTCCCAAGCGATTCTGTTACTATAGCTATGCCACTCTTATTAATATGGTTTAATCAGACATTTGCCATCATTTCTGTATAATGTAATTTACACACATCTTGGAAAATGTACGATTAAAAAAATATTATGAACAATCTATTATCATGTTATTTTGAATCAGGTTAAGTTTTTCGATATTGCCTTGCTATAAGTAAATTCATCCCACCAACTATATTGTTGACTCTTAATATTTTAGTCTGTCACAAGCTTGCCTGCCCTTGTATGTATCAGAAATGAACAATGACATCATTCCAGATTGAAAGCGTGTCAACAGCAAAGCAAAGGTTAAGAGGAAGTTAAATTTTAATAGTATTTGCTAAATTAATTAGTTTGCCATACATTGCCATTTGTAATTTTGTCTTTTTCTAAAAAATAAACCATTACCATCTTCCTTTAAGGGCTCAGGATATTACATACCACCCAATCCGTAATATACAATAAGTAGAAACGTTTAAATTTTTGTATGCTCCAACTCCTCAAAATTTTCCGCATTATTCTAAACTTGGTGAATCTCGTGAAATTTATTATCTACCTCATGAAAATCTCGGTTTAATTAATTTGATAATTTTATAAAAAGTTTCAAAATGGTAGCTGTTCCTATAAACATCATACCACAGTTTCCTTTAACATTCAAATAAATTCAATCTCACAATCCGTAACGACTACAAAAAGTACATAAAAATATCTTGTGACCTAAAAATATGGCATTTTTAGTTTTTGTGAAAATTAGTTGATTGATAAATTCATTATAATTGTCCAATGTAAGTCTTATAGATTTATTATTTCCCCTCAGGACCTCACGTATCTAGCTGGATCTACACCTTTATTTATCTAGCCTTGATGAATCTCGTGTCGAGGATTTTTGTCCAGTAAAAATCCTTATTCAATGGTCTATAAATACATTAAACATTATATAAATTATGATTTCATTAAGTAGATTATAGTGACTTTCATTTTACATTCGATGTATTACATAAAATCTATTTTCTAAGCAGATTATTGAGGCTTTCAATATACTTTGGTTGCTCTATGTAAAATCTAATTTTATTGAGAAAGGTTATTGAGTAACTTCTTCAATCAATTACTCGCAACAACTTCTCTTAAATCATAGACTAGTGGGGAAGCAGTATATTATTGTGTTTATAATTAGACTGATACTCAAATAACCCGAAGAAGTGTGTCAACAAAACCTCGGGCGTTCTGTCATGCGGATTAATATATTTCTTGGAATTTGAACATCTCCCACTAAGCTCAAAATAACTCTGTAGTCTTTGCCAAATAATAAGTACACGGAATTTGCCAAAAGTAATAGAGTACATTTAATTAATTTTATATTTGGCTTCTGACTTGCATACAAATTAGTCATTTGACTTTCTCGTCCTATATATAGAAAGAAAGAGTTGTTACGGTTTAGAAATCGTTGATCCGTTTCATAGATTATCATTTTAACCCCCAGAGGGGGTATCTTAACCCCCAGGAAATGGTTATCTAAGTTGTCAAAAACAGTTTAAAATATTTTATTCAGAATATATAAGTGAGGTTTTTATTAAGCTTAAGCTCGAAAAATACAGAGTTGTCCAAAAAGATGTTACCAGCCAAATGGTACTACAAATTTAAAATTTTTATTTTTTGGAAATGTGTGAACGAGCTATGGCTTGTATGGTGAAAGATTTCACACATACATTGAGAACCAAGGAGTACGATTTGTGTGTTATTAAAATAAAAGTCAATCCCATATAAGTGGTAATATCTTTTTGGACAACCCTGTATATAATTCGTATCTGAAAATTTAGGAGTTGACCTAAATTTACCCTAAACCTACACACACATTAGATTTTCATCAAATCACCTTGAACGAGGTTTAACAAATTTTACTCAATTATAAGGACGAGTATTGTAATGTTTATCTACTATATAATTTAATTATACCACTGAAAAGAATGACGTTTGCAATGAATATGTTCATCTCTTTGTTTCAATTTAGTGAAACTAATTAGTTTTATAAATCGTTTCTATTCATTTCTGGTGAGTCATATTTTTAAAAATAACAGTGTGTAGGTTACGAGACGATGCATTCTGTGCGTAAACTTACTCATTGCCAATAATCCTTGTTGCAAAGCAAAATAAAACGTAGAAAACTATGATTTAGTAAATGAAAAATTGATTAAAAATATTAAGGCAATTGATGAAATCAAAATTAGCCTACGTTATTATGTTTCTATTAAAAGAAAAAAATAATACTGAAAGTTGAGTTGTATGATCAGTCGTGAATAAAGTGAAATAAAATTTACTACCTAATGAGGAAAGTTTATACATGTCGGAATAAAGTTCTACATACTTAAAACCATACACAGTAATCATTCACGTCTTGTATTTAAATACATCTTGCTGTTTTTTTCTTCTTAGTTTGTGTTACGTTTCTCTTAGCAAGTCAACCTATACTCTAGTATTGGGCAAGTTTGTTACTCACAGAAAATTTCGAACTCCGTTTATTCAATGATGTTCACATTTCATGACATCAGTAAAAGTGATTTTCGACATATCGTCAGTACGTAATCATCTTAGCATGTTAACCATACTTCGTCTTTAATAAAGACATATTATTACTATTACGGCACAAAATATTGGTTGATAATATAAAATTTGGCGTAGAGTAGTACTAAAATAACAAAATTGCGGCCATTTACAAGAGATTTAGGTTCAAATCTCGTGTGTTATTCAACTTGTAACACACTAAATTAGAAAAGAATTCTGCACTTATTGGTACCAAACCCACTTTTCTAGAATGACAAAAAACGAAGTTAAAATGTAATTTGTAACCCAGGACCTAGTCACAAACACAAGCGTAACGAGAGGACACTCCTTCACATATGTACAGCTTGAAGAGGAATGTGTTTTAATATTCTTTTTAATATAAGCTGTCAAGAATTATCATAGCCTAAATTAATGATCAGAAATTCTAAGAATGGGACAATAATCAGAGCAATTTTTGTTTCACTGAAATGGCTTTATAAACGGGAAATGTGTTTAAAATTTGAGGGAAAACACTATAACAATAAATTATTCATAATCAATTTTAACGATTGATACGTAAATTTGTATCATCAATAGTCTCAAACAAATTCCTAAACAGTCAAATAAAACATTATTGTAAAAATAATATAAATGACTATCAATAAAATAATTTAAAAGAAATCATATCAAATTTGCAAAACGTCTTTCAAATTAACAAGTAGATATTCATAATCAAACTGTCATAAATAGAGTAGTCAAGTTTTTAATTAAAAGCAACTTAAATAAGTGGTGTAAATTTTATGTTTAATAAAGTTTCATAAAAACCAGAAGTACCTGTCTATAGATAGTGTAACATTAACTTGTGGAATAATTAAATAGCAATGAACTTGTACTGGGTGTTTAAGTAGTTGTTACCTGTTTGTAGGAGTAGACAGACTGATGGCTAGACAGAATTGTAATTAGCAACACGATTGAATGGACGTTAATAGGCCAGGTTAGTAACTTTGAACAACTAGTCCAAGAAGCTGAAATAGACTAAGTATAGCCAGATGTAGAGAAAACAATTAAAAAAAATTATGTCTATATTTTTGTTATTTTGCTGGTAAAATATTAAGATTTTATAAATTTTGTTGAATATATACCAACCAGGATTGCATTTGATAACTGAAATGTAAT
The DNA here is from genome assembly GCA_963513935.1 of Aphrophora alni. NCBI lineage: Eukaryota > Metazoa > Arthropoda > Insecta > Hemiptera > Aphrophoridae > Aphrophora > Aphrophora alni. Next base: position 114,689,901 of record OY740766.1, on the reverse strand, counting down.
AATATTAAATTAATTATATTTTTGACTACATTTAGAATAATTTTAAAAATATATAACTAGTTTCGGGGAGAGGGGGAAGGCAAAAAGTTATAAGATCTATTCGTGAAAGACAGAACTTAATTGTATACGTTTGAAATAAATATCGAGATGGATTCGAAGATGGCAGCACGTTGCAAATTTGTTTAATTACAGGAAAAGGATTGCAAATATGGAGGAAAAAAAAGTAATTCATTTATCATCTTTACATTTAACTTGTTATGATTTTATTTATACTCACCCGCTATAAATTTAAATTTAATATTTCTACCTACCATTTTAAATAATTCTTTCAAAGTGACTAATGATCAAAATATTGTATTTGTACTTTACCGAATAAGCAGTTTGTTGATCTACGTCTTATTTTGACTTAAATTATTGTGTTTTAAAGTGTTAGAAATTTTCGGTGGACTTTAAAGATTAATAAATAAAATTTATAATTACCCTTATTTCTTATTTTGGAGATATAAAATTTTAAGTACATTGAATTATCACTTACCATTGTTTTTGTATTTATAAACTAAAGAAGTATGTATTAAAATTTCTCTTTCTATTTATGTACATTAAATTAAAGTGGATGGTGAATTGAATTCTGCCAATACATTTTTAAAAATAATTTATATATTTGTCAAGAAAACTTCATTTAAAAAACATGAGGAATAGGCCTATAACAGTTATTTATAATAAATTCACACAGTCATTTTGCAGTCCACATTTGCAAAGAGTCAAGGGCACTTTCCCCCCGTCGTTTTATCTCGCCTCTAGCTCTGTTTTTATTCTTAAAAATATAAAACAGTTTTGGAAAATATTCCAACACAACACTTGACTTGCCAAGTGTAATGACCTATTAAAAGCACTTATTTTTCTTCTACTATTGGATTTTATTAGATATATCTGGCTCGCGGCAGAGAGTTATTTTTAACTTTCCCTCAGTTCAGCGGGAGATGTTCAAATTTCTAGAAATATATATTACTTGACTTGCCAAATTTATTAATATAGATGTCCTAGGTTGTGTTTCTTTATATTTATAAATCAGTGCCACACTTATCTAGAGGTCACTTGTTAGCTTTATTATTTATTAACACAATCGTTTTTGTTAGGTAATATAATTATTTATGTACTTTCTTTTGAAGGGAAAAACCCTCACTTATACCATTAATTATATAGACCAAATTTATGCAATTGTTTACTTTTAATATATCTCGTAGACATTAAATGTTGGGTATAAATTGGTTTCAAGACCACACAAATATTTCAAATCCTCAACAACCGTAAAATATATTTTTGTTCGAAATGACGGTAACTTATGAGCAAGAAAATAAAAACAAAACTGTTTTGCCAGATTTTAAAAACTCGTTAACATAAATATCTTAATGCTAAAGCTTTCTCAGGGCGTACAAATACGTTTATTGAGATCCGTCCTCGAGTTTTACCTTTGATATGGAAAAGACTAAAATTGATTAAGGAGAGGGTGACAACGGCGAACCCGTTGTCTATTATTCAAGAGAGAAACAATTCTTAAACGTACTTCAGTATAAATACTGAAGACGGGGAACCATTATAACCAAAGGAAAAAATACTGGATTAACGGTGCTCGATACCAAGAGGGTCCTCACCTTGCGTCGTCGCATTTAGTTCACCTTAAGCGAGTGTAAAGAGGCACTGATTAAATTAGCTCAGGTTTAAGAGAGTTAAATGATCTGTAGAGAAAGATAAGTTTGTCAGGGTTTATCAACTACCTTTATAGGTTTTAAACCGGCCTTAGTAAGTCTCAAAACAGACCAGCAGATCCGGTAAGATGTATTTACGTAAGTAGAAAGAGTGTAGATAATCAAAACCTTACTAAACATATGAAGAAAGTAAAAAAGTAGCTTACGGAGCATTGATTGTTCTATTTTGTAGACGAGATCTAAATACATGTGTTTGATATGCTCTTGATAATAGAGCATTTTTGTTTCAGTCTGTACTGGATGGGCATATTGATTTTTGAAGACTTATAAGATATCAGTTTCTCTGATCTTACAAGATAATATATCAAAATAACATGTAGGATAAAGGATAAGATATTGTTCTTTGGATGATATCGTGTACTATGGGTACAACAATGGGCTCCCCATTTCTATTACGAATAATTGAAAAAAAAAAATGCATTAACTATAATATGTTACCACAATGGATATATATATTTCACAGTATATTGACATAAATTAATATATATTTAATGTACTCTGTTGTATGGAAGATTCACTCCAGCTGGTTATTATTAATCATAATATCAGAAATGTAATGTATATGATTAAACAAAATTAGGCGGCTATTTGTCTGGTCATGCTCTGTTTATCGCGGACATGTTTGTTTTCATAATTGTAGGTTGGTCATAACTGTGAACATTTACAGTTAGTGCAATTTCTGTGGTTCATAATAGAAGTTGTAAAACTACAATCTTTTCTTTACCCGTTCTGCATTACCCTCTCCAAGCTTGTTTTTATTTTAACTTTGATTGTGTGTTTTATGTGTATCTTAAACCTTTTAGTGGGTTTAATTAAATTAGACAAATTTACCGTTCAAATAGCGTAATCTTCAGACATGTTAAAGAGGATAAATTCTCTAAACCTTGGAATAATTTGATTTATATTATTAAATAGTATGAATCACCGGAATTTTAAATCTCCTTTTTTTAAATCGGGTTTTTATTTTACTTACTTATAACTACGGTAATACTCAGCGTTTATCAGTGGATTTAAATATTTTAGAACATCCGGGGTGTTTTATTGAATACAAAATTTTTGAATAGTGTGAAAGTCTTAAAGCTATTTATTACACAGAATAATATGAAATGATATATCTCTACCGTTTGGTTTGAGTAAAAATATAAATAAAACCTCAGATTAACTTAATAACCTGATTAAGTAATTAACATTGACTAGATCTTTGTTTTACTGATGATTTTGTAATTCTTTAGATAATTAATTGCATTATTTTCTCTCTGTTTATTTTTAATGGAATATTCCGGATTATTACAAGATACCATTGCTCGCTGTTAAAGTGCACAATTAGCAAATTTCATTATGATTATTTTACAACATATTAATCTGTTTATATAAATGAGAGAAACAATTAATGGATATTTGTGTATTATTGCATTCATAAACAAAATGATTTACGCAATATACATAAACCGTGTTTTAAGTATAGTATATTATCCTAAATTACATTTTTGTTTTTATTATATTAGTTTTTGTTAAACTGATCGAAATGATGGCGAAACAAGTATTAATGGTTGTAATTATTTATTTCTGTGTATTTTAAACTTTTAATGATGTATTCTTATGGAAAGGGTTATATTTTCCTGAACCTACGGAGAAGAGATCTTTAAAATGAAAAGTTAGAAAATGATTTTAGTGATTTTGACCGTTTTTTCACATTTTTCCCTACGAAATTGAAAATGTAAAGATAATTTTCTCTTCTTACATCTAAATCATTTGCTGTACATGTTCCATTTCTAATAGTTTGTTTAAACATTACAAAAAGAAAATCTGTTATTGTTTACTCATAGTTATAAACAGTTATTGTTTTGAAACCATAAATCTCATTTTTATTTAAAAGCACTTTATGCATATCTAAACCGAAAGACAAGTACACAAGATGGATTTACAAATTATTTGATTTTCATAAATTCATTATGCTTCAAAACTCTGGTTTAAGTATTCATTAATTTTCCCCTCTGTTTAAAGTTTAAAAAACTTATTATGCCAACCACCCGTTGTATAAATTCCACTAAGGCGATAGACAGATAGTTTTTTTTTATATTTTTACTTTCTGACACTACATAGAAATTACATGGTGGGTAAAATAGGTCGTTGTTGAGTGTTTTTTTGGAATATATTCCATTCGAGATTTTCTGAGCCCAAAAAAGTGATTTTTTGAATGATGTCTGTCTAGCATCTATTGTATGTGTAACAACCCAAACAGAAATAATTGACAAAAAACAAAAAAGAACTTTGACCGCCGTTAATTAATCAACACCAAATACAATTTACGTTGATGACTCGTTTATAGCAAAACAGAATTTTTAAATATATAAATATGTTTTCTTCATACTGCTTCAAAAACAGCTGTTTTCAATACATCCATTGAGATGCTAAAGTTGTTATTTTTAGTCCTAGAACCTAAAAACATCAGCTGAGGTCGAGGCCATCAGCTGTTACTTCGTTCATACGAATTAATTAACTATTGTAAAGCATCTATAAAAACAACCGATACTCTCGATTGTAAATAACTATTAAAACAGCTGTTACTATCGTTTTGAAGGCAAATAGGTTATACAATTTTAGTTTTTGTGAAATTGTTTTCTTATATTATTTGTAGTTAAACAAAAAATATAGTTCATCACTTGGACCAAAAGAAGCTTTTCGATCCACGCTCATTTTTCTTAACGAAATCTTCACTTTTAGTCCTAGTGATGAAATATACAATTTTAAGACTGGTTTTAGTTGATTTTAATTTAGTTTTGGAGATGAGTGATTGAGAAAGTTTGTGGACATTGTTTGTACAGTTTATTGGTTTGTAAGTTTGATACTAAATTAGTCAGCTGCTTGAACTTCAATACCGTATTAATTATTGATTAGGAATCTCAACTTAATTAAAACGTCTACATAAATATTGTAATTCGTCTTTCCTTTCGATTCTTTTAAACCTACTTGTTAAACAAGTAAACTTGGACATAAAAGAATTCAAAATAATTTGTCTAGATAATTTTCTAAGCACATTAAAGTCGCACTGGACTGTGATGAACGTACTTGTCCTATTAATAGGGAACTGAAGTTGAAGATAACGGTAACAGGCATGAACTATCCCAAGGAAACATTAATTGCAATTGCATTACCTCTACTACAGTGGCAATTAACCATGGTACAAAGGAAGAGCCATCTCTCCTTCGGTCGTGTGAAGCACACGTTGGGTTCATTAAATCGTTTATTATCAAGAAATAATCACAACAAAAAACCCCTGGAGACTTCACTGTTACATTTATTGTTCCTCAATATATCGAATAAAGTACAACTTAGACAAATAATTAATGTAGTATGTTTCACTCAATAGCTTTTTTTATGAGAATAAAGATGTTTCCACCTAAATATTTGATCTCGTATGATACTAGATGTTTTGTATCAGTTGTTACTACTATTATTATTATAACATTAAATATATTACCACGTACAAATATGTTGAAGCAGTTGTAAATAATATTTATATTTTATCCAACTATGAAAAAACTTATTTCAAATAGTCTTTAGAATCCCTCATAAAGAGTTCTAAATGGAATTGAATTTGCAATAATAAAACATGTAGATTATAAGTACTGTAGTTGTTAAATATTGAATGTTGTTAAATAATTTATTATATAGAAAAATAAACTATAAAACGTGATCTGAGGGTTATATTTGAAGCGATTAAGGGTGTTGTTCATTTGAAGTTTCTGGGTAACAACACTGTCTAGAGGGTTGGTGCAATATCTATATATCCAAAAGAAGTTTAATGAATTATTAATTGTAACAGTTCTAATCATAACCACATAAAGTTGAAAAAAAAGGAAAGCAAAAAAATCAGGAAAAATACTTTTCAAAAACCTAGTTTTTTGAGAAAACTAACACAGTACAAACCTCACGGCCCCAGTTGTGGTTAAAGTAAGATACCTAAATTTGTTTTTAAAGACGGGCTTATTGCTCAGTTATTTTATTTTTGACTAATTCTTGTTATTGGTCATCATACTTCGGCCTCAGTCGAGGTGGATACTCACTTCTTCACCATGAATTACACCCCACAAATATTTGAATAAAGTTTATCAATTATGTACTTTGATTCTCCGTCAAACAATTCTCATTTATTTAACTGGATCAGCGGTATCGATTGTGCGGTTATAATGACATGGCCTCAAATAGTCAATGCTATGTGATTTCGTCGTGAACGACTTTTATACACAATAATATCCATAAAGAAATTTATTTTTAATTTTAACAAACTTATTTAAATAAATTAAATTGGTTTAAAAACACATGCTTTAAATTATATTGTAGACAAGAAAATTAAATACATTCATTGAAACATTAGTTCACTTGTAAAATTAGTACTTAAGTCGAAATAAAATTTAGTGCAGTTCGAATTTAAATATTTGAAGCTCATAAGTGAAAAGCTGATTGGTTTCTCTACGTATTAAATACGTAGACTTTAAAAATTTACAAACGTAAAGAAAAAAATCGTGATTTCAAGTTACTCGAATTTGTCCCCATACTCTTGTTTCGACCATTTAAAATATTTTTAACATATATGTAGGAGATGGCACTAACGTCTACAAAATTAAAAATTTGAGTAGACGGATTACAATTTAATGATTGCTAATCAAAATCATTTCATGCTATTATAAGTAATTAGAATCCCCTCGGGGGAGTTCAACTACCCCAAATGTGGTCTCACATAAGTAAAAACTATATAATCATTATAGAGGGTAAAATAGATTGTTTGAAAACACTTAGTTCTAGTTTGTCATACGCAAAAACTAAAATAGAAACACACACTCATAACACATACAGACAGAAAATCAATCTCAATGAAGTTTGTTTTTTGTAAGTATCTGTGTCAAAAAGTAAAAATAACAAATTCAAAGCTGACCTAAAATTCCATTTGATTGAGAAACAGAAGAAATTTGTAGTTTTGTTAACACTTCAGTTATAAATAGAAATTTTTGAGATATTTGTAAATCGAACTTATCGGCTATAATTATACAAAGTTTTAGCAAAAGGACTCAAATTGGGGTCATGGGATTTTTTAATTTAAAATATATGTGTGCCTGTTTTAGATAAATCTATTAATCAGAACGTATTTGTTATACGCTATTCTGACAGTGTGTAGGCGCTTGTTTTTACGTGAGTAAAACAATATATCAGGATTTAATAAGATTTAGACAAGATGACTGTTTGTAATATATGTGCATTACGTTTGAAATTGTACATAATATATTAGAAGATTTCAATTAATTGAAGGATTGTTATATGTTCTCAACAAGTAATACAAAGAAACAAATTTACCTCTTGCATCTCACTAAAATATACAATAATTATTACATTTTGTCGGTCTTTTTTATCTTATTTTAATTAATTATAATATTGTTCGAGTTTTGAAGTTAACCCCTTGTTCAAAACGCGTAAAATAAATCCTAATATATATATATATATATATATATATATATATATATATATATATATATATATAATTTGTATAATTTATAATTTGCCGTAATACAAATTATTGTCATATTGTCACACAAGGAATAGACTTCACAAATACTGTATAATTGAAATTTAATAAAAACTTTAATAGTACTAATCTTCCATATGGAAAGGCAGTTTTAACGTAATGTTCATGCTTAATTTTATAGAATTAATATAAGCTAGTTTTTTTAGTCATATTACCAAATTGATAATCAATATTAATTTATTTCCACTTTCTAAAAACTGTGTGGACGTTGAAATTTCTTCTTTTTTTTAATGTATACACGACATTATAAACAATAATGAGTTATCATTATATGATCGGATGGCCTAGTTTGTATTGTTATGTGGAATAACTGCAATCAGTCACTTCCTGTAACCTCTGTAATGCAAATTATTACGTCATTTTGTACATTTTCTCTATGAAGTATATGGTTTCGTAATAAAATATGTTTCTTTCATTGAATGTCTTTTATTGTAAGTAAATAATCTGATTTGTTTGTATAAAACTTGATTATAGAAAACTTTTTCATCGATTCGTAATGCTGTTTAACCTGAATATACCGTAAACAATAGACTAATAATTCAATAAAAATGCAATGATTTAAATAAATTGGTTTCAGTAAAGATTTTATTATTGAAATTATAAAATTAAGTTATTACACTATTAAATGAGAACATACCTTAGGACAAATAAATACAGTTCAGCTTTTGAATTTAAAGCTCTCTGTTTATTCTTTCGACCCTTTGCATTTTATCATTACAAACGTTTTCACATTCAGAAACAATACAAATCAACATTTGCGGAAATGAATAGAGTAAACTTCATTTGATATTTCACAATTCTATTTATTTTAGTTTGTTAGTGTTAAATTTATTATTTGTATTTAATTTTTGTTTCTAATTATAGAGATAATAACATTAATCTAAATAAAATTCAATCATTATTTTAAAATTCTTAATTGTGTGTGACCTTGAACTCATTTTAATGCATTTCCTCGTAAATGCTTCAGAGAAGTAAAATCAGCTCTAACTCCATAATTTTTCTCCACCCCCCTCCTTCCACTATGCAACCCTATTTGCTTTTAGCTCCATTTTTCTCAACTCGTGGGAATCTTTCTTGTGGTTTGAATCCACCCTTCACCTCCATGCTGTATTGTAAAAAGTGCATTATCCCATACGTACAAAAAAATTCTTAACGGAAATCAGAGATTATAACGGAAAAGAAATATCCTAAATTAAATAAATTAATGTCAAATGTAATTTAAATGTACATGCGAGGTATAATTATTAAAAGTATTTAATAAGATACTGTTTGAATGATTAGAACACACAATTGTAATAGGCCTACTCAGTGTAAAATGTGTGGTCAATATGTTCAAAGTGTATAATTACCATATCCCTAGAAGTAGGCTATATCCGTCCCTTGTAAGTGCTCTTAAGTTGCCTTAATCTATCCCCACCCTTGTGATAGTACCAGTCGTTCCGTAGAGTTACGACCTTCCTTTATCTTCTTTATTATCATTCAGTTAGTTGAAGCTCAATCAATCTGATTAACTACGATAATTTATGTCGTTTCTTTATTGTGTACCGAGGTTTATTTATTATTTCTTAATTTGTTTTCATAAACCAATTGGTACTGCACAGAAGTTCTGCTAATTTGTTTTGAGCAATGTAAAGTTAACCTTAAAATAAGCTAATATTTTCTAACAGCTGATCAGCTAAAAACATCTATTAGATTCGTTGTAAAAATTGAAAGTATTGTATATGGACCATTAACATGAAACTTATGTAATCATACTTCAAAATTAAATGTACTTCTTACAGTGCAACACCAACTGAGAGTTTTAGTCTATGAATGTAGGACTGTCGTTTGCAACATTTATTTTATTCAGGCCTTCAACTGTTTCTAAATACAGTATAGATAAATAATAGAATTTAAGGATGGCTTTTTGTAGTAGAAAAAATAAATGAAAACCAAATATATTAAAAATGACAGATCATATTTATATAGAGCAAGAAAAGTTACTAGCCCATTAGAACTAAAAAAAAGAAGAATCTATTAGAATAAAACATTAAAATAACGAATAATATATATATATATAAAGTTTAACAATACATAAATAAAATTGTGGATGAAAAAAAAAACGAGATAATAAATTAACCTATAATACAAATCTTTAAAAAAACACAAAAATGGAAATGTACTTCATTAATACTTTTTAAATACACCAACCTTTATTCAAATTTACTTTACATAAAGTAAATTAATATTCAAATTATTACAACAACATTTACAACTTCAGTTTTTAATTTTAAGTACTATTTGCACATTCAGCATGAAAGTTGTAGAATGCCCATTTTCAGATTCATCCAAACTTCTTATTTTTGAAAGTTATCCTTAGTATAAACTTATTACACTATTCACAAAATAGAATAAAATTGTTTATATATTTCAAAATGATAGGAACTGCATTTACAAGAAACTTAGTGACATAGTTGAATAATATTGCCAACGAGTTCGATTTACAAATATCTCAAATTTCAAGAAGAGTGTATTTAGCGTGACACTAAAAAGAATTATTTAAAAATTATTATGACCTAAGATCTAAGTTCCATTTAAATTATTATTCTGCAAAACTGTTTCATAACAAATGAGTGCCTGTTATCTCTGTTTTTCGAAAAAAGGAAACATGTGTAGATTTTGTCTCTATCAAAAATAGTATTACTGAACGAATATCTATAATTTTACTTCTCTTAACCTAACCTAACTCTTCTTGTAACTGTTTATGAAATAAAAACAATAAGACAATGATTATTGTAATTTTAGATGTAGTAGCCAGGCCATCTTTATATGAATTCCAATTAACGTATGATGTTGAAATGACAAAGATAAATGCAGAATAATATAAGTAATTTCTCCAGTACTTAATTTCATTATTGATTTATAATAAACTTTGTAGTGCAACAGTAACTCAGGCAGTTTAAGTGCAGGATACACTATACTTCTAGATACATTAATGTAAGTATAGATTAACACATAATGTAATGTAATTAATGCATTACAGTATGAGATGTAGTAATATTGTACACTAAAGTATTGGCTGCAGTAATGCAGTACGAAATATGACGTCACATAAGAAAACAGCTTGGGGATTCAACCCTTATAACAGCTGAATACAAATTACTCCGGAAATTGCAACAGTCCCTGAGGAGATTCAAAATCTGTAATGGAACATCAAGTTGACATCTGTCACAAGAAATAGAAATTGGTCAAATTATCAGACAAATTTGGTGCCACTCCAAATTCTCAAACATTTTTCACTCAGTAACCCTTCATACACCAACCATCAAACAAAATATATTTGTAACGCTTACTTTATCTTAATATGCATAACAAGACTGTTACACAATGAAATTATTACACATTTTATCAAATTAAATTTTAAGCACAATTTATAATTAACATTGTGTTGTTTTCTCTGTATAATAGAAAAGCAATTCCTTTCAACAACTTAGAATAACTTTAAAGTTCTTTCATTGATGAGAAGTAATCTTCATTGATTATACTGCAGCAAACCTTGTTACTTCGTTATTAATTGTAACTGCGGTTGCTCTAGTTACATCTTTACAGTATTTAGAATAACTATAGTGGGTCTAGTTACATCTCTATTTACAATAATTGAATGCATCGTCAGTACACCTAGATATAAAAATCTATTTATTATAACTGCAATGTAAGACATCTCTAGTGGCTGTAACTGGATTAGAATTTCCTACATTCTTTTTACTGTGTTTGCAGTAAGTCAACCAACATCTCCAGTTAGAGTATGTGTATTAAAGCTAAAACTGATTGATTGTAATAATAAATAAAGCTTATTGATTGTAACTGCAATGTAAGACATCTCTATTGGCTATAATTGAATTTGACATCACTATATTTCTATTAAATTTATCCGCAGTAACTCGATTAACGTCTAACTTAGTTTTTTTGTGGTAGAGTTAGTTACATTTTTATTGATTGTAACATCAGTAGCCCTAGATACACATCTATTGACTGTAACTGCAGTGGCTATTGTAACAGCTCTATTGCTGTAACTGCATTAGACCTTACTGCATGTAGTAGAGCTAAAATGTTGTGGATTGTAACTTCAGTAGGCCTAGATACACAAATCTATTGATTGTAACGGCAGTAGCTCTTGTGACATCTGTTTTGATTATAACTGCATTAAACCTTACCATATCTCAATTTAATTTATCTATAGGCAATGACTACATAAATACTATAAGACATGACATGGCCATGTTAAATATTCTACGCTTAATCTTGAGTTGTCCAATACCCGCTAGGTCGCTCTGCTAGAGAATCTGAAGTTGATGTGACTGGCTCTACGGTCAAACAATGTTTCAGGCGGGTAAGAGAAAACACACTGATGCCACATATGGGACCAGAGATGCGAGGGAAGGTCGAGAATCGCTTATCTCAACGCACGAACTGACAACACTGACTATGCTGACGGAAGTAAGTGAGAAGGTTTGTGAGAGAGAGGTCAACAGTTGTACAGTCTCAACCAAGTGGGATGCGTACAGTCAAGCACCTGCTGCTAGCGCTTTCTGATAGCTGTGTTTCAAACTTGTGACGAACAGCACCCGTAAAGCGTAGACTATTTCCCTATCCTATGTCGTGTCTTTATAGTATTTATGTAGTCATTGCTATAGGTAAGTTAACCAACATCGTCATTTATTTATTTTTGTAGCAGTGTAGTTGCAGCTTCATTTAAAATCAGTAGACCTGGGTACACAATCTATTGATTGTAACTGTAGTAGCTCTGTGACATCTCACGAATTGTAACTACTTTAGTTATTACTAAATTTCTAGTAAATATAACTGCATTATATCTAGCCTTGTCACCTATTAATCAACCTGCATTACAGTAGCCTCAGACTAGGATTGTGTCATGTGTAAGAGGCGTGTCCTCTCTTCTACTTGTTTCCCTAAGCCTGACTTGACGGTACATTCCATTCCAAGAAAACTAGGTACACAAATTACTGCTTACAACTTCGTGACAGACTTTTGTAAACGTTTTATTCTTATTTACACAGCTAAAAGAAACGAAAGTAGGGTACGCGTTTACACAGAAGCATTTGAGGTCTATATTTTTTATATGGGTTGTACCGCTGAAAGCAAAGGCAACAAAGTGTGGGGACCCTCTTTTCCTCTCCACCATAGACACGTTCCTACCTTGATGATGCTGTACACATAGTTACATATCCACTAATTGTAACTGTGGTACACCTAAATGCATATCTACTAATTAATTGTAATTGAAGATATTATGCAATTTTTTAATAATTTTATTAGAACTAGCTATATCGCCACTGGTTGTAACTATACTAGGCGTTGTTAAATCACAATTTATTGTAACTGCAGTAATGCCATTTAACTTATAGGCCTAGCGATATCAGTAGGTATTCCAACCGATACATCTAACCTTGGAAGGTCATGTGACGTACATGGCATGTTTATTGTTTCTGTGTCAAATGTAATGTGATGCATTCATTTAACTTTAATTTCCGCTATTGCTTCATTCATTAAAACGGAAGCCATATATGTATCCTGGATATTGTGACATCTTTTTTAAAGAGAGGAGGCTAAGCGAGACTGATCGATTCATTGATCGTGGTAATTAATAGGGGCAAGAGGACAAGCAGATGTTCCTCAGGAGATGAGGGGGAATATAGTCGTCCTAACTTTGTGAGAGAGTATTAGGAGGGATTGACGTATTTACTCTAACAAAATGAAATAAGAGAGAGAGAGAGAGAGAGAGAGAGAGAGAGGGGGGGGGGCTGACTTTACGTTGAACTCTTCATAAAAAATATTAAAACAAGGTGTAAGCACAGAATAACCGGGTGCTTTTTCGTAATTATTTAAGTTTAATATTGGACTTCTTAAAAAATACACAAGCGATAATGAGAAATAACACTTAAATATTAGTTGGATACAAAATATTTGAATTGTTGACGGTTTTTTGTTATAAATATAACCAATTTCCTTTTTAACCCTATAGCTTCAGTTGTAAATGATGCGCTATACATAAATAAAAAACTTAGCTTCACTCTTTATCAGGCTAAATAATTTTCATGCAGATTATAATATCTTTTATGTGAGAAATCGCTCTGCTAATTTTAAGTTAGAGAAAAACTATTGCCTAACATATTTATATTTAGTTTTCCCTAAAAATATGGGGAAATTGAGGCTCATCAAAATAAATAATTAAAATGAAATTTAAAATTGGCCTTATATATTTTAACTTTAATGCTTAATATTCAGCATCCCAAAATACAAAAGGAAAACTAAGATTCATAAAATTTGGTCACGTATTACGAAATTTGAAATTAAAAGTTAATTTTGGCTTCTTGTCAGTATCTTGTAAATGTAGAAAATGGAAGAGATGGTCTTCCCTGATCTGTGAGGTAAGTTGAACAGATTAGTAAAGGATAAATTAGGTGTTGTTGTATGGATGAGGTGGTGGAGTAGAAAGCATAATGATGATGCCTAATTACGGGAATGAAGCTTAATTATAGAACAAAAACGTGTTGAAAAATTGTGTATCATGAAAATCGGAAATTTAAGTAATCGCGAAACATAAAATTTACATTCATTAATTTGAATTTGTAAAGATATAAGTTAAAATTTGTATGATTTTGTTTATGTTTCATTTCCAGTTAACTGAATTACAATGGTTATTACATTTAACTCTTGTTAACGAAGTAAAACAATGAAGTAAAATTCCTAATTAAACTTATGATTGAGTTTAAAACTTTTATTTTGAATAAACACAAAAATCAATATTTTATAATTGGCTTTTGTTATGTACATCTGGACTATCAAAGGAAGAGAAAATTGCACATACTATGCAAATTATTTTATTTAAATATTTATTAATTGTCTTGCTTTTTGGTAGACTCTGAGGATGTATGAACCAACAATTGTGTGAACCATAACAAATAATGTGTTATGTTTATGTGAGTTTAACCTCTTCTTTTTGTTTGTTCAGTGACGGTCTCATTTCAGTAGTTTTTTGTACTTCTCGCCTTATTATTAATTGTAAAGTATTTTTTTATTATGTAAATCAGTAATTTAGGGACTTAAACATAGAGACGGTTATGGGGCAGCCATTCAATTTAGAAATGCTCATGGATTAAATGTTTTTATTGAATACCAAATGTGAATTTAAAACAATTAACATTTATTATATAATGCTGTTATATCTGTTACTCGATTTACTCTCTGGTAAGTTGAACCTTCAGATTGGTTTTATTTTAAATCAAGATAATATCTGTTATTAATAATCCGACTTTTACAATATTGATGAGTACGCCTGGCACAGAGGATTTGCAGAGGAATAACTAAATTTCGTTCGTTTTGTAGTATTTGACAGAAATTTGATAAGATAAAAAAATTCGATTTAAGTTTACAGACAATTATATAAAACTTTTATAAGTTAAAAACTTTAATAACTTTAGCACAGTAAACAAGAAAACAGCTGCCGATATCTAATCAAATGTTACAACATACATTTTTAGAAACGACTAGTTAGTACACTATTAGTTCCCCCCCCCCAATAAAAGGTATTTTTAAATGAAACTTTTAATTAATTTTTGTTGTTAATGTTTTTAATAATGTAATTTAAAATTAAAACCAAGTTCAATAATTTCTATATAACAGATAAAACTTTTACTTCAGAATTTCATAACTTTTACTTTAAAGAATAATACCAACTTTTCAGGAGTATATTTCCAAGACAATATCAAATATCGTTACTATTTGTAGTTTTTAAAATAATTAGTTTTATGAAAGTATTTTTAATGTTTGAAATACATGAAAAGTTGTTCAAAATATGTGCACGGAAAACAGCCTATAGGTTAAACTGTTATAATTTTAAAACTAGAAACGACAATATAGCTCCCGCTGTTACAACCGAGAAATACAAACCTAAACTTTGTTATTATTTAGTTGTTTAAAAAGGTTTTTAATAATTAATATTTAAATATGTGTTAAAATAATTCCTAATAATGTAATATAAAAACAAAACAAAAATTGTATATTTCTTATATAGAACAGTATCTTGGTACTTTTACTATAGAGAGAAACAATAATGTCTGTCCAGGCGGAAAGAGTAGTTAATGTTATCGTCAGGCATCGTTAGATCTCCTTGTCTAATTGTGCACAACACATTGTAGATAGAAACATTATTTGTTTCGTATAAATTATAATGAGCCCCCTAAACCATGAAGTAAAAGTAAGTTATCCTAGCAGAATGAGCCAGTGGTTTTCATTCGCCACTAAATCCAACTTGCTGCTGTAATTAATGTTGTGTTGACGACTGAACACCTTTCAAAGCTTTATAGTTTCCTGTAATTTATTGATTCCATGTATAGCCAGGTGTAAATTCTAGCCACCGTTTCTAAGAAGTGTCTTCCAATTTTACTGCTATTCATTTGTAGGAGATTAAAAAAACCTAGGCCCTATGTACATTTTATGAGGAGACCCATGTCACAAGTAAACATGTACAACTAAGCTTCACATTTGACTTCATTGGCGGTACACTGCAGGATTAAACAAATGTTAAATCGGATATTTAAAATCATCACTTTGAAAAACAGATAGGCCACTTCATAATTATATTTTTATATACATATTCATTTGAATATTTATGTTTTATTTTTATTTTGTTGTTGTCTGACTAGTTTCACTATATAGATCTGTTGGATGGAGTTGATAAAGTTTTCACAGTTTTAAATTCCAATCTGTAACAAACAGACGTACAACACTTTAATTGTCTGTTCTAATAATATTCACAGACACCTGACTTAATCAATAGCTTACGTGAGACTAAAACTTCCAAGGCTCGAACTCTCGATTACAGAATGAACCAAAACTTCTGCACGTACTTCTTTAACGTTGATTATGTTTCTTTAAAAAAGTTTGCATGAAAGTAGTGAGTGTATACACATTTTGGTAATAAATATAACTTTTTGAATTTCGTGGAAGTTTGTTGTTTTTGGACCGAATTTCGAAAACTGTCGTTTGTAAAAAGTTACACTTTATAACAAAATAATTATAACCACCATTATGAGTTTTTCTTAATGGATATTATTATTATTTTTTTTAACTCATTCAGTGGTCGTTGAACGGTAAGGACAACTGTCGAACTAGATTTGGTTCTGATCAGATAAATACTTCTTTTAAAATAAACGGTGCAAAAATATTGCACAAACTTTTCACCTATCTTTTTATAAAAACCGAACTCTATATTTAAAACTAGTAAAAAAACCCTGTATTTGGAAAACTTTGAAGAAAGCTAATATTAGCATAAAGCAATTTTGTCCTCACCACAAAATTGATGATTTGAGGTGTCTAATTGAAAATCGAAAGTCGGCGTTTTCCTCAATCTAAAATAGAAGTCAAATAAAAGCTGAGATATAGAGCTCTATTTCTGATTTAATTTAGAAATAACTTTGATAATAAGGAGGTAGCTAAATTAAGGGACCAATCATTTAGGGTTCTTGACTCCCAGTGGTGTGTTTGATAATGTGCGTGATAAAATGGAATTTCAGGAAAATATGCTATGCTGCACCTTTTTGGAAACACATTTAACATAGTAAGTTTAGTAAGTTTCTTTTCCATTTAGTAAGTTTAGTTAGAAATATAATTTCGTATTCTAAAGTGCCAATTTTAATACAGTAAATTAAACGAAACTGAGTTTATTGTACTGTGTTATACATTAAACGAGTTTTCCAATGATTTGCAAAATGGGATATTTTCTTAAAATGATATTTAAGTCTCCTCCTCTCCCAAACCAAATTTAGTTTAGTTTGTCTGGGAGCCCATCCACGGCTTTTCTGGAAAATAGCGATTGTTGAAGAATGTTCTCTGATTTAATTCCCCACTTTTTTATCAAACATTTTTAAAGCTACAAAAAATAAAATAAACAAAATTACACAATACTATTTAAAAATTCCATCAGCTGCCATTTTAAATCGGGGCAACATAGTGACTTCTGGTTTGCCTATTTATTTATTGCCTTTACCAGTTTAAAATGAAGTATCAATTGACGAGGTTACCATTCATTTTTGAAAGGAAGAACAATATTGCTCTGTATTGAAAATGTGAGCTTATCTACTACTATAATGTTTTCCAAAAGTAATTTTTGGTCAGTACTCCCTCGTTCAATATTTAGAGTTGAGAGGCAACACTTTAACAACCACTATGTTGGTGTTCTAGAGGTCTCATCAAACCCCTGTTCTTGAAACTGTCATGATCAGTCCTACGTGATAAAATCCTTAATGGAGGACAGGAGTTGCTACAAAACTAGGGCTTCTAACAGAAGGAACGGCGCCGGCGTGCTGACGATCAATAAGCAAGGTCTTGCGCCTACCATCGCCAAACAAACGTTTCAATTCAAATGCAAAATTACTGCAAGGATAATAAAGTGAATGATTTGTTCAGTTTTTGAGCTCTATTTGTTTCATGAGAGTTTTATTTGTCTACTGTTTTTAATATATTAATAATTTGACTTATATTCTATATATAGCGTATATAAAACATCGATACCTTTAAAAAATTTGCAATTAATATTTATTCTTTTCTATTTTATTCCCACACATTATATTTGATACAACTAAATATGGACCTGCAAAGGCTTTATTAAAATAGCCATTGAACCAGAGGGGTTGGTTTTATCATGAATGAATATCTGTTTTAATCTGTAGAAAGAGTCCTATAGGTCTTGATTTGTGTATTACCTTTGGTATTGAACGTTTTTATAATACTATTTTTCTACTACTATTCAATTTTGGAGATGGTAGCTTGTAACAACTTTACATTTTACTTCTGGTGATTTTACCTTCAATTTATATAGTGGAAAATTTAGAAGAAAACTCATATTGTGTAATTCGTAGAGATCATAAACTCATTACGACAATAAGATGAAAATCATTATCATGTAACAATTGAGACACATTTAGATTCAAGAATTTCAGTTGTAATTATAATTACAATTTAAAATATCTGTTCATCTTAAAGTGGGATTAAGCATATTTTTAGTTTTACAAATTGCAGTATGCATTCCTGTCATCTATGATTTTTACTGTCGATTTATTCTACTTTGCGGATAAAAAGTGCAGGGTTTTTCGTAAATTATGTTTTCTTACTATTCCTGTTTTTGGGTATGATCGAAAGGGGTGTTAATTGAATGTTTATTATTTGCTGTATTTAGTTCATTCTTTAATGCCATCTTCTATTTTCTCTAAACTATTTATTTATTTTTCATATCCATTCTAAAAGTCTTTCTTCTTCACTAGGATAGTGATGGTTCTATAACTATTCACTTAAAGTGCTTTGTTATTGAATTTTTTTTCACGTATCCAAGTTTTCAAAAATAGAAAAATTGTATTTTGTTAGGTTATGGTAACTGACAGCTTTGTTTTATTCTAGTTAATTTGTAAACATTGGTTTTTGATGTTTGTATAAAGAATCAGCATAAATAAATATGTTACATGTTGACGTACCAATACCAATATATTATTTATTTATAAAAAATATTTGATTGACATAGAGATTGATGTTGTACAATATTATTAATGACGTTTATAAGACCTAGTCTTAGCCATGGACTTATGTAAGGTATTTATTATATTTTATTTTAACCACGTGTCACTACTACGGTTGTTTGATTAGTTACTTTTGTTTTGGATTTGTTTCTAATATGGGTGTATTATTTTCAAGTATTTCTTTGATAGCTATCTTGGTTCAGCTTTAAACACTTCATAATATCCCTACTTCTGTTCTCCTTTACTTCTTGGTGGGATATACATAATAAGTAGCACTTTATACAATTAATCACTTCATTGATTAAGCCATTACCAGATAAAATGTAAATATTTTAAAATACAAAACAAAAAACGTACATTTGTAGAAAATATTAAGCTCTCTTGATAATTCAACGATATTTAAAAACAAGAATACAGTTTTAGTTCTAAAATTATAAGTGGATTGCGAAAAAGTGAAGAATGATTTTTTAAATGCATTTATTTTTAGTTGTATTTTACTGTACGTAAATAATATCAATACTTTCCTTCTCATGCAAATCTAGAAATAAATTTAATCAAAAAAATAATTAAACTGATTTAGACAAGTTCAATTCCCTGTAACATTTTAACAAGATCAAGAATGATTTAGTTTCAAATGATTTGTTTCAACCATTTCCCTCTATTCATTTCTAGCTAAAAACTGATGGTGAACAATTATTGATTTCTATAACTAATGGAAAAATGAATTGCAACAAATTGTTCTATGGTATAGAAAGCCAATCATCCCTCTTCCTATACTTCTTCTGGCCGATCTACTTTAAAAGACTGACCAAAACTTAGTAATGAAGGATGTATGAAGATTGAACCAATCATGTCAATTGGATCTTCCCCGTTGATCACAAATAATTGTTAGAGGATTTTAACAATGGATTAAACATCGTGTATACCATACACATCTGCACCAGATTAACAGAAATAATAATAAATAGAAATTTAATGTTAGTTTTAAAGTATTTCATTGAATGTTTTATGGGAAATATGAAACAAAAACAAAAGAACAAAAGCGTATAAAAGTACAAACAAATGAATCATACAATCAACAATTTTAATAGAAAGGATTTATTTGAACGTAATTAATTAAGATTATTGCAGTTCTTGCTATTAAATCTAGGTTCTGTTATCTGGCTATGATTTTTTTTATTGCATACTGAATCATCGTCTTTTTACAAATAAAGTGTTCTTGATATACTCATTACAATAATGAAAAAACCTAGTAAATTTGCTGTACTGCGTGAAAATTAGTTCAAGCAATTTATATTGTTATACCTCATATTTATCAAAAAGACCTGTTAAATGTATCAAATACCATCCATAAATGTATATTTGTATAATAAAGTTGTTAAATATTAAAACCTTAAATGAAATGTAAATAACGTTAATTTTTGTAGGTTTGTTTTAGTAAACTTTTCATATTTATTTATTTCCAAATGGTGGAGTCTTAAGAAATACTTTTTCAAATTTCAACACGTCAGTATATAAAAACTTAAATCGCAATTTAATATTCGAAGTTAATATTGTTAACTACGAAAATGGTAAAATTCCTACCTTTAAGATAATTTCTATTTTATCTTCACGATTATTTTATACAGTAACTTTCACTCTTACTACTATTTACTAAGGGTCAACTAAAGCACTTCTTACCTTTCTCAAACCTGAGCTGGATGAATAAGGTCGTTCCCA
The DNA here is from genome assembly GCA_963513935.1 of Aphrophora alni. Taxonomy (NCBI): domain Eukaryota; kingdom Metazoa; phylum Arthropoda; class Insecta; order Hemiptera; family Aphrophoridae; genus Aphrophora; species Aphrophora alni. The sequence continues at coordinate 114,669,265 of OY740766.1, read as the reverse complement.
CTCTCTGCTCCTTCTAACATTAATCTTACGTCTAATGTTTCACTAAACCAGGATTTGCAAAAAGTCTGTGTTGACAAGATGATGTTAGCCTACATTAGAGGTAAATGCCACCTACTGTATTATTTTAATTTACGACATCAGTATAAATAATGTTAAATAATAATATAATATTAATATAAATGAATATTATATTATACATTTATATAATATAATATAATATAAATATTATATTATTTTATATACAGAATGCCTGGAAATATCTTAAATTTTTCCTTTTATACCACACAAGGAGCTCCATTCTTGTTCGCTTTGCTCACCAAACAGGTTGAAACCCCCATCCTTTACCCATTGTACATCGCCTATTGCACATCTGTTTTTTGTTTCTTGCTGTAATTAAAGTAGTTTTCAAGAACAAAAATTATTGTAACCCCAATGTACTACTACTACAACACCTACACTGTTTAATGGCGCAACCTGTGTGATCAAATAAAGGAGACAAGGAGAAAGAACAGAAGCAAGTAATGACGATTTTAGTCAGTAAAATTTTAAATCATATTTTACCAATATGGAGCTGACTTTTGGAAGCTCAATTATGTTTTTGACAATTTAAAATAACAACTCTCGACTTACTTGTGTATGATAATGTAAAATGAATATATAAAATACTTCCGTCCAATTGTATTAGAAAATCCAAAATAATAGTAATAGATTGTTGATATTGTAACTACTAACAAAGTTCACCATATTTCTCATTTTGTATTTTAAATTCAGCTATTTTTATTTTGTCAATCTATGTCATTTAGGTAACTATACTTAAAATTAGAATTTGTATTACCTTGAAAGGAACTATAAAGTAGTCCCACTGTGCATTCCATGCTAACCCCCCCCCCCCCCAACTAGGTAGTCTTCGACTTTACTTAAAATAAAAATTGATAAACAAAACTTTCTAATATAAAAGGTGGGCCTATCTTTAAATTAATTTTTGCGTTTTAATTGCTTTCACGTGATTTAAAGATTATGAACTCAGTCAGCTGTTTATGTATGTTCTTTCATTGATTACTTAACTAGTAATGAAATTCACTTGTATTCACTTGTATTTCACTTGTACTTTCACTTGTATTTAATTTGTAAATAAATAAAACGCCTACTGTAAAAAATTGCAACTACAGTATTTAAGTTCCTCTTGGTGTATTGAGTCTCATTTGTTCGCCATGTTGTCAAGCTGTCATTGAAGTTGCTCTCTATTGCAATTTGTACATTTATAACCTATAATTAGCCATTCTTAATGGAGAATACAATTAGAAAAACAGGCCTCCGTTGCTTGCTTTTAGAAAATATACAATGATCAATTAAACTATACAATGATCAGTTTGAAATGTAATTCAGGAATACATATTTAGTAGTAATTAAAAACTAGGAAAATAGTACCAAATTTATATAGAGGGTCATATTATTATAGAAATTCCGAGTTTTGATAAAGTAAATAATAAACGACTTTTTTTTTTTATTTCTTACGAGAAAATAAGTGCGGACATAAATAGAATCTCTTTATTTGTAAAATTTGTTTTGGGTTCACACGTAGATCTTCGTATGAAAAAACGACATCAACGTCGAGCCAACTAAAATGGCTGTGAAGACGATACATACGTTTTTCGGACATCATCTGAAGTGTTTGTAGATTTGGTCTTCGGTCTTCAACGAAAAGTTACAAAGTTTCAAAATGAATAAGTCTTTATAGAAAACGTGAGGATTAAAACCAGCAATTATGAGATTCACTTACACTGGGATTATAAGATCCATGATATTGCTACTGTGGGTCAAGACCATGAATATTGGGGAGTCAAAACCGAGCGGCGAAAAAAAACTCTGATGAAGAGTCAAAGGCTGGCCTTCGACAGAATAATGCCCTGATCATGGCGCACAGATGATGGTGTGTTTAGATTGAAGGGCTTCAACCTTAGTCTCAGTCTAAACACACATTGCAAATCCATTTATCTTTGCTGGTGTTTCGATTTTATTTATCTGTTGATTGTTGTCCCTACCCTAACCCACCGAAAAACCTACAAATGGGTCAGGTTTATAAATTTTAATGTAAACCCTGCCTTAGACAGCCTATCAGCCTCTTCAATGTGCTTAATTGTCCTGGTACTCAATGTAAATTCACTTGGTTTTTACAAGACAAACAAATGAGGATTTTAAAGAATTTTAAAATCACTTTGAATTTGATAATGTTGCAGAACAACAACACTTTGCAGAACTAAAATGCAGATATACGCTTGCAGACGTAGGCTTTTTACTGAGTGCTGTGCCACGAAGTTTAGTTTTACTTGCCAGTGTTGACTGACGGTGTAAACATCCATCCATATTTGGTTATAGCTCCGCTACAAATTTCCTGAACAGATATTATTGGCAAAACACTTTAACCTGAACTACAATAAGTATATCGACCAAAAACTATATAAAGACACGGTTTCAAGACTACTTACCCTATGAATAATCAATCTTAAACAATGGAAACATGAGGTGGTACTATTTTACGGCGGAAAAGACGCGTTTGAAAAAGTAAACTCAAACTTCCGGAGTTTCTCCCTTAACCTTAATTGGTTTATGGTACTGGTAACATTTGCTTGTCAGTCGCTCGGTGATCATAGTGTTTCAACTTTTCCCAGTCAATCATCAATTTTGTGAATAAATTGTAAAGACCTGTAGGAACACTTTTTCCCGCGACCAAAAAATCTTTTACCTAATATATACATTTTTTTTGTTATATGTTTTTATTTCATTTTTCTTCTTTTTAAAAATCAGATTCACCCCTTTAAAGCAACCTCATACGAATGGCCTCGCCGTGGCACCGTGCACGGGAGAACAAGAGAGAGTGAGAATTGTATGTTGTTATTTATATTAAACAAATGTTCCTGGCTGTACTCTAGCGATAACAAACAACTGCAAACTATACTAGCCTTTGTATTACATTTATTGTCAACGAACTGACACGAGGTACATTATCTTTTGAATCCAGTTTCAAATTAAAGCAAATATGTAAATACAACTCCACCTTTAATTTCAATACGCTCGTGGGAAATTTAATTAATATAATAATGTAGTTAGAAATTAATTTAAATACTAAAAACTGGTTTTGACTATTGTTTATAATTAGTTATGTAATTTATTATCTTAATCGAAAACACCATGACCGTTCTTAGCCAAATGTGTCAAGCAGAACTTTAAAAATTATAGTTAAACAGTAAATTATAAAATACTATAAAGATACATTGGATAACTGCTTATTTTTAGGTTTTCATATTACTTGAGAATTTTTATTTTGTTTTATTAAGCATATTGGTTTAAGTCGTAAACCATAATACTCACCAAAATTTGATACGTTGAGTCAAATTTAAAACATTCCACCTTCTAAAACAGTTTAATTTCACCTTTTACGAATTACTCCCACACAGAAATGTTTAGATTTTTTTATGACTAATTTTGTTTACTTAGGTTGATTTAGTGTTTGAATGTTTACATTTTACTTTTTAACTTATGAAAAAACAATCCCGTTGTGTTGGTTGATCTCTTTTAATGGTTACAATTATGTTTTTAAATGGATCACAAACCACCCCAACACCCTGATGATAGAACACATTTGCCATACAGTGCAACAAAGGAATTATATTTTGAACAATAATTTCCCAACAATATGCTCGGTGATGTGACAGAACTTTGTGTAATTATTCTTCCTGCCGTCACCGATACATTATTGATTGACATCCCTCTTCAAAGCACAGCGCAAATCACCCTATTTGTATCCACAGATGAAAAGGGGGTGTGTTATTTTCATCTGGGGCTACCGTAATCTGGCAGAAAGTTTATTTATAAAGAGGGAGCCAGACGATCTGCTTCTATATACAGTCTACAAATTGTTAGTATCATGGCCAATAAAATATGGTAATGGAGAGGGTCCACAGTATGTTCTTATAACAGATATATCTGAATTTATTACATAATTTAATATTTTATAGTATTAAGAAGAGAAAAGATATATTTCTTGTTCAGTATTTTCACAAAAATTCAAAAAACTTAACGTTAAGGTATTTTGAAAGTAGAACAAAATAATAGTTGAGTGTTCTACTGAATTTACATTATTACTCCATAGGCCTACTCTAATCTTTCGTTCACAGTATACTAAATCCATTGAGTGTGTGAAATGAATGGGAATACTACTAGCAAACAACGAAAAATGGTTTGTTCAATTTTATTTCTTTATTATTTCGATTTTTCTTTCAGAATACATAAAGTTTTATGTGTTTTGTATAAGTAGTATGCTTATATTACCCGATATTTTAACTGTCCATCCTTACTGTCAATTAAAGATGAACCTGAGAATAATTTGTGAAGATAGGCAACTTAATTTATAATGTAAATAGTGAGTCATTACATCGTACATAGTCCTTTTTACTAAAGAGCATATTGTTTAAATGTTATTGCTAAAAAAAAGGCAAATTCTAAAGTAATTTTTTCTTGTCCAGGCTTAAGCATAGGCCTAAATAATAAACTTTAATTCAGATATCAAATGGGTGTGGTCGCGTTTACACCCACCTGGGGCAGTATCAACTCGTACATTTCCATATTGTAATGTAAGTGTATCCAGACGTCATAATGGCGAGACCTGGGGTCATTTAATGAGTACCTATTCATTTCCCTTTAGGAACTAAAAATTCTTCTCAGAACAAGTTTCGGTAGGTCATTGAAATTAAGCTTGTACCAAATCTGATACAGATAATTGCTATTGAAATGACTTTCAATAATTTACCAACCAAGAAAATGTAATTTTAAAAATTTAATTTAACAGATTTTTTTTAATGTTTATGGAATTTCTTGTATGATTTTTAACGTTTTAAAAAATTCGACTTAATTCCTAAAACATTTTAAAAATTACGTTCTCAAAAGATGTGTATCAAATTATTGTAAGTTCCTCAACTACAACTCTATATACAAAACGTTTAAGGAGACCAAGTAAACATTATTATATTTTAGTGTATTTGCATTTATTTTTTCTTTAAGTAAGTTAAATTTTAGTAAAAATCAGTTTAAAGTAATACAATCTTAATAATAACGATTCTTGTATTGTATTAGACCATATATTTCTTTTGCCTAAGTACGCGACCTGACTATCAGCCGGTTTCTAGAACAGTCATTAAATGATTTAATCCATCATTAAACTTAATCTTTCATTAAAACTCTCATTAATTTAAAGTCCTAATATTGGCCAACTAAATATGTAATTGTAGAATTTTTTTTTGGAATTTTTGTTGCTTAAATTTATTTTGTGTTCTTTCGGATTTAATTACAATTCACAATATTGTTTTAGTTAATATTTCATGTGATTTTATGTAGTGTTTATATTTAAATATTTGTAATTGTTTAATTTTTATTTAGTGTATTTTTGATGTTCACAAGATTTTTACCAAATTATCTACTGGCATGACCTATATAAATTAATTCACGATTATAGATTTATCATACTAGTTCAGATAAAGAACTAACAAAAGTCGTTGAGTCATTAAGTAGTAGAATTTACTGAATAAGACAAGATTCATTTAATTATTTTTCGGACGAAGAATTCAAGATTAGATTTAGGTTCAGTAAGGGAGGTGCTGTTCACGTTTTAGGCCTCATTTCAAATTATTTGTCCTACACTACTCCTAGAATTATGTCACTGTCCCCAATGGACAAATTGTTGATTATACTAAGATTTTATGAGACAGAAAATTTTAAACAGATAATTAGAGACCTTGTATATTACTATAGAACTACTGTTTGTAAGATTATAAAGAAGGTTATAGCCACATACAGCCTTATTGTTTAAACATTTAATAAAAATGGCTCAAACTGCAGAAGAATTTGTAATAACCCAAAATAAATTTTATATTAGTTGCTCCTTTAAATATCATTGAATTCTTTCCTCTTTTCTTTTTCTCAGATTCAAAAACTGAATACCGTAGAGTACTTAAAAGTAAGCTTTAAAACGTTATAGCACTCTGTCAACTGTATCAATGTAGCTATGGAAACAAAATTGTAAACAGTCAACATAACCTAAAAATTATAACATTCGTTGATCATATATTTGAAAACTGCCATTTTCTCTCCAATTAATCCTTTTAAAAAGTTCATGAGAGGGTTAATGGGAGATTAGGAAAACTTTGATTAAATATTTTCTAGGAAAAGAAAGCAAAATTTAATTAGGGATTTGGTTAATTTGGAATTTACTAATTAAGGATTAACTAAATGTTCTAGAAACCGGCTGTTTTTATTATAGAAAGTCTGTAAATTCGTTTTGTTGTAAACCTTAACACCATTAATCTAATAGCAAGTTGAGAACAGCTGGTTAGAAAAATCATATTTTCATTCAAATTGCTCTATATTGTTATATTGATAATTATATAGACATTTATATTTTGCATTAAAATCCACAACCTCACGTACCTCAAATAATTTCAAAGATAATATAGTTCAGAAATTGTTAATATATATAAGTATTTTAAGTAAATTTGTGGTTTACTAAAAATAAAAGTTCCACTTATTAAAATGGAATACCACCAAGTACCTTAGCATAAATAATATATAAGTTTGTCTATCCTTATGGAATAATATATATTTTCTCTGACCGGGCTTGAGATCTTCAAAATGAGAGGCTAAAAATAATTAAGTTAAACAGTTGTCTTATAATTGTAAAACATAGACAGCAAACACAGTAGTGAAGAATAAACTCTATTTTAGAAGTTAGTTGTTGAAATAAATTCAAACAGCCCTAATGGTAATGTCTCCAAAGCGCTGTACAAATATGGAATGTATTACGTGATTTTAAGTAAAAGCAATGAAAATGATCTGAACCAATCTGTAGCAGTTTATAACTATCAAAATAAAAACGGTAAAGTATCTCAACCGATTGTACAGACATTTATTTTACTCATAATATTTAGAAGGAAGTTAGTTGTTACAAAAGTCTCTTTTATTCTTGTTAGGATTCTTTGTACATTTGTGAATATGATTTTCATATTACTTGACTCGTCGCATCTTAAGACGAATGCTTCTATACTTAGTTTTGATACTCTTAAATAGACCTGAAGATGCAATCTAGCCGAAACATGACAAAACTATAAAATTTCTTATTTTTAATTTCTCACGTTATATATATATATATATATATATATATATATATGTATATATATATATATGCTGTATATATATATATAGAAAAGATATCATATTAAGACCGGGGGAGGGGTGGACTTGATTTGCATGTATAAATATACTTTTTGGACCTCTCTGAGTTAAAAAAACTTCTTTTTTTACGAAAATTTCTGTTCGTACTAATATATCAGAAACTATTTCTTTAAAATTTGTATTTAGTGTTGTATGAGATTCATAATTATGTACGTAAAATATAATTGCCGTAAGTAAAAATTTACGATTAAAAACTCAAAACCTCGATTTTCAAATTGTCTCTAATGTGTGATTAATATCCTTCCAATGGCTAAAAAAATCTATTGGTTGCCATCTCCTAAAATGTATGAGCTATCGGTAGAATAAACAAACACCTTCTATGTAACTCTAATTTCTTAAAATCTGTTATTGTACCAAATTATACGGATATAGAAATTACGATTTGAGAGTAATTGACAAAAACCTAAATTCTATTTTTATAACTAACTGTCATTAAAAATTCGATTCGGACTATTATAATGTACACCTAGGATGTAGGCTATTACCGACATGAGCGAAGAAAATGGAGTCACTACCTAAAACAACTACAAGGAACTCCAAGGAGGATTTGCCCACACGAGTTGTACGGGTGGAGGCCCACCTTAGAACAGGACATCGAGTAGCCTTACAAAGTATCTAATTAAATATGAATTTCATGATTTTGTGTTTCTGGACGACAAATTTTGAGCAACATTTATTTTTTAAAAGGAGTTGGGAGTACACAAAAACAAACAAACCAAAATAGGCCCATGTAACTGTTTGGTCTAACCTCTAGGAATATATATATATATATATATATATATATATATATATATATATATATATATATACCGGGTGTTCAAAAAGTCTGGAAACCTCTCAATATTGATTTTATTAATAAACGCAGAACAATGAAACTCTAGGATTACGTCCTCACTGTAGTTACCGACTTTTTGCTCATTTTAACTGTCTTTTTTCGCTTTGGGCGGACGTCTCCTGTGGAGGAAGTCTAAAAAATATTAAATGTAAGCATAGGTCGAATTATACCTCATTTTAAAGGTCTTTGTTAGAGAAACACATTGCCGCAATCCCAACTGAAAAAAGGACCATTCGTTTGGAAATGGCAGCCTCTTAAAATTTGTTTGATTTTAATGCTAATTCAATGGCAAATTTTTAATAAGCTTTAGTTTAGATTACAATGTCACTTAGTGAGACAGAGCAAATAACCATTCTGATGATGAGGGGTTATGGGGACAGAACTCGTTCATATGAGGAGGTAAGCCGCTTTTTCAATGAAACTTGCCCCAATTGACCACCAATTCAAAAATCAACAGTGTTGAAGACCGTACAGCGCGGTTCTGTAACAGATCGGTCAAGATCCGGACGGCCAAAATCAGCAATCAATGCGACCAATCAGCTACACAAGGACACCACATCGAGCACCTTCTGTAATACCTTCCAAGGTTTATTTATTTTTTTATAATTATTGCAAACTAAGTAATTTAAACATAAACAACTGACATACTGTCTGTTCAATTTTATTAATAGTGATAATTGTCCCCAATTACATCTGTCCACTCCTAACATTTTTAAACAATTAAATCGACTATTACTGATATTTCCTATCCCTCCACACTCCAGCTGCGAAATTATCATAGCTAAAACACTAACATAACCAACACAGTTGAGTATTCACTTCTGCCTCTTAATCTTCGCAACGTAAGTTAACAAATGTAAAAGGGTGCCATTTCCAAACGAATGGTCCTTTTTCAGTCGGGATTGCGGCAATGTGTTCCTCTAACAAATACCTTTAAAATGAGGTATAATTCGACCTATGCTTACATTTAAGATTTTTTAGACTTCCTCCACAGGACGTCCCCCAAAGTGAAAAAAGACAGTTAAAATGAGCAAAACGTCGGTAAGTACAGTGAGGACGTAGGCCTAATCCTAGAGTTTCATTGCTCTGCGTTTATTAATAAAATAAATATTAAGGGGTTTCCAGACTTTTTGAACACCCGGTATATATATATATCTTACACACTACTGTAATTTCTTATAATGAACACTAAATTACAAAAGAAATAATAATATTTATTTCTGTACAGTAAATATTAAATTGAGATCCAAAGTTGCGTTAGAGTATCAATTTTTCTTAGAAAGAGTGTCTCTTTTTGTATAGGATATCGAACTATGTCCTAACGTCATTGTTAAACCATATGCCTAGTTCTGTGAGCAACGATTAATTATAAAGTGACAATATACTTGATATTGAGGATTAGTTTTCAGTTCTCGTATCAACTCTCAGTACAGTATAGAGTTCCAAGCACACTGATGGTCTATATTGATTCATTACAGCGTACTGTCTTTTGAAGTTTAGTAGTTTTTTTAATGGTATTAGACATTTACTATAAAAATAAAATCTATTAAATTACAGTTAATGGTAAAGTTAATTGTAACATCAAGTTGCTAATTATTATTATGAGATTAATAAGTAATCACAAATAATGTTGTGTATTATTATATACTATTATATTCATCTATTAGGCTATATTTTACTCGTGCTTTCGACAGTAGCCTACATCCTAAGCGTTTTAAAAACCTAGAGTCGCCATTGATTAATTTATACTTTTTTTATTATTATTTTTTATAGATAGCCTACCTATATTTTTCAAAACAAAAAAACTTTTTTTAGGAAACACATCACCATCTACATATTGTATTTGATTGTTTGTTTATGTAATCAATTTGTTTCGTTAGTGTAAAATAATTAGTCTATCATAATAACGTTTTTCGGTCAATTATGCAACTGCGGTGTATATATTTCGCAGATATAAATTATTACAAAATTTCATATTACAAATATATCATACACACTTCTATACTGACACAAACTAAACACACAATAATCATGTTTACAACGAAAATTTACAAGTTCATACAAACACATGCTTTCAAATAAAACTAAGTACAACACAAACATATTAATAAACCAATTTACAACTCTCAAAAGTTCATCCATTGATTCAAACCAAATAGTCAATTTTAATACTAGATAAAATAATCCAGATTTTAATTTATTTATCTAATTTTGTAAAATCAAACCGTTGTGTTTAACTTGTGCAGACCTAAATAAGTGTTGGGAAATAAAACTTAATTTTTAGTACAAAATAATAAATTCCATATTTGTTGTAAGCTAATAGGCCTACCACTAACAGAATAAACCATTGAAATAAACAACTGTCGGAGAGTGTAGATGGAGTGTGGGGGAAGCTGTATTTGATGGACGTAGTCGCTAAGTGGCCATCAAAGACGAGGAAACTTTGCTCTAAACAACTCTCATCCCATTTCAGGGGAAACCAAGCCCCCCCCACCGTCATGTTGAATGGGTATTGTCTCCTTCACTGAAATATGATTTCAACTTACATTTCAAATATTGCTGGAAATATTTCAACATCTCGAGCAAAATTAAATAATTCAGACCATCCATATAAAATGTTTATACCGTCAAAAAACATTTTGAGAAAACGTTTGTCTCACTATATATAATCGGGTGTCTCAAAATTTAGTTAAAACTATAAATAGTTGTTATCTAATCCTCACCTCGACACCTACCGGTAGAAGAGGACCGACTAAGTAAGTTATATAATCCTCGAGAAAAACTCTTTATTGTAAATAAATATAATTGGGATTTAATAAAACATCAGCTGTTATTTTCATTGCTATTTATTTGTTGTCATAACTAATGTTCTCATTGTTGGCTAATTTCAAACACAGGAATCTAGTATGTGGTAAACTTGTAGCAGTTTATAATTAATTTATTGATTTTTTAATTCCATCATTCAATGTTATTATGAATGTGAACGGAGTTATAAGCTTGAAGGACGGACCGTGCAGTATAGTTGCATATACACAGCTTGTAAGTTTGAAACCACCGAGTTCGTTGGGGACAACAAGAGGCCAGGAAGACCTTCAATTGTAAGAGATGAAATTGTTGTAGCTGAAGTTTTAAATTTAAAAAAAGGTTTTGTCAAATAATAGTGAATGGGTAGAATGTAGCATCAAGAAAATTGTACAATCCTTGGTATTAGTCAGGCAACAATATGGTGTATCCTTCCTTGGAAAAAAAAACTGAAAATGTATCTACAATGTAAAATAAATTTGAACTGAAAAAAAGGGGAAAATAAACTTAAGTGACTTGATTTTACCCTTACTAGCATTAGCTCAAATTTGGTTAAAAAAACAATAGTATTAAGAAATTAGTTCCCATATATTTTAAGCGTAACTTTGACGAATTTTAGGGGACCATATCTCGTAAACGAGTAAGAATATATAAAAATGCACCAAAAAAAATCTTAAAATATTGTTTAAAATCCAAATTAAACATAAAAATGGGGTTTCTATAAAACATTTTAAAGGTGTCTGCCATATTGCAAAATAACGGTAGAATTTAAAATTCATATACTCCATTCTATTATAGAGAAAAGTAGATAAGGTCCCCCATTCGAAGATCTCTGTAAATCTTATAGTTTTAGATATCCCAATGACGGCCCTGTTATAAAAAATACTCTTCATGCATCACAAACCAACAGTGGCTGAATGTCGAAAAACCAATAGGAAGTCTCCTCTATTCAAGTAAATAAATATTAGAAGGTGTACTTTCACTTTGAGAGTCTGTACGACAGCATAATGTGATGCAAGTTCATGTCCTTTTGAGTGGACATCTCATCTTCAACTTAATATAGCTGTCAAAATGTTTCTTTCTTTGATTTTACCAAAATTAATTTCAAGCCTATTTCATGCTTCCAGAAATTACTTCTGTATTTTATGTTCTAAAACTGTAATACCATGTTTAACTCACGCCTGGTATGGAAGTCTAATTAAGCATTTGCCGGTCCATTATATAAAGTTATTTTATTTATTTTGACTTATTTTCTTTATTGTAATTAAAAGATGGATTTGTGTATATGATAAAAATATTCTGCAATTCATATACGAGTGAGTTTTATATTGTTAACGGATTCTACATCTGAAGATATAAAATAACTTATTTTATTCAAAGATATATGCAACTGGAAAACAATTCATATGGTATACTATGCATTGGGATATAAAAGGATATCCTACGGTATTGTGTGCTGGGGAGGTACTTAAATTTCTAATCTAAATGCAATCGTTCTCTTGCGAAAGAGATTTATTCGTTTGATCATGAAAAAAAAAAACAGAGCTCAACATTTGTAGTCTTTATTTCAATATCTACGTATTTTATATCTGTTTAAAAAATTTTAAGTTTTTATGTGATAAGAAGTGATGTAATTGCCAACATAAATAGTTACACTAAAAAGTTGTGACTGTTTCCTTAAACAGTTGCATGGTTGTTTACAATGAGAGCCTTTTCAGAGTTGTACCCTAATTGTACAATTATTATGTTTAAAATGAGCAGATGTAGAATTTGATTGAAAGACTAGTTAGATAAAGTCAAAATGAGTATGATTATTAATTACAAGTATTTTTATTTTTTTGTAAAATTGTTTTACACTAAAAGTTGATTAAATTGTAATTATATTCATTTTTTGTTTTCTCTTAAGCATTTACTACACTTTGAGGGGTGGGCATGCAGTAAAACCATCTCTATTAATTATGTTTTAAAACGTATTTAATTTTCTCTCAATGGTACTTTCTCAGGGTTGGGATATTATTTCTCATATGCATCATTTCCTTCTGTCTATAATGCAACAGTATACTTATTACGAGTATTTAATAAAAATAAAAAAACGAGCTGAACATTTGTAATCTTTATTTCAATATCTACGTATTTTACATATGTTTAAAAGTTTTTATGTGATAAGAAGTGATGTAATTGCCAACATAAATAGTTACACTAAAAAGTTGTGAAATTCTTGTAATGTTTGTTGTAGCAAAGCCTGAATCGACCTTTTATATTAAAACTTTCGAATATGTCGCACCTAAGATTTTTAATAATCTACCAAATTATTTAAGACAATTGCATGAGAGAGTGTGCGTGTGTATTTTTAAAATATCAGCCTGGGTAATAATTTTAATTAATTAAATAATTCATCTAATGTTAATTAACAAAATATATTATATAATTTGAATATATTACGTTTTTTCTTGTTGATTTTTACTTTTATTGATACTATCGCATAGTTATTGAGTTTTTGTATTATTTGTATATTCTTATAAGGTTCTTTTTATTTAGCTTTTCATGCATTTTTGTTTTCTCTTTTATGTTTGTGACTGATTTCACGCATAAGTTGAGGTTTTTATATTTTGTATTTTGTAGAAAAGAGAGAGAAAAAAGAAGTTTATAAAGAAGCTCTTCTATTGCAAGTTTTTTGATGAACTTTCAAAATGTGTTTATTAGTAAAATAAATGCAGTAAAACAGTATTGTGAGAAAATCAAATCAAATAATACAAAATATTGCGTCAAAAACGGTTAAATATTTGGCATTGTATGGATTAAATAACCAATGTAATATATAACCACCCTAAAAATTCCCGAATACAATTGAATAATTCATCTAATAATTACTTACCTTAAGTTTAAAGAAAGGTTCATTTTGTTGAAAATGTTTTAATGAAAAAAATATATATGAAAGTTAGAGAAGAATGTATAGATATGGCATTATACCAATTAGGGAGGTTTTTTTTTAAATCGTAACTGACTCTAAAGTTAAGCCATACAGACAAATATAAAAAATTTAAAAAAAATCGCCGGATATGTGTTTGCCGTAATGGTTTAATGTATAACACTATGTGCTTTGTCAGAATTCATCGAATTCCATTTGTTACAATTTATTTAATCTAGGTTTAGTAAATGGCAGAAGAAAACCATATGAATGTCAGAGCTGTTATTATCAGTGATGTATTACAGGGTAAATATGGACATTGGTTGATTTATACGAGAGAGAGAGAGAGAGAGAGAGAGAGAGAGAGAGAGAGAGAGAGAGAGAGAGAGAGAGAGAGAGAGAGAAAACTGAGTATTTCGACTAAGAGCACATTGGTGGTCTCTTTAAAGATGTTATAATCTTGTATACTCCAAATGTTTATTGCAATTAATTGATAAATCTGTTGGAGAATAAAACATTTACAATTTCTTGCTTTACATGTCCATAAATATAATCTCGCTATAAAAAAACGCTATTTGTAATATAAAAGGGGCGATTTATTAGCTCGATTTGATCGATGATAATTGTTGGAAGTTAGAGCAATCTGTACTCTACATGACGCAGAACGTCCCACCCCCGCTGCATTATCATATTCTACGGTAACAACAACCAATTATGCACTAGGGAGTTGCCCTCATTCTCCCTTTCGTCACAATAGTCATTCCCTTAATGTTATTCCCTGGGGAATCGACATCTGTCCCGAAGAAGAATCTATGGCTTTATTTCATATTTTGGTTAGAATGTTTAAACCAAATGCGATTATATTCTGAGCCCAGGGTTGCCTGTAATTTTTAAATATTATAGTCCCTTGACATTTGTGGTTGTATTTTATTTTTGGCGAAGGTTGGAAAATTATTTTCCGTTAAAAACTTTTAATATCCTTTAACCTGGGTTTTATCTTATGAATATTCTTTTATTAAATAATAGTTTTAAAATATTCACAAACGTAGCCTATAAAAGCGGTGAGTGAAAATATATGGAATTAAATTTCTATTTAATTAATTTTCTATTTTTTACTATCACATTTGTTTAAATATGTTTTGTCAGTATATATATATATATATATATATATATATATATATATATATAGTATATACTGAATAAAACATTAAAAAAAAAGGAACAAAATATAACTCCTAGTTTATCTAAAGTTATTTTTAAAAATGTTGGTATTACCAGAATTTTGTTCAGTTGGATATTTTTAAATAGAATTCAATTACAGCTCCAAAAGTAATATATATATAGTTCTTAAAGACTCCCAAAAAATTGTATTCCACCATTTACAAATACAAGTTGTTTAAATGACGACATGGTATGTTCAAACACTTCCACTACATAGAAAGTAACTAAGGATACTACTACTAGGTACGGAGGGTTGCTTTGGTGGTGTACACTCTGTGCGCTTTGTAATTGATACAGGTATCAGGTAAGCTGTATTTCTAGCTCCTGTATTCAAAATGTATCTTGTGTTTTCTAGTTTCAGAAAAAAATAAAACTTTAAATAACTAAAATCAGCTATATTGTTTCATAAAAAACGAATAATTTATAAAGTTTAGATAGTTTAGATAAAATTTATATTTACAATTGTATTTTTTTAATATGGAAATACACAATTTTTGTATACTATATAATGGAACTGATTTGAGCATCACTTATAAATTATTATATTATCCTCCGGTTTCGTTATTTTAGTAAACCCAAACGATTTTAAAATTCAATTTAATTATATTTTATGTTTTATAGAATCCTATCTAAAATAATATAAACATAACCTATACTTATTTATGGCCTTTCGTATTTTGAATGATATAATACTATGTTTATGCCTAACATTTACTGGTAATTATATGTCTGCATATATGCCTGTCCGTTGTTTTCTATATCAAATTATTTTAAAGCTTTTTTATGGATTTATTGGTGTTATATTTATTACAATACAAACACGAATTAATCGATATAATAAAAATATAATTTTCAAAATGTGGCAACATATTTTATAATATATACTGAAACCGACTATATACTGAAAGGTTCAAAAGAGTTTTTTTTATGTAGATTATTTCCTTGTAACAAGACATTGTCTACAGAGAGTTGTGTCTTCTTGACGAATTTTTCCAAACGCAATCAATGATTTACAAGTAATTTCGAGTTGTTCTATATTATTGTAATACGTAATGGTCAGGTTCAACATGGATGAAGCAGTTTTAATTTTTAACTGATAAGGTATGTTTGTGTGACAACAGCTTCGGAATAGGGCAAAAAGACACTTTCAAAATTAGTATTCAAAATTTAATATTATAAATGTAAATTCCTAATTGTATTTTTTAAGAATCCTGAAATACACATTTTTTTTTAAACTACATAATTGAACTACAGTATCACTTTCAAAAAGATTACAATATTGAAAGTAGTCTATGTTACAGGTAAATCTAACAATGATCATGTGTTTGTCCAAGACATGTCGCGACGTGCATGCTTCAACATGTCAACAATCTTGACGATCTCTCACACGAACAACGCCTACAATTACGGAAGAATAAATCCTTGTCATCGTAATCTGTGCTTTTATTGACCCTGAGACCAGAGTACACGATGTCTAAACGCACAGATGTACAGTAATACACTTTTACAGCAGCACTTTATACTGACCATCTACTGTTGCATTGAATCTCCACACCAACTTTTCTTTTGTTTTATTCATTTCATTACATCTTACTTTCGTAACTGCGTAACTATGTTAATAAAGATAAACGAGAGCTTGTTGTATAATAAAAGAAGAAATATAATATTAGATGTATTAAAATGAAAATTGCCATACTATGCTTAATTTCAGCTCTTTCTCCCCTAACTTATAAATAGTATTTGTATGCAAACAATATGTCTCACCCCTGGAAATGGAAAGGAGTTGGTTTGAATCGACTTACATCAATATCTACAAATAAGGGGACTTGGCTCAATATTTTATAAACGTAAAAAAAACAATGTGTGGACTTTTATTAAAACGTCTAACACTTTTAGAATACTTATAGTTTAAATGTAGTTTACGTGTAATAACACTACAGTGGTAACAAGTTAATATTTAGACCATACAATAACTTTGTCTCATGTTGTTTACAGTTTTTTTTTTGTTTGTTTTTTTATCAAGTTACATTATCAAATATGATTTTTTCTTGTTTAAGGCACAACAGAACCAAGTTTAAACCATTATTTAAATATGTAATCGTACTTTTATAAGAAGTCCTTAGTTCAATTTCATTTTTTTCTTGATAACAACCGAAGAGACATTTTTGGTGACAATTAATTCTACCATGAAGGGTTCACTTTGGTGAGTACGGGCTTGGAAATATATGGTGAGCACCGAGGGTCCTATCTAGATATACATATTTTTTATTTAATCTTGGGTTAGATCCCTCTCATCTTTCCTATCACGTCTTTCTGGACCAAATTTTGTTCTCCTCCGAATCTGATTCTATTAGAGTACTCAACGACTAATAGTCTTCTTTTTTTTTATAAGGCGATGATGACCGAGAGGTTTTTCAACTTTTAACAACACGTAAAAAATTAGTTTTGGTTAGTTTTTTTTTATTTTGGATCAGTGAGAAAGTTTGTGCAATGATTTTTGTACCATCTATTAATCAATCAGAGAGATTTGACATGCAGATGTTATGTTTTTATTTGTACTTGTTTTAAACATTTCGAAATTTATTTTCTCAGCTGTTTAATATTTAATAAGCATGACATCATATAATATGTATTTATTTAATACACTGTAGTGTATCAGTGATGACTTCTGGAGTTAAAATCAGTAATATGAATGACAATAGCGTTTTCCGCCGAGAAGCCAGTTAACAAGGGCCATATAGGTTTGTGGGCTTTCCGTTGAGATGTACTTTTTTTTGCTAAAAGAGATTTCCAAAACAGCCCAGTTTGTATACATCTCCTGAATGTAACTTATCACCCTGCCATTGCTTTTGCCAGTATTAGATTACAGTATTACATTACTTAAATACATTTAATATATACATTACTTCATCTTCATAACAATATTATAGGAATTTGTGGTTAAAATAAACTTAAAACGGACACACTATTACACTTTATTTATTTCACCATAATTTTGCACATAAAACAAAAACAAGTCAAATAAATACAAGTTTTTAACAAAAGTTATTTTGACAAAATTTATCGGGGCTTTGGTGGTGTTTGAGGGCATTAATGATATTTTGCAAAAACGAATTGATTATGTCACAGATGGTTTTTGATACGAGCAGAGGGCATATCGGCTCCATGAATGAAACGCCAAATTCCTTAAAAAGAAAATCAATCCATGATCAAATTAATATATGACTATGCAATTATATTTTCTGCTGAAATACAAATTAGTTATCACACACCATAACACAATTAACCAAGTTAATTAGCTTGAAATAATTATGATACTTACACAGCTCCATTATACAATGTCACCTGGATTTATGTCAATAAAAAGTCACCTGGATTTGACCTTATTACGGGAAGAATATTAAAGGAGTTACCAGATAAGGCTCTCAGGAAGATATTGTTTATATTCAATGGTGCTTTCAGATTAAAACATGTACCTACCCAGTGGAAGGTAGCAGAAGTAATAATGCTACCCAAACCAAGATAAACCACCAAATGATGTGAGATCATACCGACCAATCTCTCTGTTACCTGTGATTTCAAAACTCTTTGAAAAGATATTTTTGAAAAGACTTTTACCAGTATTAGAGGAAAGAAATCTAGTTCCCAACCACCAGTTTGGATTTAGGAGAAAGCACACTACCATTGAACAGGTACATAGAGTGACCAGTATAATAGAGAAGACTCTAGAAAATAAGGAGGTATGCTCAACAGTTTTCTTGGACGTAGCTCAAGCTTTCGATAGAGTTTGGCACGAGGGCCTTGTCTATAAGCTGCACAGAGATCTCCCAAGTGAGTTTTTCCTGTTAATGAAGTCGTACATTGCTGACAGATACTTTCGTGTTAAACACAATAATGTATATTCTTCACTGAAGCCAATCGAAGCGGGAGTGCCTCAGGGTAGTGTTCTTGGGCCAATACTGTATGTTTTGTACATGAGGGATATGCCAGAGCCAACTGAAGCTACAGTGGCGACGTTTGCGGATGACACTGCAATCATGGCGACTGGTGAGGATGCAGTGAAGTCAACTGTGAAACTTCAAAGAATAATTGATCAAATTGGCGTCTGGACTCAGAGGTGGAGAATAAAACTCAATGAAACCAAATCAGTTCATGTGAATTTCACAAATAGGAAGGTGGAAACTGTGAGAGTAAACATAAATAGACAACCTGTACCCTACTCAAATACTGCAAAATATCTAGGTATAACTTTGGATGCTAAGCTCAAGTGGAAAGAGCATGTTAAAAAGAAAAAAGAGGAGTTGAACATAAAGTACAGAAAAATGTATTGGTTGCTTGGGAGAACATCTCAACTGTCAATTGAAAATAAGTTATTATTGTACAAACAGGTACTTAGACCTGTGTGGACGTATGGCATACAGCTCTGGGGCTGTACGAAACAAACAAATGTAAAAACCATACAAACCTTTCAAAATAAAGTACTGAGGGGTATAGTTGATGCCCCTTGGTATATTAGAAATGATTTTCTCCACAGGGACTTGAAGGTGGAGTTTGTCAATGAGATGGTGACCAGGCTTGCTCACAGTCATGCAAAACGAATTCAAAGCCACGAAAATCCGGCAATTATTAGCATGTTGGCGGAAACACCAACCATGTTGAGGAGACTTAAGAGAACAAAGCCGCATGACCTGATATAGAAATGTGGCTGATGGCGAGGTCGATGTGAGAATTAATAGAGTATCACTCTGGGATTAGCCGCTGGGCTTTACCCATACACACGTTGACGATTCAAGAGAGGGAAGTTGATAGATGGGCGATAGCAAGCTCAGTTTCAGCCTTTAGGGAGGTGTTTTTAGTGGGTCGACCCCCACACTACTAATACTTACGGGAGTGCTAGTGCCTGTTGCAGGTTTTCACCTACCCTCGTAGAAAAAAATATATATATATATATAATCTCGATATGGCTTTATTTCATCTTTTGGTTAGAATGTTTAAACCAAATGCGATTATATTCTGAGCCCAGAGTTGCCTGTAATTTTTAAATATAATTCTATATATTATAGTCCCTTGACATTTGTGGTTGTATTTTAATTTTGGCGAAGGTTATATGGAATTAAATTTCTATTTAATTTATTTTCTCTTTTTTACCAACACATTTGTTTAAATATGTTTTGTCAGTATATGTATATATATATATATATATATTAAAATAAATTTTTCTTTATTATTTTCTATTTAAATTGAATTTCTCTTTTTAAAATTTGACTAATGTCTATCTCGGGGGGTTAGGTTAGTGCCGGCAAAATGTTAAATCAAATATAATATATAAAAAAAAAAAAAATCAATTAATAAATGTGGATTGTATTAATGAAAAAGAAAAAAAAAATATATATATATATATATAACATAAATATAAAACAAATTTGAGTAACGGTTCGAGTTTATTCACTAATCACTCAAAAAAAAGAAAAAAAAATATATTTAAACAATAACTGTAAATCTCACCCTTACTTCAATGTTTCTTTAATATAATTTTTATTTTTTGGTAATTGTTTATAATAATATATTTAACCTTTTCTTCTGTTTTTTATCAATAATTATTTAAATATTTTTACTTCAATCAATATTTCTATCTTCTTAGTTTCATTTTAACACATTATTTTTTTATTTTCAACTGCACTTCTTGAATATCAAAATTAAACTGAAAATTTTTCTTTGTTCTTTTTTAAACTGTTGTTTTTTTTTCCATCTGATTCACTGTTATTTTACCATATTTTTTTTTATGTTCACTTGCCCACTTGATTTTGGTACTTGTATGTTTAATGTTTATATATATATATATATATATATATTAATAGATTAATTTAGATGTATGATTGATATTTAAATAATGAAATAAATTTTGAATAAATAATATATATATTTTGGATTATTATTGTCGAATTTTTATTTTATTGATTTTCGAATTATTATAATATATATATATATATATATATATATATATATATATTACTGTATATTGTTACTGTATATGCTGTATATATTACTGTTAGTATATTGTATATACTGAATAAAACATTTAAAAAAACGGAACGAAATATAACTCCTAGTTTATCTAAAGTTATTTTTGAAAATGTTGGTATTACCAGAATTTTGTTCAGTTGTATACTTTTAAATAGAATTCAATTACAGCTCCAAAATTAATATATATATATATATTTCTTAAAGACTCCCAAAAAATTGTATTCCACCATTTACAAATACAAGTTTTTAAATGACGACATGGTATGTTCAAACACTTCCACTACATAGAAAGTAACTAAGGATACTAATACAGTACATTGCTACTACTAGGTACGGAGGGTTGCTTTGGTGGTGTACACTCTGTGCGCTTTGTAATTGATACAGCTTTCATGTAAGCTGCTTTTCTAGCTCCTGTATTCAAAATGTATCTTGTGTTTTCTAGTTTCAGAAAAAAATAAAACTTTAAATAACTAAAATCAGCTATATTGTTTCATAAAAACGAATAATTTATAGAACATAGTTTAGATAAAATTTATATTTACAATTGTATTTTTTTAAATATGGAAATACACAATTTTTGATACTATATAATGGAACTGATTTGAGCATCACTTATAAATTATTACATTATCCTCCGGTTTCGTTATTTTAGTAAACCCAAACGATTTTAAAATTCAATTTAATTATATTTTATGTTTTATAGAATCCCATCTAAAATAATATAAACATAACCTATACTTATTTATGGCCTTTCGTATTTTGAAATATATAATACTATGTTTATGGCTAACATTTACTGGTAATTATATGTCTGCATATATGCCTGTCCGTTGTTTTCTATATAAAATTATTTTACAGCTTTTTTATGGATTTATTGGTGTTATATTTATTACAATACAAAGACGAATTAATCGATATAATAAAAATATAATTTTCAAAATGTGGCAACATATTTTATAATCTATATTGAAACCGACTCTATACTGAAAGGTTCAAAACAGCTTTTTTTATGTAGATCATTTCCTTGTAACAAGACATTGTCTACAGAGAGTTGTGTCTTCTTGACGAATTTTTCCAAACGCAATCAACGATTTACAAGTAATTTCGAGTTGTTCTATATTATTGTAATACGTAATGGTCAGGTTCAACATGGATGCAGCAGTTTTAATTTTTAACTGATAAGGTATGTTTGTGTGACAACAGCTTCGGAATAGGGCAAAAAGACACTTTCTAAATTAGTATTCAAAATTTAATATTATAAATGTAAATTCCTAATTGTATTTTTTAAGAATCCTGAAATACACATTTTTTTTTTTAAACTACATAATTGAACTACAGTATCACTTTCAAAATGATTACAGTATTGAAAGTAGTCTATGTTACAGGTAAATCTAACAATGATCATGTGTTTGTCCATGACATGTCGCGACGTGCATGCTTCAACATGTCAACAATCTTGACGATCTCTTACACGAACAACGCCTACAATTACGGAAGAATAAATCCTTGTCATCGTAACCTGTGCTTTTATTGACCCTGAGACCAGAGTCCACGATGTCTAAACGCACAGATGTACAGTAATACACTTTTACAGCAGCACTTTATACTGACCATCTACTGTTGCATTGAATGTCCACACCAACTTTTCCTTTTGTTTTATTCATTTCATTACATCTTACTTTCGTAACTGCGTAACTATGTTAATAAAGATAAACGAGAGCTTGTTGTATAATAAAAGATGAAATATAATATTAGATGTATTAAAATGAAAATTGTCATACTATGCTTAATTTCAGCTCTTTCTCTCCTAACTTATAAATAGTATTTGTATGCAAACAATATGTCTCACCCCTGGAAATGGAAAGGGGTTGGTTTGAATCGACTTACATCAATATCTACAAATAAGGGGACTTGGCTCAAGATTTTATAAACGTAAAAAAAAACAATGTGTGGGCTTTTATTAAAACGTCTAACACTTTTAGAATACTTATAGTTTAAATGTAGTTTACGTGTAATAACACTACAGTGGTAACAAGTTAATATTTAGACCATACAATAACTTTGTCTCATGTTGTTTACAGTTTTTTTTTTGTTTGTTTTTTTATCAAGTTACATTATCAAATATGTTTTTTGCTTGTTTAAGGCACAACAGAACCAAGTTTAGACCCGTATTTAAATATGTAATCGTACTTTTATAAGAAGTCCTTAGTTCCATTTCATTTTTTTCTTGATAACAACCGAAGAGACATTTTTGGTGACAATTAATTCTACCCTGAAGGGTTCACTTTGGTGAGTACGGGCTTGGAAATATATGGTGAGCACCGAGGGTCATATCTAGATATACATATTTTTTTATTTAATCTTGGGTTAGATCCCTCTCATCTTTCCTATCACGTCTTTCTGGACCAAATTTTGTTCTCCTCCGAATCTGATTCTATTAGAGTAATCAACGACAAAAAGTCTTCTTTTTTTATAAGGGGATGATGACCGAGAGGTTTTTCGACTTTTAACAACACGTAAAAAAATAGTTTTAGTTAGTTTTTTTTTTTATTTCGGATCAGTGAGAAAGTTTGTGCAATGTTTTTTGTACCATCTATTAATCAATCAGAGAGATTTGACATGCAGATGTTATGTTTTTATTTGTGCTTGTTTTAAAAATTTCGAAATTTATTTGTTCAGCTATTTAATATTTAATAAGCATGACATCATATAATATTTATTTATTAATTACACTGTAGTGTATCAGTGGTGAAATCACTGATATAAAATCAGTAATATGAATGACAATAGCGTTTTCCGCCGAGCAGCCAGTTAACAAGGGTCATATAGGTTTGTGGAATTTCCGCTGAGATGTACTTTTTTTTGCTAAAAGAGATTTCCAAAACAGCCCAGTTGTATACATCTCCTGAATGTATCACCCTGTGATTGCTTTTGCCAGTATTAGATTACAGTATTACATTACCTAAATAAATTCAATATATACATTACTTCATCTTCATAACAATATTATAGGAATTTGAGGTTAAAATAAACCTAAAACGTACACACTATTACAATTTTAATTCACCATAATTTTGCACATAAAACAAAAACAAGTCAAATAAATACAAGTTTTTAACAAAAGTTCTTTTGACAAAAGTTATCGGGGCTTTGGTGGTGTTTGAGGGCATTAATGGTATTTTGCAAAAACGAATTGATTATGTCACAGATGGTTTTTGATACGAGCAGAGGGCATATCGGCTCCATGAATGAAACGCCAAATTCCTTAAAAAGAAAATCAATCCATGATCAAATTAATATATGACTATGCAATTATATTTTCTGCTGAAATACAAATTAGTTATCACACACCATAACACAATTAACCAAGTTAATTAGCTTGAAATAATTATGATACTTACACAGCTCCATTATACAATCTATTACAACCCTCTAAATATAATACCAAAAATTTTGGTCTCTTGGGACTTAGAAAATATTAAAATCTTATTGTTGATTAGGGTCTCTGGTTCTTATCCACCAGAGTAAGTTTGTATAAACCGTTGTTACACTGGCTCATTGTAACTCTTAATTGTGTACATTACTTCTTTCCTGAAGGGCCTCGTAGACGTCTAGATAATACAAAATATCTCAAGTGAAAAATATACGACCTAGACCGGGAATCGAACCCAGGATCTTTGGCTTTACGCGACAACGCTCTACCAACTGAGCTATCCTTTATCGCTTCCAAGCATAAGACATACACTTCTCACTTAAATTTGTTTTTTCTGCAATTTTTGAGTTATGACAGGTAAATTACCTCGTTACAAACGACATTGAAACTAATCTGTATACTCGGCTTGCAGCCTTTACGTATGTATTTAATTATATTAATTTATTGATTTTAACGCTTATACATTATTTTACCAAACTAGTATAATTGACTATAATATATTACAAAACATTTAAGTATCGCCAGAAACGTGTTCCTCAACAAATATAAGATTTTATTAATTTTAGTACACTCTTTTTCACTTTCTTTTATCACTTCCGGCATTATCTGAACTTCCTGCTTACGATTTTCACATAACTTCATTTCTAAAAACAATAATCCAAAACCCATGTTGAATAGAAATTCAGACAGTTCTAGGAAAACCAAAAGAATGTGCTCAATTGAATTATGTGTATACTTGTATAAATGTAAATTATCGTATGAACATTAATTTAAACCAAAAGAAGTTTTATCAAGTACATTTACGTTCAGTAAAATGATAAATAATTCAACTTACCGATACTGATGTCAATCTATCTACAGCCCATAAGACAATTTTCAACACAGATTTACAATTCTCACATTTACCTCCTTGTAATGCCTGAAAAAAAGAAATATATAATTATTTTAAATCTATTTTACCTGTAGTAACAAATCGAGTAAAGTTTTTCATCGTTTTAATTTAAATCCTATATTATAGCCTGTAACAAATCTATATAAACGTATTTTAATATACTAATGTTTGTCAAGCCAAACCAAAAAGTGTGCTTTTCAAAGTATAAAACAGAGTTCTGTTAAAGAATTTTTATAGGTCACACGACGGTTTCAGAAAATAAATTTCCGTGATTTAATGCTCCTTAGGAATTTTTTTTCTTCTTGTTTAAAGGCGAAATACCACTGAACATTTTTCTTTTGTTGTTTATAGCAAGAAATCTCTAGGTTATCAAGGGCTGATAAAAAAAAAGAACAAAAAGTAAAGACAACTGGCCCTTAAAAATCTCTAACAGCGTCAAGGTCGGAAGAGTAGCGGTGTTTAAGACACCTGATAAGAAAGATGAAAGATAGGAATCTAACTTTAGAGTACAGGATACTCTAGACACTAGCGAGCACCCATCAACTTTTTTGTTATTGTCAAACGGTATAAAATCTTTCATTCATCGTTGCCTTATAAATTAAAAAGAACAACAATAAAGACTCACGAGTACTCTAACAGCATCAGAAGATTTGGTCAAGACAAAATGAAAGCGAGAGATTTAACCCAACACAAGTTGAAGAAGGTGTAGATCTAGTTGTAGTCACTCGGGATTGCTAAACCCAGGAATACAACAAATCGTGGTAATGTTTTTCAGTTTCTTAGGAATTGTAAACCTAAATTTGTCGTTTTAAGTGTTAAACTGTAACAGAAACTCTCACGTGAGTGTCTCTCTCTGTAACGGTGTGTCCTCGTAATTCTAAAAGAACGATTTATATATTACATTAAATTTTCAATAACCATATAAAACTTACCTGGGGGGGCTCATTTTCTTGGTCTGTATTATATAGGCGTGTATGATATTGGCCTGAAGTGACGATGACTAAAATTCCCACTGAAACAAAGTCATTAATACATAAGTATACAAAGTATACATAAGAAAAATCTTTTCAGATGGAAATGGATTATGAATATTTCAGTACAACTAGAATATATATTTGAAATATTCCTTATAAACCAATATTTAGCAGAAACAAGAAACTTATTTAAAATCGCCTGTATTTTGAATTGCATTTTTCTGAGTTTCAATAGAGTTGTAACTGATCCCATTAAGCTTCCGTATCCAAATTTCATATTCCTAACTTATTTATTGTGGCTTCTCTCTTGTTTACCCACAGGTGACAACGGCGACGGTATTACGAAATTCGGTTTGCTGAGGTCACGAATAAAATGTAATAAATAAAATACAAAATTTTTAACGAGTCTATATTTTATATACTGGGTTAGGTGTGTAAACTTCGCAGAGCATAATTGTGCCGCGTTCCTAAATTATACTTTGTGGTGCATCTGAATTTAATTTTGATTCTTACTTTTACAACTGTAGGAAACCTTTTGTTCAACAACTCAGCTCTAGGCAACCTTACAGTTGCTTCACTCATATGAAAAATGCATCTTGTAATTTATTGAAATTAAGTTTTTAATGGTACCTGTCAATTTAATTTTAGTGTTTTAATAATCTGAGGCAAACTGTAATTTTCTTTCAAATTTTACTAAATAGATTTAGGTATGATTTTGTATTTTATGGAACGTTTTATGGTAATCGCTAGAGTAGACTTTTATAATTATTGTAATTTATGACAATTTATGATATGTAATAAATAAAGAATTCTAAGAATAAAAGATTCTTGCATAATTGTTGAAAAAATCAATATTAAAAAAGTTAGATGAAATGGTATAATTTGAAAGTTGAATAAAACTTAAATAAATATAAATTTTGAAAATATGTTGTATAAGTTTAGTTAGAAGATTAAAGTTTAACAATGAATTACAGTAAAAAATCAAAATTTGAATAAAATAGAGAGGCCTTGTGTGAAAACGATAAAGATAAAATTTCAAAATGATTAAAACGTGGTTACTATGCCCGACCGAACAGTGAATTTAACTAATTAAGAAGAATATATTTAAAATTCATAATTGAAAATTTTATTTGGAAAACGTTGAAGAGTCAGTGCTAAAACAAAAGTATTTAAATGAAAATATAATCAGAAGTTTAGACAGTGAAATGTGGAATTAGTGAGTCATCAGTGAGTTCGTATAAAGTGAGAAAATTTCAACGTCCAATGTTTAATGGGAATTAACATGTCACCGGAAACTTACTAAGAGATACATGGATCAATCTTAACATCGTTACAGCAACCAGACACCAGAGGAGTAAACTAATTCAACCATATAGGAGCAAAATTACCAGGATCTTCAAGACGGCGGTTTGGGAAACCATCTAAATTTCTTATCTTATTAGGGCAAAGTTGGCCAAAAATTAAAATTAAATTCTAGGTTACTGATATTCCTGGGATAAAAAATTTAATATGATTTATTGAAAATTGTTTAGGCTAAGAAATTTAATATCTGTTTGTGGATATTTTTTGTTTTTTCATAAATATTGTAAGTGAAATATTTGTATGATAGTCCTGGACAACTGATTAGATTGTTAACTGAGAAACTAGTGTCCAGCGATAAAAGAAAATAAATTCACAGATAAGAGAGTATAGTAAAACGTAAATTTTTTTAAAATTTAATTAATTGCCTATCTGCTATAAAAATAAATAAAATTAGTAAAAATAATAAGTTTTGTCAGAGGAGTATTTTTATATCTTTACAATTATATAAGTTAAAAAATTTTAATTATTTTTTTTGTCAGAAGAGATTTGATTTTGTTTCTTTTATTAAAATAAAATAAATGAGTGTTAATTTCTAAATATCAAAAACAAAGACTTGTCTTTTATAATTATCCACACAGCCTTGCTTACAGGAAATATTATTAGTTAAAAAGGTGAGAAATATTGTATTTAAGAAAGGTATTCTCAAGAACACGCTCCCAACGGATAAAAAAGATAAATAAAATATTCGTGTTCTCTATGAGCAAAAGAGTTAAAGTAAATATAGTTACTGGAAGTATTGTACAAAAAGGGGGGGGGGTAACGGTTAAATCGTTTCTTTTCTCGCGAAAACAGATCCTGAAAGAATTTCGGTATTTGAGACTAGTGCTTATTTTAAAAGGGTACAGTTTAACTCATAAAAAAAGTGTTGAGTTTTTCCGTTGTAGTCCATAGTAATCGTCTTTGTTGTCTGTACGTAAGCACGATAGCGGGTATTAAAATGAAGTTATCATTTGGTATAGTGGACTTTGGTAAGCTCATATAAAACTCTATTGAAACTCAAATAAATTGAATGTATAAGGGTATTTTGTTCACATCTCGTGCGTTATTCAACTTAAAACACACTAAATTAGAAAAACAAAATCCAGATTTCAATTCCGTATGTAATGGTACCAACCCAACCTCTCTACAATGACAATTGCTGAAGTTTAATTAGAACGATGACGACACAACACAATGTGATATTCGTATAATTACGATAAAGGTAGCAAGGGGAGACACCTTTAGAAATGTAAGATGGTAGAAGGCCTATCCGACCTCCATAACCCCTCTGTAACAACGGTTCCCAACAAACTTATTTTACTTTTTAGTTAAGACATCTTGATATACTAATACAATTTTACATTTAGTACCAAGGCCTAAGAAACAGAACTGTGTGCATTACATTTAAAGGATCTGCTTGTATTGCATTGTATGATGGCGCTGAGTGAATAACACGTAAGTACCAATCAACTTGTTAATAATTGTTTGTTACATTTCAAAAGAGACAACGCTTTAGAAATATTCATCAAGATAGTTTGAATTGATTTATGTTTCCATTTTACATACCTTAAAATTTAACAAAATCATTCAAACAGTTTCTGAACAAAACTGAAACTAGATACGGCAACGCTACACATACACAATGAAATATTTAGCAAAGAAAACGTTATAATTATTATTTTTTAAACTGAGCAGACCTATAAGGTCGATTTTCTTTTCTGCCACAATAATTTAATAAAAAGCAAAAACACAAACACAGTTAATTAAATCAATATTGAAATACTTACCAAAAAGAACGATGGAGAGTGGTGAAATCATGTTGTATCTGTCTTCTAATATTTGGAACAAGATAAGAACAACCTTAAAAGTTTTCTTAATTTATAGGACAGGATAATCTTTCACTAATTCATAACAATGGTGTGACCAATTCTTGAAATGACGAATTGATTGTTTCAGGCAGTGTAACAATGGACCAACGTCAACTGATGTCGTACTTTTAATTGTTTATTCTTTGTCTGATAAAATACAATGAGTTTGTATAGAAATCGTTGATATAATTATTTTAGAAAAGCAATAATATTTTGATGAATAGTAATAATAAAAGATGAATTCGATGTTTTACGCTGTGTACAATGGAATAACATTAATTATTTGTTCTTCATAGCTGCTAAAATACAATGAGTTTGTGTGGAAATAATTTATACAATTCTTTTAAAAAAGCAATAAAGTTTACATTAGAATAAATTATAATGAAAAATTAGGTTAGAACAAACTATATATTTTTGAATTTTATAAATAATATTCTGGCGAAACATCTACGAGCCAGCAACAAAGATGAGCTAACCCATTTGTTTCCTAATAGCAGTGCCAGTCTCACGGAGTGGGTTGACAGATTTTTGGTTTTTGAAATTGAAATGCACAACTAAATAAAAATAAAGGGAGGCTAAAATAATAATTGGGCTAAATGTCGTGGGAAACGGGGTGTTGTGCAACAAGCGAGACCATATTACTTTATTGTTGGCTGTTAATTAAACGTGTTTTCGGATTCGGACAACCCCAAAAACCGTTGATTAACAGCCGAATTATATTAGGGTTTTTACAAATTAATAATTGTAAATATTATTACATTTAATAAACACATAAAAGCTGGCTGGGATTCAGTATCGGTTCGGTGAGATTATAAGATAGGAAATGGGTTATTTGTTTGGAAATTTGTCCGGTAATAACCTTTTGGCCAAAACCGGACATTCATACCAAATCCTTTGGAAACATTACTATAAAATGTGGCGAGGTTTACCCATGGATAACAACAAGTCAGGAAATTGGTGACATATGGGTATACGTCGCCGCATCTTTCTCTTGGATGTGTCTTTCCGATATAGTTCTTACCTCCTACTATCCTATCTTCCGTTCCTTCAAATTACTCCTTCATTACTTAAATAAATTTAATAAATACATTACTTCATCTTCCTAAAAATAAAATGGAATTTGTGATTGTAATAATGAAAACGGAAACAAGTTACAATTTTATTTAAAAAAGACTTTTTTTTTAAAAAACAAACATAAACTTCACAATTGTGCTCTTGACAAAACGTGTCGGTGATGGAGTAGTCTTTAAGTTTATATACGTAATTATTCAGAAACGAATTCGATATGCCACAGATGAGCCATGGTGATATAGCAGGACATACCTTGTCTATGATCTTAACGACGATTTCTTTAAAATAAAAATCAACACATAATTAACATTAAAATATGACTGATGCAGTTACATTCTTTTGCAGAAATAAAAATAACCTCTCGCACACCACAACACAAATAATCAAGTGAAACTATCATGCTACAATGCATATTTTCTTAAATTGTATAAAATGTTTGTCTCTTGAGATTTGTAGGATAAGTTAAATTGTATTGGTAGATCTGGGTCTTATCTAGCAGGATAAGTTTGTTTAAAACCGCTGCTGTACCTCGTAATTGTGTGTATTACTTGTTTCATTACGGGAATCGTAGATTTGTTTATAATAAAAATCTTTATTAGCTTCTCTTCACTCTAGTCAGCGTCAAGCGGGATTCAAGGGGACGTATCAGGAGCCTCTACTCTCTTTGTTACTGTCGGTGAATCTACGCTGACGGATCCTTATAGGTCAGGATGCGAAATTACATTTCTGACAATAACTTTCCTATTTGGCATTGTAGAGATATGGGATTTGTAACTCAATTTTCACAATTGAAATTAAATGGGTCTCGAAGGAAGATCAAAAGCCTTGGGACAGAACTGCTAATATACATTCCAAAAAGGGTGCTAATTGATCATTAAGACTTATTACAGAGGATGCCCTTAAGTTCAAATCAAAGTTCAGATCTACGGAAAGGGGTTTGATTTTTGACTAGTGACTGAATATTTCGTAGGAATCTGGTTCTTCTTGCAATAAAAAACCTATCGTTGAACGGGAACACCTATCCCAAGACAGGTGAACTTCGCCTCATTACATGAATTTACATCCAGCAATTCATATCTTCCTCTAGTGTACACGAGAAGCAACGAAATGCAGACTTGTCCTTCAGTCTATATCCATCATCGCAGTTAAGTAAACTCCTCTTCTCCTATATAGTCTCTTCTCCAAAAGCTAACGAAGTCAATTTAAAGTCAAATACCCTGTTAAAATAACTACCATCACATCAAGTCCTTTCTCTTTAACCAGTAATCCAGATCAAGAAAATATTTTATTGTATAAATCCCTCTCTCTCTCTCTATCTCTCCTTTTCCTCTCTCTCTCTTTCTAATTTAATTCTTCTTTCTGAAACATTTCCTAATATTTAGTCCACTCACTGCCCTAATGGATTTAAATTACAAGTTCAATACCTGAAAAAAAAGTGGATGATTCTTCTCTGAGAATTTTATCCGTTTTATCATTGCTCACAATTCCACAATGTCCCGGCATTAATATTAGTTTGATATCTTCAACCCTGCGCATATTTTATCAACGCAGCTTGCTTTTATCTACAAAAATAAGTTTTTTGTGAAGACCCCGGAACTGGTGTTCTCTTAACAAATTTTAACATTTGTTTTACCAAGAAGAGGATCTCATTAGACTTTGTATATGTCTGTTCATAAACATTGTATATATCTCTATTTGGAACATTACAACAATCAGGTATGGTCAAGAACCTGGTCCCCAACAAATACAAGATTTTGTTAATTTGTGTACGTTTTATTACCACTTGTAAAATTATCTGAACTCGTGTTGACACTTTCCGGATAACTTCATTTCCAAAAACATTAATCAGGAACGCACCAATAGAATATCAAACAATTCTAGGAGTACCAGAAGTATTTAATCTACTCATATTAATTACGTACGTAATCCTATTTTATATTGTAATGATTTAGAGCTAAACTATTTTGATTGTAAATAAATGCTGAGCTTGAATTGTGAGTTATTATCACAAAAATTACGTTTACCTAATCAAACGCGTTTCAACTACAAAGTCGCCATCCTCACTGATATATGAGCTATAATAACTAAACTATATATAACTTAGTTAAGTGAACGTAATTTTTGTGAGAACTTTTGTTCGGGATTTATTCTATGTATTTTGATTGTAACACCGAATATATTCCAATTCATGTTTAACTGAAACTGTGTATTTTTAAAGTAAAATGTACTGTAAATAGCATTAGCTCAAATTTGGTTAAAAAAACAACAATATTAAGAAATTAGTTCCCATATATTTTAAGCGGAACTTTGACGAATTTTAGGGGACCATATCTCGTAAACTAGTAAGAATATATAAAAATGCACCAAAAAAAAAAATCTTAAAATATTGTTTAAAATCCAAATTAAACATAAAAAATGGGGTTTCTATAAAACATTTTAAAGGTGTCTGCCATATTGCAAAATAACGGAAGAATTTAAAATTCATATACTCCATTTTATTACAGAGAAAAAAGTGGATAATTTCCCCCCCCCCCATTCGAAGATCTCTGTAAATCTTATAGTTTTAGATATCCCAATGACGGCCCTGTTATAAAAAATACTCTTCATGCATCACAAACCAACAGTGGCTGAATGTCGAAAAACCAATTGGAAGTCTCCTCTATTCAAGTAAATAAATATTAGAAGGTGTACTTTCACTTTGAGAGTCTGTACGACAGCATAATGTGATGCAAGTTCATGTCCTTTTGAGTGGACATCTCATCTTCAACTTTATATAGCTGTAAAAATGTTTCTTTCTTTGATTTTACCAAAATTAAATTCAAGCCTATTTCATGCTTCCAGAAATTACTTCTCGATTTTATGTTCTAAAACTGTAATACCATGTTTAACTCACGCCTGGTATGGAAGTCTAATTAAGCATTTACCGGTCCATTATATAAAGTTATTTTATTTATTTTGACTTATTTTCTTTATTGTAATTAAAAGATAGATTAGTGTATATGATACAAATAATATGTAATTCATATACGAGTGAGTGTTATATTGTTACCGGATTCTACATCTGAAGATATAAAATAATTTTTTTTTATTCAAAGATTTAACTATGAAACTGAAAAACAATTCATATAGTATACTATGCATTAGGATATAAAAGGATATCTTATGGTATTGTGTGCTGGGGAGGTACTTAAATTTCTAATCTAAATGCAATCGTTCTATTGCAAAAGAGATTTATTCGTAAGATCATGGAAAAAATAAAAAAAATAAACAGAGTTGAACATTTGTAGTCTTTATTCCAATATCTACGTATTTTCCATCTGTTTAAAATTTTAAAAGTTTTTATGTGATAAGAAGAGATGTAATTGCCAACATAAATAGTTACACTAAAAAGTTGTGACTGTTTCCTTAAACAGTTGCGTGGTTGTTTACAATGAGAGACTTTTCAGAGTTGTACAATAATTATTCTGCAATTATTATATAATGCGATTAAATTCTGAGCCCAGGGTTGCCAGAAATTTTTAAATATAATTCTAAATATTATAGTCCCTTGACATTTGTGGTTGTATTTTATTTTTGGCGAAGGTTGGAAAATTATTTTCCGTTAAAAACTTTTAATATCCTTTAAACTGGGTTTTATCTTATTAATATTCTTTTATTAAATAATAGTTTTAAAATATTCACAAACCTAGCCTATAAAGTGGTGAGTGAAAATATATGGAATTAAATTTCTTTTTAATTAATTTTCTATTTTTTACTATCACATTTGTTTAAATATGTTTTGTCAGTATAAATGTTGGTATTACCAGAATTTTGTTCAGTTGGATATTTTTAAATAGAATTCAATTACAGCTCCAAAAGTAATATATATATATATATATATATATATATATTTCCTGAAGACTCTCAACAAATTGTATTCCACCATTTACAAATACAAGTTTTTAAATGACGACATGGTATGTTCAAACACTTCCACTACATAGAAAGTAACTAAGGATAATACTACTAGGTACGGAGGGTTGCTTTGGTGGTGTACACTCTGTGCGATACAGGTATCAGGTAAGCTGCATTTCTAGCTCCTGTATTCAAAATGTATCTTGTGTTTTCTAGTTTCAGAAAAAAATAAAACTTTAAATAAAAAAAATCAGCTATATTGTTTCATAAAAAACGAATAATTTATAGAACATAGTTTAGATAAAACATATATTTACAATTGTATTTTTTTTAAATATGGAAATACACAATTTTTGATACTATATAATGGAACTGATTTGAGCATCACTTATAAATTATTACATTATCCTCCGGTTTCGTTTTTTTAGTAAACCCAAACGATTTTAAAATTCAATTTAATTATATTTTATGTTTTATAGAATCCCATCTAAAATAATATAAACATAACCTATACTTATTTATGGCCTTTCGTATTTTGAAATATATAATACTATGTTTATGGCTAACATTTACTGGTAATTATATGTCTGCATATATGCCTGTCCGTTGTTTTCTATATAAAATTATTTTACAGCTTTTTTATGGATTTATTGGTGTTATATTTATTACAATACAAAGACGAATTAATCGATATAATAAAAATATAATTTTCAAAATGTGGCAACATATTTTATAATATATACTGAAACCGACTCTATACTGAAAGGTTCAAAACTGTTTTTTTTTATGTAGATCATTTCCTTGTAACAAGACATTGTCTACAGAGAGTTGTGTCTTCTTGACGAATTTTTCCAAACGCAATCAACGATTTACAAGTAATTTCGAGTTGTTCTATATTATGTAATACGTAATGGTCAGGTTCAACATGGATGCAGCAGTTTTAATTCTTAACTGATAAGGTATGTTTGTGTGACAACAGCTTCGGAATAGGGCAAAAAGACACTTTCAAAATTAGTATTCAAAATTTAACATTATAAATGTAAATTTCTAATTGTATTTTTTAAGAATCCTGAAATACAAATTGTTTTTAAACTACATAATTGAACTACAGTATCACTTTCAAAATGATTACAGTATTGAAAGTAGTCTATGTTACAGGTAAATCTAACAATGATCATGTGTTTGTCCATGACATGTCGCGACGTGCATGCTTCAACATGTCAACAATCTTGACGATCTCTCACACGAACAACGCCTACAATTACGGAAGAATAAATCCTTGTCATCGTAATCTGTGCTTTTATTGACCCTGAGACCAGAGTCCACGATGTCTAGACGCACAGATGTACAGTAATACACTTTTACAGCAGCACTTTATACTGACCATCTACTGTTGCATTGAATGTCCACACCAACTTTTCTTTTGTTTTATTCATTTCATTACATCTTACTTTCGTAACTGCGTAACTATGTTAATAAAGATAAACGAGAGCTTGTTGTATAATAAAAGATGAAATATAATATTAGATGTATTAAAATGAAAATTGCTTTACTATGCTTAATTTCAGCTCTTTCTCTCCTAACTTATAAATAGTATTTGTATGCAAACAATATGTCTCACCCCTGGAAATGGAAAGGGGTTGGTTTGAATCGACTTACATCAATATCTACAAATAAGGGGACTTGGCTCAAGATTTTATAAACGTAAAAAAAAACAATGTGTGGGCTTTTATTAAAACGTCTAACACTTTTAGAATACTTATAGTTTAAATGTAGTTTACGTGTAATAACACTACAGTGGTAACAAGTTAATATTTAGACCATACAATAACTTTGTCTCATGTTGTTTACAGTTTTTTTTTTGTTTGTTTTTTTATCAAGTTACATTATCAAATATGATTTTTTCTTGTTTAAGGCACAACAGAACCAAGTTTAAACCATTATTTAAATATGTAATCGTACTTTTATAAGAAGTCCTTAGTTCAATTTCATTTTTTCTTGATAATAACCGAAGAGACATTTTTGGTGACAATTAATTCGACCCTGAAGGGTTCACTTTGGTGAGTACGGGCTTGGATATATATGGTGAGCACCGAGGGTCCTATCTAGATATACATATTTTTTATTTAATCTTGGGTTAGATCCCTCTCATCTTTCCTATCACGTCTTTCTGGACCAAATTTTGTTCTCCTCCGAATCTGATTCTATTAGAGTACTCAACGACTAATAGTCTTCTTTTTTTTTATAAGGCGATGATGACCGAGAGGTTTTTCGACTTTTAACAACACGTAAAAAAATAGTTTTGGTTAGTTTTTTTAATTTTGGAATAGTGAGAAAGTTTGTGCAATGATTTTTGTTCCATCTATTAATCCATCAGAGAGATTTGACATGCAGATGTTATGTTTTTATTTGTGCTTGTTTTAAAAATTTCGAAATTTATTTTCTCAGCTGTTTAATATTTAATAAGCATGACATCATATAATATGTATTTATTTAATACACTGTAGTGTATCAGTGGTGAAATCACTGATATAAAATCAGTAATATGAATGACAATAGCGTTTTCCGCCGAGCAGCCAGTTAACAAGGGTCATATAGGTTTGTGGGCTTTCCGCTGAGATGTACTTTTTTTTGCTAAAAGAGATTTCCAAAACAGCCCAGTTTGTATACATCTCCTGAATGTATCACCCTGCCATTGCTTTTGCCAGTATTAGATTACAGTATTACATTACTTAAATAAATTTAATATATACATTACTTCATCTTCATAACACTATTATAGGAATTTGTGGTTAAAATAAACTTAAAACGGACACACTATTAAACTTTATTTAATTCACCATAATTTTGCACATAAAACAAAAACAAGTCAAATAAATACAAGTTTTTAACAAAAGTTATTTTGACAAAATTTATCGGGGCTTTGGTGGTGTTTGAGGGCATTAATGATATTTTGCAAAAACGAATTGATTATGTCACAGATGGTTTTTGATACAAGCAGAGGGCATATCGGCTCCATGAATGAAAGGCCAAATTCCTTAAAAAGAAAATCAATCCATGATCAAATTAATATATGACTATGCAATTATATTTTCTGCTGAAATACAAATTAGTTATCACACACCATAACACAATTAACCAAGTTGATTAGCTTGAATAATTATGATACTTACACAGCTCCATTATACAATCTATCACAACCCTCTAAATATAATACTGAAAATTTTGGTCTCTTGGGACTTAGAAAATATTAAAATCTTATTGTTGATTAGGGTCTCTGGTTCTTATCCACCAGAGTAAGTTTGTATAAACCGTTGTTACACTGGCTCATTGTAACTCTTAATTGTGTACATTACTTCTTTCCTGAAGGGCCTCGTAGACGTCTAGATAATACAAAATATCTCAAGTGAAAAATATACGACCTAGACCGGGAATCGAACCCAGGATCTTTGGCTTTACGCGCCAACGCTCCACCAACTGAGCTATCCTTTATCGCTTCCAAGCATAGGACATACACTTCTCACTTAAATTTGTTTTTTCTGCAATTTTTGAGTTATGACAAACAAATTACCTCGTTACAAAAGACATTGAAACTAATCTGTATACTCGGCTTGCAGCCTTTACGTATGTATTTAATTATATTAATTTATTGATTTTAACGCTTATACATTAGAGTATTACCAAGCTAGTATTATTGACTATAATTACAAAACATTAAAGTATCGCCAGAAACGTCTTCCTCAACAAATATAAGATTTTATTAATTTTAGTACACTCTTTTTCACTTTCTTTTATCACTTCCGGCATTATCTGAACTTCCTGCTTACGATTTTCACACAACTTTATTTCTAAAAACAATAATCCAAAACCCATGTTGTGGAGAAATTCAGACAGTTCTAGGAAAACCAAAAGAATGTGCTCAATTGAATTATGTGTATACTTGTATAAATGTAAATTATCGTATGAACATTAATTTAAACCAAAAGAAGTTTTATCAAGTACATTTACGCTCAGTAAAATGATAAATAATTCAACTTACCGATAATGATGTCAATCTATCTACAACCCATAAGACAACTTTCAACACAGATTTACAATTCTCACATTTACCTCCTTGTAATGCCTGAAAAAAAGAAAAATATAATTATTTTAAATCTATTTTACCTGTAGTAACAAAACGGGTAGAGTTTTTCATCGTTTTAATATAAATCCTATATTACAGCCTGTAACAAATCTCTGTAAACTTATTTTAATATACTAATGTTGGTCAAGCCAAACCAAAAAGGGTCCTTTTCAAAGTATAAAACAGAGTTCTGTAAAAGAGTTTTTATAGGTCACACGACGGTTTCAGAAAATAAATTTACGTGATTTAATGCTCCGTAGGAATTTTTTTCTTCTTGGAATACCACTTGAACATTTTTCTTTTGTTGTTAATAGCAAGAAACCTTTAGGTTATCAAGGGCTGGTAAAAAAAAAGAACAAAAAGTAAAGACAACTGGCCCTTAAAAATCTCTAACAGCGTCAAGGTCGGAAGAGTAGCGGTGTTTAAGACACCTGATAAGAAAGATGAAAGATAGGAATCTAACTTTAGAGTACAGGATTCTCTAGACACTAGCGAGCACCCACCAACTTTTTTGTTATTGTCAAACGGTATAAAATCTTTCATTCATCGTTGCCTTATAAATAAAGAAGAAAAAGAACAACAATAAAGACTCTCGAGTACTCTAACAGCATCAGAAGATTTGGTCAAGACAAAATGAAAGCGAGAGATTTAACCCAACACAAGTTGAAGAAGGTGTAGATCTAGTTGTGGTCACTCGGGATTGCTAAACCCGGGAATACAACAAATCGTGGTAATGTTTTTCAGTTTCTTAGGAATTATAAGTCTAAATTTGTAGTTTTAAGTGTTAAAATTAAAAGTAAGCTCTTAAGTGTTTGCAAACTATTTTATAAACACTGTAACAGAGACTCTCACGTGAGTGTCTATCTCTGTAACAGTGTGTCCTCGTAATTCTAAAAGAACGATTTATATTTTACATTAAATTTTCAATAACCATATAAAACTTACCTGGGGGGGTTCAATATCTTGACCTGTATTATATAGGCGTGTATGATATTGGCCTGAAGTGACGATGACTAAAATTCCCACTGAAACAAAGTCATCAATACATAAGAAAAATCTTTTCAGATGGAAATGGATTATGAATATTTCAGTACAACTAGAATATATATTTGAAATATTCCTTATAAACCAATACTTCGCAGAAACAAGAAACCTATTTAAAATCCCCTGTATTTTGAATTGCATTTTTCTGAGTTTCAATAGAGTTGTAACTGATCCCATTAAGCTTCCGTATTACAAATTTCATGTTCCTAACTTATTTATTGTGGCTTCTCTCTTGTTTACCCACAGGTGACAACGGCGACGGTATTACGAAATTCGGTTTGCTGAGGTCACGAATAAAATATAATAAATAAAATACAAATTTTTTAACGAGTCTATATTTTATATACTGGGTTAGGTGTATAAACTTCGCAGAGCAGAATTGTGCCGCGTTCCTAAATTATACTTTGTGGTGCATCTGAATTTAATTTTGGTTATTAATTTTACGACTGTAGGAAACCTTTTGTTCGACAACTCAGCTCTAGGCAATCTTACAGTTGCTTCACTCATATGAAAAATGCATCTTGTAATTTATTGAAATTAAGTTTTTAATGGTACCTGTCAATTTAATTTTAGTGTTTTAATAATCAGAGGCAAACTGTAATTTTCTTTCAAATTTTACTAAATAGATTTAGGTATGATTTTGTATTTTATGGAACGTTTTATGGTAATCGGTAGAGTTGACTTTTATAATTATTGTCATTTATGACAATTTATGATATGTAATAAATAAAGAATTCTAAGAATAAAAGATTCTTGCATAATTGTTGAAAAAATCAATTTTAAAAAAGTTAGATGAAATGGTATAATTTGAAAGTTGAATAAAACTTAGATAAATATAAATTTTGAAAAAAATGTTGTATAAGTTTAGTTAGAAGATTAAAGTTTAACAAAGAATTACAGTAAAAAATCAAAATTTGAATAAAATAGAGAGGCCTTGTGTGAAAACGAATAAAGATAAAATTTCAAAATGATTAAAACATGGTTACTATGCCCGACCGAACAGTGAATTTAACTAATTAAGAAGAATATATTTAAAATTCATAATTGAAAATTTTGTTTGGAAAACGTTGAAGAGTCAGTGCTAAAACAAAAGTATTTAAATGAAAATATAATCAGAAGTTTAGACAGTGAAATGTGGAATTAGTGAGTCATCAGTGAGTTCGTAAAAAGTGAGAAAATTTCAACATCCAATGTTTAATGGGAATTAACATGTCACCGGAAACTTACTAAGAGATACATGGATCAATCTTAACATCGTTACAGCAACCAGACACCAGAGGAGTAAACCAATTCAACCATATAGGAGCAAAATTACCAGGATCTTCAAGACGGCGGTTTGGGAAACCATCTAAATTTCTTATCTTATTAGGGCAAAGTTGGCCAAAAATTAAAATTAAATTCTAGGTTATTGATATTCCTGGGATAAAAAAATTAATATGATTTATTGAAAATTGTTTAGGCTAAGAAATTTAATATCTGTTTGTGGATATTTTTTGTTTTTTCATAAATATTGTAAGTGAAATATTTGTATGATAGTCCTGGACAACTGATTAGATTGTTAACTGAGAAACTAGTGTCCAGCGATAAAAGAAAATAAATTCACAGATAAGAGAGTATAGTAAAACGTAATTTTTTTTAAATTTAATTAATTGCCTATCTGCTATAAAAATAAATAAAATTAGTAAAAATAATAAGTTTTGTCAGAGGAGTATTTTTATATCTTTACAATTATATAAGTTAAAAATTTTGAATTATTTTGTTTGTCAGAAGAGATTTGATTTTGTTTCTTTTATTAAAATAAAATAAATGAGTGATAATTTCTAAATATCAAAAACAAAGACTTGTCTTTTATAATTATCCACACAGCCTTGCTTACAGGAAATGTTATTAGTTAAAAAGGTGAGAAATATTGTATTTAAGAAAGGTATTTTCAAGAACACGGTCCCAAGGGATAAATAAGATAAATAAAATTAATCGTGTTCTCTATGAGCAAAAGGGTTAAAGTAAATATAGTTACTGGAAGTATTGTACAAAAAGGGGGTGGGGGTACCGGTAGTTTGGGGTGACTTAAACTGTTGAAGGAGTTATACAATCCAAGCCAGATAAATTAAAGAAGCATAAACTTTCAGTGGTTTGGATAAATCGTTTCTTTTCTCGCGAAAACAGATCCTGAAAGAATTTCGGTATTTGAGACTAGTGCGTATTTTAAAAGGGTACAGTTTAACTCATAAAAAAAGTGTTGAGTTTTTCCGTTGTAGTCCATAGTAATCGTCTTTGTTGTTTGTACGTAAGCACAATAGCGGGTATTAAAATGAAGTTATGATTTGGTATAGTGGACTTTGGTAAGCTCATATAAAACTCTATTGAAACTTCAATAAATTGAATGTATAATGTTATTTTGTTCACATCTCGTGCGTTATTCAACTTAAAACACACTAAATTAGAAAAACAAAATCCAGATTTCAATTCCGTATGTAATGGTACCAACCCAACCTCTTTACAATGACAATTGGTGAAGTTTAATTAGAACGATGACGACACAACACAATGTGATATTCGTATAATTACGATTAAGGTAGAGAGGGGAGACACCTTTAGAAATGTAAGATGGTACAAGGCCTATCCGACCTCCATAACCCCTCTGTAACAACGGTTCCCAACAAACTTATTCTACTTTTTAGTTAAGACATCTTGATATACTAATACAATTTTACATTTAGTACCAATGCCTAAGAAACAGAATTGTGTGCATTACATTTAAAGGATCTGCTTGTATTGCATTGTATGATGGCGCTGAGTGAATAACACGTAAGCACCAATCAACTTGTTAATAATTGTTTGTTACATTTCAAAAGAGACAACGCTTTAGAAATATTCATCAAAATAGTTTGAATTGATTTATGTTTCCATTTTACATACCTTAAAATTTACAAAATCATTCAAACAGTTTCTGAACAAAACTGAAACTAGATACGGCAAAGCTACACATACACAATGAAATATTTAGCAAAGAAATCGTTATAATTATTAATTTTTAAACTTAGGAGACCTATAAGGTCGATTTTCTTTTCTGCCACAATAATTTAATAAAAAGCGAAAACACAAACACAGTTAATTATATCAATATTGAAATACTTACCAAAAAGAACAATGGAGAGTGTTGAAATCATGTTGTATCTGTCTTCGAATATTTGGAACAAGATAAGAACAACCTTAAAAGTTTTCTTAATTTATAGGACAGGATAATCTTTCACTAATTCATAACAATGGTGTGACCAATGCATGATATGACGAATTGATTGTTTCAGGCAGTGTAACAATGGACCAACGTCAACTGATGTCGTACTTTTAATTGTTTATTTTTTGTCTGCTAAAATACAATGAGTTTGTATAGAAATCATTGATGTAATTATTTTACAAAAGCAATAATATTTTGATGAATAATAATAATAAAAGATGAATTCGATGTTTTACGCTGTGTACAATGGAATAACATTAATTTTTTGTTCTTCATAGCTGCTAAAATACAATGAGTTTGTGTGGAAATAATTTATACAATTCTTTTAAAAAAACAATAAAGTTTACATTAGAATAAATTATAATGAAAAATTAGGTTAGAACAAACTATATATTTTTGAATTTTATAAATAATTTACTGTGGGTTTGTCAAATCTTTGGTTGTGACAATCTGTGTGTGTGGCGAAACATCTACGAGCCAGCAACAAAGATGAGCTAACCCATTTGTTTCCTAATAGCAGTGCCAGTCTCACGGAGTGGGTTGACAGATTTTTGGTTTTTGAAATTGAAATGCACAACTAAATAAAAATAATGGGAGGCTAAAATAATAATTGGGCTAAATGTCGTGGGAAACGGAGTGTTGTGCAACAAACGAGACAATATAACTTTATTGTTGGCTGTTAATTAAACGTGTTTTCGGATTCGGACAACCCCAAAAACCGTTGATTAACAGCCGAATTATATTAGGTATTTACAAATTAATAATTGTAAATAATATTACATTTAATAAACACATAAAAGCTGGCTGCGATTCAGTATCGGTTCGGTGAGATTATAAGATAGGAAATGGGTTATTTGTTTGGAAATTTGTCCGGTAATGACCTTTTGGCCAAAACCGGACATTCATACCAAATCCTTTGGAAACATTACCATAAAATGTGGCGAGGTTTGCCCATGGATAACAACAAGTCAGGATATTGGTGACATATGGGTATACCTCGCCGCATCTTTCTCTTGGAT
This sequence comes from Aphrophora alni, assembly GCA_963513935.1. Taxonomy (NCBI): domain Eukaryota; kingdom Metazoa; phylum Arthropoda; class Insecta; order Hemiptera; family Aphrophoridae; genus Aphrophora; species Aphrophora alni. The sequence goes on along the minus strand of OY740766.1, from coordinate 114,625,297 downwards.
GTGTCTGTCCGATATAGTTCTTACCTCCTACTATCCTATCTTCCGTACCTTCAAATTACTCCTTCATTACTTAAATAAATTTAATAAATACATTACTTCATCTTCCTAAAAATAAAATGGAATTTGTGATTGTAATAATGAAAACGGAATCAAGTTACAAGTTTATTTAAAAAAAGACTTTTAAAAAAAAAAAAAAACAATAATTGTGCTCTTGACAAAACGTGTCGGTGCTGGTGTAGTCTTTAAATTTATATACGTAATTATTCGGAAAAGAATTCGATATGGCACAGATGAGCCATGGTAAGATAGCAGGACATAGGCCTACCTTGTCTATGATCTTAACGACAATTTCTTTAAAATAAAAATCAACCCATAATTAACATTAAAATATGACTGATGCAGTTACATTCTCCTGCAGAAATAAAAATAACCTCTCGCAAACCACAACACAATTAATCAAGTGAAACTATCATGCTACAATGTACTATAAGCATATTTTCTTAAACTGTATAAAATGTTTGTCTCTTGAGATTTGTAGGATATGTTAAATTGTATTGGTAGATCTGGGTCTTAACTAGCAGGATAAGTTTGTTTAAAACCGCTGCTGTACCTCGTAATTGTGTGTATTACTTGTTTCATTACGGGAATCGTAGATTTGTTTATAATAAAAATCTTTATTAGCTTCTCTTCACTCTAGTCAGCGTCAAGCGGGATTCAAGGAGACGTATCAGGAGCCTCTACTACCTTTGTTACTGTCGGTGAATCTACGCTGACGGATCCTTATAGGTCAGGATGCGAAATTACATTTCTGACAATAACTTTCCTATTTGGCATTGTAGAGATATGGGATTTGTAAATCAAATTTCACAATTGAAATTAATTGGGTCTCGAAGGAAGATCAAGAGCCTTGGGACAGAACTGCTAATATACATTCCAAAAAGGGTGCTAATTAATCATTAAGACTTATTACAGAGGATGCCCTTAAGTTCAAATCAAAGTTCAGATCTACTGAAAGGGGTTTGATTTTTGACTGGGGACTGAATATTTCGTAGGAATCTGGTTCTTCTTGCAATAAAAAACGTATCGGTGAACGGGAACACCTATCCCAAGACAGGTGAACTTCGCCTCATTACATGAATTTACATCCAGCAATTCATATCTTCCTCTAGTGTACACGAGAAGCAACGAAATGCAGACTTGTCCTTCAGTCTATATCCATTATCGCAGTTAAGTAAACTCCTCTTCTCCTATATAGTCTCTTCTCCAAAAGCTAACGAAGTCAATTTAAAGTCAAATACCCTGTTAAAATAACTACCATCACATCAAGTCCTTTCTCTTTAACCAGTAATCCAGATCAAGAAAATATTTTATTGTATAAATCCCTCTCTCTCTCTCTCTCTCTCTCTCTCTCTCTCTCTCTCTCTCTCTCTCTCTCTCTCTCATTCTCCTTTTCCTCTCTCTCTCTTTCTACATTAATTCTTCTTTCTGAAACATTTCCTAATATTTAGTCCACCCACTGCCCTAATGGATTTAAATTACAAGTTCAATACCTGAAAAAAAGTGGATGATTCTTCTCTGAGAATTTTATCCGTTTTATCATTGCTCACAATTCCACAATGTCCCGGCATTAATATTAGTTTGATCTCTTCAACCCTGCGCATATTTTATCAACGCAGCTTGCTTTTATCTACAAAAATAAGTTTTTTGTGAAGACCCCGGAACTGGTGTTCTCTTAACAAATTTTAACATTTGTTTTACCAAAGAAGAGGATCTCATTAGAATTTGTATATGTCTGTTCATAAACATTGTATATATCTCTATTTGGAACATTACAACAATCAGGTATGGTCAAGAACCTGGTACCCAACAAATTCAAGATTTTGTAATTTGTGTACGTTTTATTACCACTTGTATAATTATCTGAACTCGTGTTGACACTTTCCGGATAACTTCATTTCCAAAAACATTAATCAGGAACGCACCAATAGAATTTCAAACAATTCTAGGAGTACCAGAAGTATTTAATCTACTCATATTAATTATGTACGTAATACTATTTTATAACGTAATGATTTAGAGCTAAACTATTTTGATTGTACATAAATGCTGAGCTTGAATTGTGAGTTATTATCACAAAAATTATGTTTACTTAATCAAACGCGTTTCAACTACAAAGTCGCCATCCTCACAGATACATGAGCTATAATAACTAAACTATATAATATAACTTAGTTAAGTGAACGTAATTTTTTTGAGAACTTTTGTTCGGGATTTATTCTATGTATTTTGATTGTAACACCGAATATATTCCAATTCATGTTTAACTGAAACTGTGTATTTTTAAAGTAAAATGTACTGTAAATAGCATTAGCTCAAATTTGGTTAAAAAAACAACAATATTAAGAAATTAGTTCCCATATATTTTAAGCGGAACTTTGACGAATTTTAGGGGACCATATCTCGTAAACTAGTAAGAATATATAAAAATGCACCAAAAAAAAAAATCTTAAAATATTGTTTAAAATCCAAATTAAACATAAAAAATGGGGTTTCTATAAAACATTTTAAAGGTGTCTGCCATATTGCAATTAAACGGTAGAATTTAAAATTCATATACTCCATTTTATTACAGAGAAAAAAGTGGATAATTCCCCCCCCCCCCATTCGAAGATCTCTGTAAATCTTATAGTTTTAGATATCCCAATGATGGCCCTGTTATAAAAAATACTCTTCATGCATCACAAACCAACAGTGGCTGAATGTCGAAAAACCAATAGGAAGACTCCTCTATTCAAGTAAATAAATATTAGAAGGTGTACTTTCACTTTGAGAGTATGTACGACAGCATAGTGTGATGCAAGTTCATGTCCTTTTGAGTGGACATCTCATCTTCAACTTTATATAGCTGTAAAAATATTTTTTTCTTTGATTTTACCAAAATTAAATTCAAGCCTATTTCATGCTTCCAGAAATTACTTCTCGATTTTATGTTCTAAAACTGTAATACCATGTTTAACTCACGCCTGGTATGGAAGTCTAATTAAGCATTTGCCGGTCCATTATATAAAGTTATTTTATTTATTTTGACTTATTTTCTTTATTGTATTTAAAAGATAGATTAGTGTATATGATACAAATAATATGTAATTCATATACGAGTGAGTGTTATATTGTTACCGGATTCTACATCTGAAGATATAATATAAATTATTTTATTCAAAGATATACCTATGCAACTGAAAAACAATTCATATAGTATACTATGCATTAGGATATAAAAGGATATATTATGGTATTGTGTGCTGGGGAGGTACTTAAATTTCTAATCTAAATGCAATCGTTCTATTGCAAAAGAGATTTATTCGTAAGATCATGGAAAAAAAATAATAAAATAAAAAAATAAACAGAGTTGAACATTTGTAGTCTTTATTCCAATATCTACGTATTTTACATCTGTTTAAAATTTTAAAAGTTTGTATGTGATAAGAAGTGATGTAATTACCAACATAAATAGTTACACTAAAAAGTTGTGAAATTCTTGTAATGTTTGTTGTAGCAAATCGACCTTTAATATTAAAACTTTCGGATATGTCGCACCTAAGATTTTTAATAATCTACCAAATTATTTAAGACAAGATAAGTAACAGTTGCATGGTTGTTTACAATGAGATCCTTTTCAGAGTTGTACCCTAATTGTGCAATTATTATGTTTAAAATGAGCAGATATAGAATTTGATTGAAAGACTAGTTAGATAAAGTCAAAATGAGTATGATTATTAACTACAAGTATTTTTATTTTTTTGTAAAATTGTTTTACACTAAAAGTTGATTAAATTGTAATAATTTTCATTTTTTGTTTTCTCTTAAGCATTTTCTACACTTTGAGGGGTGGGCATGCAGTAAAACCATCTCTATTAATTATGTTTTAAAAAGTATTTAATTTTCTCTCAATGGTACATTCTCAGGGTGGGGATATTATTTCTCATATGCATCATTTCCTTCTGTCTATAATGCTACAGTATACTTATTACGAGAATGTAATATAAAAAAAAAACAGAGCTGAACGTTTGTAGTCTTTATTTCAATATCTACGTATTTTACATATGTTTAAAAGTTTTTATGTGATAAGAAGTGATGTAATTGCCAACATAAATAGTTACACTAAAAAGTTGTGAAATTCTTGTAATGTTTGTTGTAGCTAAGCCTGAATCGACCTTTTATATTAAAACTTTCGAATATGTCGCACCTAAGATTTTTAATAATCTACCAAATTATTTAAGACAATTGCATGAGAGAGTGTGCGTGTGTATTTTTTAAATATCTGCCTGGGTAATTAATTTTAATTAATTAAATAATTCATCTAATGTTAATTAACAAAATATCTAATATAATATGAATATATTACGTTTTTTCTTGTTGATTTTTACTTTTATTGATACTATCGCATAGTTATTGAGTTTTTGTATTATTTATATATGCTTATAAGGTTCTTTTTATTTAGCTTTTCATGCATTTTTGTTTTCACTTTTATGTTTGTGACTGATTTCACGCATAAGTTGAGGTTTTTATATTTTGTATTTTGTAGAAAAGAGAGAGAAAAATATGTTTATAAAGAAGCTCTTCTATTGCAAGTTTTTTGATGAACTGGATATATATATATATATATATATATATATATATATATATAAATATATATATATATCCATTTGAAGTTATTTTTTTATTGACATATCTATCTGACGTCCTTCGGATGTCCAGTGCTCTACTGCTCAAGACTGGAAAGAATGGACCGATTATAATCCAATTTGGTATGTAGGTATAATTTTTCCAAGCTTCCAGACTTCTATTTCTTTTCACGTTTCGATAAACTCGAAATTTGAAGAGCTGCCATAAGGCCAAAACTCAAAATTTTATTTTTCTAAAAAAAATCTTACGATTTCGATCAAATTTTGTAGTCTCTAAGGACACAACAAAATTATATTAATTTAACTTAAAACTTGATTTAAGTACAGAATTCTGTTCATTTCTACAATCTTATAAAAAGTTCTACCAAATTCCATTAATTTATAAAACTTTCCAGAAGGACATATTCGACTAAACTCTCGTTTAAATGTCATTGGGGCTGTCACCAATCAGCTTTAGCGACCCAAAAACTATCAATTCGACATTAATCTCGAACATTTTAGACATTTTATTTTTCACCCCTTATCGCTCCCAATGGTGGTGGGGGTTGAACTTAGACATAAACGGCACAGAAAGTGTCACTATTCATCCCAGCGACCCCGAAAACCATGTATTCTACACTAATATCAGTTTTTTTTTCGATTATTTGTACATGCCACCAGAGAGAGAGAGAGAGAGAGAGAGAGAGAGAGAGAGAGAGAGAGAGAGAGAGAGAGAGAGAGAGAGAGAGAGAGAGAGAGAGAGAGAGAGAGAGAGAGAGAGAGAGAGAGAGAGAGAGAGAGAGAGAGAGAGAGAGAGAGAGAGAGAGAGAGAGGGAGAGAGAGAGAAGGTAAGTGAACATCTGTTGGAGAATAAAACATTTACAATTTCTTGCTTTACATTTCCATATATATAATCAAAATAACGATGGATAAAACAAAAGGAATTAATACCCCAGGTGGCAGACCAGATATTCTTGAAAATCCACCCTCTAACTTGGAGGTCGGTCCTATGGATTCTGGGGAGGACCAACTGTCGTTACAAAATAACCCTTTCAAGAGAAGATCCGCACTGACAAGAACACCACCAGGAGTGGCTGATGTTGGAAGGTCATTGGATGAAGGAAACAATGTAGTTGTTGTGAAGGATGGAGAAAAGGAGATTGGAGATGAAAAAGCTGATCTGCAGGATAAGTTGACAGAAATGGAAAGCATGTTGACACATCTCCAAACACAAGTATTGAAGCTAACCCAAGAGAATGTAGAGTTGAAAGCAGCTCTTGGTGAAATGAAGCAAAATGTCGAAACAAAAACATGTGACCCAGAGAACAAGGACAGGGCTTTAACATATGAAACTGATGAAGAAGAACTCGAAAGAGAAACAGACTGTATTGTAACATCAAATAAAAGAAATGCCAAAAAAAGGAAAGCAGAATATTCACCAGAAGCAAATACAGAGATCCAACTTGCAGTAAAACAGCCAATAAGCAAGAGGAAGGACGTCGCCAAAACACATAAAGCAATTTATGAAATTCCGGGAAAGAAAAAGGAAGCACCTCCTCCACCAATTAATTTAGTAGGAATGCCCGGTTACGCAGAAGTGAAAGCTCTGTTGTCCTCTGTCTCAATTAGTAAATACAAACTTGTGGCATTAAATAATAATGTATGGAGGCTACTGATGTCAGATTCGGACTCTTATAGAGCCATGGTAAATAAACTGTCTCAAGAGAAAGTTCAATGGTACACATATGAAGATAAAAACTGTCTACCCGTGAAGGTAATGGCTAGGGGATTACATCCGACCTGCGAAAAAGAAGATATATTAGCAGATCTACGAGAAAAAGGATTCAAAATTAGTGATGCCGTAAACATACTGAAAAAAGATAGAAATCTGCCAGGAGACCCAAATAAAACAGTATGTCGAATAGGACTTCCCTTGTTTATGCTCACGTTCGACCAAGGTGAAAAGTTAGAAAATATTTATAATATTAAAACCCTTTCAACCCCACATTTTTGTTTTGAAGGGGAAAAAATATTCTAGTTGTTTTTCTTATTCTATAGGGCCTATATAACACATAAAATATTGTTCCAGGATTTTTCCGATTTTTGGTTATGCTGGGGGTTTTTGTTGTTTTTAAACAACATCGGGTACTGAGGGAGTATTCTGAAAGTACACATTGATTGTAAAGATATATTGAAATAATTATTATTTTATTCTGAAAAAAGATTTTTTACACATTTATTATACATTAATTGCAATTAAAAATTTAAAACAAAATTTTACACAAACATAAAAAAAATTTTACGACCTTACTTTTTGTGAAATGATGAAAAACAGTTTTTATTTACAGTTAAACACAAATGTACCTTACATTTTTGACATTTTACTTTGGTAAATCCTACTGAGCAAACTCTACATCTGTTCTGTTTTTCGACCATTTCAGGCAAATGTCCTATTTTATCGAGCCTAATATCATCGACTGGTATTACAGTGACTTTCTTTTGGATGCGTTTTGGCTCAATGTTGAACGATTCGTCAGATGTACTAGGTCGACCTCTTTTCTTTGCAATTGGAGTCTTACCAGCCAATGCTAATCCTGAAGCAATTTGTGCTTGCCACTGAACTAAAGTTAAATCTAACTTTTGTCCACGTTGCCTTCTATGACGTCTGTACAATAGCCATGAATTGACGACAGAAACATTTAGGCACCAATATATTATTCTCATGTACCATTTTAGAGAACGTAAATTAATCCTATATAGCTCTAATAGCATGTCACACAAATCTACACCACCCATAAACTTATTGTACTCTTGAACAGCAAATGGCCGTGGCACCTGGATGTGTTTTTTTTCAACTTGACTCCACCTGCTGCAGAAGTCTGTAGGCTCAATTCCAGCATATGTTGATATAAAATTAATCCCTTTTTTATCAAACCATCGTAAAAGAAATAGATCATTTTTTGCCTCTATGAAGTAGTCCATACTACCCCGACCTAATTTTTTAAGTTCTTTTTCTGATTTTAATGGACATTTCCCCATACGATCATTGCGAATTGTTCCTAAGAACAAGTGACCCTTCTGTTTTAGAGCAACTGCTAAAGTGAGTGATGAAAACCAGTTATCAGTGTAAATTTTAAAATTGTTATTTACAGGAATATTTTCTGTAAGGGCAAGCACAATATTTCCAGAAAATCCTAACTCATAATCTTTACAAGTATCTTTTCCGGTATAAATTTGGAAATCATACATTATTCCTGATGAACCACAACGAGTGAAAACTTTATATCCCCATTTATGTGGTTTGTTTTTTACATATTGCTTTATACCGCTGCGGCCTTTGAACGGGATTATTTGTTCGTCTATAGAATTTTCTTCTTCTGGGGGAATGTTATTTAGAGCCAATCTTACAGTGTCAAGAAGAGGTCGCACTTTGAATAACTTGTCTCGAGTACTATCTGTTACCGGTTTCATTTTAGTATTATCTGAGAGATGAAAATATTTTAAAATTTGGGAAAATCTATTCCTCCCCATAAGGTTCGTTATAGGATTGTAGCGACATTCATTACTCCAATACAATTTTATGTTGGGCATTTTTACAATACCCATTTGCAATAATATGGAAATAAACTGCTCTATTTCATCATGATTGGTTCCAAACTCGACCCCATCCTTCTGCATTGCATAAATGTTTGACTGCTCTGAAATAAGATCAATAATATTATCTGTGATGAAGGTTTTGAAATATTGTAAGGGAGTCATTTCCTCTTCAGGTGGTGGCGGTAAAAACCCTTTCCAAGAAATGTCATTAGGGTGAAATACAGCTTTTCGGAATGTCCAATCTTTTTTCTTTTGCCTTACAACCATCTGTTTAGATGTTGAAGCAACTTCTTCAATCACAGGATCTGGATCATCAAGTGTCTGAAGACAAAAGAAATAACACAAAACTACATTTAGGCCAACTAATAAAATTTGATAAAAATAAATTATATGAATTATAGGAGGCCTACTACTATAATTAATATTCTCAGGTAGGCTACTGAATATATCTTACCAAATAACCAGTGGTATGTTCTTCCTCAATATTTTGGAGTGGTTCTTCATTCCTTACATTTTCAAGTTCACACACAATATCCTCAAGTTCATCTAAATCATTTGTATCAACCTCATCCCCAATTTCAGATATATCACCATCTGGTATAGTAATAAATTTGTTGAATTCCTCATCATCAAGTTTTAATAATTTTTCTATTTCACTATCACTACAACAAGATGCCATATTTATTGTCTAATAAACGAAAATTTGTTATTCAATAACACAATCTTAGTAGATAAAACTGTACCAAACCATCTTACAAACACACCTAACCTAAAACTTAACTTCCATGAGAATCCGATGTAGTTTATAAACAACAAACCAAAATCACTTATTATAAACAACATAAAATGAAAATATGAACAAATATTATAAAACAATGATAAAAATAAGTTATAGAAACGTAAAGAACATTTTTAAACCTTAAAAAACTATGATTTTAAACCAGATATACGAAATTAGTAATCATAGATTTAGCTTACTATGACAAAATCATTCTGAGCTATTTATTATCAGCTGTTGATGTATGAGAGTGGTAAGTGCTGCTATCTATTAGCATTAAACTATACTAAAAGCTTGTAGTTTTAATACTACATTGGTATTTCATGGACAAAACACTTATGTAGGTTGTTATTAATGGTTTAAGTCTGTGTTGTTTATAAACAACAGTGGTAACGAAAGGGTTTTAAAGGAATTTTGAATATGAAAGTAAAGATTGAGCCTCTTAGAAAAACCTCAGATTTGATCCCGCAATGCAAAAGGTGTCAGGGGTTTAACCATACACAGAAGTATTGCGCTCGCGATCCTAGGTGTGTTAAATGTACTGGGAAACATTGGACCCTAAATTGCACAGTGGACGGAAGTGTCCCCCCAACTTGTGTAAATTGTAAGGAGCAGCACCCAGCTAACTACCGAGGGTGTGAAGTAGCTAAGGAACTCCAGAAGATGAGAAATCTAAGAAAGAAAACCGATAATAAAGGGACTGCATTCCAACATCGACAAGTAATGGAGGGTACACGAGTGGCACATCAGATACCGTCACAGGTTTCTGTAACACTTGAAAACAATAAAACAAGAAGCAAAACTTATGTTGGAGCAGTAAAAAATCTGCAAACCAAGCACATAGAAAACAAGGGTGATCAGATGATGCAGGAGGTGCTGAGTAAACTAGACTCCCTATACAAGAGTATGGAAGAGCAGAAGGAATCAAACAAAAAAATATATGATAAGTTCACTAAACAGGAGGACATAAATAAGCAAATGTGTCGAAGACTTGCAGCTATGGAGTCCAATATGGAAAACATAACTAGAGCGGTAAAAACATGACTGACGCCTTAAGGGTTGCATCATGGAATGCAAATGGACTTGTAAACCACCTGAGGGAACTAGAAGTCTTCTTGAATATTGAAAATGTTGATATATGTCTCATTTCTGAGAGTCACCTATCTAAAGGCTCTAGTATAAATATGCGTGGGTATAGCTGCTATCATGCTGCTCATCCATCGAATACAGCTAGGGGTGGTTCGGCTTTATTCGTGAAAAACAATATTGAACATTTTGTTGATTCAAAAATAGAAAAGGAGTCCATGCAAGTAATAACTATCTGTGCGCAAATTTTGAAGAAAGGGACCTTCAGAATATCAGCAGTGTACTGCCCACCCAGACAGAACATAAAGAAAGATGAATACGTCGATCTATTCGCATCCTTAGGGGGGGGGGCGTTTTGTTATTGGCGGTGACTATAATGCTAAGAATACGTTCTGGGGTTCAAGGTTAACTAATACCAATGGTAGAGAATTATACAGAGCAGGAAGGAAAATGCGTTGTGACTTTCACTCAGGTGGCACTCCAACGCACTGGCCGGCGGATAGTAATAAACTACCAGATGTCATTGATTTTTATGTGACCAAAGGAATATCCAGAAATTACATACTTGTAAAAACAAGCAGGATCTCTCTTCTGATCATTCTCCTGTGGTTATGACAATAAGTGAAGGACTTGTAAGAAAGGAGCCTTCTCCTAGATTAGAAAATAATAAAACAAATTGGACATTATTTCGTTGGATACTTGAAGAATACATGGATCTTAACACACCAATAAAAGATTCATACCAATTGGAAGAGGAAGTAGATATGTTAAATACCAACATGCAGAGAGCAGTATGGGAGAGCACTTCCCACAAAAAGAGCAAAGGTGTGGTTGGTGTAACCTATTCACCTCAAATAAAAGAACTTATCCTGGAAAAACGAAGAGCCAGTAAAGCATGGCAGAGAATGCGCACACCCGAAAACAAAAATAAACTGAATTCATTATGCAATAAGCTAAAAAAGCTGATAAGTCAGGTTAAAAATGAGGAGGTAGGGAAATATTTAGCTAGTCTGACTTCCCTGAAGGACACGGACTATTCATTGTGGAAAGCAACAAAAAACCTAAAAAGGCCAAAAAATCTGGAACCACCCATAAAGAAGGAAGATGGACTCTGGGCAAAAAGCGCCCGAGAGAAAGTAGATCTCTTCGCAAGGTACCTAGAAGAAACTTTTAAGCCTGGACCAAAGCAAAGTGATCTAGAAGACATCACATCAGTACCGAGAGTGTACCACAAGGAAATAAAAAAGGTGTCATTAAAAGAGTTAAAACAGGAAATTAAGAAAAATCTTAATGCTAAAAAGTCACCTGGATTTGACCTTATTACGGGAAGAATATTAAAGGAGTTACCAGATAAGGCTCTCAGGAAGATATTGTTTATATTCAATGGTGCTTTCAGATTAAAACATGTACCTACCCAGTGGAAGGTAGCAGAAGTAATAATGCTACCCAAACCAGATAAACCACCAAATGATGTGAGATCATACCGACCAATCTCTCTGTTACCTGTGATTTCAAAACTCTTTGAAAAGATTTTTTTGAAAAGACTTTTACCAGTATTAGAGGAAAGAAATCTAGTTCCCAACCACCAGTTTGGATTTAGGAGAAAGCACACTACCATTGAACAGGTACATAGAGTGACCAGTATAATAGAGAAGACTCTAGAAAATAAGGAGGTATGCTCAACAGTTTTCTTGGACGTAGCTCAAGCTTTCGATAGAGTTTGGCACGAGGGCCTTGTCTATAAGCTGCACAGAGATCTCCCAAGTGAGTTTTTCCTGTTAATGAAGTCGTACATTGCTGACAGATACTTTCGTGTTAAACACAATAATGTATATTCTTCACTGAAGCCAATCGAAGCGGGAGTGCCTCAGGGTAGTGTTCTTGGGCCAATACTGTATGTTTTGTACATGAGGGATATGCCAGAGCCAACTGAAGCTACAGTGGCGACGTTTGCGGATGACACTGCAATCATGGCGACTGGTGAGGATGCAGTGAAGTCAACTGTGAAACTTCAAAGAATAATTGATCAAATTGGCGTCTGGACCCAGAGGTGGAGAATAAAACTCAATGAAACCAAATCAGTTCATGTGAATTTCACAAATAGGAAGGTGGAAACTGTGAGAGTAAACATAAATGGACAACCTGTACCCTACTCAAATACTGCAAAATATCTAGGTATAACTTTGGATGCTAAGCTCAAGTGGAAAGAGCATGTTAAAAAGAAAAAAGAGGAGTTGAACATAAAGTACAGAAAAATGTATTGGTTGCTTGGGAGAACATCTCAACTGTCAATTGAAAATAAGTTATTATTGTACAAACAGGTACTTAGACCTGTGTGGACGTATGGTATTCAGCTCTGGGGCTGTACGAAACAAACAAATGTAAAAACCATACAAACCTTTCAAAATAAAGTACTGAGGGGTATAGTTGATGCCCCTTGGTATATTAGAAATGATTTTCTCCACAGGGACTTGAAGGTGGAGTTTGTCAATGAGATGGTGACCAGGCTTGCTCACAGTCATGCAAAAAGAATTCAAAGCCACGAAAATCCGGCAATTATTAGTATGTTGGCGGAAACACCAACCATGTTGAGGAGACTTAAGAGAACAAAGCCGCATGACCTGATATAGAAATGTGGCTGATGGCGAGGTCGATGTGAGAATTAATAGAGTATCACTCTGGGATTAGCCGCTGGGCTTTACCCCTACACACGTTGACGATTCAAGAGAGGGAAGTTGATAGATGGGCGATAGCAAGCTCAGTTTCAGCCTTTAGGGAGGTGTTTTTAGTGGGTCGACCCCCACACTACTAGTACTTACGGGAGTGCTAGTGCCTGTTGCAGGTTTTCACCTACCCTCGTAGAAAAAAAAATATATATATATATATAATCTCGATATGGCTTTATTTCATCTTTTGGTTAGAATGTTTAAACCAAATGCGATTATATTCTGAGCCCAGAGTTGCCTGTAATTTTTAAATATAATTCTATATATTATAGTCCCTTGACATTTGTGGTTGTATTTTAATTTTGGCGAAGGTTATATGGAATTAAATTTCTATTTAATTTATTTTCTCTTTTTTACCAACACATTTGTTTAAATATGTTTTGTCAGTATATGTATATATATATATATATATATTAAAATAAATTTTTCTTTATTATTTTCTATTTAAATTGAATTTCTCTTTTTAAAATTTGACTAATGTCTATCTCGGGGGGTTAGGTTAGTGCCGGCAAAATGTTAAATCAAATATAATATATAAAAAAAAAAAAAATCAATTAATAAATGTGGATTGTATTAATGAAAAAGAAAAAAAATATATATATATATATATATAACATAAATATAAAACAAATTTGAGTAACGGTTCGAGTTTATTCACTAATCACTCAAAAAAAAGAAAAAAAAATATATTTAAACAATAACTGTAAATCTCACCCTTACTTCAATGTTTCTTTAATATAATTTTTATTTTTTGGTAATTGTTTATAATAATATATTTAACCTTTTCTTCTGTTTTTTATCAATAATTATTTAAATATTTTTACTTCAATCAATATTTCTATCTTCTTAGTTTCATTTTAACACATTATTTTTTTATTTTCAACTGCACTTCTTGAATATCAAAATTAAACTGAAAATTTTTCTTTGTTCTTTTTTAAACTGTTGTTTTTTTTTCCATCTGATTCACTGTTATTTTACCATATTTTTTTTTATGTTCACTTGCCCACTTGATTTTGGTACTTGTATGTTTAATGTTTATATATATATATATATATATATATTAATAGATTAATTTAGATGTATGATTGATATTTAAATAATGAAATAAATTTTGAATAAATAATATATATATTTTGGATTATTATTGTCGAATTTTTATTTTATTGATTTTCGAATTATTATAATATATATATATATATATTACTGTATATTGTTACTGTATATGCTGTATATATTACTGTTAGTATATTGTATATACTGAATAAAACATTTAAAAAAACGGAACAAAATATAACTCCTAGTTTATCTAAAGTTATTTTTGAAAATGTTGGTATTACCAGAATTTTGTTCAGTTGTATACTTTTAAATAGAATTCAATTACAGCTCCAAAAGTAATATATATATATATATATATATTTCTTAAAGACTCCCAAAAAATTGTATTCCACCATTTACAAATACAAGTTTTTAAATGACGACATGGTATGTTCAAACACTTCCACTACATAGAAAGTAACTAAGGATACTAATACAGTACATTGCTACTACTAGGTACGGAGGGTTGCTTTGGTGGTGTACACACTGTGCGCTTTGTAATTGATACAGCTTTCATGTAAGCTGCATTTCTAGCTCCTGTATTCAAAATGTATCTTGTGTTTTCTAGTTTCAGAAAAAAATAAAACTTTAAATAACTAAAATCAGCTATATTGTTTCATAAAAACGAATAATTTATAGAACATAGTTTAGATAAAATTTATATTTACAATTATTGTATTTTTTTAATATGGAAATACACAATTTGTGTATACTATATAATGGAACTGATTTGAGCATCACTTATAAATTATTACATTATCCTCCGGTTTCGTTATTTTAGTAAACCCAAACGATTTTAAAATTCAATTTAATTATATTTTATGTTTTATAGAATCCCATCTAAAATAATATAAACATAACCTATACTTATTTATGACCTTTCGTATTTTGAAATATATAATACTATGTTTATGGCTAACATTTACTGGTAATTATATGTCTGCATATATGCCTGTCCGTTGTTTTCTATATAAAATTATTTTACAGCTTTTTTATGGATTTATTGGTGTTATATTTATTACAATACAAAGACGAATTAATCGATATAATAAAAATATAATTTTCAAAATGTGACAACATATTTTATAATCTATATTGAAACCGACTCTATACTGAAAGGTTCAAAACAGCTTTTTTTATGTAGATCATTTCCTTGTAACAAGACATTGTCTACAGAGAGTTGTGTCTTCTTGACGAATTTTTCCAAACGCAATCAACGATTTACAAGTAATTTCGAGTTGTTCTATATTATTGTAATACGTAATGGTCAGGTTCAACATGGATGCAGCAGTTTTAATTTTTAACTGATAAGGTATGTTTGTGTGACAACAGCTTCGGAATAGGGCAAAAAGACACTTTCAAAATTAGTATTCAAAATTTAATATTATAAATGTAAATTCCTAATTGTATTTTTTAAGAATCCTGAAATACACATTTTTTTTTTAAACTACATAATTGAACTACAGTATCACTTTCAAAATGATTACAGTATTGAAAGTAGTCTATGTTACAGGTAAATCTAACAATGATCATGTGTTTGTCCATGACATGTCGCGACGTGCATGCTTCAACATGTCAACAATCTTGACGATCTCTTACACGAACAACTCCTACAATTACGGAAGAATAAATCCTTGTCATCGTAATCTGTGCTTTTATTGACCCTGAGACCAGAGTCCACGATGTCTAAACGCACAGATGTACAGTAATACACTTTTACAGCAGCACTTTATACTGACCATCTACTGTTGCATTGAATCTCCACACCAACTTTTCTTTTGTTTTATTCATTTCATTACATCTTACTTTCGTAACTGCGTAACTATGTTAATAAAGATAAACGAGAGCTTGTTGTATAATAAAAGATGAAATATAATATTAGATGTATTAAAATGAAAATTGCCATACTATGCTTAATTTCAGCTCTTTCTCCCCTAACTTATAAATAGTATTTGTATGCAAACAATATGTCTCACCCCTGGAAATGGAAAGGGGTTGGTTTGAATCGACTTACATCAATATCTACAAATAAGGGGACTTGGCTCAAGATTTTATAAACGTAAAAAAAAACAATGTGTGGGCTTTTATTAAAACGTCTAACACTTTTAGAATACTTATAGTTTAAATGTAGTTTACGTGTAATAACACTACAGTGGTAACAAGTTAATATTTAGACCATACAATAACTTTGTCTCATGTTGTTTACAGTTTTTTTTTTGTTTGTTTTTTTATCAAGTTACATTATCAAATATGATTTTTTCTTGTTTAAGGCACAACAGAACCAAGTTTAGACCATTATTTAAATATGTAATCGTATTTTTATAAGAAGTCCTTAGTTCAATTTCATTTTTTTCTTGATAACAACCGAAGAGACATTTTTGGTGACAATTAATTCGACCCTGAAGGGTTCACTTTGGTGAGTACGGGCTTGGAAATATATGGTGAGCACCGAGGGACCTATCTAGATATACATATTTTTTATTTAATCTTGGGTTAGATCCCTCTCATCTTTCCTATCACGTCTTTCTGGACCAAATTTTGTTCTCCTCCGAATCTGATTCTATTAGAGTACTCAACGACTAATAGTCTTCTTTTTTTTATAAGGCGATGATGACCGAGAGGTTTTTCGACTTTAAACAACACGTAAAAAAATAGTTTTGGTTAGTTTTTTTAATTTTGGAATAGTGAGAAAGTTTGTGCAATGATTTTTGTACCATCTATTAATCAATCAGAGAGTTTTGACATGCAGATGTTATGTTTTTATTTGTACTTGTTTTAAACATTTCGAAATTTATTTTCTCAGCTCTTTAATATTTAATAAGCATGACATCATAATAATATGTATTTATTTAATACACTGTAGTGTATCAGTGATGACTTCTGGAGTTAAAATCAGTAATATGAATGACAATAGCGTTTTCCGCCGAGAAGCCAGTGGTATGAGGGCCGCATTTTCAGTTAACAAGGGTCATATAGGTTTGTGGGCTTTCCGTTGACATGTACTTTTTTTGCTAAAAGAGATTTCCAAAACAGCCCAGTTTGTATACATCTCCTGAATGTATCACCCTGCCATTGCTTTTGCCAGTATTAGATTACAGTATTACATTACTTAAATAAATTTAATATATACAATACTTCATCTTCATAACACTATTATAGGAATTTGTGGTTAAAATAAACTTAAAACGGACACACTATTACACTTTATTTATTTCACCATAATTTTGCACATAAAACAAAAACAAGTCAAATAAATACAAGTTTTTAACAAAAGTTATTTTGACAAAATTTATCGGGGCTTTGGTGGTGTTTGAGGGCATTAATGATGTTTTGCAAAAACGAATTGATTATGTCACAGATGGTCTTTGATACAAGCAGAGGGCATATTGGCTCCATGAATGAAAGGCCAAATTCCTTAAAAAGAAAAACAATCCATCATCAAATTAATATATGACTATGCAATTATATTTTCTGCTGAAATACAAATTAGTTATCACACACTATAACACAATTAACCAAGTTGATTAGCTTGAAATAATTATGATACTTACACAGCTCCATTATACAATCTATTACAACCCTCTAAATATATTACTGAAAATTTTGGTCTCTTGGGACTTAGAAAATATTAAATTGTTATTGTTGATTAGGGTCTCTGGTTCTTATCCACCAGAGTAAGTTTGTATAAACCGTTGTTACACTGGCTCATTGTAACTCTTAATTGTGTACATTACTTCTTTCCTGAAGGGCCTCGTAGACGTCTATATAATACAAAATATCTCAAGTGAAAAATATACGACCTAGACCGGGAATCGAACCCAGGATCTTTGGCTTTACGCGCCAACGCTCTACCAACTGAGCTATCCTTGATCGCTTCCCAGCATAGGACATACACTTCTTACTTAAATTTGTTTTTTCTGCAATTTTTGAGTTATGACAAACAAATTACCTCGTTACAAACGACATTGAAACTAATCTGTATACTCGGCTTGCAGCCTTTACGTATGTATTTAATTATATTAATTTATTGATTTTAACGCTTATACATTATAGTATTACCAAGCTAGTATTATTGACTATAAATATATTACAAAACATTAAAGTATCGCCAGAAACGTGTTCCTCAACAAATATAAGATTTTATTAATTTTAGTACACTCTTTTTCACTTTCTTTCATCACTTCCGGCATTATCTGAGCTTCCTGCTTACGATTTTCACATAACTTTATTTCTAAAAACAATAGTCCAAAACCCATGTTGAAGAGAAATTCAGACAGTTCTAGGAAAACCAAAAGAATGTGCTCAATTGAATTATGTGTATACTTGTATAAATGTAAATTATCGTATGAACATTAATTTAAACCAAAAGAAGTTTTATCAAGTACATTTACGCTCAGTAAAATGATAAATAATTCAACTTACCGATAATGATGTCAATCTATCTACAACCCATAAGACAACTTTCAACACAGATTTACAATTCTCACATTTACCTCCTTGTAATGCCTGAAAAAAAGAAAAATATAATTATTTTAAATCTATTTTACCTGTAGTAACAAAACGGGTAGAGTTTTTCATCGTTTTAATCTAAATCCTATATTACAGCCTGTAACAAATCTCTGTAAACGTATTTTAATATACTAATGTTGGTCAAGCCAAACCAAAAAGGGTGCTTTTCAAAGTATAAAACAGAGTTCTGTAAAAGAATTTTTATAGGTCACACGACGGTTTCAGAAAATAAATTTACGTGATTTAATGCTCCGTAGGAATTTTTTTCTTCTTGGAATACCACTTGAACATTTTTCTTTTGTTGTTTATAGCAAGAAACCTTTAGGTTATCAAGGGCTGGTAAAAAAAAGAACAAAAAGTAAAGACAGCTGGCCATTAAAAATCTCTAATAGCGTCAAGGTCGGAAGAGTAGCGGTGTTTAAGACACCTGATAAGAAAGATGAAAGATAGGAATCTAACTTTAGAGTACAGGATTCTCTAGACACTAGCGAGCACCCACCAACTTTTTTGTTATTGTCAAACGGTATAAACAACTCAGCTCTAGGCAACCTTACAGTTGCTTCACTCATATGAAAAATGCATCTTGTAATTTATTGAAATTAAGTTTTTAATGGTACCTGTCAATTTAATTTTAGTGTTTTAATAATCTGAGGCAAACTGTAATTTTCTTTCAAATTTTACTAAATAGATTTAGGTATGATTTTGTATTTTATGGAACGTTTTATGGTAATCGCTAGAGTAGACTTTTATAATTATTGTAATTTATGACAATTTATGATATGTAATAAATAAAGAATTCTAAGAATAAAAGATTCTTGCATAATTGTTGAAAAAATCAATATTAAAAAAGTTAGATGAAATGGTATAATTTGAAAGTTGAATAAAACTTAAATAAATATAAATTTTGAAAATATGTTGTATAAGTTTAGTTAGAAG
Organism: Aphrophora alni; assembly: GCA_963513935.1. Classification (NCBI taxonomy): domain Eukaryota; kingdom Metazoa; phylum Arthropoda; class Insecta; order Hemiptera; family Aphrophoridae; genus Aphrophora; species Aphrophora alni. The sequence goes on along the minus strand of OY740766.1, from coordinate 114,605,906 downwards.
ATTAAAGTTTAACAAAGAATTACAGTAAAAAATCAAAATTTGAATAAAATAGAGAGGCCTTGTGTGAAAACGAATAAAGATAAAATTTCAAAATGATTAAAACATGGTTAAAATCATATATGCTAAATAATATGTAAGTCCCAGGGTAATTAGTAAATAATAATCAGTAAACAAGATAGTGTGAAGATGAGTGAGAAATTACGAAAGACAGCATCTTCGTTACGGCCAGTGTATTTATTTCGGAAACTCAACAAAATAGTGAAGTTTCAAAACTGTAAATCAAAAGGTGTGAAAAATAAAAACTGAAAATTACTTCGATCATTGGGTTAGGAATTGCGGGAGAACGGGCGGACCGACAAACATCACGCGAAATTCTCGTGAAAGCTGACGCGAACGACTACAAAATGCCGACCAAGAAAAAGTGAAAATTATCACAGGAAAACTGTTAGAAGAGCTCAAGAAACGACAATAGAGATTTCTACAGTAGCAAGTTTTGAGCTGCAGAGTTCCAAACTCCAGGACTTCGTGACGTAGAAGTGGGAGGAGTCATCGGCTACAGTAAAGAAAATAATTAATTAAAATAATTTAAACTAAGGATTAAAGTTCTGGAATAATTGTTAATAACTTATAAATAAATATCTTAAGCACTAGAACTAAAAATAACGCAAAAGTAACATCATGAATAAGGAAAATAAGGAACTATCGTATTATTCCTATGAGGGGGAAAAATTGGTAATAGAATACGATAGTTTCAAGTTATAAATATAGCTGCTCGGGCTCTCAGGAGTCTCTCTCTTAAATAAATTGTTACTAGAATGTAAGGGGTTACTATGCCCGACCGAACAGTGAATTTAACTAATTAAGAAGAATTTATTTAAAATTCATAATTGAAAATTTTGTTTGGAAAACGTTGAAGAGTCAGTGTTAAAACAAAAGTATTTAAATTAAAATATAATCAGAAGTTTAGACAGTGAAATGTGGAATTAGTGAGTCATCAGTGAGTTCGTAAAAAGTGAGAAAATTTCAACATCCAATGTTTAATGGGAATTAACATGTCACCGGAAACTTACTAAGAGATACATGTATCAATCTTAACATCGTTACAGCAACCAGACACCAGAGGAGTAAACCAATTCAACCATACAGGAGCAAAATTACCAGGATCAAGACGGTGGTTTGGGAAACCATCTAAATTTCTTATCTTATTAGGGCAAAGTTGGCCAAAAGTTAAAATTAAATTCTAGGTTACTGATATTCCTGGGATAAAAAATTTAATATGATTTATTGAAAATTGTTTAGGCTAAGAAATTTAATATCTGTTTGTGGATATTTTTTGTTTTTTCATAAATATTGTAAGTGAAATATTTGTATGATAGTCCTGGACAACTGATTAGATTGTTAACTGAGAAATTAGTGTCCTGCGATAAAAGAAAATAAATTCACAGATAAGAGAGTATAATAAAACGTAATTATTTTAAAATTAAATTAATTGCCTATCTGCTATAAAAATAAATAAAATTAGTAAAAATAATAAGTTTTGTCAGAGGAGTATTTTTATATCTTTACAATTATATAAGTTAAAAATTTTGAATTATTTTGTTTGTCAGAAGAGATTTGATTTTGTTTCTTTTATTAAAATGAAATAAATGAGTGTTAATTTCTAAATATCAAAAACAAAGACTTCTTTTATAATTATCCACACAGCCTTGCTTACAGGAAATATTATTAGTTAAAAAGGTGAGAAATATTGTATTTAAGAAAGGTGTTCTCAAGAACACGCTCCCAAGGGATAAAAAAGATAAATAAAATTAATCGTGTTCTCTATGAGCAAAAGAGTTAAAGTAAATATAGTTACTGGAAGTATTGTACAAAAAGGGGGTGGGGGTACCGGTAATTTATTGTGACTTAAACTGTTGAAGGAGTTATACAATCCAGGCCAGATAAATTAAAGAAGCATAAACTTTCAGTGGTTTGGATAAATCGTTTCTTTTCTCGCGAAAACAGATCCTCAAAGAATTTCGGTATTTGAGACTAGTGCGTATTTTAAAAGGGTACAGTTTAACTCATAAAAAAAAGTGTTGAGTTTTTCCGTTGTAGTCCATAGTAATCGTCTTTGTTGTCTGTACGTAAGCACGATAGCGGGTATTAAAATGAAGTTATAATTTGGTATAGTGGACTTTGGTAAGCTCATATAAAACTCTATTGAAACTTCAATAAATTGAATGTATAAGGTTATTTTGTTCACATCTCGTGCGTTATTCAACTTAAAACACACTAAATTAGAAAAACAAAATCCAGATTTCAATTCCTTATGTAATGGTACCAAACCAACCTCTCTACAATGACAATTGGTGAAGTTTAATTAGAACGATGACGACACAACACAATGTGATATTCGTATAATTACGATAAAGGTAGCGAGGGGAGACACCTTTAGAAATGTAAGATGGTAGAAGGCCTATCCGACCTCCATAACCCCTCTGTAACAACGGTTCCCTACTAACTTATTCTACTTTTTAGTTAAGACATCTTGATATACTAATACAATTTTACATTTAGTACCAAGGCCTAAGAAACAGAACTGTGTGCATTACATTTAAAGGATCTGCTTGTATTGCATTGTATGATGGCGCTGAGTGAATAACACGTAAGCACCAATCAACTTGTTAATAATAGTTTGTTACATTTCAAAAGAGACAACGCTTTTGAAATATTCATCAAGATAGTTTGAATTGATTTATGTTTCCATTTTACATACCTTAAAATTTAACAAAACCATTTAAACAGTTTCTGAACAAAACTGAAACTAGATACGGAAACGCTACACATACACAATGAAATATTTAACAAAGAAAACGTTATAATTATTATTTTTTAAACTGAGCAGACCTATAAGGTCGATTTTCTTTTCTGCCACAATAATTTAATAAAAAGCAAAAACACAAACACAGTTAATTATATCAATATTGAAATACTTACCAAAAAGAACGATGGAGAGTGGTGAAATCATGTTGTATCTGTCTTCTAATATTTGGAACAAGATAAGAACAACCTTAAAAGTTGTCTTAATTTATAGGACAGGATAATCTTTCACTAATTCATAACAATAGTGTGACCAATTCTTGAAATGACGAATTGATTGTTTCAGGCAGTGTAACAATGGACCAACGTCAACTGATGTCGTACTTTTAATTGTTTATTCTTTGTGTACTAAAATACAATGAGTTTGTATAGAAATCATTGATGTAATTATTTTAGAAAAGCAATAATATTTTGATGAATAATAATAATAAAAGATGAATTCGATGTTTTACGCTGTGTACAATGGAATAACATTAATTATTTGTTCTTCATAGCTGCTAAAATACAATGAGTTTGTGTGGAAATAATTTATACAATTCTTTTAAAAAAGCAATAAAGTTTACATTAGAATAAATTATAATGAAAAATTAGGTTAGAACAAACTATATATTTTTGAATTTTATAAATAATATTCTGTGGGTTTGTCAAATCTTTGGTTGTGACAATCTGTGTGTGTGGCGAAACATCTACGAGCCAGCAACAAAGATGAGCTAACCCATTTGTTTCCTAATAGCAGTGCCAGTCTCACGGAATGGGTTGACAGATTTTTGGTTTTTGAAATTGAAATGCACAACTAAATAAAAATAATGGGAGACTTAAATAATAATTGGGCTAAATGTCGTGGGAAACGGGGTGTTGTGCAACAAGCGAGACCATATTACTTTATTGTTGGCTGTTAATTAAACGTGTTTTCGGATTCGGACAACCCCAAAAACCGTTGATTAACAGCCGAATTATATTAGGGTTTTTACCAATTAATAATTGTAAATATTATTACATTTAATAAACACATAAAAGCTGGCTGCGATTCAGTATCGGTTCGGTGAGATTATAAGATAGGAAATGGGTTATTTGTTTGTAAATTTGTCCGGTAATGACCTTTTGGCCAAAACCGGACATTCATACCAAATCCTTTGGAAACATTACCATAAAATGTGGCGAGGTTTAGCCATGGATAACAACAAGTCAGGAAATTGGTGACATATGGGTATACGTCGCCGCATCTTTCTCTTGGATGTGTCTTTCCGATATAGTTCTTACCTCCTACTATCCTATCTTCCGTTCCTTCAAATTACTCCTTCATTACTTAAATAAATTTAATAAATACATTACTTCATCTTCCTAAAAATAAAATGGAATTTGTGATTGTAATAATGAAAACGGAAACAAGTTACAAGTTTATTTAAAAAAGACTTTTTTTTTTAAAAAAACAAACATAAACTTCACAATTGTGCTCTTGACAAAACGTGTCGGTGGTGGAGTAGTCTTTAAGTTTATACACGTAATTATTCGGAAAAGAATTCGATATGCCACAGATGAGCCATTGTGAGATAGCAGGACATACTTTGTCTATGATCTTAACGACGATTTCTTTAAAATAAAAATCAACACATAATTAACATTAAAATATGACTGATGCAGTTACATTCTCCTGCAGAAATAAAAATAACCTCTCGCACACCACAACACAAATAATCAAATGAAACTATCATGCTACAATGCATATTTTCTTAAACTGTATAAAATGTTTGTCTCTTGAGATTTGTAGGATATGTTAAATTGTATTGGTAGATCTGGGTCTTATCTAGCAGGATAAGTTTGTTTAAAACCGCTGCTGTACCTCGTAATTGTGTGTATTACTTGTTTCATTACGGGAATCGTAGATTTGTTTATAATAAAAATCTTTATTAGCTTCTCTTCACTCTAGTCAGCGTCAAGCGGGATTCAAGGGGACATATCAGGAGCCTCTACTATCTTTGTTACTGTCAGTGAATCTACGCTAACGGATCCTTATAGGTCAGGATGCGAAATTATATTTCTGACAATAACTTTCCTATTTGGCATTGTAGAGATATGGGATTTGTAACTCAATTTTCACAATTGAAATTAATTGGGTCTCGAAGGAAGATCAAGAGCCTTGGGACAGAACTGCTAATATACATTCCAAAAAGGGTGCTAATTGATCATTATGACTTATTACAGAGGATGCCCTTAAGTTCAAATCAAAGTTCAGATCTACGGAAAGGGGTTTGATTTTTGACTAGTGACTGAATATTTCGTAGGAATCTGGTTCTTCTTGCAATAAAAAACGTATCGGTGAACGGGAACACCTATCCCAAGACAGGTGAACTTCGCCTCATTACATGAATTTACATCCAGAAATTCATATCTTCCTCTGGTGTACACGAGAAGCAACGAAATGAAGACTTGTCCTCCAGTCTATATCCATCATCGCAGTTAAGTAAACTCCTCTTCTCCTATATAGTCTCTTCTGCAAAAGCTAACGAAGTCAATTTAAAGTCAAATACCCTGTTAAAATAACTACCATCACATCAAGTCCTTTCTCTTTAACCAGTAATCCAAATCAAGAAAATCTTTTATTGTATAAATCCCTCTCTCTCTTCTCTCTCTCTCTCTCTCTCTCTCTCTCTCTCTCTCTCTCTCTCTCTCTCTCTCTCTCTCTCTCTCTCTCTCTCTCTCTCTCTCTCTCTCTCTCTCTCTCTCTCTCTCTCTCTCTCTCTCTCTCTCTCTCTCTCTCTCTCTCTCTTTCTCCCTTTCCTCTCTCTCTCTTTCTACCCTAATTCTTCTTTCTGAAACATTTCCTAATATTTAGTCCACCCACTGCTCTAATGGATTTAAATTACAAGTTCAATACCTGAAAAAAAGTGGATAATTCTTCTCTGAGAATTTTATCCGTTTTATCATTGCTCACAATTCCACAATGTCCCGGCATTAATATTAGTTTGATCTCTTCAACCCTGCGCATATTTTATCAAGGCAGCTTGCTTTTATCTACAAAAATAAGTTTTTTGGAAGACACCCAGAACTGATGTTCTCTTAACAAATTTTAACATTTGTTTTACTAAGAAGAGGATCTCATTAGACTTTGTATATGTCTGTTCATAAACATTGTATATATCTCTATTTGGAACTAAACAACAATCAGGTATGGTCAAGAACCTGGTCCCCAACAAATACAAGATTTTGTTAATTTGTGTACGTTTTATTACCACTTGTATAATTATCTGAACTCGTGTTGACACTTTCCGGATAACTTCATTTCCAAAAACATTAATCAGGAACGTACCAATAGAATTTCAAACAATTCTAGGAGTACCAGAAGTATTTAATCTACTCATATTAATTATGTACGTAATCCTATTTTATAACGTAATGATTTAGAGCTAAACTATTTTGATTGTAAATAAATGCTGAGCTTGAATTGTGAGTTATTATCACAAAAATTACGTTTACTTAATCAAACGCGTTTCAACTACAAAGTCGCCATCCTCACTGATATATGAGCTATAATAACTAAACTATATATAACTTAGTTAAGTGAACGTAATTTTTGTGAGAACTTTTGTTCGAGATTTATTCTATGTATTTTAATTGTAACACCGAATATATTCCAATTCATGTTTAACTGAAACTATGTATTTTTAAATTAAAATGTACTGTAAATAGCATTAGCTCAAATTTGCTTAAAAAAACAAGAGTATTAAGAAATTAGTTCCCATATATTTTAAGCGGATCTTTGACGAATTTTAGGGGACCATATCTCGTAAACGAGTAACAGTATATAAAAATGCACCAAAAAAAAATCTTAAAACATTGTTTAAATCCAAATTAAACATAAAAAATGGGGTTTCTATAAAACATTTTAAAGGTGTCTGCCATATTTCAAAATAACGGTAGAATTTAAAATTCATATACTCCATTTTATTACAGAGAAAAAGTGGATAATTCCCCCCCCCCCATTCGAAGATCTCTGTAAATCTTATAGTTTTAGATATCCGAATGATGGCCCTGTTATAAAAAATACTCTTCATGCATCACAAACCAACAGTGGCTGAATGTCGAAAAACCAATTGGAAGTCTCCTCTATTCAAGTAAATAAATATTAGAAGGTGTACTTTCACTTTGAGAGTGTGTACGACAGCATAATGTGATGCAAGTTCATGTCCTTTTGAGTGGACATCTCATCTTCAACTTAATATAGCTGTCAAAATGTTTTTTTTCTTTGATTTTACCAAAATTAAATTCAAGCCTATTTCATGCTTCCAGAAATTACTACTCGATTTTAAGTTCTAAAACTGTAATACCATGTTTAACTCACGCCTGGTATGGAAGTCTAATTAAGCATTTGCCGGTCCATTATATAAAGTTATTTTATTTATTTTGACTTATTTTCTTTATTGTAATTAAAAGATAGATTAGTGTATATGATACAAATAACATGTAATTCATACACGAGTGAGTGTTATATTGTTACCGGATTCTACATCTGAAGATATAATATAACTTATTTTATTCAAAGATATACCTATGCAACTGAAAAACAATTCATATAGTATACTATACATTAGGATATAAAAGGATATCTTATGGTATTGTGTGCTGGTGAGGTACTTAAATTTCTAATCTAAATGCAATCGTTCTATTGCAAAAGAGATTTATTCGTAAAATCATGGAAAAAATACAATAAAATAAAAAAATAAACAGAGTGGAACATTTGTAGTCAATATTCCAATATCTACGTATTTTACATCTGTTTAAAATTTTAAAAGTTTTTATGTGATAAGAAGTGATGTAATCGCCAACATAAATAGTTACACTAAAAAGTTTTGAAATTCTTGTAATGTTTGTTGTAGCAAAGCCTGAATCAACCTTTTATATTAAAACTTTCGAATATGTCGCACCTAAGATTTTTAATAATCTACCAAATTATTTAAGACAATTGCATAAGAGAGTGTGCGTGTGTATTTTTAAAATATCTGCCTGGGTAATTAATTTTAATTAATTAAATAATTCATCTAATGTTAATTAACAAAATATAATATTTAATTTGAATATATTACGTTTTTTCTTGTTGATTTTTACTTTTATTGATACTATCGCATAGTTATTGAGTTTTTGTATTATTTTGTATATTCTTATAAGGTTCTTTTTATTTATCTTTTCATGCATTTTTGTTTTCACTTTTATGTTTGTGACTGATTTCACGCATAAGTTGATTTTTTTATATTTTGTATTTTGTAGAAAAGAGAGAGAGAAAAAAGATGTTTATAAAGAAGCTCTTCTATTGCAAGTTTTTTGATGAACTGGATATATATATATATATATATATATATATACTAGCATCTCCCGTCGCGGCTTTGGCCGCGAATCATTCAAGTTGTAATCTATACGTTTATTAAATCGCATGTTTTGATAAAAATGTTTAATATTAATTTAATCCGGCTAATTTTAATGTAGTGTGTAATATTTAAGAATACAGAATTATTGAATTGAATGATAGAGTAATTTCAGAAACAGAATATATTTTAAATAAAGTAAAATAATCCCTTTTTCACTGATTCACAAATATGTTAAAATATCACCTTATTATGTATATCGTTAGAATATAAGATTAGGAAAAACAAACTATTAATAATTTATTTAATTTAGATAATACACTATTAACAATATAATAAAAAAACTTTTGAACGATAAATATAAAAAATCGAAAATAAACAGAATATGAATTGTTAATATCTCTGTAAGAAACAACGTTACGATACAATAACGTTATAACAACAAAATTCAAGTTTCTCGGACGAAATCTCGAACAAAACTGAAATTTTAAACACACACTGATTATAATCGTAAACACTGATTTGGAGTACTGAGTGGTATTTCCCATCTACGTAATCTAAACATGAACACATTGAGACGGTTTGGGAAAAGCCAAAAGTCTCAAGCCAATTTAAAACAGTTTAAATTCCCGCGATAAAGCCATGTAGATGGGGGACGAGGAGGAACGATGACGTCACGCCAACAGGTGCTAGACACTGCATGTTGATTCGTGAAAAGTCACTCTGCCTTGTTTCTTATTCTATTAAAATACTAAATTATTAAAATAAATTAATGTTCAGTAGAATCAACCGATAAATAATATCGAAAAATAAATTTAAAAGCAATTAAAACAAAAAAGTTATTCAAGTTTTTATAGGGGCTCAAAAACCTAAAATTTGGAAAAAACTTAAATTCAAAATTCAAAAAACGTAGAGTCATAACTCAAAGGGGAACTAACAATAATCATAAATAAAAAATATGAATTAATAATAGTTAACAGGTGAGAATGGACTTAGAAAGTCATTCTTGGGGAGTTTTTTGGAATTTTTGAGTTGAAGGGGGGATTATTTAAAAAATAATAATAAGTACTATTGAAGAAACCACAATAGGGCACAATAATATGTACTTAGAATCAAATTTGAAAATAAAGTAAGGGAGATATAATAATTACAAAAAGTAAAACTTTAAAGCCCAAAAGCGGTTAAATTAAAAGTTAAAGGGGAGAAATAACATTGTAATTTAGATATCTATTATGTAAAATTGTATAATATCAAAGCAGAAATGATAATATATAATGGGGGGGTTTTTATGAAAAAAAACTAATACGATAAAAACTTTGGGACTTCAAGGACGTATAACTCGAGAACAAAACGAGTTATGTGAAAAGTACAAACAGAGTTTTTCGTCATAGTAGAAGAGGAACAAGATTTCGTCAAAAGAATTTTGAGAAAGGACTTATCTCAAAATTTGAAAAGAAGAAAAACCAAATTTCGGGAAAAGGGCGATAACTCGCGAACGAAGCGCAGTAGAACGATGAATCAAGTTCCACAAGACCCACAAGATGGATAGGAAGAAGAATCCGAAAGGAACTTTAAAATCGGTTCGAGCGTTCGAAAGTTATAGCGAGTTGAACGAAAAAACGACCAAAGTAGAAATTTTCATGCAAAAACCTGTAAAGTCGCGCGCGCACCCTCAGTAGGAATCTAAAGTCTGAAACATCATATTGCCAACTTGGATCACAGATAACGTTGAAGAATAAATACAATAAATTATTAATTAAAAGGTGTTTTAATTAATAATAAAGGAAGAAAACTATTCATTAGTCAAAAAATATGACTAATAAAATATATAGTGTAAATATTTCAGACCAAAAGGGCCTGAAAACACGTAATAAGAAGAAAATACCTTTTTCCCTAAAAGGGAGGAAAATTGGCTCCAGGAAGTGGATTAATTCACACGGAAAGGGAGACCGTAATTTATCTTTCGAAAGAAGGATACTTTTGATTTGGAATCGACGCAAAGTGGACGTTTCTTCTGCAACCGACTCTGAGCTGAGAGGAAAATTCAACTGTCACTCTACTTAAATGGACTTAGAATAATTTCTACTCCTATCGAACTTCAAGGCAACTTAGAAGAATTCGAGACCAGCATTCAACTACATAGCAGCTTACAGACTCTGGATCGAAAATATCATATCAACATCAGCCTAATTATTCAACAAATTCCAAATCCAACTAGAACTTCTAATAAAGTGTGAAGGTATCTTATACTTAAGGAATAATTCGCAAATATTAACTTCATTTCAAATATAACGTCATTAGGGGAATTATTAAAAATTAAATTCATTTTTATACTTCTGCTTTGGTGTTGTAAATAATTAACAATTAAATACGACTTTTTCAGTACAGGAAAAACTGTTTGTGGTTCTGTCTGAAAAGTCAAGCGTTTTTATTTATGTTTAGAATATAGAAAATATTACATTGGTAAATTTTGTCAAATATATAAATAGTTGTGTTGTTGTTTAATCAAATTTTTGGTGTTATTAAAAAAGTTTATGAATTCAACATTTTTACTGTGCAAAAGAGAAAAGAATATATAAATAATTCATTTCTAAATTTTGTTGTGTTTTCAATATATATCCATTCTGTATATGCTATTAGCCTTGTTTAAATATAAATCTTATATGTGTGCTCTGGTAATATAATTTGAAAATTTTAAAAGTTATCATCAGAACTTAAGAGCCGATTTCTCCCAAAAGGCACGACCTTGGAGAGAGAGAGTGTTAATCTTAAGAAAGAGTCAAATAATCGAGCATTGAGATAAAATTCAGGGAATTTTGCGTAAATTAAAAGTTGGTAAGTTTATGAGGACAAGCTCATACTTACTAGAGCCAAGAGTTGCAAAATCTTTGATTGAAAAAGGTAAAAGTGAGCATCTTGGCCTTGCCCGCGCTTGCTCTGAGCAGAAAGGTGGTTCGCCCAATCGGTGATCGTACAGCGAGTTTAAGAGTTCGTGATAAATAGCGTTCCAAAAAGGGAACAAAGAATCTTAAAATCGTGAGCGAAAGAAGGGTGGTTAAGTGACGTTGCAACGAAAAAGGGGCACGAACTTTCGACACCCGAGAGAGGGAGCGGAGCGTGGTAAGTGGCGTTCCAACGTGGGGCAAGAAGAACCCTACGACAACGAGCGGAGCGTGGCAACATGTAGGTATACAAAAGAATGTTTAGATCTGTACCTAAAGTACACACAGCATAGTATATTATACATTTGGTTTAGAATCGAGAAACAACTTGACCTATTCTAAGAGAATAAACTTTATAATCAGCCTAGTTGCTTAATAAAATTTGTTTTTCTTTTTGTATTTAATACCCTTTAAAATTAAAATTTCGCAAAATCCTTTCTTATTGAGCGTCTATGACCTCATGCAAATATGCCTTTAAATTTTGGTATCAATATCTTTGTTGGTTTTTGCTCTACGTTGATTCTCTGTCGGTCATTCATTCATTCAATCAGTCAGGACAAAGCCGTTTATATATATATATATAGTGATATATATATATATATATATATATATATATATATATATCCATTTGAAGTTGTTTTTTTTATTGAAAGAATGACTTTCTAAGTCCATTCTCACCTGTTAATTATTATTAATTCATATTTTTTATTTATGATTATTATTAGTTCCCCTTTGAGTTCATAAAAAAGGATATTCTATCTGACGTCCTTCAGATGTCCAGTGCTCTACTGCTCAAGACTGGAAAGAATGGACCGATTGTAATCCAATTTGGTATGTAGGTATAATTTTTCCAAGTTATACGATTTCCATAAGGTACGATTTCGATCAAGTTTTGTAGTCTCTAAGGACGCAACAAAATTATATTAATTTAACTTAAAACTTGATTTAAGTACAGAATTCTGTTCATTTCTACAATCTTATAAAACGTTCTACCAAATTCTATTAATATATAAAACTTTCCAGAAGGACATATTCGACTAAACTCTCGTTTAAATGTCATTGGGGCTGTCACCAATCAGCTTTAGCGACCCAAAAACTATCGATTCGACATTAATCTCGAACATTTCAGGCATTTTATTTTTCACCCCTTATCGCTCCCAATGGTGTTGGGGGTTGAACTAAGACTTAAACGGCACAGAAAGTGTCTCTATTCATCCCAGAGACCCCGAAAACCATGTATTCCACACTAATATCAGTTTTTTTTCGATTATTTGTACGTGCCACTCATTTTACGTAAAAATATTATTTTCCATATTGTAAGTCATATCTACACCAAGTTTGGTTGAAATTGCTCGAGAGAGAGAGAGAGAGAGAGAGAGAGAGAGAGAGAGAGAGAGAGAGAGAGAGAGAGAGAGAGAGAGAGAGAGAGAGAGAGAGAGAGAGAGAAGGTAAGTGAACATCTGTTGGAGAATAAAACATTTACAATTTCTTGCTTTACATTTCCATAAATATAATCTCGATATGGCTTTATTTCATCTTTTGGTTAGAATGTTTTAACCAAATGCGATTATATTCTGAGCCCAGAGTTGCCTGTAATTTTTATATATAATTCTATATATTATAGTCCCTTGACATTTGTGGTTGTATTTTAATTTTGGCGAAGGTTATATGGAATTAAATTTCTATTCTCTTTTTTACTAACACATTTGTTTAAATATGTTTTGTCAGTATATATATATATATATATATATATATATATATAAAAATATATATATATATATTACTGTATATTGTTACTGTATATACTGTATATATTACTGTTAGTATATTGTATATACTGAATAAAACATTTAAAAAAACGGAACAAAATATAACTCCTAGTTTATCTAAAGTTATTTTTGAAAATGTTGGTATTATCAGAATTTTGTTCAGTTGGATACTTTTAAATAGAATTCAATTACAACTCCAAAAGTAAATATATATATAAATATATATATATATATATATATATATTTCTTAAAGACTCCCAAAAAATTGTATTCCACCATTTAGAAATACAAGTTGTTTAAATGACGACATGGTATGTTCAAACACTTCCACTACATAGAAAGTAACTAAGGATACTACTACTAGGTACGGAGTGTTGCTTTGGTGGTGTACACTCTGTGCGATACAGGTATCAGGTAAGCTGTATTTCTAACTCCTGTATTCAAAATGTATCTTGTGTTTTCTGGTTTCAGAAAAAAATAAAACTTTAAATAACTAAAATCAGCTATATTATTTCATAAAAAACGAATAATTTATAGAACATAGTTTAGATAAAACTTATATTTACAATTGTATTTTTTTAATATCGAAATACACAAAATTTTTGTATACTATATAATGGAACTGATTTGAGCATCACTTATAAATTATTACATTATCCTCCGGTTTCGTTATTTTAGTAAACCCAAACGATTTTAAAATTCAATTGAATTATATTTTATGTTTTATAGAATCCCATCTAAAATAATATAAACATAACCTATACTTTTGTATGGCCTTTCGTATTTTGAAATATATAATACTATGTTTATGGCTAACATTTACTGGTAATTATATGTCTGCATATATGCCTTTCCGTTGTTTTCTATATCAAATTATTTTACAGCTTTTTTATGGATTTATTGGTGTTATATTTATTACAATACAAACACGAATTAATCGATATAATAAAAACATAATTTTCAAAATGTGACAACATATTTTATAATATATACTGAAACCGACTCCATACTGAAAGGTTCAAAACAGTTTTTTTTTATGTAGATTATTTCCTTGTAACAAGACATGGTCTACAGAGAGTTGTGTCTTCTTGACGAATTTTTCCAAACGCAATCAACGATTTACAAGTAATTTCGAGTTGTTCTATATTATGTAATACGTAATGGTCAGGTTCAACATGGATCAGCAGTTTTAATTTTTAACTGATAAGGTATGTTTGTGTGACAACAGCTTCGGAATAGGGCAAAAAGACACTTTCAAAATTAGTATTCAAAATTTAATATTATAAATGTAAAATCCTAATTGTATTTTTTAAGAATCCTGAAATACACATTTTTTTTTAAACTACATAATTGAACTACAGTATCACTTTCAAAATGATTACAATATTGAAAGTAGTCTGTTGCATTGAATGTCCACACCAACTTTTCTTTTGTTTTACTCATTTCATTACATCTTACTTTCGTAACTGCGTAACTATGTTAATAAAGATAAACGAGAGCTTGTTGTATAATAAAAGAAGAAATATAATATTAGATGTATTAAAATGAAAATTGCTTTACTATGCTTAATTTCAGCTCTTTCTCCCCTAACTTATAAATAGCATTTGTATGCAAACAATATGTCTCACCCCTGGAAATGGAAAGGGGTTGGTTTGAATCGACTTACATCAATATCTACAAATAAGGGTACTTGGCTCAATATTTTATAAACGTAAAAAAAAAAAACAATGTGTGGACTTTTATTAAAACGTCTAACACTTTTAGAATACTTATAGTTTAAATGTAGTTTACGTGTAATAACACTACAGTGGTAACAAGTTAATATTTAGACCATACAATAACTTTGTCTCATGTTGTTTACAGTTTTTTTTTTGTTTGTTTTTTTATCAAGTTACATTATCAAATATGATTTTTGCTTGTTTAAGGCACAACAGAACCAAGTTTAGACCATTATTTAAATATGTAATCGTACTTTTATAAGTAGTCCTTAGTTCAATTAGTTAAATTCCTTAAAATCCTTAGTTAATTCGACCCTGAAGGATTCACTTTGGTGAGTACGGGATTGGAAATATATGGTGAGCACCGAGGGACCTATCTAGATATACATATTTTTATTTAATCTTCGGTTAGATCCCTCTCATCTTTCCAATCACGTCTTTCTGGACCAAATTTTGTTCTCCTCCGAATCTGATTCTATTAGAGTACTCAACGACTAATGGGCTTCTTCTTTTTTTATAAGGCGATGATGACCGAGAGGTTTTTCGACTTTTAACAACACGTAAAAAAATAGTTTTGGTTAGTTTTTTTTATTTTGGATTAGTGAGAAAGTTTGTGCAATGATTTTTCTACCATCTATTATTCCATCAGAGAGATTTGACATGCAGATGTTAAGTTTTTATTTGTGCTTGTTTTAAACGTTTCGAAATTTATTTTTTCAGCTGTTTAATATTTAATAAGCAATACATCATATAATATGTATTTATTTAATACACTGTAGTGTATCAGTGGTGAAATCACTGATATAAAATCAGTAATATGAATGACAATAGCGTTTTCCGCCGAACAGCCAGTTAACAAGGGCCATATAGGTTTGTGGGCTTTCCGTTGAGATGCACTTTTTTTTTTTGCTAAAAGAGATTTGCAAAACAGCCCAGTTGTATACATCTCCTGAATGTATCACCCTGCCATTGCTTTTGCCAGTATTAGATTCCAGTATTACATTACTTAAATACATTCAATATATACATTACTTCAACTTCATAACAATATTATAGGAATTTGAGGTTAAAATAAACCAAAAACGTACACACTATTATAATTTTAATTCACCATAATTTTGCACATAAAACAAAAACAAGTCAAATAAATACAAGTTTTTAACAAAAGTTCTTTTGACAAAATTTATCGGGGCTTTGGTGGTGTTTGAGGGCATTAATGATATTTTGCAAAAACGAATTGATTATGTCACAGATGGTTTTTGATACAAGCAGAGGGCATATCGGCTCCATGAATGAAAGGCCAAATTCCTTAAAAAGAAAATCAATCCATGATCAAATTAATATATGACTATGCAATTATATTTTCTGCTGAAATACAAATTAGTTATCACACACCATAACACAATTAATTAACCAAGTTGATTAGCTTGAAATAATTATGATACTTCACACCTCCATTATACAATCTATTACAACCCTCTAAATATAATACTGAAAATTTTGGTCTCTTGGGACTTAGAAAATATTAAATTCTTATTGTTGATTAGGGTCTCTGGGTCTTATCCACCAGAGTAAGTTTGTATAAACCGTTGTTACACTGGCTCATTGTAACTCTTAATTGTGTACATTACTTCTTTCCTGAAGGGCCTCGTAGACGTCTATATAATACAAAATATCTCAAGTAAAAATATACGACCTAGACAGGGAATCGAACCCAGGATATTTGGCTTTACGCGCCAACGCTCCACCAACTGAGCTATCCTTGATCGCTTCCCAGCATAGGACATACACTTCTTACTTAAATTTGTTTTTTCTGCAATTTTTGAGTTATGACAAACAAATTACCTCGTTACAAACGACATTGAAACTAATCTGTATACTCGGCTTGCAGCCTTTACGTATGTATTTAATTATATTCATTTATTGATTTTAACGCTTATACATTATTTTACCAAGCTAGTATTATTGACTATAATATATTACAAAACATTAAAGTATCGCCAGAAACGAGTTCCTCAACAAATATAAGATTTTATTAATTTTAGTACACTCTTTTTCACTTTCTTTTATCACTTCCGGCATTATCTGAACTTCCTGCTTACGATTTTCACATAACTTCATTTCTAAAAACAATAATCCAAAACCCATGTTGAATAGAAATTCAGACAGTTCTAGGAAAACCAAAAGAATGTGCTCAATTGAATTTTGTGTATACTTGTATAAATGTAAATTATCGTATGAACATTTATTTAAACCAAAAGAGGTTTTATCAAGTACATTTACGCTCAGTAAAATGATAAATAATTCAACTTACCGATAATGATGTCAATCTATCTACAACCCATAAGACAACTTTCAACACAGATTTACAATTCTCACATTTACCTCCTTGTAATGCCTGAAAAAAAGAAAAATATAATTATTTTAAATCTATTTTACCTGTAGTAACAAAGCGGGTAGAGTTTTTCATCGTTTTAATCTAAATCCTATATTACAGCCTGTAACAAATCTCTGTAAACGTATTTTATTATACTAATGTTTGTCAAGCCAAACCAAAAAGGGTGCTTTTCAAAGTATAAAACAGAGTTCTGTAAAAGAATTTTTATAGGTCACACGACGGTTTCAGAAAATAAATTTACGTGATTTAATGCTCCGTAGGAATTTTTTCCTTCTTGTTTAAAGGCGAAATACCACTTGAACATTTTTCTTTTGTTGTTTATAACAAGAAATCTCTAGGCTATCAAGGGCTGATAAAAAAAAAGAACAAAAAGTAAAGACAACTGGCCCTTAAAAATCTGTAACAGCGTCAAGGTCGGAAGAGTAGCGGTGTTTAAGACACCTGATTAGAAAGATGAAAGATAGGAATCTAACTTTAGAGTACAGGATACTCTAGACTCTAGACACTAGCGAGCACCCACCAACTTTTTTGTTACTGTCAAACGTTATAAAATCTTTCATTCATCGTTGCCTTATAAATAAAGAAGAAAAAGAACAACAATAAAGACTCTCGAGTACTCTTACAGCATCAGAAGATTTGGTCAAGACAAAATGAAAGCGAGAGATTTAACCCAACACAAGTTGAAGAAGGTGTAGATCTAGTTGTGGTCACTCGGGATTGCTAAACCCGGGAATACAACAAATCGTGGTAATGTTTTTCAGTTTCTTAGGAATTATAAGTCTAAATTTGTCGTTTTAAGTGTTAAAATAAAAGTAAGCTCTTAAGTGTTTGCAAACTATTTTATAAACACTGTAACAGAAACTCTCACGTGAGTGTCTATCTCTGTAACAGTGTGTCCTCGTAATTCTAAAAGAACGATTTATATATTACATTAAATTTTCAATAACCATATAAAACTTACCTGGGGGGGCTCATCTTCTTGGCCTGAAGTGACGATGACTAAAATTCCCACTGAAACAAAGTCATTAATACATAAGAAAAATCTTTTCAGATGGAAATTAATTATGAATATTTCAGTACACCTAGAATATATATTTGAAATATTCCTTATAAACCAATATTTAGCAGAAACAAGAAACCTATTTAAAACCGCCTGTATTTTGAATTGCATTTTTCTGAGTTTCAATAGAGTTGTAACTGATCCCATTAAGCTTCCGTATTACAAATTTCATGTTCCTAACTTATTTATTGTGGCTTCTCTCGTGTTTACCCACAGGTGACAACGGCGACGGTATTACGAAATTCGGTTTGCTGAGGTCACGAATAAAATATAATAAATAAAATACAAAATTTTTAAAGAGTCTATATTTTGTATACTGGGTTAGGTGTGTAAACTTCGCAGAGCAGAACTGTGCCGCGTTCCTAAATTATACTTTGTGGTGCATCTGAATTTAATTTTGGTTATTACTTTTACGACTGTAGGAAACCTTTTGCTCGACAACTCAGCTCTAGGCAACCTTACAGTTGCTTCACTCATATGAAAAATGCATCTCGTAATTTATTGAAATTAATTTTTAATGGTACCTGTCAATTTAATTTTAGTGTTTTAATAGTCTGAGGCAAACTGTAATTTTCTTTCAAATTTTACTAAATAGATTTAGGTATGATTTTGTATTTATGGAACGTTTTATGGTAATCGGTAGAGTAGACTTTTATAATTATTGTCATTTATGACAATTTATGATATGTAATAAATAAAGAATTCTAAGAATAAAAGATTCTTGCATAATTGTTGAAAAAATCAATATTAAAAAAGTTAGATGAAATGGTATAATTTGAAAGTTGAATAAAACTTAAATAAATATAAATTTTGAAAATATGTTGTATAAGTTTAGTTAGAAGATTAAAGTTTAACAAAGAATTACAGTAAAAAATCAAAATTTGAATAAAATAGAGAGGCCTTGTGTGAAAACGAATAAAGATAAAATTTCAAAATGATTAAAACATGGTTAAAATCATATATGCTAAATAATATGTAAGTCCCAGGGTAATTAGTAAATAATAATCAGTAAACAAGATAGTGTGAAGATGAGTGAGAAATTACGAAAGACAGCATCTTCGTTACGGCCAGTGTATTTATTTCGGAAACTCAACAAAATGGTGAAGTTTCAAAACTGTAAATCAAAAGGTGTGAAAAATAAAAACTAAAAATTACTTCGACCATTGCGTTAGGAATTGCGGGAGAACGGGCGGACCGACAAACATCACGCGAAATTCTCCAACTAAATTTCTTATCTTATTAGGACAAAGTTTGCAAAAAATTAAAATTAAATTCAAAGGTACTGATTTTCCTGGGTTAAAAAATTTAATATAATTTATTGAAAATTGTTTACGCTAAGAATAATAATATCTTTTTGTGGGTATTTTTTGTTTTTTCATAAATATGGTAAGTGAAATATTTGTATGATTGTCCTGGACAACTGATTAGATTGTTAACTGAGAAATTTGTGTCCAGCGATAAAAGAAAATAAATTCACAGATAAGAGAGTATAGTAAAACGTAATTTTTTTAAAATTAAATTAATTGCCTATCTGCTATAAAAATAAATAAAATTAGTAAAAATAATAAGTTTTGTCAGAGGAGTATTTTTATATCTTTACAATTATATAAGTTAAAAATTTTGAATTATTTTGTTTGTCAGAAGAGATTTGATTTTGTTTCTTTTATTAAAATAAACTAAATGAGTGTTAATTTCTAAATATCAAAAACAATGACTTGTCTTTTATAATTATCCACACAGCCTTGTTTTATGCTTGTAGGAAATATTATTAGTTAAAAAGGTAAGAAATGTTTTATTTAAAAAAGGTATTCTCAAGAACCCGCTCCCAAGGGATAAATAAGATAAATAAAATTAATCGTGTTCTCTCTGAGCAAAAGAGTTAAAGTAAATATAGTTATTGGAAGTATTGTACAAAAAGGGGGGGGGTACCGGTAGTTTAGGGTGACTTAAACTGTTGAAGGAGTTATACAATCCAGGCCAGATAAATTAAAGAAGCATAAACTTTCAGTGGTTTGGATAAATCGTTTCTTTTCTCGCGAAAACAGATCCTGAAAGAATTTCGGTATTTGAGACTAGTGCGTATTTTAAAAGGGTACAGTTTAACTCATAAAAAAAGTGTTGAGTTTTTCCGTTGTAGTCCATAGTAATCGTCTTTGTTGTCTGTACGTAAGCACGATAGCGGGTATTAAAATGAAGTTATAATTTGGTATAGTGGACTTTGGTAAGCTCATATAAAACTCTATCGAAACTCAAATAAATTGAATGTATAAGGTTATTTTGTTCACATCTCGTGCGTTATTCAACTTAAAACACACTAAATTAGAAAAACAAAATCCAGATTTCAATTCCGTATGTAATGGTACCAACCCAACCTCTCTACAATGACAATTGGTGAAGTTTAATTAGAACGATGACGACACAACACAATGTGATATTCGTATAATTACGATAAAGGTAGCGAGGGGAGACACCTTTAGAAATGTAAGATGGTACAAGGCCTATCCGACCTCCATAACCCCTCTGTAACAACGGTTCCCAACAAACTTATTTTACTTTTTAGTTAAGACATCTTGATATACTAATACAATTTTACATTTAGTACCAAGGCCTAAGAAACAGAATTGTGTGCATTACATTTAAAGGATCTGCTTGTATTGCATTGTATGATGGCGCTGAGTGAATAACACGTCAGCACCAATCAACTTGTTAATAATAGTTTGTTACATTTCAAAAGAGACAACGCTTTAGAAATATTCATCAAAATACTTTGAATTGATTTATGTTTCCATTTTACATACCTTAAAATTTAACAAAATCATTTAAACAGTTTCTGAACAAAACTGAAACTAGATACGGAAACGCTACACATACACAATGAAATATTTAGCAAAGAAAACGTTATAATTATTATTTTTTAAACTGAGCAGACCTATAAGGTCGATTTTTTTTTCTGCCACAAAAATTTAATAAAAAGCGAAAACACAAACACAGTTAATTATATCAATATTGAAATACTTACCAAAAAGAACGATGGAGAGTGGTGAAATCATGTTGTATCTGTCTTCTAATATTTGGAACAAGATAAGAACCACCTTAAAAGTTGTCTTAATTTATAGGACAGGATAATCTTTCACTAATTCATAACAATGGTGTGACCAATTCTTGAAATGACGAATTGATTGTTTCAGGCAGTGTAACAATGACCAACGTCAACTGATGTCGTACTTTTAATTGTTTATTCTTTGTCTGATAAAATACAATGAGTTTGTATAGAAATTGTTGATGTAATTATTTTAGAAAAGCAATAATATTTTGATGAATAATAATAATAAAAGATGAATTCCATGTTTTACGCTGTGTACAATGGAATAACATTAATTATTTGTTCTTCATAGCTGCTAAAATACAATGAGTTTGTGTGGAAATAATTTATACAATTCTTTTAAAAAAGCAATAAAGTTTACATTAGAATAAATTATAATGAAAAATTAGGTTAGAACAAACTATATATTTTTGAATTTTATAAATAATATTCTGTGGGTTTGTCAAATCTTTGGTTGTGACAATCTGTGTGTGTGGCGAAACATCTACGAGCCAGCAACAAAGATGAGCTAACCCATTTGTTTCCTAATAGCAGTGCCAGTCTCACGGAGTGGGTTGACAGATTTTTGGTTTTTGAAATTGAAATGCACAACTAAATAAAAATAATGGGAGGCTTAAATAATAATTGGGCTAAATGTCGTGGGAAACGGGGTGTTGTGCAACAAGCGAGACCATATTACTTTATTGTTGGCTGTTAATTAAACGTGTTTTCGGATTCGGACAACCCCAAAAACCGTTGATTAACAGCCGAATTATATTAGGTTTTTACAATCATGGTAAGATAGCAGGACATACCTTGTCTATGATCTTAACGACAATTTCTTTAAAATAAAAATCAATACATAATTAACATTAAAATATGACTGATGCAGTTACATTCTCCTGCAGAAATAAAAAATCTCTCGCACACCACAACACAATTAATCAAGTAGAACTATCATGCTACAATGTACTATAAGCGGATTTTCTTAAATTGTATAAAATGTTTGTCTCTTGAGATTTGTAGGATATGTTAAATTGTATTGGTAGATCTGGGTCTTATCTAGCAGGATAAGTTTGTTTAAAACCGCTGCTGTACCTCGTAATTGTGTGTATTACTTGTTTCATTAAGGGAATCGTAGATTTGTTTATAATAAAAATCTTTATTAGCTTCTCTTCACTCTTGTCAGCGTCAAGCGGGATTCAAGGAGACGTATCAGGAGCCTCTACTCTCTTTGTTACTGTCAGTGAATCTACGCTGACGGATCCTAATAGGTCAGGATGCGAAATTACATTTCTGACAATAACTTTCCTATTTGGCATTGTAGAGATATGGGATTTGTAACTTAATTTTCACAATTGAAATTAATTGGGTCTCGAAGGAAGATCAAGAGCCTTGGGACAGAACTGCTAATATACATTCCAAAAAGGGTGCTAATTGATCATTATGACTTATTACAGAGGATGCCCTTAAGTTCAAATCAAAGTTCAGATCTACGGAAAGGGGATTGATTTTTGACTGGTGACTGAATATTTCGTAGGAATCTGGTTCTTCTTGCAATAAGAAACCTATCGGTGAACGGGAACACCTATCCCAAGACAGGTGAACTTCGCCTCATTACATGAATTTACATCCAGCAATTCATATCTTCCTCTAGTGTACACGAGAAGCAACGAAATGAAGACTTGTACTTCAGTCTATATCCATCATCGCAGTTAAGTAAACTCCTCTTCTCCTATATAGTCTCTTTTCCAAAAGCTAACGAAGTCAATTTTAAAATCAAATACCCTGTTAAAATAACTACCATCACATCAAGTCCTTTCTCTTTAACCAGTAATCCAGATCAAGAAAATATTTTA